>OW679203.1:5346942-5543299 GCA_940337035.1 Agriotes lineatus | reverse complement strand
GCTATCAGGTCATATCCTGGAGATTTCTTTGTGTTGATCTGTGGCATCTTCGTTCGGGAGTTGACAACGGAAGGGTGTAAACACTTTAGTGAGATATTCAGCAAAGGCATCGGCCTTTCCTTTGTTGCTGCGAGCCCAGCTACCGTCTTCCTGTTGGATAGGAGCTACGCGTGGGGTTGTTTTTTTATTTTTCGCGTTGCTTTCCAAAGCGAGTAGTCTGTTCGTTTGCACTGAGATTTTCAAGGTAGTTCTGTATTCCTTGATTTTAATGTTGACTAAGAAGTTTTTTTAGATGTTTGCTGGCCCTATTATACTCTCGTTTGTCGAGGTCCGATCTGGTAAGTTGCCATCGTTGCCTGAGGCGGTGTTTTTCGGCTATTTTGTCCTTTATGATGATAGGTGTATCAACTTACTATTTTGAACCATGGTGTATACAGCATACAGATTTGCAGGTCTGTGAAATAGAACAGACTGTTCGTATGCTTAAATTTAAAGCATTGGCAACTCTCTGTAACACCAAACCATTAGAAAGTTGGTCATTATATTACGAATTATTATATTACAGATGTAAATTACTTACTTCTCTCACAGCAGTTAGCGGTATAAGTGCACCATCGTTGTCTCTTTCTCGTTCAAAATAGCTTATCAAAGCGGCAACAAGCTCTTTTGACTTTCTGGGCAAGGCGGTTGACATTTTAGCTTCGAGTTCCCCATACGTTTCCAGCAACTAAACTCTTCCCCAAAGTAAGTAATTTGTAGCAGTGGAAAAACGACAGTATAACTTGTTCGCAATGTTCGTTTTGAAAACAACGGATTTTTAAAATGCAAAACTAAACTATATGTCACTGTCAACACCTGTCAAAACCACTATAACAAATAAGTCGTTTTAAAAAGCGACATGCGTACGTGTTAATTCCCTGAGCAGAACTTGAAAACACAAAGTACCCCGACGTATTATAGTTTTTACTATTGTTCATGGAAATTATGAAATATTAAAACAAAAAATGTACGGCTATAGCAATATATGAAGCTATATTATTAGCAAAAGCAATATTAATCATTATTTTATTGAAAAAAAGAGTAGTTTTATATTTTTCAAATGTTGGTACTGAAAACCTTACTAAAAGGCGGATTGATGACGTGCACGCACGGGCTCAAAAATTCAGGTATATCGTCGCTAGTTCGGACGAATAAAAACAAACAAACGCAACGAGATAGGGCGAGCAGTGTTGGGCAACTCGGCGAATTCTTAAAAAGAAAAAGGGAAACAAACAACAAAGAAGCAGATACAAACGCTGAAGAGCACGCAGAAGTGTTTCAAAGAAGCAAAATAACCATAAGATCGTCGATTAATCAAACAGAAAACGAGGTAACGAAGAACAACGAAAAAAAGATACAAGAAGTAGGAGAGAAAGAGAAAACAGAAAAAGAAGAAAATATGGAGGAACTAAAGAAACTAATAACAGACATGAACGCCGACCTGAAAAACGAAATAAGCAAGAATAATCAAGAATTAAGAAAAAACAACGAAGAAATGGGGAAGATGAAAGAAGAACTACAGAAGAACAATGAGGAAATAAGAAGACTGAAAGAAGAAATGATACGTAAAGAAACAAATTGGGAGAGAGAAAGAAACCAACTTACTAAGAGAATAGAAGCGTTAGAAGACAAAACTGAGAACCAAGAAAAAGCAAAGAAACGAAACAACATCATCATAAAAGGATTACAACTAAGACAGGATGATATGAAGAGAGGAGTAGAGATTTTCATGAGCGAAACACTTGGAATAACGCCAAAAATCACGGCAACATACAAGGTTGGTAGAAAGGAAGGAAAGCAAGCAATACTGGTAGAATTGAGTGAATGGAACCAGAAAAGGAGTGTAATGGAAAATAAAAATAAGCTAAAAGGGAAAAGGATTTATATAGAGAGTGACATGACATTAACGGAACGTAAAATACAGATGGCAATAAGAGAAAGAGCAAGAGAAGAAAGAGAGAAAAGTCATAAAACCAAAATAGGATACCAAAAACTAGAAATCGGAGAAAAACTGTATGTGTGGGATAGCAGAAAAAAAGAGCTGCAACCAAAAAACTGAAAAAAGGACAACATAAAGGAACAACGACGACCCAAGCAACGAAAAGGCTAACGATTAAGGAAAATAATATAAAGCAGAAACCAACAGAAAACCCAAGAAAAAGTAATAGAAAGCATGCAACCAAAAAGAAAGAAAGAAGGAAAGATGTTATAAGGATAGGAACGTGGAACATAAGATCCATGTTATCTCCAGGAAAAATTACTGAAATAGCAAACGAATTAAACAGATACAATGTCGACGTCACGGCAGTACAAGAAATAAGATGGAGGGGGCAGGGTGAAATAAGAAAAAAAAAACTTTGTAATGTTGTACAGCGGAGACGAAAGACAAGGACAAAACGGTACAGGTTTCATCATAAGCAATAAAATGAAAAACAATATAATGCATTTCCAACCTATAAATGGGAGAATATCTTTGATGAGAATAAAAGGGAAAATAACGAATATAACATTCATAAACGCATACGCTCCTACAGAACAAGCAGAAGAACATGAAAAGGAAAAATTTTATGAACAATTACAACTAGTAAGCGAAAATTGCAAAAACATGACACTTTAATAACTCTGGGAGATTTCAACGCGCAAATAGGGAAGGAGGACTACATAAGAGAAGTCGCGGGAAAGGAAACAATTCATGAGAAAACGAACGAAAATGGTCAAAAGTTATGCAGCTATGCAAACGCGATGGGAATGAGTATCAGTACTACAAGATTTAAACATAAAAAACTACATAAGCAAACTTGGATACACCCAAGAACAAAAATAGGCAACCAAATACACCATATATTGGTAACAAGAAAAAGGGCAAAAGAAATAAGAGATGCACGATCTTATAGGGGAGCAAACGCAGATACAGACCATTTTTTAGTAGTAGCAACATTGAAACAGAAAATATCAGTAGAAAAGCAAAAAATGAACACCTGTAAGTGGGATGTAGAAAATTTCCAGAACAAGAAAGTGTGCAAAAAATTAGAAGAAAACCTAAAGGAGAAACTACAACAGACAACAGAAACACCAGATATAAACCAAGAATGGGGAAATATAAAAACCGTAACACTCAAAGCAGCAGAGGAAGTTATTGGGCGAAAAAAGAGCAAAAAGAAAAGGGAATGGTTTGATGCAGAATGTGAAGAACTAATTAAAAATAAAAATAAAGCTAGACTAAAGTGGTTGCAGTCAGGAAGGCAGGAAGATTATGAGCAATACAAGAAAATAAGGAGAGATGCGACCAAAAAATGTAAGCAGAAGAAAAAAAATTGGACTGAAAAGCTAATAGAAGAAATAGAATCCTGTAACAGAGGCAACAATGCGAAGAAATTTTATAGAAAAATAATAGAACAGAGAAAAGAAAACGGAATAAGGACAAGAGGACTCATAAACGAAGAAGGAATAACAGAATACGATCCAGAAAAGAGAAAACGAATATGGAAAGATCACTTCAGTAAACTCTTAACGGGAAAAGCGGAAGACACGAATGGGGCAATAGTTGAACCATACGATGCAGAGAGAGAAATACAAGCTCCAACTTATGAAGAGACAATAAAAATAATCGAAAAAATAAAAAATGGAAAAGCAGCCGGTAGTGACGACATAATAGGAGAAATATTAAAAAACGGAGAAAAAGAACTACATTTAAGAATTCACAAGTTAATAGTATCAATATGGAAGAAGGAAGAAATGCCAGAAGAATGGAAGAAGGGAGTAATCATACCACTACACAAGAAAGGGAAAAAAGAAGACACCAACAACTACCGTGGAATAACACTATTGAATACAGCGTACAAAATATTATCAGTAATTCTACACCGAAGATTAGAACCATATACAGAAAAGCTTCTTGGGGACTACCAAAATGGTTTTAGACCCGGGAGATCAACGATAGACGCACTACATACAATGAATCAAATATTGGAAAAAAGCTATGAATTTAACATCGAATTAAATATACTGTTTGTGGACTACAGACAAGCTTTCGACAAAGTTAATCGAAAAAGAATGTTTGAAGAAATGGCGACACTAGGAATTCCAACGAAATTAATGAAACTAATAGAAATGACGATGAAAGAATCCAATGCAGTAATAAAAACACAAGATGGAACAACCGAGAGTTTTGAGATAAATATGGGGGTGCGACAAGGAGATGCGTTATCATCAGTGTTATTTAACATAGTGCTAGAAAGTGTAGTAAGAAAAATAGAAGACCAAGGAAATTTAAACACCAAGGGGACGCAAATCATAGCATACGCTGACGACATGGCCATAATAAGCAGGACAAGAAAAGGACTCATAAAAGCATTTAGAGAAATGGAGCAAGCAGCAAAAAAAGTGGGCCTACAAGTCAACGAACAAAAGACGAAACATATGAAATATGGAAGAAACAATGAAAACGAAAACTAAAACCTGCAAGTCGACAACTACAACTTTGAGAGCACAAGCAAATACAACTACCTGGGGACACAAATAAGTAACTCAAGTCAAAGTAATGAAGAAATCAAGGCAAGAATCCAAGAAGGTCATAGGGTATATTACGCAAACAAGTACCTATTAAAAGATAAGACGTTAAAAAAGGATACAAAATTAAAAATATATAATACATTAATAAGGCCTGTGGTGACATATGCCATGGAAACACGATGCATAAGAAAAAAAGAAGAAGAACAGCTAAGAATATTCGACCGCAAGATACTTAGGACAATATTGGGACCAAAAAAGACAAACGAAAACGAATATAGAGCGCTAATGAACTTTGAAATACAAAAAGAAATAAACGAGAAAGACATAGTGAAACACATAAAAGCACAAAGAATAGGATGGCTAGGTCACATAACACGAAGTGAGAGAAAGAGAGCTATAAAAGCAACAACGGATTGGAAACCGAGTGAGACAAGAAACAAAGGAAGGCCCAAATTAAGATGGATAGACGAGGTGGCAGAGGATTTAAAAAGAATGGGAGTGAAAAACTGGAAAGAAGAAGCCATGAACAGAAAAACGTGGAAAAACTTAGTCGAGAAAGCAAAAACCCACCAAATGTTATGAAAAAGTACAAATCACGAGGAAAGGGGACTAATCCACCCCAGATAAAGGATCAAGGAAGTTCCTTTTGGAACGGCCAAAACCCAAATGGGTTGTGGAGCCTAAGAAGAAGAAGAAGAAGAAGAGTGGCAAATCTGCTCCCAAGCTGACGTCACAGTGTGCGACAAGGATAGAAATACATATGCGCGCGAGCACACCATATAATCCTAACACCACGGTATTAGTCAACTTTATTACTTTTGGATATTTAGGCGTTATTACGCCACTCCTTGATGATGCAACATACACGTGCGTGTGTTGGACTTTTGATACCACCAACAAGTAAAGTGTTTAATTTATTCTTTGAATTATTCGTTGAAACACCCGTTAAATAAATCTTGTGAGGCCTTCGAGTCTTCATCTCAACCACGAACTTCACTAAGCTAACACAGAGCTTTCTTAAAAATTATAGTGCAAAGAAACACACTGTATACTGACTATAATAACATATAAATTAAAGGGTAATGCGAGTACCCACCTAGTATTTTCTTTTTTAAATAATTATAGTTTTTGTTGAAAAGTTAAACTTGGCCGTTATGATTGGATTCAAAAGGGGACTGACAGATACCTAGGAAATAAATAAGCCACAAGGTGAATTATAAATAAAACCTTTTATCTACGACCACTACTAAAAGTAGGCCTTAGGCCTTAGGCATTTTAGCGCTAGCTTGTTTCACTAAAAGTGACGTTTTATAGTTTAGCGTGGTTAAAGAAATCAGCTGTTTACTTTAAGCGCGTGTGGTATAAAGTGAAGTGAGGTTATAAAGCTACAATTCCAAACTGGAAGTGAAGTTGTAACGTTATTCTAGTTACTTCTTGCTTTATAGGTAAAGTGTGTAGTATTAATAATTAGCTTTCGTAACTGACCTTGACAGTACTGGCTCCTCAAACATTCGCCCGCTCGCCAAGGCCTACTGTTTATTATGACATAAATTATAAGTATCGTAGATGCAAACCTTTGTTAAATCGATATTTATGGATTAATAACAGTAAAATTAAGGTCGTAAATCAAATATTGTATGCAACGCGTGCTAAAAGTCGTTTATGCACGAGACATGAAAATTATGAAACTCAGCCTTCGGCTTCGTTTCATAATTTTCATGTCTATTAGCACGCGTTGCATAAATAGCTATTCAACGAAAACCTCAGAAGTTTAAATATCGTGTCGACCTACTTTGATACAAACGTTGTAAAAGATAATAAAAATAATAATCAGCTTCCTACGTCCCAGGGTGTTATTTATTAGTAGCTTCAGCGTACTTATGCGAACGTTTTGTCCGTCCGTCCGTCCGTCCGTCCGGATCGCCTGTAACTTTTGAACGGCTACAGATATCGAAATTTTGAAAGGGGGCAAAGTTGTTGCTAAGGTCCCGAGCACCTTCATGCGCTATTTGGTTTTGGCGAAAGGTCAACCGTTGGCGACCTATGTCGAAGGTCACTTTATTTTTCAATGGCAACATGGGTCATATGGGGTATCAATCGAAAGCTATGGTAAAGGGCTACCTACATCTTTGCATATTTTAGTAGCTTCAGCGTACTTATGCGAACGTTTTGTCCGTCCGTCCGTCCGTCCGTCCGTCCGGATCGCCTGTAACTTTCGAACGGCTACAGATATCGAAATTTTGAAAGGGGGCAAAGTTGTTGCTAAGGTCCCGAGCACCTTCATGCGCTATTTGGTTTTGGCTTTCCACTTTGCAAAATTTCCAAGCATTGTAGCACAGTGGCGGTTTGTCCACTTGGCGCCATCTACAGAAGCTCGGTGGTCACGTTTTGAACTACACATTCTGAAGCTACTCGTTAGACCTGTCCTTGAGCAGTTTATTTACTAATACATCCCACAGTATTGGTCAGCGGCTATGAATTTTCTGTTTGGTGACAATAATATTTGCTCTGAAGGCTGCAAGGAACACACGATTTTCGTTTTCCTACAACATATAATAGTCCACTGCATTTAGTCAAAAATAGACCGAAACTACGGAATAATTCATACACAAGCAAATAATGTCTTTTCAGGTGTGTTTGGGTGTCCTGAATAGAAGTAGCAAAAGTCCCGAGGATGGAGTTATTACGCTTAACATTTGGCAACGCTGCAATGGGCTGAAATTGGGCTTAAAAATTAGTTTTCACGAATATCTCGGTATCTATCGACTCTACGATAAAAATGCATCAGATAAAAAATAAAGGTAATACAATTTTCTAAAAAAAGGATAAAGGGTCACTTTTTCGTATAATCAATCGCTTTGTCAAAAAATCGAGCAGATGGTTGCAACTGTAAGCCAAGAGAAGCTTCTTTCAAACAATCGAAATAAAATCAGATTGATTTCGATGCCGAGAGAAAAGTTTGAAGCTAATAGTTTCATTGTTGAACATGCTGAAGATGATGCTGACATTTTGATAATTGAAACACCAACCAAGGAGTCATATAAAAATACAACAGTTTTTGTTGGGGAAGATGTGGAACTTCTCGTAGTTTTAACGGCCCGTACAGCTATCGACAAAGAAATGTTTCTTCTTAAACCAGACAGAGGAAAGGTCGCACGAAAAATTTATTCTTCACGAAGCTTCGATCAGCACAATGAGATTCGAGATCACATAATATATTATTTTTGCACGCATTCTCTGGGTGTGATACGACATCTGCTCTTTTTAATAAAGGCAAGACTGCAGCTCTGAAACTGTTGAAAAAACGGCAAGAATTAAAAACTGCAGTTGAGGTTTTCAATAAAAATGATACTTCTCGTGACTTGATTTCTGCAAATGGAATCAAATTTTTTCTCGCAATATATAGTGCTCCCGCTAAAGAAGTACCTGTCAATAACTACCGCTATTCTAGCTTGATTAAAGCTGTGAGCAGAAGCAGACCAGTGAAACTGAATTTATTACCAGCCACTCTTAACGCAGTTCAACAGCATCTATTTCGTGTTTACTTTCAAATTCAGAAATGGTTAGGTAATGTATCGAATCCTGAAGAGTGGGGATGGATGTCAAAAGAAAATATATTGTGGCCAAGAACAACATGCCAAACTCCTGCGCCTGGTTGCCTTTTGAACATAATTTTTTGCAATTGTTCGAAAGGTTGTGGAACATTATGTGGCTGTCGAAGGTTGGGGCTTTGCTGCTCACCAGTTTGCGGCAACTACCGTGGACAATCTTACTTGAATGCTGAACCAATTGGAGACTCGTCAGAAACAGAAAACACCAGTGATGCAGAAAATCAAAGTTTTGAAATTGGCCCAATGGATTACCTCGAACAATACGTATTGAATTTATACCGGGTGTCTTAAAATGAATTACATCTAGTGTGCTTTGAATTTCCCAGAATGCAATCTAAAATTTTACTTGAAATTGGCAAGACTGTAAGTCTATGTCAAATTAGAGGTTAGCAGGTTAGGTTTTTGCGTCAATCTGTGTCAAAACTGACGCAAAACCTAACCTGATAACCTCGAATTTGACATAGACTTACAGTCTTGCCAACGTCCAGTAAAATTTTAGATTGCATTCTGGGAAATTCAAAGCATACTAGATGTAATTCATTTTAAGACACCCGGTAGAACGAATAAACAATGAAAACATTTATATAAGTACTAGTGAATCACCCGAGCTACGCTTCTAGGGAAAGAGCGCTACATGTCACAATCAAAACCACATACAACCTTACAAATTATACATACAAAAATGTTGAACATTGAATATTGCTTATTTAAAATTACACGATTTAATTAAATTAAATATAATCTAATTTTACTTTACTTATTCGTACTTTTTTGAAAATTTTACTTTTTCGTACTTTTTTTGAAAATGAAAACCGCCCTACTATCTAAATCTAAAAATCTTAAGTTATCATATAATTTAATATATCCAGTAACTTCGGAGTAGATAGCGAACAAAGATACATACATTCATACATACAAAGAAAGAGAGGACCGATATCATGGTATTTACTAGTGAATCACCCGAGCTACTCTTCGGTTCGTTAATTTAAGAGAGATTCATTAATATAAATTTAAAAAGGATGCTTCTGCCGAGAATCGAACCCGGGCCGCCTGCGTGGCAGGTGAGCGTTTTACCACTGAACCACGGTGTTTCGTTGAATAAGGCGCTGCTTTAATGGTATATAGTGAATCATCAGAGCTACGCTTAGCGTCGCTATTAATTAAAACTATATTTGTTCGTACTTTTTTTATATAAAACCCTGCCTACAATCTAAGTCTAAAAATCAGCAAAATTTTAAGCCATCATACAACTTAATCGGTCCAGTATCTTCGGAGGAGATAGCGAACAAAGAAACATACAAACAATAGAATAATGGTTTTTGCAAATCTATTATGCGCCCGTGTGATACGTAAAAATTACCTTTTTTTTTAAATTTCCTTAAATTTATTTTTGTTCTGATGCATTTTTATCGTAGAGTCGATAGATACCGAGACATTCGGGAAAAATGATTTTTGAGCCCAATTTCAGCCCATTACAGCGTTGCCAAATGTTAAGCGTCAACCCCATCCTCGACTTTTGCTACTTGTATTCAGGACACCGAATCACACCTGAAAAGACCTTTTTTGCTTCTATATGAATTTGTCAGGTCATTTTGTATTTTCATTAGTCACCTAGGCTTTAGGGCAGCGTGCCCGTATGCTAAACTCTTTTAGTTACTTATTTGGCTTCATTGCCTAATTCCATAATAATGATTTTGCACATATTTGGCCTTAAGCGCAGTATTTCTCGTCATCCGGGGCACCCCTTCGTTGGTACTTTGACAATCGGGTGTTAACGCTCGCAGCATTTCCGAACCTTCTAGAATTTACGCTGTTGGGGTGACTGCGAGGCCTCGCGCTCTCTTCGTCACCGGCACTTATTTGTTTTATTGGGCGCCTCGCCATTGGCTGTCTTTGTCACCGGCACTTATTTGTTTCATCTTATCGCCTCACGATTGGCTGCCGAGATATAGTCACGTGGGGACGCGACCGATGTGTCATGTTGCAGCGTTTCCCTCTGGGCAGTTGATCGCAGCCCGTTGCAGAAAGCGTTCGTTTGGTGGTTGTGTGAGCTCCGAATTGTTTCGGCGTAGCGTGGGTGCATCTTGAGTCCAGTTTCTGCTCCCGTAAGTAAGGGGTCGTCCCCTTCATCTCGATATTCGAGGATCTGTCCCGCAGAACGAAAGTGGCCCATTTTCGTCGTCAAGTTGTACGCGTCCTGACGCGCCGCACGTCGCCATTATGGCGGATACCCACTCATCACTATAACCGTCGAATATCGAATGTACCTGCCACCTAAGACTGCAGCCTGTCGCAACTCAACTGTACCAGGCTTTCCGACCGCCTACGTATTAAGGTATGTGTCTTTGAACTGATTACCGTTGTGAACGCGAGTGTTCCTGTCCCGTGTGCCGTGTGCGAGTTGTTTTGGAACGCCGCGAGCGAGCCCGTCACGGCTCTTGTGCCTACAGGCACTGTCGTCATATTTGCCCGCATTTCCAAATTACAGACTGTCTATTTTACAAGGGCTTGCGTTACTGTATGTTGCATAAGGCGTCGCGCCCACATGCTGTGCGTTCATTTCAAATTACCGATTTTCTATTTACAAGGGCTTGCATTACTGTATGTTGCATAAGGCTTAGTAGTTTCGGGCTAAATGCCTAAATGCTAAATGCATTAACCTCCTGCTTCATGTAGAAAATTGTGTTGATTTTTATAGGAGGAACATAAATGTAGTTGAAGATTGTAATATGGTAGAGGTGAATATTTGAATTAATACCTAGAAAATCATAATAGTTATTTACGATACAAGTGATTAATGCTAGTCTTTAGCCACGAGTGACTAAAGATACTTTACGCAAGTGTATTTTACAATATTGTATCTACGATAGAATCTAGAAAACACGATAAACATAAAAAATATAAATGTAAATTAAGATTACTGCATTAAATAACATGTTTGCGTTGATAAGAAAAACTTCACCCTAGTAACCGGTCCTAATTTTGGTTGGATATACATTTTAACCACGTTCCTACTTACGACGTGACTAATGAAATGATGTTATTAAACAGTCGTTTTACATACTTAACCCTTCCAACTAAAAGTCAATTTTACACACTTTTTCGTAGATCAAACATATTTATTGCTTATCCTTTTATATACGAGGTGTGTCGAAAAAGTTCGGTGAATGCTCCGATATTTCAACGGAAATGGGCTAGACGTGCGCGCTCATTGTTATGCATATATACTCGTAGGCCTATATATTTAGAAGTGCCATGCAGTAGAGAGTGCAGCTGGAAGCCAAGGTTAACCAGATGCTGGCGGTCGTCAGTATAAATCGTATTGTCACAGTGCAATGAGGCAACGCATTAACATGAAGTTCTGCTACAAATTGGGGAGAATAGCGAAGGAGACGCACAGGGCTGGACAGTGGAAGTTGCTGCACGACAACGCGCCTGCACATTATGCAATTCGAGGACGGCATTTCTTAGCTCAGCATGGCGTAATTGTTCTTGAACAGCCACTGTACTCCCTGATCTGGCGCCTGCGGACTACTTTCTGGTTCCTCGTCTCAAGAGGGTCATGAAAGGTGTGCGTTTTGAGGACGTGTTGGCCATCCAATAACGTGTGACAGCGATCCTGCAATCGATTCTTAAAGTTGACTTTGCTGCCAGTTTCCAGAAACTTTATGAACGTTGTCAAAAGTGTGTTGTGTTGCAAGGCAATTATTTTAAAGGCCAATCTATATCTTTTGTTTTCTTTTTTCTTTGATGCCATTCACCAAACGTTTTAAAGACACCTTGTACGTTATAGTAGTTATGTTTATTCTTAATTTTCTACGAGTTTTAAAACATACAATAAAAATAAAATTAGATTACCGGAAATGCAAAAAAATATCGAAACACAACTCAGCACAGAAACCAGCACTGTATTAAAAAAGGTTTAAAGATGTTCTGCTTCATTCTGCAAATTGTATCGAATAAAACTACAAACTCCTGTTACTATATACTGTTACGATTTGCGTTCTTTAATTAAATGAACTATGTAGGAATATACTGTACTTTAGTTAGCTGTAAGCCATCTGTATAATATTTTAAGGTAAAATTCGTAGGAAAAATGTCATATTTAAATTACAACAAGCGGATGTTTAGAAACGTGCCTTTCGTTTGGGAAGCTGGAGATATTCCAAACTCACGAATAGATTAGAGTAAGTTTATGCCGGGTTTACTTCATAAACCGAAATATTGAGTGATGTATATGACCGGTACGTGATTAGAAGAAGCAACGGTTGCAACTCGATCATAAAAATTATTTGCAGCTGGGACCAACTGCTTTTAGTAGAATTGTAAATCTTGCGAAGGGTCCGAGCAGGCCACATTTCACCGTGGGAAATCCTCAAGCTTGTAAAAATTCATAGAACTATTATGAACTGTCACGTCCGCATGTAATACCAAAAGTTCATAATTTAGACCAGCTCTGATAGGTTATTGGGAACTTTGTAAACGCCCACCGAGCTTTCTTGGTCAGAATGGACTTAGAATTAAGTTAGTTAATAAGAAGATGTAAATACGTAAACTTAAGTGTTCTGTAAACGGCAGAAAAATAAATGCAAGTATTTGTATTTACTTAAGTGTTCTTATTAATCTCGCAACAGTAGCTTTGGTCTTCGTGTCCGAGTGTATTTTAATTAAAAGGATTGCCAGTCACCCCGACTTTAGGCGTCTCGCGATAATACACTCACGTCAAATTCCACACCAGTGTCTCAGAATATGGGCAAAAGCAAGAATAAATGTAATAAAAAATCGAAATCTTTGATGCTCTGTATGTAGAAGATTGAAAACTGCTTTATATGTCTATTTGAACTTTTTATTATTATACTGCATGAAGAGTTAATTTTTTCAATTATGGACATCATCTATATTTAGAAGCAGGAGCTACGTGAAGTATAAAGCATAATAACGATCCACTAACATCGGTAGAAAAATCACAAGCTTATGAACATCGTAATAAAGAAATTACGAACGCATCTTTTGTGAACTAGAACCTCATGGTAAGCACCCCGAATCACACGAGTTCTTTCATAAGGTTAAATACTTACCTAGAAAGTCTAAACCGAGAACGCAAATAATGAAAATGGAACAGTTGTGACATATGCTGAAAAAATTGCAGAGATGTGGAGACCGTATTATCGCAATTTCTTTACGAATACTGCACCATCGCTGAATTATAATCCCTTGTGAATGCTGCTCGAAAGTATTAAACTCTGGTCAATCGATGGCCAAATGGTCAATGCGAATAAATCTACAATCTTATCTATAAAAGAGGACCACCAAGAAAGAGTGACAACTATAGAATTATAGCTCTGATTTCCCATGCGACAGAGATACTTCTAAACATAGTTTTCTACTCCCCCAAATTACAGTGGAACAGATTGGTATTCGCCCAGGTAAAGGAACAAGGGAATGGATGCAAAATGTTGATCAAATTATTGGAAAAGTCAGAGGGTTTAATATGAACATCTTCTAGACTAAGGCCTTTGAATCTGTGAACTGGAGATTTTTCTGGAAAACTTAAATGAAATGGGAACACCACAGCGTTTATCTTCGCTCATCCAGAGCTGTATTAGGATTCTCTGAAGGTTCAAGTAGATGCATCTGCCATTCAATATCTACAGTGAAGACATAATGCGGTATGTGATTGATGACTGGAATAACGTATAACCAGTAACCTTAAGTATGCTAATAACATTGCAATAATTATGTCCATCCTGGAAGAAATGGAAATTATAACACTGACAGAACAAGCACTATAAGCTGAGAATATGGTTTGCAACTCAAAAAGAGCAAAACCAGAATAATGATAATAGACAGATCTAACAACAGTAATCTTCAAATTCGAAAAGTTTAATTACCTTAGAGCAAAAATAAGTAATAGTGGAGGCAACGCCGTCTGGCTATCGCAAGAACAGCTACAACAAAACTTGCTCGATTCCGGAAAAATACAGTTATTATACTGTCACATTTCGCTTTCCTGTAAATTTGATTAGAAATTAGCACATGTTACAATTTGTACGGCGCCATTTCGGCCACAAAAGCCATCTGGCCACAACAAGGTGCAACATGACCCCTATGGACTCTTACAAAAAGTTAAAGTCCTCTGGTCGCAGCAAGAACCAGCTAACTGTACCAGGTGATCTAGGTGGGGACTAGCAACGCCCGTGTTTACGCAAGCCGCCTCCTATTTATCCAAGTTAGGTTCCCCCATATGATCGAAGTGGAATGAGCGTAGAAAAGGGATGCCTCAGCAGCCTGAGTCTCTTTGTTCCTCTTTACTCTTCCGTTGCAGACTTACATGGAGGTCTTGCCAGTCTAGTACAAAGGTCCTTCCTATAACGTTGTCTTGTCAGGTCCGTCTCACCATAGCCATCCAATACGCCACCAAACTGAAACGAATCCAAAATAATAGTTCCACAACCGGAGCTAGTCTGGTTTTCGTCGGGAATATTTGTTACGATTTAATTGCGAATCTATCTGATTTCCATGTCTGTATTATTTAGTCCTTATTGGTTACACATCAGTTGCGAATTTGTTCGATTTTAAGGTCTACGCTACTAAGTTCGTATTTCGCGGGCTTGTGCCACGCCTACTTCTTGTCCTTGCAGCCCAGGAAGTAAAAGTTCGCATTTGTTTCCTGAGCGTTTTTTTTCCGCCTTGCTCTGTGAACGTCATGAAGCCGGCGTAAGAGTCAGTGAATTTATGGGCTGTGCCTTGGGTGATGTTTGCCTGTCCCCTTTGGGGCTGATTCGAATTCCTGGTGCACTAATGAGGGAACATTAATTCCACGCCATTTTCGGCTGATATTACGCTTACCGAGTTTCGCACGTGCCCGGAAAATCCGAGGTGAGTAGGAAGCTTTCTTCAAGCTGCATTTAATTTCACTCGCGGACTCTTTTCCCCCTTATAGTAGTCACCGGAGAGCCGTTAGGGCGGTATTTGTGGAGGTGTTCGTTTCTACTACTTTTGGGATGCGGAAAGCCTCTTACAGCATGAACTCGAACCGTGCTATCGTCGTGGCCCGTTTAACCCCTGCAGCGTGGATTTTTTTAGAGAGCAGGAAGGGACCCGACCCAGAAGCCTACCTTCAGGTCTAAGTCTCCCCTTTGTGTTGCAACTTTCCCTAGCGACCAGTGTTTTGTCGCTCGAGCTTGGCGTTTTGAAGTCTGGATCACCGATGTGACCTTGAGGGCCGACAACACCTCGAGCACGCAAAGCTTTTCCTTCCAAGCTATAAAATAGACACCGTAATAATAATAATAATAATTGTTTATTCCCAAAATATACACAAATAATAGAAAATACAGAGATTCAATATGTAATATAATTGTAATCGGTAATTAATATGTGCATATCTAAGCCCATTTACGAGCGTTGGGAAGATCGACCGTTATTTTTGTTAAGTGGTTATTGATTCTTGTTTATAATGTGCACCTGGCTTAATTAATTTTAAATTTCAAAAAACTCTTTTAGATTATAGAATGCTTTACCTATTAGCCATTCTTTAAGTTTAGTTTTAAATAATTGTAATGAGTGTGACTGCTTAATAGCAATCTGTAATCTTTGAAATATTTTCATGCCACTGTATAAGGGATCTTTTTGACTAAAAGTATTTTTATATTTTGGTAGAACGATTTCTGTTTTGTTCCGTGTATTGTAATGGTGAATATCTTCATGTTTACTTATTGTCGTTATGTTTTTATGTATGTGTTGAGTTCATTTCAAAATGTATAAGCTGGTCATTGTTAAAATTCTATTTTCAACAAACTTTTGCCTGCATGATTCTGTTTTTCTCAAATTGTACATAATTCTGACTGCTTTCTTTTGTGTTTTGAAAATTAAATTGGCAGAGGTGGAATTGCCCCAAAACTCGATTCCGTAGGTCCTTAAACTTTCGAAGTAAGAATGGTACACTATTTTACAAATATTTCGATTAACTTTGTATTTTAGTTGAGTTAAAGCATACACAGCTGAGCATAAATATTTATTATCCAGGATAATATATCGTCAATGTGCAGTCCAAGAAATTTTGTAGTGTTGGTATTTTGTAACTGTCCTATGTTAGTTGTTATGTTTGATAAAGTAGGTGATGCTCTGGGAGTATAAAACTCAACTGTGGATAATTTCTGATAATTAAATTTTAATTTGTTTGCGGAAAACCACTCATGAACTTCATTAATAATACGTATGGCTTCATTTTTAAGTTCTGTGCTGTCTTTACCTTTAACAATGATATTGGTATCATCCGCAAATAATGTAAAATTACAATTACGGGTGGTTAACGGAAGATCATTGATATATAATGTAAAAAGGATTGGTCCTAATATACTGCCTTGCGGTACCTCACAAGTAATGAATTTAGGTTGGGATGTATATTTTATAATGCCTCCGTCAGCCTTTTGATGACGTATTATTACTATCTCTTTACGCATTTCCAGATAGGACTGAAATCATTTCAATGCAATTCCACGAATACCATAGCTTTGTAATTTCTCAATTAAGATTTCGTGGTCTACACAATCGAAGGCTTTAGATAGGTCGCAAAAAATGCCACTTTTATGTCCACTATGTTATTAATAAAGTTAAATATTGCCATTTGAGTACTCATATTCTGTCGAAAACCGAACTGAGAATTGTTTAAAACACTGTTTTTTTAATTATGAATGAATTTAGACGATTTACAATTAGTTTTTCTAAAATTTTGGAAATTACTGGTAATAGCGAGATTGGTCTGTAATTTTCGGTTTGTGTTTTGTCTCCCTTTTTGAATATTGGAACCACCAGGGCAGTTTTAAAAATTTCTGGGAATATTCCGGATGAAAAAGAAGCATTGAAAATGTCTGATAAAATGGAGTTAATGTTGTCAATGTTTGATTTAATTACAGTCATAGGGATGTCATCGATACCACTTGACCTTTTATCGTCAAAGGAATTTACCACTTGTTTTATTTCTGATTCTATACATGGTAGAATATAAAAGGAAGAGCTATGCCTTAATTTTAAATTGTTCAAGTACTGTAATAGGGTTGATGTGCGTTTGCAGTATATTTTGTAATTTCTGGGCTATTTCTACATAGTATGTGTTGAGTAGCTCGGCTATTGATATTGGATCTGTATTTTTTTTATTGTTGTGGGTAATCATCAGATTTTCGGTTATTTTAGAAGATTGCTGACCCGTTTCGGTTTTTATGATTTTCCAAGTTTCCTTGGTGACGTTGTCTGCCTTTAAAATTCTATTGTTTAAGTGCATTTGTTTTGCAAGAATCACTGTATGTTTTAATATTTTGACATATTTATCGACATAATTTATAAAATTTTGATTATTACTGTAATTCTAAAAGTTCGTGTTTTCTTTGACAACATATTTGTAAGCCCTTTGTTAGCTTTTTACTTACCTTTAGGTCGTCGCTCTTTAATTATTTAACTCAACAATTGATCATCATATAAGTGTACTTGAGGCCCGTCTCTAGCAACAGTGAAGACGTCGTGAATTCTTTGATTAAGATGTTAAAGGGAGCGCCAACAATTTAATACTCAGGTACACTGATATACCGGGTGACAATGAGACTAGGGCCATGCTTATATCTTCTTTATTTATGAATCGATTTGGATAAAATTTTATACCAAGATACTAGACATAATTTCTGATTAGCCGATAGATATAGTCAAAATGGCTCACTTCCTGTTTTACCGGAAATGATACCAACTTTGATTTTTTTAATGATTCGATGAGACAAATTACATATAATAGTCTTGCCAAATTTCAATTTTTTTAAACAAAAAAAATATTTTTTCAATTTTTATTTTTTCCCATAGAAGGCCTTGACTTGGAATTTTTTTTTCTAATTGACTAGCAACTCTTAATAATAGCTATTTTATCAATAAGGTCAATAACAAACCTTTAATAAAAGAATATAATTTGCTAAACTCGTTTTTTAAGAAAAATTCACTTTTTTTAAATGGCACCTACTAAGGGCCATCTTGCCATTAGATAGAAAATGTAATTACCAATCTAACAATATCCATCATGCATTACTTTATTTTTATCTGAAACTGAAAATTAATAAAAAAATAAATTTTTTGTTTAAAAAAATTGAAATTTGGCAAGACTATTATATGTAATTTGACTCGTAGATGCAGAAAAATATAAAATATACAGGGTGTTCTATTTAAAAAAAACAAAGTTAGTATCATTTCCGGTAAAACCGGAAGTTAACCATTTTGACTATATCTATCACCCAATCGGAAATTATGTCTAGTGTCTTGGTATAAAATTTTATCCAAATCGATTAATAAATAAAGAAGATATAAGCATAGCCCTAGTCTCATTGTCACCCGGTATGTCAAGAAACTTGTAACTTCACTGTATAACTAATAAACAATTATTGAACCCAAAGGCTTGTAATTAAAATGAAAGAGAGCAATACCCTTAACTAGCTTTATTATCACTCAAACGTTGAGACATTCAATTTGGCCTATTATATGAACGAGAGGGGGTACCCCTCTTAACTTAAACTACTAGTCTTTTCAATGTTTAGACAGCGTTATCATAGGCAAAATATCATCAAAATCACTTATCTGTTCGTGGTTACACTTGTAGACGTTTAATGAATCAGATTAAATGTCAGCCCCAAATCGTCAGCTGTCACATGCGGCAAGTAGGCCTCAAAACTGCCTCTTGACTTCCAGCAGACTAAGTTTTCTGTAGGTTTTCACGCCTACACTTTTTGCTATAATTCGAAGTTCAAGATAAAATGAGGTAGATGCCAAAATAACTGTACATATCCTGTTAAACAGGCAATAAACTTTGCAAACGTTATTCCGTGATTTCCCAAATCGCTTCTAAGCTCGAATTTACATTTGTCGGAAAAATGATACTCGCTTCTTAAATCTCCTACCAGGACGGTTGGCCAGTAACATTCCCTACTATAGCCTAACCATATGCAATGGCGAGATTATCACTTATATTAGTGATGGGCATAACCGGACAATTTTCATTACCGAATTATTTGCATTCGATTCATATTAATAACCGATTGATTATTTGAATAATCATTCGAATCAATTTTGGCTCTCGATTCGTTTTGATTAAGTCAGCCGGTTTGCCGGTTGGCGGTTCACCGTCATCTGCATCGGCATAGTAACTTCCAGATAGCAGATGAACTCAGTTAATCGTTAATTATAATAATTGTATAAATGATTTTTATTTGATTTCTAAGGAGTTTAAAGAATAGCTATATCAATACTAATCATAAAGAAATTATAAATATGCGAATACAAAGTATCTATTGAATCTATTTTTAGTTCCTAAAATTCTCTAGTAGCCACCCTTCCCTTTTCGCTTGCACATCATACCAGTATATTTTAGAATCCATCATTTATCTACGTTCAGCCTTCCGCGGTTCTAAGGACGCACATTTAAAATTTTCAACATCGAAATCCACTTCTTGTCCCGACTGCTCCGTTATTAAAAATTAAATATAAATCTTTTACGATATTGGAAAATCTTATTTCGCTTTCTGTTTATCCCTTATTAGGCATAATCAACCGAGTTTCGAAGCAAAAATTTAGGCCCTTATAAATTCATACCAACACAGCTTCGGCAAATCTCATACTCAGCAGAACGTTATCTTTAATAGGAACGGCCCCGTAAATTTAACTCGTCGACTGGGAGTCTCAAACGTCTTAATAACATCAACAAGCAGCCGCGAGCCTCACTTGGGTCAATCAAGTACATACGTAGAAAAGGTATATGAGTTATCAATGCCGTATTATTTACAGAATTTCGATCACTCGCAGGTCGCTGAGACGCGGCACGTAGTACGTATCAGTATGAGGTTATTTTTCATCCGAATACTTGGAACGACAACCGAGTTACACAGATTATTTCAATAACCGGATAACCGGTTATTTTTGATTTGAATAAGCCCATCACTAACTTATATACCGCGAAACCCCTTGCACTTTCAAATGCTTTCACACGTTTTTTTTTCCAAACAAAACCGTTATTTATTTTTTTTTCTCTAGTAACGACCAATGCCAATCTGATATTAATTTTTATGAGTTATTATCGCATTAATCCCACTGGATATCTTATTCAACACTTATATATCGTAGATTACTAGTATTGATATCATATGCTTTTAGCACGTAACACCTTTGTTATCCAGTCGTTGCCAAGTTGAGTATTTTTTTTTTGTTTAATGGGTATACGTGGAAATGTACTTTCAAAATGCTTATTAAATTCCTTAAAAAGCCTAAATTTTTTTATTTGCGTCTTGCTCAAAACGTGGCGGTTTTGAATACTGGGGTGAGGCCGAACACAGACAAAATTGATAATAATTCCGTTCGGTTCCGGGATTCCTAGCCAATATTTATGTTTAGATCTCCGCAGACCACCAGATTTTTTGTTGATTTAGAGACATATTGTAGTAAATCAAACGATTTTTGAAAAAATACCTTGGCATTGAGATTTGGGGATCTATAAATAGTAATGATTACTTACCATAGCTTTGTTTTTATTGCAACATATTCAAAGTACTGCTCTTTTGCATGTATGGAAAATCTTATTTCCGAGAAGGTAATACCATCACTCACAAGGATCAAAACGCCACCGTGCTCCATGTACAAACAGATAACAATTTTGACTCGCCCGGTTTAAGCCAATGCACCGATATGCACATAACATCCACCCCGAGTTCATTATTATGTTTATCTACTTTGCGTTCGTACTGAGGCTGTAATAGACACAAAGCGATGCTATAATAGAAATACTAAAAATTTTCATTTTTTGCTTAAAAAGTGGCAAAGTAGATAAAATACTGTATGATACCTCGTTTATAAGGCATTTTGTAGCACTTACTTCTTTAGGGCACTCCTCGCTTCGCTGGTCGTACCCTAAATCCGTGCGTGTTACAAAATGCTTCTTATAAAACTCATATCATAATATACTATTTAATTGTTCGAGAGTAGCCTCCAATAACGTTACTTTGTTGCGGATTGACTGAATATTATATTGCATAAGTGTTATCTTCCTGCTCCCCGGTTCCTACGCTTTGGGAGCCTGGTAGCCAACACGGGGCCCCAGGATCCTGTCAGCATTTCCTCCATTGATTTCTTCTTGGTGACTTTCCTGTTCGGTGGTTGGATATCTTGCTCGTGTTTCTCTTTCGTTATTCGCAGCTAGGTTTTCTTGTGAGTTAGGATTTGGGTTAGTATGCTCCACAATGTCTGCATAAGACATTTTTTTGCCTTTGATAACTAGTTTATCAAATGCTAGATATGCTCTTTGACCCCTGGCTTTGGCCGCTGCTAAAAACGGTTTCAGTTTGTTACGTTGAGCTTGAACATATTCTGAAAAATTTTCAGAGACCGCTTTGTCGCTTCCTTTTAATTGTTTAGCATTTTTTAATATGTGATCCTTCATCTTGAAGTTGCTGAACTTTACAATAACTGGTCGTTTGCCTGACTTAGAAGCTCCTAACCTGTGTGCACGGTCAATATCCATATTGCCGGTTTTCAGTCCATAGTATTTTTCAGTAAAATCTGTCGTAAGTTCCTCTGTTTTTCCCAGTTTTCATTATCTACTTCATCTAATCTATAAATGATTAGGTTGTTTCGGCGTGATTGGTTTTCTAGGCGGTCAAGTTTTTGTTCGAGCTACTCTACATGGTTGTCATGGTTGCTTAAGTTTTTATTTTTTGCTTCGAGTTGATTGACTTTAAGGTTAAGTTGGGATAACTCCTGCATATACGTATCGAATTTATTTTCCAGCCTTTCTACGATATATAAAACTTTTTCCAGGTTTTGTTCCATTTTTGTTATCTTTCGACCTGCACTGCACTTACCCCAAGACGAACAATTCTCGCTATTATTTGTAGAATATTTATAATCTGTTTATAATTACACTACTCACAGCGTATGTGTCACTTTGAATTTTGGTTAAATAATATTTCACTTCTTCAAGAATGCAGACTAGTAATTTTAATAATGTACGGCGACTTTTTACCACTTTATTCAAGTTTTAAGCTACTCACTTTAGACACGTGTTTCGCCTTTCGCGACATATGGTCGAAGTTATAGTTGTTAACTTATGTCAACCTGAGAATTTAAATTGTGATTATACTGTGATTATATACTGTGATTATACTGTGATATTTGCATTTCTGGCTTTCTATATTTATTATTGCAACCTGTACTTGAGTTGACATTCCCTTTCAGATTATTTTGGGCTACTTCAGTTTACGGTTTCTCGTTTTGAATGCCTGGATACACTTGTCGTTATTTGATAAAAATCCGTTGAAGCCCTTTTTGAGTACATTTAAAGAACTGTACACACCGTCTCCAAAACGAGCTAGTCGGCCGGCAATTGTATCTAGGTAACACAAGTTTATGTATTTTCCTTGAGCGAGTAGCCAACGTGTATTTGATATAATAACATATTGCTAGCAAATCAAACTGAAATTCTGACATCCCAGCAAAAATTGCAAGAGACCAGTCGAACTTGTCGGGAGCTAAGATTTGTACCAGATCAAAGGTACTGCACCAAGAGAACGATTAGGAGGCCGTATCTCACTTATCTAATAGCAAAATGCCGGGAAGTGTTCCAGCGCGCATCACAGGCTTGTTCAAGCAGGTACCGAACGCCTTTAAATTCTACAACCTTTAGCGAGCTGCACTAGATCGACAGGCCACATCACCAGAACAAAAACAGCACCGGAAAAAAAGCACCCCAGCCAGCACGTATTAGGGAGAAAACGTTCACTTTATTGCCCCTATTTCTGCACCCTTAAAACACCCAAAGTAGAACACTTTCAGGTAAAATACAGCCGCCATTAAACATGATTTTAGCTTGTCTAGCTTGTGGAAAGAGCGTTTTGATTGCGTCCACTGCAAAATATTCGTTCAGACGCATGTTGGGCTTCATGAGCTCACAGCAACAAAAAAGCATTTTGTTTTGGTATTTATATATATAAAATTGATTGAGTGACATATTTTATTTATTTTTGTACAGTGAATCTAAGAATAAACCTTATCTAAACAATTGGCTCAACTTTAATCACTCCTGACAACGCTACCTTTGCTCTGAAACACCTTTGTGCGATTACAAATAATATTAATTACAATAAATATACCAGAGCAAAGGTTACATTTTCAGTTATTACATGGCACCCGAGTTAGTATTGCAATATGGCGAAATGGATTAATGATAGTTCATCTTTCCTATTGCAATGCACTCGGCTAAAACCTCAACGCTAAAGCAATCTTATCGAGAAAATATTTCTATACTACAAAAACTGAATATCCAAGAAGAAAAATTCACTCAAGCGCTTCTGCAGTTTTTCGTATAGGCAGACGAACAGGCACTATGCAAAAATTTGTACGTAGTTGAAGAGAAAATCGAAGAACTAGTAGATCGATGAAATGAAACTTATGATTGGACAAAGGCTAGACGGAGCCATATAACTGGCTCAAGATAAAGAAATACAGAGGACGTTAATAGGCGCAGTCTCATAGCTGATAACAATAAAATCCTGCGTTTGTATAAAGGAAAAAAAGGAGCAAATGAATCTACCTTTGTATTAATATCATTGTAAATAATTTAAAATTGAGACAAACATAGAAGACACACTATATCTTAGTATGTCGAAATAGTTGCGATTTTGTGTGTATTGCAATTAACCTTAAAACTTCTCAATATCACCTTGTAGCGTACTAAATACAAAGGTGGAACCTAATAATTCCCCGAAAAGTCGAAATTACGTCGAAAATTCTGTGATTTGTGACTAATAAACAAAGTTTTTCAGTTTTTGGGACAAAATTCAATTTTTGCAAATGGAACTAAATTGGTACCAAGATGCCACTCAATAGTAGAATTAATAAGGAATCTACCCATAGATTTTATTTAAATGTGCTACTAATACAAACAGAATGACATGTTGCAAACATGTCACTTGCATGACAATGACCATTGAATTCTATTTGGAAACCACAAGTTGCTTTCAATTTCACTGAAACGATGCTATGTGCCAAGTTTCAAAAATCAAAAAAAGGGGTGCACCATGATCGTGTGGTAGCCGTTATAAGTTTTGCAATGCACAGAAAACTAGGAAACGTTTATGTTCGACAAAAGTACATTTCCATTAATGAAATGGTGGGGTGTAATTAAAAGTTAAATTGCATTTGCGCTCATTACAATTCGAACTCATATCACCAGAAACTCTCTAGAGAGGCGTTTAGGAATGTTTGTCAATTTGCTATTTACGATCTGTTAAGATATCAGCAGCCTTCTAAAATTGTCGATTGTGTGTTTATAGCCGGATCGAATATTCTTCCTCGTTTGGACAAGGCATCATTGCATTACGAAATTTTTACAGTAAATACACATCTGAATTGCTAAAATTACCTGATCGTAACAATTGCAATACATATTGTTCAAATGTATTACCCTCTAATTGAGTTACTACCTTCAATTAACATTTCGCATATTACGAAATAGATGTAGTAGAAAACATTTGTTACTCGTGGAATATTTTAGCATGTCAGTGCTAAATACGAAATCCATTTTAAATAAAAGTTGAAAATCGCATCGCATAGCATTTTAAGCGTTCATTATATTGGAGTTCGACAATTTGTTTGGCGACCTTGATCTTCTATTACGAGCTAATATTTGACCTGCAGGTGTATAACAAACAATGTTCATTACAGAGCTTTAGATAACGACTACAAGCTAATTGGGCAGTCAAGCTTTCTGTTTTAATAAATATTTAGAATAACTCGTATATTTTAAGAAGGCTGGGTACAATTGATCGAGCGAAGGGGATTATGTTTCGGTAAGGCTGTAAGTAACTTTTTTTAAATCGTATTAAATGAGCTAGAAAATGGAAACATTACCTCTGAGTATTTTAGCTTTTATCTTATTTTCCGGAATCAAAGGGATTTTCGGCACTTGAGTTAGCAGCTCTAAGCTTTGAATTAGCAACCGACGCGACCCTCGATGAAGCCAAATACGTTGATAGCACCTTTTTAACGGAAAGGCAATTTCCTTTAGCATATAGAAAATCAGTAAATACTAGTTTGTTCCAGTCTAGTGAAAGTTGATAAAATTGAATCAATGCATTCGTTTATTGAACATTTTAGACTTAAGGATTTAGTGATTTTTGTCCCTTTACAAATTTTTTATTTAAGCTGTAGGCCTCTAAAGATCTATATTAAAGATGTAAAAATGAATAATAAAACTTTTCATGTAGTTTCACTTACCTACTACGAATTCTACACATAATCAGACCAATACGTATGGCCGTTGAGAAGTAAACACCTCGTTTCTGCTCTGGTGTTGTGTGATATTTATATTTAAGTTTAAATGGCTCTCACTCGTGAAGGCAAAGTTGGAATTCGTGATATCATAAAAGAAACTGTAGACCAAACTGACCAGAATTTAAATACGGGAAAGCGGGACTACCAGATATTTACAAGAGTGGGGAGTGGGGGCATGAGCCCCCGGGGCTTAAACTTTTTCAGAAATTATGTCACCAAGATCCGATTTTTCTGCATGTTTTATGAAAAATGTTGGGCTTGGGGCCCATGTGCGCCACATCCACCTGCCCTGCCATAGCTACGCCACTGGTTCTTTACTGCAACTTGCTAGCTTTTATTTTGTTTTTACATTTTTTTTAAGTTTAGGCATTGAAATAAGATACAAGTGTCACACTATTTTAATAACGTATGTGATAAAAAACTAAAACCAAATTAACAAAATTAAAGCTTCTAAATAAGTATAGGTAACATAATTTATATGTATGAGTATAATGAAAATCACAAGATATAGCTGCTACGTCTGTGTACTCAGCAAAATGCGATTTGTGGATGGATTTCTTTATGCAAGCAACGCAGTGTGCCACCACGGCCCTGGTTAACTCAAACCCTCGGCAGATTATTGGCGCGAATAAAAACTAGGCGGCGGTTTTTAACGTTAGGAAAGTGCGTAAAGTTATTTAGAAAATTCAAGCGGCGCCAGTCGTTGACCACGGCAAAAGAACCACAGACTAGCTAACAGTCGAATGCAAAACGCACCTACCTTTTGTGATTTCTCGCTTAATGATCTTAAACTTAAAAAAAACGAACAGGTATCGTGCTGTTGAATACACAGATATACCAGTAGTTGCCGTAATCTCATGCTTTAATATTATTTAAAAAGTCACTATAAACATGACAAATAAAATGTGCCTGGAGTGCTAAACGCACAGGTAAAACTAAGATGGTAGCTGACTCGGATTCTGGTCGATTTGTACAGTTCGCTTCACGAACTGCTTACCTGAATGATGATTTTACAACCACGGAGCCGATACAAACTCTCAGTTGAATTCCTGGATAAACTTGTCGTTAATTAGTAAATATTCGTTAGCGTCCTTTTGGCTTTTAATAATTTGTGAGTACTTAAAGAGCTGCATGTCGTCTTCCTCACCTAGTAGGTTGGCAATTGTATCCAAATAGTCGAATCCAACAAACTTAATGTAGAGATGCCACCGTCGCTGAAAGATGGAGAAAAATTTAATTATTTTTTTATTAATTCAATACATAATGTAATCAATAATACCGGTTCGACAGTGAAGTAACTATGAATATAATAAATTATTATATCATAATATTCTGTTTAATTTTAATGAAGACCAGATCTTAATAAATATTATACACCAAGTGAATTAAACATATGTTTATTTATTTATTTATTTATTTATGCAACCTACAGCAATTGCCAATAATCGGTTACAAACAACTGTATAGTAAATATAATAATATTAATCTACCAACAAAAGCGAGATATTCAATAAAAGTTAAACAAAAATAAACCATTGACAAAAATGAGCATTTGACCGGCGACAGTACAACTAATAAAAAGAAAAAAGTAAATGTGTCTATCAAGGTATTTGATCCATTTATATGATTTATGAAATTGGAAGAAAAAGGAAAAACAAAATAAGGAAATAATTTATAGTGTACATAAGTACATGTATACACAGATACAAACAAATATGTCCGCACTATACATACATATACACACACTTTACAGCTTTCCTAACACATCACTGACCTTTCGTTTTAATGTGGCAAGTGAATTGCAGAATATGTCAATATGACTAAAACTGTTGACTGAACGAGATAATCTATGAACCGGTGAATTAAATATATAATTAGTTTTGCCAATACGAGGAAGAAGAAGTGGTCCATGTCTATAACTATAATAAGGAACATATATGTTCAGTTTTTCCAAAAACACTGGTGAATCTAGTAAATTATTGAATGCTTTATATACCAATATTACTTCATTTAACCTTCTGCGTTTTTCTAATTCCAAAATGCCAAACTCTTCCCGCAGGTTTTGTGATGAAACGTGTAGAGGATAGATACCATATTTTTTAAAATAAAGGAATCTCAAAAACCTTTTTTTGAACTCGTTCTATCAAATTTATGTAAAATCTATAATGAGGCGACCAAACTACAGAGGCATATTCGAGATGACATCGGACGTACGCATTAAACAGAGTAATGTATGTATTCAAGTTTGAAATTTTTTTGAATTTCTTAATATGAATCCAAGCAGTTTATAACTTTTGTTAACAGTACATACAATATGTCTATTAAAGGAAAAATTGCTTTCAAATAAAATACCCAAATCTTTGATTTCGTGAGCTGTTGTTAGTGTTCTACCATCAAGATTATAATTATAGTCAATTATATTACGTTTACGGTTGTACCTAACAACAAAACATTTATCTATATTAAACAATAGGTGATTAGTTTTGGCCCATTCCATTACTCTGTTCAGATCTTCCTGTAGCCGACAACAATCATGTTTACTTAAAATGGGCTTATATATTTTAAAGTCGTCAGCGTACAGTAAACCTGTAGAATGATTGAGAAAGTTGGGAAGCTCGTTAATTAAAATTATAAACAGTAATGGCCCCAAATTAGATCCCTGTGGAACACCCGATAATGCGTTGAATGCTTTTGAGTTAACAGTATTGTAAGTAACATATTGCTGCCTTTCCTTCAGATATGAGGACATTAATGATAAAAGCGACAAAGATAAACCGTAATTGGATAATTTATTGAGTAAAACATCATGATTTACTTTGTCAAATGCTTTTTGTTTATTCACGAAAAGATGTTGAGCTCACGAGCACGTGTGCAAAATGCTGGCATAGCAACGGTCTGTACAAAACTCGAACACAGGGCAGATGGTGTAACCATTAATATGATTAAATTATGCCTACCATATATTCTACTTTATATTTATCATATTATTAATTTTTGTTTAATTAATGGTGCATTCTCTAATTCTTGAAAATTAGCTTTAACTAGTAACTCCTGTTCCGAAAATTAATAATTCTAAAGAATTTAAGCATTACCGTCCTATTACTGTTCTGCCAGTACCTTAAAAGATTTTAGGAAAAGTAATCGTATTGCAAATTAGAACCTATTTAAAAAATACAATATATTACCTGATACTCAACCGGGATTTAATTTGGGGTATAGTTGTAGTTCTGCCCTTTTGAATATTATTGACGATGTTCTGTTAGCCTATGGTCAAAATAAATTGACATCTCTTGTTCTACTTGATTAGAGTAAAGCGTTTGACACACTTAATCATGAAACTTTAATCGCAGTTCTGATTTATATCGGTTTCGGTGCTACTCCATCGGTGTTATTTAAAGATTATTTGGGTAAGAGGTAGCAAATTGTTCTACTCGATCGGTATTATTCCTCGTCTTTGCGATTCAAGTCAAAGTTAGGAGGGCCCCATGTTTCCATATTAGGTCCTTTGCTATATACCATCTACACACCACCGGTGTGAAGATGGCAGCCAGAAGGTAGCAGCCAAAAGTGACGAACATTGCCGAAGAGCTCATAGATATACAAAAAATTATAGAGAATGAAACTAATACCACATTCAACTCAATTAAGGAATTTGCGAACCGAATAAAGCTTTTTAGGTGATACACATGAGAAATGGCGGCGCATAAAAAGATACTTCACATATCGGGCAAAATAAATAATAATTTTTCAGCTCGAATGCTACACATAGACAACGAAAGAAACTTTGCTAAAAACCTGCCCTCTATATACCGAACAAATGGGCCCAAACCGAATTTCATTGCCGTACCCCACATAGGGGGTAAACCACCCCCGCCTAAATAAAATTAGAATTTTGCAGCTCGGATACTACACATAGAACTCGAACGAAACTTTGCTAAAAACATACCCTATATATACCGAATAAAAGGGCCCAAACAGCGACTAAATAAAATTAGAATTTTGCAGCTCGGATACTACACATAGAACTCGAACGAAACTTTGCTAAAAACATACCCTATATATACCGAATAAAAGGGCCCAAACAGATTTTAGTTGCCGTACTCCACATAGCGGGTAAACCACCCCCGCCTAAATAAAATTAGAATTTTGCTGCTCGGATACTACACATAGAACTCGAACGAAACTTTGCTAAAAACATACCCTATATATACCGAATAAAAGGGCCCAAACAGATTTTAGTTGCCGTACTCCACATAGCGGGTAAACCACCCCCGCCTAAATAAAATTAGAATTTTGCAGCTCGGATACTATACATAGAACTCGAACGAAACTTTGCTAAAAACATACCCTATATATACTGAATAAAAGGGCCCAAACAGATTTTAGTTGCCGTACTCCACATAGCGGGTAAACCACCCCCGCCTAAATAAAATTAGAATTTTGCAGCTCGGATACTACACATAGAACTCGAACGAAACTTTGCTAAAAACATACCCTATATATACCGAATAAAAGGGCCCAAACAGATTTTAGTTGCCGTACTCCAAATAGCGGGTAAACCACCCCCGCCTAAATAAAATTAGAATTTTGCTGCTCGGATACTACACATAGAGCTCGAAGGAAACTTTGCTAAAAACATACCCTATATATACCGAATAAAAGGGCCCAAACAGATTTTAGTTGCCGTACTCCACATAGCGGGTAAACCACCCCCGCATAAATAAAATTAGAATTTTGCAGCTCGGATACTACACATAGAACTCGAACGAAACTTTGCTAAAAACATACCCTATATATACCGAATAAAAGGGCCCAAACAGATTTTAGTTACCGTACTCCAAATAGCGGGTAAACCACCCCCGCCTAAATAAAATTAGAATTTTGCAGCTCGGATACTAAACATAGAACTCGAACGAAACTTTGCTAAAAACATACCCTATATATACCGAATAAAAGGGCCCAAACAGCGCCTAAATAAAATTACAATTTTGCAGCTCGGATACTACACATAGAACTCGAACGAAACTTTGCTAAAAACATACCCTATATATATCGAATAAAAGGGCCCAAACAGATTTTAGTTGCCGTACTCCACATAGCGGGTAAACCACCCCCGCCTAAATAAAATTAGAATTTTGCAGCTCGGATACTACACATAGAACTCGAACGAAACTTTGCTAAAAACATACCCTATATATACCGAATAAAAGGGCCCAAACAGATTTTAGTTCCCGTACTCCAAATAGCGGGTAAACCACCCCCGCCTAAATAAAATTAGAATTTTGCAGCTCGGATACTACACATAGAACTCGAACGAAACTTTGCTAAAAACATACCCTATATATACCGAATAAAAGGGCCCAAACAGATTTTAGGTGTCGCACTTTGCAAATCAGAAAAGGCGTTCCCAGTTTAATAAATTAGTAATTATAATTATAATACTACATCTGGGAGACTAGAGAAAGTTTGCAGCAGGAAATAACTACTTAAATGAGAAGTTTACTGACATTAGAGGTATTCTGAAGATAATATACCTTAATATAATAAATGTTATTATTGTGTACTGGTAGTAATTATATTAACTATCGGAATAATTCAGTATAATATTGAGAGTATACTAATTTTAGAGTTTATTTAAATACTAATTTGCTACGACTAGACTTGCCTTTTCCTATAATAATAATTAGTATTGTGAGTGTTACGTATATTGGTTTAGAAGGACCTACAAGTATTTTGAGATTGACCATAATATAACTTTTAACGTATTGTACGAAACACTGGTGTTATTAATATTCATGACATAGATGGCACATATTATTTGTTAAACTATTTTCGTTGACCGATAATAAACACTTTAAATGTATAATTCGAAGACACTTACTGCATTTCTCGAAAGCTTCTTTGGTAACACCTTCTCCACAAAACAAACACTTATTGCTCATAGTAGATGCCTTTTGTAAAAGAAATCCCTTTAAATATTTTCTCCAAACGTTTATGTTTTCAGATATAGTAAGCGGCTTTTCCATGACGATATTGTGGAAGAAATACAGAATAAATACGCCGCAATTATGGGCGTCTTTTTGAATTATATGTTTTTGTACGACAGGTGTCCAATATTCACATCGTTGTGCTATATTTTCATTATAATGTGAATTATAATACTTTATGAAATTTAAGAAAATCTTCAATTGTTTTTCAGTCTTTGACAGTGTGCTACCGTAAGGATCAAAAAAGTTGAAAGTTTTTTTTGTAAGATCAGCTATTGCCAAACACCAATGGTTACCATACATCAACACTGGCATTACTAATAAATTTTTGTGAATTTGAGTTATCGATAAAAAATAGTCACTATATTCATTTTCTGTAAATATCGTCGTTGAGTAGTTTGTCGCTATAACCTGAAATATTTCATCTTTATTAATTAATTCCAGGACCAAATCTATTAAATAATTATTTAACCAATTATTGCCATTCAATGTACAATAATCTTGTATGTGTAGCTTGTACAAGCAGTTAGTATTTTCATATGTAGCTACAATATATCCTCGTCCATTTTTTAAGATTTTGTAATAATCTATATCATCTACAAGTCCATTCTCCAAAAAATGGAAATCTTTAACAACTGTCCATCGTCGCTCGTCATCTGTTAAAGAAATTCCAGGGGATGTTATATGTGGTAATAAATAAAAATAATAAAATTCTTGTAATTTTAAAAATATTGTGTCCCAAAAATGTTTGTCTCTATAAATTCTTTCTATACTTATCCCTTTCTGAGTAAAAATGACAAAATCGCACCAATGCCTATCTGTAATTTCAAGAAGACCTTGGATTTGATAATAATAATTATGCGTACTTTTCAATTTACCGGCCGTATCTAAGTAGTTTGGATGTACTTCTAGAGGATTGAAATTTCGTATTGAAAATGGACACTTTATCTCCACCAGTCCGTCGTTATCTACTAAGCCATCCGGCGACGCTGCCAAAAAAGGATAAGTTTTGTGGATATGTAGTCCAGCTGCACTAACTTTATTTTTCTTCTGCTTTTCGTAACAGGATAGGGCCGACTGTTCATTTTCAATACCGAACATAATGGCCTTATTGTGCAATGTTTTTTTACTAAGAAAACATTTTGCAAGATTTTCGAGAGAGGAAGTAGTTCGAGCTTTACATACGCTGCCGAAATTGGACGAAGTAAGTCTCTTACGACGCTCTTCCAGCCACTTGGAAGATGTTCTTTGCGATCTTGTGTTAATTTCCATGTCTGATTTTTGTTGCTCATTAAGAGTGATGGATTTCAAAAACTTACTGCATTTTTCAGATAAAATGTTTCCATTTGGTGGTAAATGAGAATGTACTACACTGCTCTGACATAACTTACAAGTAAAACTGATGTCTATAATTTCCTTGTTTTCAAACATGGCACAATTTTGGTGCACCCACCCGTCACAAGAGTCGCATTGAACCCAAGATGTCTTTTTATCAAAAGTGCCGAAACCACAGTATGTACATTGTGTGAAATCTTCAAGCAGTAGAATTTCACTACGGTTAGAGTCTTCATTTGCAGGTAAAATAGGCTTTAACGCATTATGTTCCTGTCTCAGAAATCTTCCCGAAAAGTGTGTATGAGTTTTTTTGGGTTTCTTTTTCCAAGTTTCTTCAGATGTTTTCTCATTATTATCAAATATAACGCTTGTTGGTCTTGTCAATCCTGTTTTCTGTATTTTAAAACTTAATTCGCGACATAGTGATAAAATATGCTCCCGTACTATGCGAATAAATCTGGAACATTTTAAATTTTTCTGTCCATTTAATAAGTTAGATTTCAAATACCCGAAGTAGTTTTCAACCGGAGCATTGCTTAATCTGTTAAGATTATACCTGCCAAACTGCAGCATAACCCCGCTCCATAGTGGAAAATATGGCAAATATTTGTTCAGCATCAACTCAAGGAAGATCTTATTAAAGTATTTATTTTTAATATCTTTCTGAGTAGATATGGTAGACTTAAAAAATGTTTAAAATGTATGTAGAAAGGACTGCTACTGTATAAGCTCTCTGATTTATCATTAAATAATTCACTATCTGATGATTTCAAATCGCTGTGTTCGATATTGTCTTCAAAATTTTGATAATCCTTCGAGCAAAATTTTATTAATTGCATGTGAGCTGCTTTTACCTGTTCGTTATAAAAATTTACAGATAGCAAAATAACTAAGTTTTTAAACCATACATTTGCCTCTTCTAATGTACTAATCAGTATACCAGTAGCCATTAATTCTTTAAAAAGAAGTGTTTGACTCTCATTGGTCGAATACTGTTCAACGTCTTTAGAAACCATCTTCATAAAATGAGCGCAACAGAGATGGATTGTGACTAGAGATACAGGTTTCTGCATATCTTCTTTAATTATATTCATACATGTGTTTAGATATTCTAAAACTGTTCTTCGATTAAATGCTTTTGATATAGCGTGAATGTTGGCGAAACTAAAATCGGTTACTATAGATCCAATAACAGGCCAACTATTATTTTCTTCACAAAATACTCTAAAATCATGAAGTATTTTAAATATAGATTTAGAATAATGTTGCGAAGAAATCATTTCAAATATGGGAATTAATCTATTTGTGGTATTTGTCTGAATCACAGCGGAATACAAATATATACGTTTTTTATCTTCGAGTGGATTTCGTACAACACCTCCCGTCGCATCAAAAAATATGATTGGTAAAATATTGCCAATCTTTTGATCTTGGATAATCCTAAGCTGTTGAATGCTGAATAATTTCACATTAAATGGGACCGATACTTCCTGAATGCATTCTTTGTGCTCCAAGTGCATTTCTACCAAATCCAGCAAGTCGTTTTTATTTCTATCCATACTAGCAATAGCCTCTGATCGTATTTTTCTTACAGTGTGTTTTTTGTACGATTAACTTGATAAGAGGCTTCCACGAATGGGGCCCCCAATTAATCCACTGCGAGTTCCGGTTCAATGGGATTGCCGGGAACTGCCACTTAATAACCCTAACTTGGGTTCAGTTAGTTGTTGGAGTGAAACAAGACTTAACAAACACGAGTATATTGAGTAACAACGATTACAAACGTCACTGATGGACCGATGGTTTTTTACAAAAGCTTCAACTGTTGTGACACGCTTGGATTGGCCACGCGAAAATAGCGAATTGCGCGTAACCGTAACACAAAACAACCTGGAAACGACTTTACCAGGGAGTTAGACCGAAACGCAAACTAGCACAAAGCATAGCTGAACTTGCTTCCTCGAGGCTCTGAATCTAACTAACTCTGAATTTACAGCGAGACGAACTCGCCAATTCAAGGAGGGGCAAGCTCAAACACTATTGGCTGAGGCGATCCTGCGTAGCCAATCGGAGCATCGCACGTTATTTAGGAAAAATGCTTATTCTAAGAAACCTTAATGCTAAGCTCTCTCAATGAGGCAATTGAACGAAATCCATAAACCCATGATTCCCAAATATGCTAAGTCGGCTTAAGTTCTAGTAGAAAATGTATCCATCCGCTTTAAAGCCATTAAGGGAAGCTTACAAATTCCTTTCCAACATTAACAGAGGCAAACAAATACGGCAAGATGCAAATTTGGCTTTACCACGACCTTTGAATGAGATAAAACAGTTATGACTTGAATTACGTGGTTAATTATAATCAAAAAGGTTTTGATGCACGCATCTGTGTGAATCAAACATGCCGCCCCCGAAGTGCCGACTATGGCACGACGTGATTAAATCCCATAATTAAACTGAAATCTAACACTACAAAATAATCAAATGCATAACAAGAACTAATGACAGATGATAATCCAAGAGTCTTACAGATAACTTACAACTAGCATGAATACAAGCAAAGAAACAACTAAACCTAGCAAAATGTTCAATTAGCGAAAACTACCAACTAAGAGCAAAGTCAATGTTTATTGCCCTTGATCGCAATGATCGTCTTTGGGTAGGATGTACACTTTACGCACCGAGCGTTTCAGGAGATTCCCTCGGGAATCGCGCACTTGCACCACACGCACAACACCATCCGCTCCTGGATATGTGGCCGAAATGATTGCCAGTGGCCAACGGTAGCTTGGAGATGCCTCGTCGTGGACGAGTACCACGTCGCCCACCTGGGGGGCTAGAGACGTGCTGGAGGACTTCCACTTAGGCCGGCGCTGCAGGAGGTGGAGGTAGTCCCGGGACCAGCGATCCCAAAACTGCTGGGACAGCCGCTGGACCAGCCCATAGCGGCTGAGACGATTTTCCGGTATGCCCTGGAGTTGGGCTTCCGGAAACGAAGTCAGCTTCCGACCGATCAAGAAGTGGGCAGGAGTAAGGACTTCGGGGAATGAGGCGTCGGTAGGGAGAACACAGAGTGGACGGGAATTTAGTATCGCCTCCACTTGAGTCAGCATGGTGTAATACTCAACGAAAGTTAACTTTGCATTGCAAGATATTCGCCTTAAATAATATTTCAATGACTTTACCCCCGCTTCCCAAATGCCGCCAAAGTGCGGAGAGCGTGCCGGAATAAAATTCCACTTAATGTTATGTTTCGACAATTCTTCCCTTATGCATTGCTCACTAGAGCCTGACAGGATATTTTTTAATTCCGATAGCTGATTTCTGGCACCGGTGAAACAGGTAGCATTGTCAGAAAATATGTTGGAGGGTAAACCGCGTCTGGAGATGAATCTCCTCAATGATGCGATGAAAGCCTCCGTCGTGAGGTCTTCCACGAGTTCAAGATGAATAGCCTTCGTGGCTAAACACACAAATAAGGCTACGTAAGCCTTTACTTCTTTCGCGCCTCGCCCGGATTTGTTTTTTATAAACACGGGACCCGCGTAATCTATCCCGCAATTACTGAAAGGGGGAGAGGGTGTGACACGAGCTTCGGGTAGTGATCCCATCAAGTGTTCATTCATCTTAGGCTTGGCCCGGAAGCATATCACGCAATTGTGTATTACTTTACGTATTAGGTCTTTGGCTCTCACGATCCAAAACTTATCCCGCAATGAGGCCAGTAACACCGAGTGTCCACAATGCAAGAGCCGCAAATGCTCTTGCTTCACGATTAGCAACGACAAAGGGTGACTAGCTGGTAACAAAAGGGGATGTTTCTGATCAAAGCTTAGATTGGAGTTTTCTAGACGGCCGCCCACGCGCAGTAGGCCCTGATCGTCCAGAAATGGGTTTAGAGAAAGCAGCGCACTATTTTTCGGCAATGGCGCTTTTTTAGACAAAACTGCTATTTCTCCGGAAAAGACTTCCGCCTGGGCAATTTTGATCAGGCGGCGAGTCGCGTCCTCCAATTCGTCAATGGCTGGAGGTCCCGACCAGCGCGTTTCGGTGTTTCTGTTTCTCGCGAGACGCAGGCAGTACGCGACTACGCGCTGTAATTTTGTAAAACTGGAATAGCGCCTGAAAAGTTCAAATTCTGGGACGCGATGGTGAAGAGTGGCCACTACTGGGCGCGACTCTTGGGCTGCTAGCTCACCCGAATCAATTTTAACGGGCTGGGGTTTTAAGTCCGCCTGTGACAAAAATTCTGGCCCGTGCCACCACAAGCGTGAGTTGAGTAACTCCTGGGGTAACATTCCCCTGCTAATTATATCGGACGGGTTGCAATTTGTACGCACGTGAAACCATTCTTCCCTATTGCTTAGTTCGTGAATCTCGGACACCCGGTTCGCGACGAACGTCTTCCAATTACTCGCATCCTTATTTATCCAGTGCAGAGTTATGGTGGAGTCCGACCAATAGTACACGCGGTCAAATTTAAATGCGGAGGAATCGAGTATAGTTTTAATCAAACGAGCCAACAGTAAGGCTGCGCAAAGCTCCAAACGAGGCAAGGATATTGTTTTTAATGGAGCGACCCTTGACTTAGCACAAAGCAAATTGGTGGTGACATTACCGCGCGCGTCAACGCAACGTATATACACGGCGCACCCGTAGGCTACAAAACTCGCGTCCGCAAATCCGTGGAGATCTATCGAATTTATGTCATCGCAAATTACCCGTCTCGGAATTGCCAACGAGCCCAAAGAGCGTAATGAAGAATGGAGTTCGTCGTATCTGGAGCGCATCTCCATGGGCACCGTTTCGTCCCATGACAACTTCAACTGCCAAAGCCGTTGCACGAGAAGTTTCAAAGTTAGAACGCTTGGACCAAGTAGTCCCAAGGGATCGAATATTTGAGCCATACTAGAGAGTATAGCCCGCTTGGTAACTGATTTGCAACAGCTAGGGTTTACTCTGTAACTTAGCACGTCCCGCCGAGTATCCCAAAAAATGCCGAGAGTTTTCTCCGTGGCGTCTTCCGTCAAAGAAATGGGCTCCATGCTGCCGCGATCTACACCAATGGCGCTAGCTACTTCACTGTCGTTGGATGCCCACTTTCGCAATTCAAACCCGTACCCCGACAAAGCGCTACTAATTTCGAATTGCGTTTTTATGGCTTCCGCCCTATTTTCAAAAACAGGCAGTAGGTCATCTACATAAAAATCCCGGCTAATTCTTAATGAGGCCTCTGGAAGCGATGCTTCGATTTCCTGGGCGATTTGTATCAAGCACCTAGTTGCTAGGTACGAGGCTGATTTAGTACCGTAGGTGACCGTTAATAATTTGAAGCATTTTACCGCTGAGGTTTTGTCGTCACGCCATAAAATTAATTGGTATTGCGTCTGCGAGGGGTCCACGAGAATTTGCCTATACATTTTGGCGCAATCTGCTTTCAGCACGTACTTGAATTGCCTAAAGCGACAAAGAATTGCAAACAACGACTGCTGGACCACTGGGCCCTTATGTTGAAGGTCGTTAAGCGATACTCCGGAGGAGGACGCACAACTGCCGTCAAAAACAACGCGATGTTTGGTCGTTGAACTGTCCTCCTTTATGACTGGCAAATGTGGTAAATAAAACCTAGGATGAGGAAGGCTCGCTTCGTCGTCCACCTTGCTCAAGTGACCAAGCGACTCGTATTCTTTGAGAAATGCGGAATACGCGGTTTTCAACTCGGGATTTTTTGACAATTTGTTTTCTAATGAATAGAAACACTTTAACGCTATACCGCGCGAGTCTCCCAGCGATGGAGCATCTTTCCTGAAAGGTATGCTCACGATGAACCTACGCGGCTCCGACGACGCCCGTTTCGTAGTCGATTGAAAATGGTCTTCGCAAAATTTGTCATCAGCAGAGAGTCGGCCTGATGAACCGTAAGCCCCCTCGATTTCCCAAAATCTCTGAATGCCGTGCTCGATGCCGGCTACACTTAAATGAACTCTATTTGAAAGCATGAGCGCTCGATTTTCGATGTTCATGTTTCCGCCTAAAACCCAACCAAAAAGAGTTTTTGTTAAGAATGGCTTCTCTGGGCCCAATTTCACCTGTCCCTGACAGAGCACTTGCCAAAAGACATTCGCGCCTAATAAAAGATCAATCTTTCCCGGTGTATTACAATCTGAATCGGCTAGCACAATGTTTGGTGGGATCTTCAAATCCCTCAACGAGAAAGAAAGGGCCGGCAGAGGGTCCGTAATTTTGTCTAACACAATACAGCTCAAAATGTCCTCGTATTTCCCGTTACGGGAGCGGATTCGAACGTTTGCTCTGAATTCAGCGTTCAGAGCCCTGGCACCAACACCCGACAGTGAGGTGATATTACCTCGTTTCTCAATTTTCAAATTTTGACACAAGTCGGCGCTAACTAAGTTAAGTTGGGATCCGGGGTCCAAAAGAGCTTTTGCCCGGGAAAATGACCCGGAGGATCCTTCTACGAATACGCTAACCGTGGACAATAAAACTTGCGCTGGCGCCGCGATTGCAGGACGGCTACAAGCTGCTGAAACGGATGCGACGGGTGCCTCGCTCGGGGAGACGGCCCCGACCTCCCGTGCGTCACTGCTGGATTCTGGCGGTCCAGGACGCGGCGACGAAGTATTTTCGTGCGCGTCGCGCTTTGGACGCAAACACAGTAAAGTATGGTGCTTTTTTCTGCATACGCGGCATCTCGACGATGTGCATTTTACCACGAAATGTCCGGGCTTGAGACAATTGTTGCATAATTTCAAACGACGCGCCTCTTCGATACGAGCGTTTACCGACAATTTTGAGAATGATTCGCAAGCGCTAATCGAATGATTACTATTTTTGCAAAAATCACAAGAGTGATTACCTTGCTCTCTGGCTACATGAGCGCGTGCATGACTTTTTTGCTCGGATCCCTGATTTCCCAAACTCGAACCTATTTTCGCAGCTTCCAGCGAACCTAATAAGTGACTTTTGCTCTCTAAAAAATCTAACAACTCTCGCAAAGTAGGAAATTGTCCGGCATGTTTGCATAATTCCCAGTCAGTCTGCATTGCTGAGCTGAGCTTCGAAACTATGATATGTATTAGTATGGTGTCGACTGTGGGTTCCCCGTACGCCTTTAAAATTTCCAAAATTCTAACTACACTATCGAGCAGCCTTTGAACAGACGAATGTGAATCCTTTTTTACGTTCTCTAAACTGAATAACGCATTTATGTTTGATTTTACGATCAGTTTCTTATTTTCAAATCGCTTGACTAGAATGTCCCAAGCAATGGTATAGTTATCGTTGGTAACTTTTAACGACGAGATTGAACTAGCAGCTTCTGCCTTAAGGGAAGAAATCAAATAGTAAAATTTCTGAACGTTGGTCAAATTAACGTTGTTATGAATAAGCGACGTAAAGGAGTCATGAAATTGAACCCAATTCTCGAATTTCCCCGAAAAGGAAGGCAAATCTAAGGGTGGTAATCTTAATCCAGTAAGCTCTCCTGAAGGGCCACTTTGCAAAGAATTTTGACCTACATTCGGTTTTATACCCGAACTGATCTTATTTTTTGATAAGAATTCCTTTACTGCGCTACTAATCTCGCTAAAATGAGTCATAAAAGAGTCAAATTCATTGAAAAGTTCATCAAAGTTTTCAGCGTCGGCCTCCATTAGGCCCTCCATTGACTTCTTATACTCATCCAACAAATTTTGGAAACAACTAAACTCTTCTGACAAGTTGCCGACCTCGTGAGCCTTCACGGGGCTGGACGAAGAAATTCTATGAAATAGAGTTTTGAAACGATCTACTTGGGCTTTTATGAATTTGCAACGAGTGGTTAAAGTGCGAGTTTCCGACATGACCGCTGATGTCGAACGAGTTTCCACCATGACTGACACAAGCAAAAAACAGCACTAAACGAAGGTGTAATGGAAAAGGACTTACTTTTGATTTGAGAACGTAGTAACTTCTTGACGAACAGAAAACCAACCCGCTGCCGATCGCTGCCGCTTGACGTGGGACCTGGACTCGGTGTAAGCTCTCGATGGTTGAATTTCCTGGTGTTGGCGAAGCTTCTTGACGCTCTCCGACGAAACGATGTTGGAGCAATTGCATCCACCAGCTACTGGAAACTTGTACACTCGCGTTTTTTAGCTTCTTCCACATCCGGCTCGAAGGACCAATGTTTTTTGTACGATTAACTTGATAAGAGGCTTCCACGAATGGGGCCCCCAATTAATCCACTGCGAGTTCCGGTTCAATGGGATTGCCGGGAACTGCCACTTAATAACCCTAACTTGGGTTCAGTTAGTTGTTGGAGTGAAACAAGACTTAACAAACACGAGTATATTGAGTAACAACGATTACAAACGTCACTGATGGACCGATGGTTTTTTACAAAAGCTTCAACTGTTGTGACACGCTTGGATTGGCCACGCGAAAATAGCGAATTGCGCGTAACCGTAACACAAAACAACCTGGAAACGACTTTACCAGGGAGTTAGACCGAAACGCAAACTAGCACAAAGCATAGCTGAACTTGCTTCCTCGAGGCTCTGAATCTAACTAACTCTGAATTTACAGCGAGACGAACTCGCCAATTCAAGGAGGGGCAAGCTCAAACACTATTGGCTGAGGCGATCCTGCGTAGCCAATCGGAGCATCGCACGTTATTTAGGAAAAATGCTTATTCTAAGAAACCTTAATGCTAAGCTCTCTCAATGAGGCAATTGAACGAAATCCATAAACCCATGATTCCCAAATATGCTAAGTCGGCTTAAGTTCTAGTAGAAAATGTATCCATCCGCTTTAAAGCCATTAAGGGAAGCTTACAAATTCCTTTCCAACATTAACAGAGGCAAACAAATACGGCAAGATGCAAATTTGGCTTTACCACGACCTTTGAATGAGATAAAACAGTTATGACTTGAATTACGTGGTTAATTATAATCAAAAAGGTTTTGATGCACGCATCTGTGTGAATCAAACACAGTGGCATCAGATTTAATATCCTGTAAATTACCTTGTTGTACCACACTTTCTTTCGCTTTCAAAATGGTAGTTTTTTTGTAATGCAAAGGTTTAAGATTCATCAATTTTCTTTTTACTGCAACCCTTTCTATACCTTTTACAAATGATGTTAATTTCTGTTTATGACAGAAATTAAGAGACGTACTGTACACCGATACTTGCTTGTTCTTAATTACAATTTTAAATTTTTTACAGTTATGTTTATTATGGATGCATTCAGCATATATTACAATTGTAATCTTTTTTTTGTGATACTTCGTAAACTTAAAAACTAATTGACAGCTATTGTTTATATATTTTGAGATCCTATTTCTAAGATAATAAGAATAGTAACCCGGTACTAATTTATTATTTTTGAATATAATATTCCAAAATTTCCTTGATATTTGAAAAGATCCTTCAAATACAGTACAATTACCGTAATTTACTTTATAGTTAGTAGATCTGGTTTCATTCTGAGAATTTTTCGGTAGTATAAGAGAACTATTAGAACTAGACAAATTAAGTATATATTCAGGAACATCTTGAATAGATCCAGTAACGTTAAAGTCGTTAGTAATGCTTATTTCCGGAGTTACATTATTATAGTTTGTAGAAATAATAGTTTCTTCTGAACGTGAACAGTGACTATCATGATGAACCGCTTGGTTAATAGATTCAACTTCCATAGTCTGATTATAATATAATTCATTATTGCTGACCTGTAGTGCATTGACCAAAGGTCTGCATATAGGAGATAAGATCCCAACATTAAGATCGGATAAAAGAAAATCAGATTGAACACTTTCTAAATCAAACGAATTCGTTTGGTTTTGGTCGTATTTCTTAAGCGATAAACGCTTAAGTTTATTTGTAGCAATATCACCAACATTTGAGGATATTTCCGTGCTAAAAAGATTCCTCTTGCAATTTTTCACAGCTGCGAAAGTTACATTTCTAGACTCAACAGGCGTTGATGTAGTAAAGTGATCAGCAGTGTTAGAGCAGGAAACATTTAATGCGGTTGTATTAACATTGTGTTCGCTTAAATCTAGATTGTGGTGACTATCATTGTTTAAAAAACTTAAATTAAAATTATTAGATGATCGAATGTGTTGGAAAAGTATGTACATATTTTTTCTGTTTTTCCAGGTGTTAACCTTTTGAAATTTTAAACATAAAACACTATAGATGGAGTTTTCTTTGTTAACTGTTTCAGTCATATCAACATTTTTAGCGTGTAGATTTTTAAGGGTTTCTACCAAGGCAAACTGATTTATTTTGAAGGAAGAGGGCAAAGACTTTCCTGCGAACTGCACTTGAAAATCTTTTGTTTGTACTAAGCGATAAACCATTATTGGAAACCGATATTTTGTTTTCGGTAAAGACGATACTATATTGATAAAAAATACATCACCAGGCTTAAGTTTAATAATATCATCGTAGCTATACAACGGAAATTGTTCTTTGATGAGAGATACAACTGCCTTAACCTGTTGCTGTGGGCATATGCCCTATATGCTATGTGGAGTACGGCAACTAAAATCTGTTTGGGCCCTTTTATTTGGTATATATAGGGTATGTTTTTGGCAAAGTTTCGTTCGAGTTCTATGTGTAGTATCCGAGCTGCAAAATTCTAATTTTATTTAGGCGGGGGTGGTTTACCCGCTATGTGGAGTACGGCAACTAAAATCTGTTTGGGCCCTTTTATTTGGTATATATAGGGTATGTTTTTAGCAAAGTTTCGTTCGAGTTCTATGTGTAGTATCCGAGCTGCAAAATTCTAATTTTATTTAGGCGGGGGTGGTTTACCCGCTATGTGGAGTACGGCAACTAAAATCTGTTTGTGCCCTTTTATTTGGTATATATAGGGTATGTTTTTGGCAAAGTTTCGTTCGAGTTCTATGTGTAGTATCCGAGCTGCAAAATTCTAATTTTATTTAGGCGGGGGTGGTTTACCCGCTATTTGGAGTACGGCAACTAAAATCTGTTTGGGCCCTTTTATTCGGTATATATAGGGTATGTTTTTAGCAAAGTTTCGTTCGAGTTCTATGTGTAGTATCCGAGCTGCAAAATTCTAATTTTATTTAGGCGGGGGTAGTTTACCCGCTATGTGGAGTACGGCAACTAAAATCTGTTTGTGCCCTTTTATTTGGTATATATAGGGTATGTTTTTGGCAAAGTTTCGTTCGAGTTCTATGTGTAGTATCCGAGCTGCAAAATTCTAATTTTATTTAGGCGGGGGTGGTTTACCCGCTATTTGGAGTACGGCAACTAAAATTTGTTTGGGCCCTTTTATTTGGTATATATAGGGTATGTTTTTGGCAAAGTTTCGTTCGAGTTCTATGTGTAGTATCCGAGCTGCAAAATTCTAATTTTATTTAGGCGGGGGTGGTTTACCCGCTATTTGGAGTACGGCAACTAAAATCTGTTTGGGCCCTTTTATTCGGTATATATAGGGTATGTTTTTAGCAAAGTTTCGTTCGAGTTCTATGTGTAGTATCTGAGCAGCAAAATTCTAATTTTATTTAGGCGGGGGTGGTTTACCCGCTATTTGGAGTACGGCAACTAAAATCTGTTTGGGCCCTTTTATTCGGTATATATAGGGTATGTTTTTAGCAAAGTTTCGTTCGAGTTCTATGTGTAGTATCCGAGCTGCAAAATTCTAATTTTATTTAGGCGGGGGTGGTTTACCCGCTATGTGGAGTACGGCAACTAAAATCTGTTTGTGCCCTTTTATTTGGTATATATAGGGTATGTTTTTGGCAAAGTTTCGTTCGAGTTCTATGTGTAGTATCCGAGCTGCAAAATTCTAATTTTATTTAGGCGGGGGTGGTTTACCCGCTATGTGGAGTACGGCAACTAAAATCTGTTTGTGCCCTTTTATTTGGTATATATAGGGTATGTTTTTGGCAAAGTTTCGTTCGAGTTCTATGTGTAGTATCCGAGCTGCAAAATTCTAATTTTATTTAGGCGGGGGTGGTTTACCCGCTATTTGGAGTACGGCAACTAAAATCTGTTTGGGCCCTTTTATTTGGTATATATAGGGTATGTTTTTGGCAAAGTTTCGTTCGAGTTCTATGTGTAGTATCCGAGCTGCAAAATTCTAATTTTATTTAGGCGGGGGTGGTTTACCCGCTATTTGGAGTACGGCAACTAAAATCTGTTTGGGCCCTTTTATTTGGTATATATAGGGTATGTTTTTGGCAAAGTTTCGTTCGAGTTCTATGTGTAGTATCCGAGCTGCAAAATTCTAATTTTATTTAGGCGGGGGTGGTTTACCCGCTATTTGGAGTACGGCAACTAAAATCTGTTTGGGCCCTTTTATTCGGTATATATAGGGTATGTTTTTAGCAAAGTTTCGTTCGAGTTCTATGTGTAGTATCTGAGCAGCAAAATTCTAATTTTATTTAGGCGGGGGTGGTTTACCCGCTATTTGGAGTACGGCAACTAAAATCTGTTTGGGCCCTTTTATTCGGTATATATAGGGTATGTTTTTAGCAAAGTTTCGTTCGAGTTCTATGTGTAGTATCCGAGCTGCAAAATTCTAATTTTATTTAGGCGGGGGTGGTTTACCCGCTATGTGGAGTACGGCAACTAAAATCTGTTTGTGCCCTTTTATTTGGTATATATAGGGTATGTTTTTGGCAAAGTTTCGTTCGAGTTCTATGTGTAGTATCCGAGCTGCAAAATTCTAATTTTATTTAGGCGGGGGTGGTTTACCCGCTATGTGGAGTACGGCAACTAAAATCTGTTTGTGCCCTTTTATTTGGTATATATAGGGTATGTTTTTGGCAAAGTTTCGTTCGAGTTCTATGTGTAGTATCCGAGCTGCAAAATTCTAATTTTATTTAGGCGGGGGTGGTTTACCCGCTATTTGGAGTACGGCAACTAAAATCTGTTTGGGCCCTTTTATTTGGTATATATAGGGTATGTTTTTGGCAAAGTTTCGTTCGAGTTCTATGTGTAGTATCCGAGCTGCAAAATTCTAATTTTATTTAGGCGGGGGTGGTTTACCCGCTATTTGGAGTACGGCAACTAAAATCTGTTTGGGCCCTTTTATTTGGTATATATAGGGTATGTTTTTGGCAAAGTTTCGTTCGAGTTCTATGTGTAGTATCCGAGCTGCAAAATTCTAATTTTATTTAGGCGGGGGTGGTTTACCCGCTATTTGGAGTACGGCAACTAAAATCTGTTTGGGCCCTTTTATTCGGTATATATAGGGTATGTTTTTAGCAAAGTTTCGTTCGAGTTCTATGTGTAGTATCTGAGCAGCAAAATTCTAATTTTATTTAGGCGGGGGTGGTTTACCCGCTATTTGGAGTACGGCAACTAAAATCTGTTTGGGCCCTTTTATTTGGTATATATAGGGTATGTTTTTGGCAAAGTTTCGTTCGAGTTCTATGTGTAGTATCCGAGCTGCAAAATTCTAATTTTATTTAGGCGGGGGTGGTTTACCCGCTATTTGGAGTACGGCAACTAAAATCTGTTTGGGCCCTTTTATTCGGTATATATAGGGTATGTTTTTAGCAAAGTTTCGTTCGAGTTCTATGTGTAGTATCTGAGCAGCAAAATTCTAATTTTATTTAGGCGGGGGTGGTTTACCCGCTATTTGGAGTACGGCAACTAAAATCTGTTTGGGCCCTTTTATTCGGTATATATAGGGTATGTTTTTAGCAAAGTTTCGTTCGAGTTCTATGTGTAGTATCCGAGCTGCAAAATTCTAATTTTATTTAGGCGGGGGTGGTTTACCCGCTATGTGGAGTACGGCAACTAAAATCTGTTTGGGCCCTTTTATTCGGTATATATAGGGTATGTTTTTGGCAAAGTTTCGTTCGAGTTCTATGTGTAGTATCCGAGCTGCAAAATTCTAATTTTATTTAGGCGGGGGTGGTTTACCCGCTATTTGGAGTACGGCAACTAAAATCTGTTTGGGCCCTTTTATTCGGTATATATAGGGTATGTTTTTAGCAAAGTTTCGTTCGAGTTCTATGTGTAGTATCTGAGCAGCAAAATTCTAATTTTATTTAGGCGGGGGTGGTTTACCCGCTATTTGGAGTACGGCAACTAAAATCTGTTTGGGCCCTTTTATTCGGTATATATAGGGTATGTTTTTAGCAAAGTTTCGTTCGAGTTCTATGTGTAGTATCCGAGCTGCAAAATTCTAATTTTATTTAGGCGGGGGTGGTTTACCCGCTATGTGGAGTACGGCAACTAAAATCTGTTTGTGCCCTTTTATTTGGTATATATAGGGTATGTTTTTAGCAAAGTTTCGTTCGAGTTCTATGTGTAGTATCCGAGCTGCAAAATTCTAATTTTATTTAGGCGGGGGTGGTTTACCCGCTATTTGGAGTACGGCAACTAAAATCTGTTTGGGCCCTTTTATTCGGTATATATAGGGTATGTTTTTAGCAAAGTTTCGTTCGAGTTCTATGTGTAGTATCCGAGCTGCAAAATTCTAATTTTATTTAGGCGGGGGTGGTTTACCCGCTATGTAGAGTACGGCAACTAAAATCCGTTTGGGCCCTTTTATTTGGTATATATAGGGTATGTTTTTAGCAAAGTTTCGTTCGAGTTCTATGTGTAGTATCCGAGCAGCAAAATTCTAATTTTATTTAGGCGGGGGTGGTTTACCCGCTATTTGGAGTACGGCAACTAAAATCTGTTTGGGCCCTTTTATTCGGTATATATAGGGTATGTTTTTAGCAAAGTTTCGTTCGAGTTCTATGTGTAGTATCTGAGCAGCAAAATTCTAATTTTATTTAGGCGGGGGTGGTTTACCCGCTATTTGGAGTACGGCAACTAAAATCTGTTTGGGCCCTTTTATTCGGTATATATAGGGTATGTTTTTAGCAAAGTTTCGTTCGAGTTCTATGTGTAGTATCCGAGCTGCAAAATTCTAATTTTATTTAGGCGGGGGTGGTTTACCCGCTATGTGGAGTACGGCAACTAAAATCTGTTTGGGCCCTTTTATTTGGTATATATAGGGTATGTTTTTAGCAAAGTTTCGTTCGAGTTCTATGTGTAGTATCCGAGCAGCAAAATGCTAATTTTATTTAGGCGGGGGTAGTTTACCCGCTATGTGGAGTACGGCAATGAAATTCGGTTTGGGCCCATTTGTTCGGTATATAGAGGGCAGGTTTTTAGCAAAGTTTCTTGGGGTCTATGTGTAGCATTCGAGCTGAAAAATTATTATTTATTTTGCCCGATATGTGAAGTATCTTTTTATGCGCCGGGATTTCTCATGTGTAGCACCTAAAAAGCTTTATCGCAAATTCCTTATTGAGTTGAACGTGGTGTTAGTTTCTTTCTCTATAATTTTTTGTATATCTATGAGCTCTTCGGCAATGTTCGTCACTTTTGGCTGCTACCTTCTGGCTGCCATCTTCACACCGGTGACAAGCTAGAGTTTCTAAGTGTGAGGAGTTAGACAGAGTCGAATACAAATTCAATAGATGTTAGTATGTTAGCATTTGTCCGTTTAAAAATGCACTTATTTTATTTTATTTTAATAAAAACCTTAATTTATAAACTAAATTTTAAGTACGATAGTGACCTTCCATCAATACTTCTGTTTATTTTCGTATACTCTAGTTTTAATCTGGATGAGTAGTAATAGTATGATTCGATCTTAAGTGAAATCAACTGCAGTTTTAGATTACATTTCTTGAAAGTATATCGTTACTTTAAGAAAAGTAAAGGAGTAAGGTAAATTAAATCTGCGTACTAAGCCTACACATCTCCGCCGATAGATAGATTTTCCTGGTAGTATTTTTCCCATCACATTACCTTGCAATAGCAAAAATTTGTTGTTACTTCTACTATTATTGGATTAAACCACTTTGTTTTCAGGTACATCCACCCTTCACGCAGGTCTACCGGACCCCATTAAGCTTACTGTAAAATCGCTAATAGCTGAATAAACGCATGCAAATAGAAACAAAAACTACAATTTTTAAAGTTACGATGAGATCACTTCTAGTATATGCTATGGCAATGATCCCACAAACATCAAAGATGCAACAAAAATTAAGACGCATAAATGAAAGCGGTGGTTGAAAAAAATAATGCAATAATCTAGAGTCAGATATCCAGATTAGAGAAACGTAGTCAATTTTGCTGATTTGGCTTTTCTTTACAAATGTAGTACAAGGTACGGGTTATCAAAGGTAAGCTGCACCTCAAAACAAATAAAAGCGATTTGCGAGTGAGTTAACATATACAGCAGTTTAAAAAAGTGCAATTATAAAATACTACCAACAACAATTTAAAGATGTAACGGGGACTAAATTAGGCTTTGGGGATGAAAACCATTCAATGCTCAAACTTATTCGTATTAGTATGAATGACGGCGAAAGCCCAACGTAAAATCCACCGGATTCTGAAGGAATCCAGACAGGAACTGAACAAAACAGATAAGGTACTGAAGCCACCAGATCGTTGTCTGTAGTATTCCTTTAGTTTTAACGCAAGGAGTCCCTCCCAGGCTCACCCGAATAGTCAAGCAAAGCCGGCACAGAACATCGGAAATTAAGCCCAATGCACACAGAGAGCTAGATTCGGAATATGAGTTCTCGGCTGCAACAAGAGTAAGGTCATTGGCCTCATGTGAAATTGCAAAATCTTTTGTGAACAGCGAAGGGAGTTAAATGAATCTCCGAACCTGGGGCTAAGAAATGCACAAAATAAAATCCAAAAAGTATCAAATGCGGTACAATAGAAGCTCTAATCGACTTGCCCCAAATTAATTTGGGTCACGTGCAAATGGGTCACCACTGCGCAACCAGGATCTACCGGTTATCGGCGTCAGAAGAAACTTTCTCAAGAAACTGTCAAAGCTGCGTAAACCTCTAACACCAGTGAGGCGGAATTCCATCATACGACGCCAACATGCTCGCAGAAACTCTGGACAGTTAAAAGGGAGCTAGTTGCCTGCCACCATTGCATAAAAGGAAAACAACGAGGAACCAATTCAAACCGTTATCGCCTCAACGCACTGATAAAACAAAATCAAAACAGCAGGGGCGCGCGCTAAACTCAAATTATGTGCCACAGACCTCGAAATTAAATAGACCATGCTCAAAGACCTGCGAAGTTATAAAGACGCACTCTGGCCGTAACATTCTTCTTGCCATTTCCACTGGTAAGACGTTTAATATTTGTATTAAATTAATCATTTTAGATTGTAGATTCATCTTCAGAAGGGTCATTATTAGTGCTTGGTTTGTTACAGTGTCAGAAAGGTTTAATGCCAAAGCTTTCCTGCATGAGTCTATATTCTTTGAAGAAATACAGCTGATATCATTAACGCTCTTCAATATTTGCTTCATTTACGGAGTTCCAGTTGGATATGGAAAATATAGATTCGGAAAAAAGTGTTGTCCATCGATCGACGTCAAAGTCGACGATATGTTAACGTGGCGACAGAGCAAAAAATTGAATTTCTAGGATTACAAAGAGGAGTGGGAAAAAGAGGAAGGCGTTTACAGTTCCGTTGATCAAATGGTTTCTCTAGACTCCGGATATAATCATACGCGATACAGAAATGGTTATTCGACAAGGTATGTAGTACAGCATAGTAATGAAAATTTTTTGTTACAGAAGCGAGTCTTTTCCTACAAAAATGCTATGCTAACGCTCTTGTACAACATCGTATTTAATTATTTCGTTTTGCGGACGACATCTTTTCCGAGAGAGGCTAATAAATAAAAATTAGCGGTTTGCAGTACGTTGCAAGCAGGCTGGTGCTAGTAAATTAATAATAATTAGGGCGGCAAGTACGCGCGAACAAAACGACGAATTTGTATTCTGTTTGATTGTGGTATAAGCGAAACCAATAAATCAAATTAAGTGCAGTTAATTATAGAATTGGTAAAACGGCGGCGCTCGCGACGCGGCGCTCCATTATTTGCGCAAGATTTGTAGTTCAACAGATTGCACTGATGTATTTATTTGCAGTTGTATTTGACCCACTCGAAAACTGTTGATAGATCGCGATCGGATCGCCATTTTATTGGCGAGGCAATTGATGGCGCTCGAGCTGCATCGCTTTAACCCTGCAAATTTCCGCTTCGGCCGATGAAAGTGCGCCTAGCGGTAATTAGCGATCCAGGTGAGGAAACGGCGGCGGCTTAACCACTGCAGCTAGAACACGTATTTTCCTTGATTGATTGTGAATTTCCATTACGCAAATGTACTTTTTACGTAGATGGTCATTAGGGGCGATTATTGTATTTGACAAGGCTAATAGGTTTTCAGCTCGCATTTACACAACACATTCCGGCTAAACGCCATTTTATTTCCATATGCGGGCATTAAAATCTGTAACGTAATAAAAAGTGCTGCACGGCATTACCCACAATGCGGGGGCGCTGGAAATAAAATCGACCAACTAAATTCCTTGCCTGCTGTTTCGGCATGTTACACCTTGCAACGCCAAAACCGATACGGACATCCCATTATCAGCTTTAAAGCATTGCCCTGTTGTGACTACTTCCACGCAACGGTTGACGTCACGGGGGTGAATTTGCGGTCCTTAGCAGACTTTTTACAGAAGCTTGAAGTTTTCTACACGCCACCCAATTACTATGCATAAACAAATTGAAGGAAACCGGAAGTCCCTCCTGTACAACTTTCACTACAATTTTCCTTATCTCCTCACCTTAAATATTGTATTGATAAATTATAATTTCAGAGGTCTAAAGAAAGGCATTTGCTTTTAGTATTATGAGGTATGCAAATACAAAGCCTATTACTTAAATGCAAAGAAAATATAACCTGGGGATAGATTTACCACAGACTCTTAACAGCGTGGCAACCAACTGCGTACTGGAAATTGGAATCGCTTACCTTGAAAGTGTAAATGACAAGTAATCGAGCAAAAATGCCACCACCTAGCTACAGTGGGACACAGGTTCGGTTATACATAAATCGTAGATGTTCCTGTCCAAATCAGTTCTGGAAGAACGTGGAAAGTAGGTAATTATTATTTTTTGGAAACCACTAAACTATTAATTCGTGATAATTGGCCTTCCCCAACCTGATATACAGTACAGACAAACACACTAATCATATAATAATGTATGCTGGGCAAGTAAGAGTACTGGGAAATATATTCGACGGCTGTTGAATTAATTATTAAAAAAGGCCCTAACGGTTAAAAAGTGAAACTTATCCAACCTATGAGACTGGTCACTACCCACTCTGTATATTGACAATATTCTAAGCCCCACTGAATCGGAGAAGCCTAAGGCTGGTCGCCGATATTCCAATAACACATACCTTTAATTATACAGGCAGGTAGGCTGTACTTACTAGAAGTAGGGGGACACGAACATGAAATAGCAACAAGCTCCGTAGAATCTACCAAGAGAAGATAATAATTACAACTTAATGCAGTGTCAAAGATAACGACCTGCAGGAAAAGAGAATATGAAGATTGAAGTAGTGTGATGCAGAGGGGTCAGCTCCCTGATAATTTATCTGGTGCAATGGTAGAGCTTTCGACAGACCGGAGACACTATTACACCACGAGGATGGTCGCTGACACGACAATTTAACGATAAACGTTGACCCACGAAGATGTTCAAGCATTGGAACCGAAAATTCGCAATGGCCACGTACGTAATTGTTATGCGTATGTGAGCCGGCGCTTAACCCACTATATAAGGACCTAGCAACATGTTTAAGCCGTACAAATTTTAATAGAAGTCTTGTTAAATATGGACCAGTGCCTACGGAAGAACTAGTTTGTTTCACTGCATTGGCTCAGCGTATAATACATAGCTAAGAATCGCCTGCGCTCGTACTTCCGGTTTCGTTGCCGATTTGATTCCCCTCTAACTGCACTCTTAGTTGCTGGTGTCCGCTTTACACGACGTCATTTCACTCACACGAACAGATCGTAGCAATACGCGCCGAATTTGTACCGGGTTCAAATTGTGTTCTTTTTATTTCTAGCATGTGTAGTCACTACCTTCCACATTGCAAAGATCATCACCTGCTGCAAAGTATTATATTAGTATTCAACTTATGATCGAAGAATCACGGCAATCTTTGTTGCTTCATCAACAGCTTCGAAAACCCTGTTGTCCTAAAACTCACATCTTGAACCAAATTAAGTCCACATTCTACGCAACTAAACGCCTTTGTGAGACGTACTATATTTTTCCTTTTGGGGGTACTACTCTAAATAAAATGTTTGCACAGTAGCCAAAAGCTAAATGGCCGAGTTTTGAAAATAATAAGATTAAGCTATCGTTGAAAATATCTAGATACGACCTGCGCTACCCCACAATCTGGACAGAATCGCAAACGAGATATGTATTGGAAAGGTAAAGTATTTTGTAGGAAGATGGTAAAGCTCTAGCCCCACGAACTTTTTAGCCAAGCGCATTTAACCTCTTCAAAATTTGAGACAGGGGAAACCAAACACTACTTCAAGGTGCCAGCTCTTCATCTGCGGGAACCTAATTTTGTTGTAAAACAAGTATGCAATAAGACAAGGATGGGAATTTTAACGAGCTATCTATACCCTTACTTCTAGAATACGTCATCATGTATACAAGCTATTTAAAGTAATTCTATCCAGCAAATGACGAAGTACTTACTTATTAACTAGAGGCTGTTTAAACTAGGGCACAGGGCGTCGATGAATGAGCTGAACTTAGAGAGTATGCTCAAAACACTTTGCAATTATTAGCACTTATCCGCGACATCACATATAATTCACGCAATTACAGTATATCTACCTTAAGCTAGTAGTATGGCGTTTTTGGTTTACTGCGATAATCACCCTTCTTGCGTGCGGCGTTGTTCATGCATCATGAGGGGATAATCCTGGTTTTTGCGGCTGTTGTCAGGTGAGAACAGCAATGCTGCATGGGCAGAATCGATAACAAATTGTTTCGGAATATGAGTGTGGGGCCAATATAACCAGTTGCTAAATCCACAACATGCGACTTGAAGTGTAACTGAGCCAACACCATTTGTAACTAGATTCACTGTTTATTATTCCTAATTAAATATTAAAGAGCCTCAGAATTGCTCCAGCATTTAGCCGTACCGGAAAGTCCCGTTTGCGATAAAAGGACCGCAGTTTTTTACTCAACCAATGAACCCGCACCAGGACACACAATTGGTTTACTCAGATGCGCCCACCTCAATTGCCAAATAGGTGGCCTAGCTAAGGACCGTCGAAGCACCGAGCTAACAGCTAGCCGCCTCGTCAAAGCGATCTGCTGACACCAACACCTAAACTCGAACGCCGATCGAAAGGCAAAATTTGCAAACCCAAAGAATCAATTTTTCTCATAAAGGGTGTAAAGCGACAGAAAACAAAAATTTCCGTCGAAACTATGCAGACATTGATTGCAAGAAACGTATCTCTTCGCTGGCGGACGGATTTCCAGGACAAAGTAAGTTTAAACAGGAGCAGTCTCGTTAAAAATTAAATAAGCGCTTACTACAAAGACGTTGGAAATTCAGAGTAACCTAATAACACCCTACAGGGCATCGTCATCAAACAAAAACAGCCATTCGTAATTGGCCAAACACACCGAAAGTAAAGTGGGCATTTTTGAGTTGGTAGCCCTATAGGGTTAGCACGTGCTGTTATTCGATAACCAACCAGATGACCAATACCCAGTACCATTTCTTACCACGCATCTCTGCACGGTAGGTTGGTAGGATTTGATACATTTAACCAGTACCCCTCCATCTCAGAAACTAAAGTCCGTTTACTTCTATACTGCGGATTTGTAATGATCAGGAAATTGCTGAACCAATCTACAATTTCACCACTCATAGGAGCAGGACCAATACTCACTTCAACTCGAATTGTTCTGGAATTACTAGTTGTAGTTTGCTAAGCCAATAAAGTGCAACATGAATATAAGCCAACTGATTTCATCTAGTAAAAATTCTTAATTATCATAGTTCGCCATTCCACATCCAATGCTACCCTTAGCACAGGTGATTTGAAATGCCTTGTTTTACGCTGGCATGCCGCAACGATAGGCGCTAATGGATGTATCACATCTTAATTTTGGGAATATTCCAACATACAACAGTGGTTTCTCGACGCCGCGTTTCAACCTAGAGCGGAACTACGAATTTCAATGCTTTATAATCTGAGTCTACATTTAACCTTACAATTGATCGGCTTGATGCTAATATCTACATATACCATCTGTATTACATATAGTGCATGACAGGTATATTCAATTAGGTTGAGGTGTCGCTGTCATTAAACATCTGCATATAACTTCACTTTATTACTGCATTCTGCAATATAAAGTTTCAGTATTATCATTTTATTACTTTATCGCTTTAAAGAAATAGAAATTATTCGTACTGATTTATATTTGATGCTACTATTTGTTATTTCGTCGAAATGATATCCATCCCAGTCCCATTCGAATAATTTACAGATTACACTGGGTGATTCTTGACTTATAGGCATAATTGCGAGGAATGATAACTAAGGTAGTGATGCGTAGTGATGGGTAATTAAAAAAAATGTAGTAAAAGTATTTTATTAACGGGGATAACGAATTAATTATGTAACTTAAACTAGAGTATCGCAACAATTGTTCGAAATGATTGCCTTCGTTTTCGATTAATACCTGTGCGTGTGCGCGTCAAATCCATGATGCACCACACGTACGTACTGGACAATACGTAAAAAAGTTTCTCGACCCGGATGATATCTTTAAGAAAACTTTTGTGCATAAAACCGAACTGCAGCTTCTGAATTTTGGTGTACTTCCCCATACGTTAACACCATGTCCATGAGTTCTGCGCTGGTGAACTTAGGTGCCATCATTTTTCTTTTACGAATAAAAGAATCACCAATTTGACAATTCAAGGTAAATGCGATAATTTTACATTTTACTAGTTCACTACTTTCAACATAGTTAATTCGTTATCTTCGTTAATAAAAAACTTTTACTACACTTTTTTAGTCGCCCATCACTACACATGACGAACAATCAGCTCTCACAATTATGCGTATAAGTCAAAAATCACCCTGTATTTTAGTTTCTTTAATATTCACCCTTGCAAATAAGTGGGTTAGTAAGTGATGCTTCTAAGAATTATTTAAACCTGGCTAAAAATTTCGAAAGCTACGGTTGTAATACAGACATCAAATAATAGTTTCCAAAATTCGAATTTCTCACTGTGACAAGAGCTGTTTGTTCAATGTCAAAAAGCCACTCTCTATCTGGAAATCATGGGATGACAATACTAGTGTCTACAAACAGGAATATAATGTGGGATAGCATAAAATGCCTTTGTTATTATTTAGGGCGTCACCATGATCAACGATCAGCCGGTGATGGGATACGAAGGTTCCACCATACAAAACCCTACTCAGGGCTTCGGAAAACGTGTGCGGTTTTCAGCTCCCACTTATGGACTTGCCTTATTTCTGAATTTCTTAAAATGAGCAGAAGTGAAGTGCCGTTTTCAAATTAAAGTAATATAGAAAGTTTTGAAAAACAGATAACATTTATGATATTAGATATAAGCGGGTCAGCCTTGCAGCTGTGACGGCAACAGAGAGTTTCCATGCAGCTCCTAAGAATGCTATCTGCTCGTCGTTACGTCAACTGATGTCTGTCACAAGATACAAACAAGGGAAAGCAATATTGATGCACATGGCGTAACGGGAATGCTTCCCAAGCAACTATATCTATACACATATTTTGAAGGTAGTTTACACGTGAAAAATATTCGTTTAGTACATTATACATTATTATTAGATTACACATACAACATTAAATAATTAACCCTAAAGAACCCACACGGGTGTGTTAGTAAAACTTTTATGCCAGCTACATCGTAACTGTTACCCCATCCAAAAGAATGCGTAATATTATTACCGAACCCATCTGTCAAATAATTTCCAACAGTATCGAGCTTTAATGTCACTCGTTTATAATTTTCGATTTTATGCACCTCTTGTGTAAGTAAATAAACTATAGGCAGCTAATTAAATGACAGGAAAAAGGGAAATATAGTCGGTTCGTCACCGACCCTGAGCCAGAAGATAGCTAGGCGATAAATCGGTTGCCGCCAAAGTAGAGCTACTTGCTCGAAAACGAAAGCAAAATGGGAAGCTTCTTCAGAGCTTGATTTGAACCGCAGAGTGTCGCATTTCGAGAGTATCTACGAAGAGTCAGCATAAATCCACACTCGATGAATGGAAACTTTTTGTAATGATTATTTGGTATGCCGACGGGTTGCGAAACAATAATTTAACGTACAGCGCGGTTATGATACTGTTACTATATGTGATGTAGCAAGAAATGATACAAGATGTATATTTGAATATAACCGAGCAGCGGTCAATGTAGAATTTCACGAAACTTAAAACCGAGAAGGTATTTGAAATTTCAAAGCTGAAATACGTTACCAGATCACAATTTCTTTAAAATTGGTATGGTCAAGCTTCACCAGACGGCAATATTCAAGAAACTAACACTCCCCATGCCCGTCTGTGCTCAATTACCTACATCTGAACCACTTGTGACTTAGCCCAGTGCTGTGAATTGAATTCTTCCTGCTCTCCTAGCGCGCAGTAAGTAAATATAGGGTGCATACTAATATTAGTTATGATGACTGCTTCGGATAAGGTTGTTGCGCTATTTGACTAAGTTATAGATTTTCGATACGAGTTATTCTACCTAGATTTATCTGAACTCGTTTATTGGTGCCCAACAACGTATAAAAAGTATAAAGCACTGTACTGAAGTAGATGTCATTTTTGGCCTCATATAGTGTTACTATGGAATCGCACGTTTCCATTTTTCTAATGCAGAAGTTGCCTTTTAATTATTGACTATGTCTCTTAATGTCACTTTTACCCGACAGATATTGCTGCTCGTGGAATCTTTTACTTAAGATAACTAGTTGTTCGTTTAGCAGTTTCTGTTTTTGAAGTGATTTCAACTATTATTCCAACTGACTCGGAATTTTATTATCAAAATTTAGTTCGTCTCCACTGACTGTTACACTGCTTGTAGATGTTAAAAACCGTTGTATATGACTTTATGCTGATATCTATATTAATTTTCTTTGCGGTTTGTAATCGAAGTTACTTTAGACATAATTTTTTTCAAAATATGACCCTATTAAATGTCAGATCGGATTAATTTGAAATAGTAGGGCATTATATAATCCTTCACTTTGTTAGGTTACCCTCTGCGACCTTTACTCTGGAAAGAAAATTTCAACATTAGCTCAGTAAATGATTCTTAAAAATTTTACTATATGCTCTAGTTGGGACTGTTCTATATTTGTAACAGCTTTTTCGGTTATGTAAATTTTTTTAATGTAAGGTGTACATTGGCACTTCACTCAATGTTTCAACTCATAAGCTCATGTGATTATCACTTTCCAGCCTGCTTCATGTATTTATTAATTAGATATTACACGATTTTATCTATTTACCATAAATAACGTCTCACAGAAGAATTTTAAACCTTCATTCTATATAGAATATTAGTCTAACCTTTTTAGGAGTCTGTATGGTATTTAGAAGTTTTTGTGTTATAAAGTACTTCTCCACTAAAGCTAATTGATGAACCCTTACAAGTCGACAACTCTTTTTATCATGTACACCGCATTCTAAGAGGTTGGCACTCTATTATTAGGTATATGTGAACTAACAATACGTTCTAGTTAACGTTTCACTTTAATGTGTAATATATTTAACCTTTTTTTAAGTAATTTTAGCATTCTACACTTTTGGGTGTTTCCCTTTTATGGGAAAGTATACAATCTTGGCTTTCTTTTATTCAATCTCTTTCTTACTTTCCAGCACAGTTACTATTACATTCTTAGCTACTATTAACATTTTGACTATCTTACATTAAAGTGACACGTACGTACGTCACAGGTCCATATGTCAAAAATAGACTGCTTTTCATTTCCCTTACTACTTTGACCAATTAATTTTAGCTTAACATGTTCTATTATCACTTTTTTGCCCCTCATTCATGTTCTTTAATTGTAGGTCATTCAGCTGGTAGTACATGCCTTGCCTGCTTTATTGAACTATCGTTATGACAACGAACAGGTTGTGAAATGGCTTATTGTAACTTTTTAATTATAAGAAACCTTATAATTTTTGTTTTATTCTAAATTCAAGTGTCAAGTTTTACTTTCATTATGAAATATAACGCAAATAATATAACGTTAAAGAAATTATATTATTATAGAGCTAAAGAACCTCAATAATAGTGACTGTCCCTATCTTTTAACATAATCGTTCACTCCATATCAGTTGCCGAAGCGCAGATTCATCGCAATATTTTGCTATAGTAAAACTGGAATAATTACAGTCACTGTTCCACTGTGGCTGACATTAAACAGCCGAAATTTACTTTTATAAATTTTTTTATTCTCAGATTTCAAAATGATGACTTAAAAAGTCGTTCCTTAAACTTCGAGCTACATCAATATTTACAAGCTATAAGCAGAAAATACTTATATCCACCGACTTTGTGGAGTAGTAGTTATGCCAGCTTCGTTTTTGCTGAACACGAGTTCATTACATAAAAAATTTTCTCGTTTCTGCTGCATGGAAAAGCCTTCGAGCCAGCAAATGCCGTTCCAATTTTCACAATAACTAAACGCTCGCAACCCATTTACGAGATGTTGTAAATGTACATTCGGTGGAAAGCAGCCGCTAATCGGATCATGAAGAAAAAGGGGCAGACTCAACTGGTGAAAATGATTTCCTCCAAGATTGTGGCACTTCCTGCAACTAACGAGTTTGCTACTATTTATAAGCGCTTACCAGTGCGAGTATTTATGTGAAAGGAAAGGTTGCCACTAATTATTAGAAAGAGCGTTTAAAAGAGGAATTAAACTTCGGCACTTCAACTTGGTAGCTCTGAATGCAGGCGGATTCCCTCCGCGGCTATTCTAGAAGAGCTTCCGCTACACAAGCAACCTAGACTTAATAATTAAACCGCACTTTTAAATTTTCAAATTAAACAAAGCGGTCGTGTTCGAGACAGTCAGAATTTGATTTCAGTGGTAATGAATTACGCTGGTCCCCTTTCCCATTTTCGCAATTGTAGTATTTCAGTCAGGATGGAACGGTTTGGCACGATATTAACCCTTGTAGATAATTAATTTTCATTAAACTCTATATAAATACAAAAAGTTAGCAGTCGACGTCAAAAAAAGTATTGAATAATCTCGTCATCAATACCTAAATGTTCTGATAGACAGCAACCTGAAAGGAAAGTATTGAAATCACATCAACCTGTACTTAAGTGGAGTTCTAGTATCAGCGACTTTTCGTAATAAACATTAATATTAGAAGAATGTCTCTTTACAGCATCAGAGACTAATTAATTTTGCCTTGGAAAGGGACCTCCTGGTCAGATTTCCTCACAGACCAAGTTTATGCTTGGAAAACATACCCTTACTATGTAAAATGAGTACAATCGTAAGGATTAGTACTGATTTACTGACTAAAATTTATTTCTTTGTATGTATACATACATTTTTACATCTTGAGCACAAATAAATGAAAAATGAACCGTTTAACCTAGTAACGGTTGACCAGTTTAACAATTCAAAGAACGCAAATAAAACGCTGCAAGTACATTATGTGAGGGTGTGTGATATTCAAGATTAGTGGCCCACAGCGTGCCGATTAAACCGCTGAATTGTAATTACAACATATTTTTACTGATGACCTCATGAATTGCCTCAGACTTGTTTTTAGAAATTCAATTACGGAAAAGTTTTTAATGTTTTATCAGTGTTGAATATTATCTATTAGTACAATAACAGAAATTAGCACCACCTATATATGTCTTATACTTTACACATGGGTAAATAATATCTATTTTTTTTCTTTGTGCACTTACCGTTGCCACTGCGTCTATAGTTATTGCTATGTCCTATCACGAATAGTAAACTATTACATGCTTTGACAAGAAATATTTTCGATTTGTTTGTGTCTGAAGGACACTGAACAAGATGCTTATCAGGACTAGTTGCTGTTCTGGTTGTTCCTCGACTTCTTGCTGATTTATTAATGACTGACGTAGCTTTGTTTATATGCTATTTATTGTATTATGTTCCTTGCTGATACTTACTGTTCAAACATCTTTTAGTCAATACGCATGTGGTCTGTATCAAAGTATAAAAAAAAACAATATAATTCATATAAAGCTATGGATCATAGAAGAGATCCACACCACTCACATGTTTGTTATAATCAGCACGAGGGTGTAGTCTACTTGAATATCTTATCTCTCTTCATTAACGATCGTCACTGTTTCCAGATTTAATATAAAAGCTGTATCACTGTCACATTGTTGTCCTTTTATCTCACTAATAGCAAATTATTAAAGGCTTTGGAGTAGATTTTATTTAATTTGCTTGTGCCTACAATATATTGAGCCAGACACTGATCATAAATGGTTCCTTTCCTCAATTTTCGCTGATTTCTTGTCAGTCTACGTAATTCCTACTCATATGTTGTTTGTTGTATTAGGTGTTTGGCCAATTCTTAGAAGAAAATAAAGAAATGTAAACATTGCCATCAGAACCTTGACAAAGTAGGATTCTGTTTACTTATTCTTCGAAAATATCTTGATCAATAGCCAAGTATTCTGGCAGACAGAGGCAGTACTGGAACAAAATCAATAAAGACATATAAGGCGTTGTTATCATAACAGAGAATGACAGCTTTCACATATCTGTTATGCTCTGTGCAAGAGTAGAGTCTAAATATTTTTTTAATATTTTCCCGTCGGCGATCCCACTACCTTTGGATTTATTATAAGGTTGCACCATAAATATATCGAGCAAATGTCTCATGCCTTCTCACTAATGATATATCTTTATTGGCTGTGGAAAGAAAAATACTTTTTTATAGTTGCTTGCACCTATACTACAACTAAAGGAACGTGTGTTGGGGGCATGTTCAAGCACGCAGTGAAAAATCTCAATTTAAAATTTGATTGAAAACTGATTAACCTGCGTGGGGTTTGGAAGGGCAGCTACCAATTAGCGTAGGGCTTCTCTCGCACCAAATTTTAGCGTTTTGTCATTGGTTTTCCGCTTCGTGGTTTAAAATGGACGGGTCTTCGTAAGTTCTATAGAGCGCATCTGAATGGGTCTGCAGAGGAATAAAACGCAGGTCTGGTGCATATGGTAGCTCTACGAGTATCCATGAGAGCAGCTGTCACAGATCACAACTCTTATTTCTCTTGATAGAGCGCAATCCGACACAGCAGTGATCACAACTGTTAGTAAGCTTGTGTGCACAGCGACTCTCTTTTTTTACTTCTCTGAGAGTCCCACAATTCGACACCGTAATATCTTAAGTGTTTTTTAAAATTCTGTGTACATTGACTGCGTATCTAATTCGCTAGGTGGATCAGAATACGACGCCGTACTTATCTTAATTGTTATTTAGACCGTGGCTAGGCCAACTCTTTATCTCACTGTGCTTTTCTAAGAGGATCACAATCCGACACCGCAGTATTTTTACTATTAGTAGGACTATAAACCACCCTAACGTTTTTCCTTACTGTTATTTCTGCCAAGTGAGGCACCAGACGAGCACCCAACCTCTCTTGCTGCTGAAAGAAGTTACCTACAGTCACCTTACGCAATTGTAGTCTTTGAATCACTGCAATACTTGTAGGGCTATGTAGTGCATTTACAGTAGTCCTTAATAAAGATTATAAGATCTCCATAACGTCGTTTCTTTTCGACGTCGGAAGCAAAGGTTTCCAGCCTCTATCCGATTTGAGTAGAATTACCATCATCACGAATCCAGCCGCAGCTCGTCGTAATAACCCAGAAAATACATACAAAACGTAGGTTCACCTCATATTAAACCCAATCAGCATGCAGATACCAGATACTTACTTGCCTATAGTGATTGCTCCTATTCTGGCTGCTCCTCAATTTGCTGCTGATTCTATGATTGCCTACCAAATTTCTATTTAAACATTGGTTGTTTTGCTAAACGCATTGCAGGTACGTGGGGACAAAAAGACGTGAATGTTTGCAATGTCAAAATTGTCACCCAAGCCTTGGCAAAGTACGATTCTGAAGGATAAATACTTGAACATCTCTTCATCAACACCCGAGTATGCTGACATACATCGGAAGCACCAAGTAATAATAATGGAAGTTATATGAATCTGTTATACTCTGCAGAAGGGTACAGTAGACATGATTTTAAATCTTTTCCCATTGGCGATCACCATTGTCTCCTGTTTTCTCATAAGTTCAGAGTTGCATCATCATGATATGTGGCAAGTGAGACTATATTGGTCTGATGCTGTCGCACTAACAGCAAATTATGAGTGGTTTTGGAGGAGAACTTTTTTTTATTTGCTTCTACCTTCAATGTACTGAGAACAACGCTTATCACGGTTGTTCCTTTTTGGGTTTTCCTCAACTTATGGCTTCCGGAATTTATTTTAATTTCCTACTTTCCCTCGCTGATTTGCGAGAAAAGAGAAGAATGTAAGAAATGTCAATATCATCAGGTCTTGACTAGGTATTATTGTGCATACTTATTCTTTCAATGTCACGTCATCAACCATTATATTCTAGCAGTTCCAAAATAAAGTAATGGAAACATCATAGTTTTATTACCATCGAAGAAATGGATATTGCCCACATTATCTGTCAAGCTCTGTACAAAGAGGCATCCGACTTGAATCTTTTATATTATGCATTGACTGTCCCACAACTTCTAATTTTATTATAAATTGTATTATCACAACTATTTGCAAGTTAATGGTACTAAGTTGTTCCAATACCATCCCGCTAATGGTAAATACTTAATGGATTTGGAGGAAATATATTTGCTATATTTGCTTGAGCCTTTACGATACTAAGCAAGCTGTCTCTCATAACGGCTCCTGTTCTGGTTGTTCCTCAACGAGCTGTCGATTCCTGGATGTACAACACTATTCATGTCCGACTACGAAACTCTTTCTAGTAGGTTTCGTGTCAGTACGTGGAAGGGAAGAGAAGAACGTCAGCAATATCAGCATCATTATACGAGTCATGACGTAGTACATTTTACAGATCTATATATCGAAAATATGAGTTCAAAATTTACAGGAAGCACCCAAACACTATACGTGCAGTTGGGTGTTTGTATATTTGTGGCTTCAGTGGCTTTTATTGCCTCACGTTCTCAAGTTCCTTTATAATTCGTTTAGCGATACTTCTTTTGGCAGTCTCTCTGCTTAGTCGTACAGCTTGAGCAACTTAATTCAACTTTTTTCGCTAATATTTCCTCTTAAGTTTTGACTTTATATTCATCTACAGAAAATACTCTATTGTCAAATTTAAAGGTTTATGTATATCTTCTGTATTAATTTGCACTTTTCGTGAATGTAAAGGAATCTGTTGGGTTATTTTGTCATTTTCTCCCATTACCACAGCCATTCGAGTCGTTTAATTACATTCTTTTCGTATCAGATGAAAACGCAATCTTACGTTTTCTTAAGCACTACAGGTGAAGAGAAGTGTGAAAGTAGTAACTGGAGACTTTCACAGGTGGTCTGTAGCCTTACCGACATTGAAGTGGTGCATCGTCTATGTCTAGGTGACGCAATTATAAAAGGGGAAAGTTGAGGGAGTCTACATTCCAGTTATTGAGCAACGGGCAACCGTTGATCATCAATACAGGTAGGTGATAGAAAAGAGCATTATCTATACCTCGTTATTGTACAGTTATGGAACGTAAACATACACATTTGATTCAGTATCAAATCACTGAAAAACCTTAGTTGACAAAACTGTTCACTTCAAACTCGACTATTTGAAGAAGTTTTATTAATCTAATCACGTTTTTGTAATATATCCATAAAATACTCGTATAGCAGAACAACAGCAAGCCACGTTCTTGTTTGTCACGGTTTTACAATATTTTTTCTAGCTCTCACAGCACTGTTAGTTAAAAGAAGGTAATGACATCAGACGAACATGTACGAGTAGGTTATATAACAGCAATGGCTAATTCCTATATAGAAAGGCAAAATAACATATTCACATTGATCGCATGGCAGAGGACTTGTAAATATAACAAGAATCAAATGCCTATTAGTACGAGTAGCATCTGCAGACGTTGGAAGCGATGGAGTGAAAACAATTTAAACGATTAAACGTAAGCAAAGAAAATGAAATAAAAACAAGCAATTGAGATGATATAAAGATATAAAAAAGAAGAAGAGGTAGGTAGACCTCTAATACACCGAAATTCCTGGTATGGAAACAGTTATCTCTACCTACACGTAATATGACGTTTAGCTGAACTAATTTCTAACTTCTAATCTTATGTCTAGTAAACAATCATCCGTTTTTTTATCAACTTCAACTGATTTTAATTATATTGACAGTAAATGACTATCAGTTGTTTACAATTGTATTGGCTTCTTGTATTTTCTGGGCTTCCACTGCATTTTCTATTAGTCAACAATAGCAAACAACAAGAACTTGTGTTTTATGTGAGAAACATTTCCTTAGATTTCAGCTAGGCTTCGTAATTATCTTAGTATATAATTGTTTTCAACGATAGTACATACTTTTTCGATTAGGTTTATCTATACTTCGCTGGTTCAGTTCTGAGCGCTCATATCTACTTGTTCTCTCCAACCTATTTTGCTTGCATGATGCCCATTTGCTAGTAATGCATTTAATCTTCTGTAATAATTATTAACGTCTTACTAAAATCCAGCGTATTTCCAACGAATTAAGGCTCAACCGGAAGCATGTTCTATATTCGAAAACTTGTAAAATTTTCTTCACAAGTTTCATAACAGCATTATTCCTCCCACCTAAAACTTTTTAAAAATTTTTTTTAAGGAATATTATCTAGGCTACTAGTTGGGACTAGGATAATGTCACAATGAATTTTATATCCCTGACATTAAAAAATATAAAAGTTTAACTTTTTATAGTAAAAAGTTAAATTTTATTTTAGAATAAACGTACTCACAAGGTACGTCAGGGCTAAACAAAGTAGTAGCTATTTGAGGCAACATTAGGGAACTCGATTTAGACAGCAATTAAGAGAAACTTTCGTTCCGGGAATATCAAAAAATATTAGAACGAAGCTCTGGAAGTGGAGCGTTTTTGTTTAAAGCGCGTGCCGATACCGGATGGTAAGGTGGATTCCCACGCCCCATCGGATCCATTTGGCCAATAATTTTTATCTCCACTTTTAATTTCGCCGGCCTTTAGAGAGATTCTTCGTGCGCAACAAATGAATTCCCCACGAACCAGTCTTAATCTATTTTACGCAGTGCAATTTATTGTGGCGAATGTTTACACGTGCGTGTGCTCGGTCCCGTTTGAGCCCCGCCATGGCAACACTGCATTACCCCAGGGGCACTACGGACACCATAATTGCCAATTTGATTTATTTCATTATTGATTATTGACATATCCTTGATTACAGCGCAAAGCGCTCGTTATTTCGTATTTGCTTAGGATTGTTTATAGTGTCCGCGACAAATTAATAATTAATGTCACCAGTCAAAAATGAGTTCGCCACAACGCATTTGGACTTCCTGGGAACCCCGCAATTTAATCCTAAATGTGTATTGCAACCACACTTGCTGTGGGATGGAAACATTTAAAAAATGCCGAACCCTATTAGTTCGATAGAATCACCTAAAGCTACAAAGTGGAAGGCTGAAATTCCTTCAGTGAGTGCTTGTTTGATGTGATTTACGGCGTAACATATTTTGTGGATGGTAAACACGGGCTAATACCGTCCCATTATAGTAAATACACGATCACTTTGTATGATATGCTGAAAATGCTCGTAATGACAAGAGCTTGTGTCGTGTACTTGAGTTCCATACATTTTGCTCGACCACTAAAATGGAGGCGTGTGGCTGGCATTTTGAGGACCATGAATTTTTAACGCCACTGTATGAATAAGTTCCCAGGAATCCACTAGCATTTACGGCCACTATAATGATCATATCCTAGTAAGCCAATCAAAGCGTTCTACTTTGTAATTCGTGCTGCATTGTGGTAACGAAAGTATTCTCTGTTTTACCAGGGAGGAAAACTGTTATGAAATTTACAACGACGTAAACATATTACATGGAGAGTTACTCATAAATTATAAATAACAAAGACAGAATTTGAGTCTAGCTTTAATATTACAAAATCCAACTGCTGCATAATAGACACAACCATGTTACAGAAACGTTATACAAAATTCCTTTATCTAGGACAGTGGGTCAAATTGCCTTTTAGTTAGCAGTTTTAAGTTTGTAAAACGACTGTTTAATAACATGTTTTCATTAGTTTACGTTGTCAGTAGTAACGTGTTTAAAAGATGTGATTAGGCACGTTGTCAGTAGCAACGTGTTTTAAAATTTTTAAAACACGCAAAATTACGACCGGTTGCTGGTAATCATAATTTACATTTATTTTTTTTTTATACTTACCGGGTGTCTAGATTCTATGGTAGATAAAATATTGTACGATACACATACGTAAAGCATCTTTAGTCACTCGGGGGGCTTAAAACGCTCGCTCACTCGCGTTTTAACTCTGCCCCACTCGTGACTAAAGACTAGCTTTACGCACTTGTATCGTAAATTACTATTGTATATTAGTATCTCTAATTTCTAGAAAGACATTGTAAGTCATTGTATAATAGGTGAATGAAAATTTGGCTGTTTCGATGAAATAATAAGGTTGTGGAGATAGATAGCCAAAAAGTTTATTGTAGTAGGTATAAAAAATCTGATTGTCCCTTAAGGTCCAAGCGTCATACATGTGAAGGTTGATAAAATATTTTACGTTTCGCCACTTTAGATGGCTTTATCAGAAATTATTGACAAGTGATATAACTAAAATACAAAAGTTAGAAAATTAGATTAAGTGAACACATAGAAAAATTTTTCAAGGCTTACCAAAATGGCTTCCATAAAAGTTTATAATAAATGATAACAAAATTTGCAAATGACTAATTAAAGCCACATTGCAAGTATACGGCGTCTAAATGGATAAAGGTGAAATATTAAACAATCATTATTGATTGAGGTTAAACATTAACTATATTATAGATAACGTAATTTAACAATAAACTTTTAATTGAAAGTAAAGGACATCTTGTTTTGAAGAAGCAAGCTGCCAGAATGAGGAAAAATGCAAGATGTCAATTGTATGCGTACGCATATTTAGCTTAAGGTCAGGTCCGTATTTCGGATAAATTTTTGAAAAGATGAAAAAATTTAAAAAAATTTTAGGGGCAACTACAAAATTGGAAGAGAAAAATTCGAACCGTTTTACTCAATTAAAAATATGATGAAAAATAGTTAGGGAGTTATTTAAATAAGTTATGGTAAATAGTACTTAGATTTTCAATGTCAGTTTTATAATTGATAGCATTTGGACTTTTTTTAATTTCGATCATTTCTAAGCACTTTCTTTTACGAGTGTTAGCCTCTTTATGTAAAATTTTAGGTGTTGAAAAATTAAAGTTATGAAAAGTTTCTATAGTGTGATCTGTGAGTGCAGTTTTATTGGAAGGTGAAATTAAGTTTTTTTTAATTGAGTATTTATGTTGGTATAAGCGGTTTTTCAAAAGTTGTTTTGTTTCGCCTATGTATGTAGAAGTACAATTATTACAGTCGATTTGATACACTAAATCAGATTGCATGTTGATAGGTGTTTTGTCTTTGAGGTTTGTGTATACAAGCTTTCCTATTGTATTGTGATTTTTATAAGCTGTATTGATGTTATATTTCTTTAATTCTCTTTCTATTTTTTCCGAGATATTAGGTATATAAGGTATTGATATATATTTGTTTTGAGATACTGAGTCAGGAATATTAAAATCAGAACCAAAGAAGTTAGGTTGTAAGTTACAAGAAGTATTTAGTTTGTTTTTTATTTTTTGTAATCGAAAATTGATTTGTTTATTTATAAATTTAAGTGGATAATTGTTATTTATAAGGATGTTAGTTATCAATTTTAAATTTTGATTATGAAATTGTTTAGACGAGAGTTTAATTGCTCGGTCTACTAAACTGTTTATGACACTTTTTTTGTATTTTAAATTAGTTATGGAATTGAAATTTAGATATCTATTTGATTTTATATTTTTTCTATACCAATTGGTAAGAATTTTTCCGTTGGATTGCCTGTATAATGTTAGATCTAAGAAATTTATGGAATGTTTTGTATTTTCATTTTCAATAGTGAATTTAAGTCTAGGATGTATATTATTAAATGTATTTAAAAAAATTAATTTATTAATTGGATCTGTTGCCATGATTATGTCATCGACATATCTTTGATAAAGGGAAAAATTAGGATTCTGTTTCAAAATCTCTGTCTCAATATCTTCTAAAGCTAGGTTTGCAATTGTGGATGATATGGGTGAGCCCATAGCACATCCAAAAGTTTGTGAATAAATTTCATTTTTAAAAGAGAAGTAAGTAGTTTTTAGTACAAAATCGACTGCATTAATGAAATCATCCATAGGTATTTTAGTATGTTCCTTAATTTTTTGCCAGTTGTTTCTTATTGTTTGTATTGCTAGATCTGTAGGTATATTAGTGTAAAGTGACACTACATCTAGTGAGAATAAAGTGTGATTTTTATTTAAAGTTGTATTGTCAATTTTGTTTTTAAATTCCCAGGAGTCTTGGACACTAAATTTATTATTTGTTGTTATTTTAGTTAATATTCCAGATAAAAATTTTGACAAGTTATAAGTTGGACTCATGTAAGAAGCAACGATAGGTCGTAATGGTATGCCTTCTTTATGTAATTTTGGTAGTCCATATAGTTTAGGTGGATTTCCGTTGTGAGTGATAATTTTTTTATATGTAAAATTGTCTATGTAATTATGTTCGAGTAAATGTTTTGCAATTTCGTTATTTTTTTTTGAATTGATGGTGTAATATCTTTAATTTCCTTTTTATAAGTGTTAGTGTCATTTAATAAATTATAGATTTTATTGTTATATTCTGTTTTATTTGAAATGACCGTTTTTTGGGTTTTGTCAGCAGTAGTTATAATCAATTCTTGGTTCTTTTTAAGGAAAGTTTTAGTTTCTGCAATTTTTTTAGTTAATTCATTATTATATTGTTGTTGTTCAAAAGTTAATTTTAAATGATTATTGTTTTTATGATTGGTTAAAATATTGCAAATGTTTGCTCGTAGTGAGTTTTGATTTTGTATGGTTAAATTTGTAATTCCTTGTTCGATGCTGGCAATTATGTTTTCGTATGGTGGTTTGTCATTAGGAAAATAATTAAATTTAGGTCCTAGTTTTAAGACATCAATGATGTTTTGTGGAATTTTAGTATTGGTTAAATTTATGACAAAAGTATTAGGATTTAAATGTTGTGGTACATTAGTGTATGTTGGGTTGCATATATTTTCTGTTTTATATGTGAGTTTTTGTATCTTGTTTTCTGAATTGTTACGAAGTTTTCTCCTCAATTTCAAGTTATAATTAATTTTGGATGTTAGAAAAGATATGAACAATTGGTTTTGATTGATATGGATAATATACATCCTAGACTTAAATTCACTATTGAAAATGAAAATACAAAACATTCCATAAATTTCTTAGATCTAACATTATACAGGCAATCCAACGGAAAAATTCTTACCAATTGGTATAGAAAAAATATAAAATCAAATAGATATCTAAATTTCAATTCCATAACTAATTTAAAATACAAAAAAAGTGTCATAAACAGTTTAGTAGACCGAGCAATTAAACTCTCGTCTAAACAATTTCATAATCAAAATTTAAAATTGATAACTAACATCCTTATAAATAACAATTATCCACTTAAATTTATAAATAAACAAATCAATTTTCGATTACAAAAAATAAAAAACAAACTAAATACTTCTTGTAACTTACAACCTAACTTCTTTGGTTCTGATTTTAATATTCCTGACTCAGTATCTCAAAACAAATATATATCAATACCTTATATACCTAATATCTCGGAAAAAATAGAAAGAGAATTAAAGAAATATAACATCAATACAGCTTATAAAAATCACAATACAATAGGAAAGCTTGTATACACAAACCTCAAAGACAAAACACCTATCAACATGCAATCTGATTTAGTGTATCAAATCGACTGAAATAATTGTACTTCTACATACATAGGCGAAACAAAACAACTTTTGAAAAACCGCTTATACCAACATAAATACTCAATTAAAAAAAACTTAATTTCACCTTCCAATAAAACTGCACTCACAGATCACACTATAAAAACTTTTCATAACTTTAATTTTTCAACACCTAAAATTTTACATAAAGAGGCTAACACTCGTAAAAGAAAGTGCTTAGAAATGATCGAAATTAAAAAAAGTCCAAATGCTATCAATTATAAAACTGACATTGAAAATCTAAGTACTATTTACCATAACTTATTTAAATAACTCCCTAACTATTTTTCATCATATTTTTAATTGAGTAAAACGGTTCGAATTTTTCTCTTCCAATTTTGTAGTTGCCCCTAAAATTTTTTTAAATTTTTTCATCTCTTCAAAAATTTATCCGAAATACGGACCTGACCTTAAGCTAAATATGCGTACGCATACAATTGACATCTTGCATTTTTCCTCATTCTGGCAGCTTGCTTCTTCAAAACAAGATGTCCTTTACTTTCAATTAAAAGTTTATTGTTAAATTACGTTATCTATAATATAGTTAATGTTTAACCTCAATCAATAATGATTGTTTAATATTTCACCTTTATCCATTTAGACGCCGTATACTTGCAATGTGGCTTTAATTAGTCATTTGCAAATTTTGTTATCATTTATTATAAACTTTTATGGAAGCCATTTTGGTAAGCCTTGAAAAATTTTTCTATGTGTTCACTTAATCTAATTTTCTAACTTTTGTATTTTAGTTATATCACTTGTCAATAATTTCTGATAAAGCCATCTAAAGTGGCGAAACGTAAAATATTTTATCAACCTTCACATGTATGACGCTTGGACCTTAAGGGACAATCAGATTTTTTATACCTACTACAATAAACTTTTTGGCTATCTATCTCCACAACCTTATTATTGTAAGTCATATTAATTTCGAAGTAGCTTTATAGCTATGATGGTTTGCTTCAAAATATTTTAAAATCTCACAATTTGCAACAACGCTCACTTGTGGCGATCAGACGTTTCAGAATTGGAATATATCTCGGCGACAACTCTTCCGAATACACTTGGTCGAAATTACTGGTCTACGAATCGAATAAGAGAATATAAATGAAAATACCAAAATTAGTCTGATTATATTCCCATTAAAAGCACTCTCACTAGCAACAGCCAATAACCCTATAATGCCACATCTTCATCGCGTCAGCTATAAGTAGATGTCTCTAGATAAGCAATTGGAAATTTACTAGTTTAACGTTAGGGGTTTTTCTAGCTGTTCTCATTCCTTATCCAGCCGTTCCGGTTTCGTATTCAATGGTTCTAGTCCTGTATAAGCACACGTGCTGTTCTGATCTCGTATAGCTACTCCCATTTACTGCAGTGGTGAATGGTTTTGCTGTTCTATGTCTGCTTTTGTTGTTTAGGTTGTCAATCTCAGTTAACCTCAGGCGTTTGTTGCTGCGGATGCCTGACGCCGAAGAATAGCTATTTGGTCGTGCACGTAGCTATTATAGTATTTTATAGCCTTGTGAGTTGTGCTACCGTTTCTTGTAGGAATTCTTAAAATTTTCTCGGCGATGAATTTGCTCCTTGTATCGAAGTTAAATTACTGCGACGAATGCCAGCATCTTCGATGGAAGTCCTTCTGAATTTATCAAGGATCGCCTTTGCGTAGAAAGATTTCTACTTTATCTGTCTTATGTGTTTGCGAATCGCTTTAAGCTAGAGAATCTGCGATAGCAGTTTTAGGAGTTTGACTTTTGGGCGTACCCCGCAAAGTTAACGTATTTTATTAGGATGATATTGAATATCAAGCCATTTATTAACATGTTAGACACGTACGTTTTAGTCATTGCAAACTTCTTTATGATGTGATTTTGGTAAGCCCTCAGTATATGAGTAAGATTCATTGGCGCCCCTTTTAAAACGATGAATGACTTTAAGCTATTATAACGAATCCATACCACGAGTATGTAGTCACGATTGCTTAATTTGGCAAAAATTTGGTATAAAACTATTAGTAATTATTAAGAAACTTACTAAGTAAAAAACATAAGTAAATAAGGCAAGGTAGGGGAAGAAGTTAAACCTTGTTTTAAGTCACATAAAAAAATTAATGGGTACTTACCTCCTCATTTCCATCTGGTGTCTTAGCTGGATAGGGTTGCCTACGAGTCTGTTAACTATGCAGTCGTATCAACTTGTTTTCTGCTGCAGGTGGCAAGAAAAACGTTATTTGATGTACCTTTATTAACACTTTGCTGTAGTAACTGATTTTGTTAGGCAAATGCCTTGAATAAACTATTAAAAAACGATTGTTCAACATTTTTGCTGATTCTTTCAGGATCTACGGAATTTGTAATGCAGCATATAATTTAAATAATATCCAGATATCCAATGTATATCATGTGATGTAACAGTTGTATGTTTTAACTGGTGGTGTTGTAAAGGGCAACCACAAGGTTGTTTATATAAGTAGTAAAATTGATGATTTGATACGTAGTAGCAATATAGTATTGTCTACGATTAAATTTGACTATAAGTCACAAATATTATTCAAATATAAAATTCAAGATTGTTCGATTTTATTTAACGTGGTATTTTACTACGAAGTCAGTAAAAAGGGTGAAAGTGAGTGTTGTGGTATGCTGTTGAATTGTCTATCCACATAATAGATGTTTCAAAGAGCTACAACGAACTTTGATTTGGTCGTGAACAACCCAGGGAGGTGTTTGCTGATTAGAATGTATCCAGTTAAGAGCTGAGATAATACATTTAGGTACAAGATAGACAATCAAAAGGTTAGTGCCCATTTATTATGAAATATTAAGAAGTTATATAGCAATTTTGGTGCGGCAAATCATTAAAATAATTGTAAATATATTTAGAAATTAATTTAGAAGAATTAATTTTCCAAATTTAATATTGATTCGAGTACTCGACGTTTTTTCTATCATTATAATTTGAAATTTCCATTTTGGTATTAGGTTATTTTTTAGATTAAACTATTCTTTACAATATTTATTTATTTTTGTGATGTCAGATCAAACTTCGATGTGCTGCTAACAAACGGAAAGTATGAATTTAACATTGTAGAGTGCTTGAAACTTGTGTTTGATTCACAAAGTTAACGAATTATTATATTTTAAAAGTAATTCAGTCTTTAACTACAAGAGAAAGTTGTTAGCTGAAAATGTATCCATTCAGCTGAGAGTCAGGAATCCCACTATAATCACATGACATAATTCTAAATGTCAAATTGATTTATAAGATACGTCAGATCCTATTTATTGTATTAAGGAGTAAGGTAAATACATAAGTGAGCTATACCTGATAGTGCTTCTTTTTAATAGTGTGTAATAACACCGTAAGAGTGTGATATATTACAAATTTGGCATCTCAAGTGGGGCTAGATATATAACAAGGCTATTGCTGCTATTACAAATTTGTCTCGCAACGTGGGGTTTAGAAGGTATATTAGGTATATTACAAACTATTTACTTTGCACTGATTTACGGTGGTATAATTATTTTGCATGCTTTAGCAGTATCAGCTGGTGTTTTAGAAAATAGTTCATAGGAAGAACTCTACTGTCAGCTTTGATTGTATTCAAATTTCCTAATAGTTCTTCCTATGAATATCGTGAGCCGGTACAACCTTTGTTTGCTACAGTTACCCGCCAAATTCCGTTAGAGTTCTGGAGGTTTTAGTTTTGGACTCTCGCGGTTATGTACAGATCGCTTCACGAACTAAGTACCTGAAGGCACTCGGTGCTTTTCTTCCATGGAGCCTGCACTAACCACCGTTACACATTCTTAAAGTGTTGTATTGTTGAAAATATGTGTATTTTAAGCTAATTGTCTAGCAAGCCGGGTTTGTGTTATGAGGTGCACCTTAAATTTTGGGCTAGATTTATTACCCTACGATAATATTTGTTTAGCAAATAATCACTTGTACTTTCTACGATATCATATCCAATTCGTGATTATTACACTGTAATACTAGCATTGTGGTTTAGTTATTGTTACTGCTACCTGTACTTGTCTTTAGATTCTCTTTCAGAATACCTATGCTTCAGGAATTTACGAAGTTTCTATGATATCTGGATACACTTATCATTAATTAAAAGGTTCGTTGGCACTCATTTTAGATTTTTAATTTAACCGTAAGTACTTACAGAACTGCACATCATCTCCCTGATCTAGTAAGGCCGGCAATTGTATCCACGTAGTCATTAATGTTAAATTTTTAGAAATTTGGCCTTCTAGTTGTACCTACAAATATACAGATGCCCCACTTCGTTTTCCTTGTTCCTCTTTTTTGTGCATATCTAATGACTTGGTTTTAATTTTTACTTTGACGATTTTCATGAAAGAAGCTGATGTATTTATTCGATTTTACATTTTCAGCAAATATACGATTTTAAGTGACAGTTCGTATGGATGCAGTATTTTCATCTCAAAAAACATTTATTCGCACCTTAGCTTTAAGATAATTATAAGAGCCCACAGTTCAACATTGAAATCGCTTTTGTAAGTCACGAAAGTCACGCCCCTTTAAAGCAAGGGGTTTGTTTCTTCTTTGAGCTCCCAGAAGATGTACAGAGACGACTAAATCCAGTGTTTAACCTGTTTTCTACATGGTCTATCAGGATCTCCTTCTACTATTACTCTTATATCAATAGTTGTCCTGATTAAGGCATAGTGCGCACTGTTTAGTCCAATTTTTGGATTATTTGGTTGATCACTGGTTTTTCAGTTTTCCACACTACTTCATCGCATTTTGCTCACAATTACGCCTAGATGAAAGTTTCCATCTTTGATGTTTCTAAATATTGCATAATGATTTCTAAGTCAGATAAGGTGTGAGCTTTATTTAGTGCTAGCTGTGTACTCTGAAGAATCGTGGTAAAAGTAGTTCCCAATAATGAAAATAAGTAGGGGAGGTGATTAGGTGAGTTTTATATTAGTGGACTTAATGAAATGGACAGTGCCGATAACATTAATAGAGCTTTATTTTTATTTAAAGCTCTATTATTCCATTTACGATGAACAAATTAGATAAAGTAATAACGGCTTGTCTAAATTGACTAACTCTACTGTACGTATGTGTGTATTATAACGATAAGTGTGGTTAATAAAGCGATAAATTACATTAGTTTTACGTTATGGCACTACTATATTCAAATAGAACCTGAGCGGGTATAAATAATAACAATTACAATTGAGCTTTGACGCTCATCAACTGTAAATACGTACAGATATGTGATATCAAATTAACAGTTTAGTATTAATTGCTCTATATCAATCTTATTGCACACAAATATATGATCATATGCGTGGGTTTTATTTTTTTATACAAAAGCAGTTCCGTATTCTAATTATTACTATTATTGTTATTAGCATCTATTTTTACTTTGGCACAAGCTGTCGAAGTATTGTGATTGACCTCGACCATTTTTTAAATATTTACAATTTTTTTCATCATCTGTCAATGCCTTTGCGATCAACCCACAGTTATATGAAAAATTTCATAAAACTTCTGTAAAGACAACAACCGATATGGCCTTACAGAAAAACCGAAAAAATTAGTAAAGCTGAGTATGTCGCGCCAGCTAGATGTAAATATGGTAACTCGAGGGTGACATTACTTTCGCTAGTTTATAGTGTGGAATATAAATGCAAAAAACGAAAAGTTCTTGCGCGAGATCACTCTCATTCCTTTGTATGTGTTTGTCGATTTATACAGACGATAACCGAGTTCAAATGGGGTTGCCAATTTTTTATCCTTTGTCACATTTAAGTCTGAAATTCCTCATGGTTGGCGACTTCAGTCTAGTCGCGCTCTATAGAGCGCCGTATAGAGAAATCGCCGTCTCGTTTTTAAACCGATTTCCTCCATCAAGGCTTCGCAATAATAAGTTTCTGTTTCCAAACGAAGTCATCCCATATAGGTACAATCTTGTGAATTACAGAACATGATAACGACCATGCCACACTGAAAGCACAGGTTACGTCCTTAAGATACGGTCCAACAAAGCACGTACTGTAAAAGTTGCCGCATAACCACAGTCTGCGATGAAGGGCTTGATTTACGTTTTCTGGTTAGTAAGTTTATAGCTTTTCTTGTTTTCCCCCTACTGATTCAAGCTTTTTTCGTAAGTGTGGAGCGTCACGGCTAATTCATAGATAACTTTATATACATTATAAATTTACTTCCTAAATTAGAATGTATTTTTAACAGCATCAACATAGTCTTTAGTACCTCCAGGGTTTAAATATTCATAATTATACCTATACTCCTACATACTGAAGTCACGTTTTTGTTGTTTTTGCTTGAGTTCATCTGATATTTTGCAATTGAGCATTGAGCTGTCTACTGGAACTGCCTATTTAAGACTGACACTATCGTATTACGACAGTTATACGTTGATGAGCATCCAAATTCACAATTTAGATTTGACAGCAGAAATCAGCTTCGAAATCGACCACTATCAAGGTATCGTCGAAGTAGATTTTAACAGTGTTTTGTTCGTTTTCTCTCTCTTAAAATTTTAAGCGCACAGCGCTAATTTTGTACGCATTGGAAGGGATGATACTACGTGTGCTCCTCGACGCAGCACCTTTCACTCTAGTTCCTGATCTTAAGCATGGAGGCTGCTTGCGTAGCGGGCGTTTTTACGCCGGTTTGCGTATTCTGGCTGGTTGATCTTTTTTAATTCACAGAACCTTCACAGAAGTCGAGCGAACCTAACGTGTGTGCGACAGGTAAGGCTTGTGTGTTTTTATTTTCGTGATACCGTAGCTTTCAAAAGTAATTTTACGGTAGTGAAACACTTCGGTCCTTTCCGGACAAATAAAACGCCGCACTCTTCAATCCCATTCTCGACCCTAAGCAGGGAGGCTGATTGCAAGGCGGACGTTCTGTACTCAGGCGTTGTACGGTTGACAGAGATCAAGCAAGCCGCACGTGCGTGTGTGGCAAGTGAGGCTTACGTGTTTCCATTTTTTTGCAATGCTATAGCATTCAGAAGTAATTTTTGAGTCGTGAAGAAACTTCGGTTATTTCCAGATAATTAAAGCTTTTGTAGTGGTTTATACCGTTGGAGCACCGGTTTTCGTTTTTAGTAATTGAGTTACCATCGGACCCGAGAATCGGGTTTTATCGAATCAGAACTGCGCACTAACACACAAAATTTTTATTAATTTGGTTTCGTCTTAACGCTGGCTGAATTCCAACAATCCCTATGTTTTCATAACCTGGGAAGCCCTCCAGATTGGCGGTCAAACACGTGAGTCAACGTGAGGATTTGGTATTATTAAATTGTTAAATTATACTATAATCGCTCTGTTACTGTTTATGTAATTCTCGCGTGTACATCTACTTTCCCATGGTTACAATCGTTTCACATTTTTTGACTTGTAATGGACATTTATGCAGTTTACATAGGTGTTATTGGTAATTGTTCACCTAAATGTCACCCGGTTTGATTTTTTCCCCTTCTGGGAAAACTAAACTCCATTGGAATACAATAACTGTTTTATAGGATGTATCACAGTGACGTCAACTTAAGACCGTTCTAGCTGACTGTTGAGTTTTTTACTTGCATTTCTGTGTGTTCAATATAACTCAACAATGTCCATTGTATTTACGTTTCACTGTTAGATAAAGCCTCTGATACCTCCTTCTGAGAAGGAAGCATTGCAAAGTCCTCCTGGCTAGAATTAACAACTCAGTGGCGTCTAACAAATTGTATTAATTAACTTTTGGGTGTCTATTAAACTATATTTTATTAAACATTTATGATTATGGAGTGAAACTTGCGCATGTCCCACTATACCTTTTCGTGTGCACTTTTCTGATTTGTTACAGGCAGTAATTCGTTTTTCGCTTGTAACAGTTGTCTGCAACTCTAGATAGTATTAGTATAAACCTAGCTCAGACAGATTCAAACTATAGAAAGATGGTGAGAGTATTTTATGATGAAGTCCCTTAGAATATTTTGGAAATGTCATGACTGAAGTATTATTTTATTCTTTGCGGTTGCTGATTGTTTGCTTGTGGACAAATGGCTATACGTATAATCTGGCGGTAGCTGTTTACATCACTTAAAAGAACTTATTTCAAGTTCATTTGCAAATTTTGGAAGCTGGAACAAGCTATAAACATAAAAAGAGTAATGAGACGAATTGAAGGGTTGAATGTCAGACCACGACGAATGGGAGTGCTTGTGAGAACTGCTCAAAAATTACGGCACTCCGTTTCCATATTAATTAATTAGCATATGTTAGCTCTTTATTACCTATTATACGTTTTTATGATAATGGCGTTGTTAAACAGGCAGTGTTTAGCACGGTACATTATGAGACACTAGATCATACAGGGCAACTCGTCATTGTGAAATCTACAGGCGATCCGCCGTCAGTTGCAGGAGTAGAGAATGCACTGGCACAAAGCTTCGCTTTGGGGAATACGAACACTTTGTTTACCGGTATTTAAAATCGCTGCGTGACGTAACGTGCACGTATAAATTGTTGCACTTTATGCATGCAATAAATCAGAATTTAATTCGCCCTCAGATCCGAAACGTATTTATTTACCAGCTCATATAAATCAGAGATGTGTGCATTTTAGAGTAACCTAATTGCCGGTGGGAATTCTTGTTTATTTATGTGCATATATTCATCAGAACACAAACGAAACGGCAGAGCTCGAAGTGCTTTACATACCAGCTGGATGCTCCCAGATTTTTATGTATAATTTGGAAGTAGTAGTGCATGCCAGTTAATTATGCGAATACTGCAGGCGGTGTTGGCGGCAAATTGTCTCTGTAAAGAACCTAATCAGTTGCATCTACCTGCACTGAGCTCTAGCTAGCCCTCAACTTTGGCAGAGGAAGCTGTACGTTGACGGGGAGCTTCTGTAACAAGGTGATAGCAAACCCTTTGTTCTGTTAATCGAAACTCACACGTTGGGCATTAGCAAGTTGAGTATAGGTTACGTGGCAAGTTTCCATAATATTTCGCAGTGGTGTCTGCCTACCTGTTCCCTGAGGCAATAAGTTGCAACACAAACACAACTTCAAAACTGTGTTATGCTTTGCAGCCAGGCCCTGTAATGATTCGTTTAATATTCTCATGCCAGTCCTTGTTAGTTATGCCGTCTTTGTGGCCCGTGTTTATTTTAAATTATGTGTGCAAGTGTAACTGAAATTGTTGATCTGACGATGGAAGAATCTCGTTTTATTGTAATTACTCTCCACTTGGACGGATTTTTAATAATTAAACGCTTTTGAAGTTTTTGCGTTGAAATAAAATTGTGCGTTTGTTAGACCAAAAGGCATACCGAGGCACTCGTATTGGACTCGCCAAATGCTCCTACTTTTAAGATTTTGTTGAAGCAATTAGCAAACTTTTCGTGTACTTTCTTAATCCAGCAATTAAGGCGTAGCTGCCTAAAATAATTAAAGAAAATTGCCGTGATTTACATACAGGTGGAAATTTTTAAAAGCGCGTGCAGAATTAAAAGTTCTTTTACTTACCATTTTTTTCTGTGCTACGAAGTTCTGCTTGCTTATTTATTGCTGTTTTTACGGTTATGGGCAATAAAATAAAAGTCTAACTCAGATTTTCCTTTTATTATTCAATCAAAAATCCTTACAATTGTAATATAGCTAATTTAATATGTCTAAATTTTATTAAACATAACCTTTACATTATGATTGATTGTTCACTATAATGTTGAATAATAATAGTATTCTTAATGCCACATTTTATTTACAGGTGTGCATAAAGCTATGTACAATTGTCTAGACGAAAGTGTGAAATTCAATTTGATTTACAACATCACACCCTAATTGGAGAATGCGGCCATAAATTACGTTTAAGGTTAATTTCAGCTCATTAAAGGAAGTTTATTACAAACGAAAATATTTCAGTATATTGCTAGCTGTAATTTTCAAATACAAGCAATGTCTACTAGTTCCTTTCAAGAATGACAGTTACAATTTCTATTTCCACCAATTTAAGTTCAATTTCTCCAAAATATGGATTAAAAGGTTCACAACTCAGGCCTGTACTGAATATCACATTTTCTTCACACGTTTCGTTAGCATGACTGAAATTTGCTACGGCAGATAGCTAATAATTAGATTATTAACAACAGACAGCCACAGACTTGCGGAATAAAATATGAAGCCTCAATAAGTTATTATAAAAATAAATTTAATGGGGCGGCTTGCAAGCCCCGCCGGTTCGCGTTTCCCATTACAACCGCCATTGTTACCTGTTTCTTCACTGAGTACAATTTCCGGCGCGGCCTCTGCAAGCCGTCAAAATAACTACACCTAATTGTTATATTTCCTCTTTATACACTTACTTCGTTTACTTAACGTTATCGTGGAGTTTTCTATGTTATATCACTCGCTCTTAAGACCTCCCTGATGGGGTTAGGTTGCAGGAAGTGGATTGAAACAAAGTGTTATTCGGCTAGTCAATTCCTAGGGACTACAAATGCGATACTATGTTAAAAATATTTTCTCACTTTGAAGTCAAAAATTGGTTCTAGAGAATAATAATGTATGTACTCTGGATGCGCCCAAAGGTAGGGCTGAAAACATAAAATGTTTGAAAAATCTAATTTTCAAACCATACAACTTACATATTATCACTTATCTTTCATTACGGATAGGAAGTCAAAGGCTTCCAATCCAAAGCAGCCGAGGTTATGCAATTTCGAGTAACATTGTCCATAATGCCTGTTCTTTGTTTAGGACACAATAAACGTTTATCACACTACTTTTACGGTTACAGATAATGATCACACATTATTAGGTCGTCATTTAAACGATTTTCCCCGCAAAGTCATTAAACTCGACGTTAACTGTCTTGTCTGTCTTTAATGAGGTCTTTGCTGGCAACTAAACTCGTTTTGTATTATTTTATTTGCCGTTTTAGATCTCCGCAATCGCGAGTTAAAATGGGGTTATTATGAAACCAAGAATTACATTATCCTCTAGAAGAAGCATTAAGAGCGTTTCTGTTTCCATCCCGTTCTTATCGTTCTTCTGCATATTTCCACACGTTGGTCTCCCGTTTTTAACCATCTCGGCGGGTTGGTGGGTCACTTAGTACTGGAGACACTATATGATATGTAACTACTACAAATACGATAATAAATCACTTGGTTGATTATTTATTGATTTAGAACAACACCATAAAATATTAGAAGCGTCCACGCGCCCGCTCCAGCGTGATTATGTTAAAGCCACCGCCACACATAAAATTAATAGAAACGTCGCGACGCCCGCCGCTTTATGTCCGCCGCTTCTCACTGAAACAAGAGAAAAGCACATAAATTACTGTAATTACATCTAGCTCTGTACAAAGGCAACGTTAAGAATGTACCTGCGTGATTTCATTAAAACCCTCGTTAGAGATATGCTGCGGCCAGATTAGCATAGCATTTTTGCGCTTTAAGGAATTTAGGGTAATTCTCCAGCGCCTGCTGCTCGTGGCTGCAGGCATTGTGGAATCGCGCTAGTTTGTGTTGGTGCATTAAATTTATTGTAAGTTTATAACCTCGTAAAAGGTGTATGTGTCCGCTGCATCTATTCCGGATAATTTAGTGCTTCATTAGAAATTTATAACCGACTTAGCACACGCTAGGCGTCTTAAGGTGAGGCCAGATAAATTTTTATGTCGATTAACAGTTGGTACTCACGTTAACGTCCACGACGGAGACGCTTACTGAGGTCTAGTTGAACTTACTGAGTTAGCGATTTAATATCGCAGCCTGGCTATTAACTGTAATCCGATTAATTATAATTCTATAAAGTTATTCATCTAGCTAGAAAAGGCGATGTTAAACTGCTTATAGTTGACTTAATCGAGTAGACGGAAAGCACTAGCTGGTACTAGATAGATCTAATGCTCTAGCTTCTTAGACTTTTTAACCCTGGACTCTTTGCTTAGACCTTTATTCTTGCATTTTCAAACGAAAGTTAGGCCGAATTTACCTCAACTATTATTTTAAAATATATTCCACTTAAGTTAATGGGCTAAAAAGCACTGAAGGTCCGGGGACTTTGAGCGTGCACAAAAATTTTAAATGCTAAACTGTGATTTGTTAAAGTTTTAGTTCCGCTCCTTGTTGGTTGTTTTGTGCCAAGTTTCGTACTTTGCTTCTTCCAAAATTTGAAGAAATTGCTGCAGGGTCAGTTTCAAGAGCGCATTAAAAATAAGGTACGCACAAAAATGATTTTGTAAATTTCGCGTCTTTATGTCTGCGCATCTGCTACACATAAATACCAGAAGCGATAGATATTTCCAGAAGGCATCAGTCTGGGCTAGAAACTCAAAAGTGTGGGTTTGGTTTTCACTGATCGAGGGTGTGCTCTGTACGAGCCAGTTTTGATGGTGAACACATCGCTAGTCAAAAGCGAATATTCTACGATTTCTGGGAAACTATAAGCGACGAGAAGCGGTGAAATGACAGCTGGTAAGTTTAACAATTGCGCAACTGGCGCTCGTTACGCATTACTGCAAGTAGCTAGTTTTATGTTGTAATCACCGAAACGTGGGCTACACTCGAGGTCGATATCAAGTGGGGCATATTGAAACCAATTAGATTGTATTTAAGTAGACTTTTAAAGCTAACGTTTTTAGCGTAGCTAGAGCCCAGGTCAACTTCTGAGCTCAATTCAACAAGGGCTCTCATTGACCACGACTGGAGTAAATAATATAAGAAAGGTCTCATTTCTATTGAGTCAGCTGACGGCAAACGGTTACAGTTAAAACCTCAACAAAGACCTTTCTAAAACATAATCAGAAACAGATGTTGGACCAGGTCACAATCTGTTGCTAGCTTCATTAATATTAAGACTAATATACGACAGGAAACAGCACAACAATTAAATCAAAAGTTTGTAGTAATACACATAAGTTACGACAATGATATCGAACAAACACGTAAATGTAACGGTAATAAACGGCATTGCGAAAAATTATCTTGCACTGAACAGAAGGGAAAAGAGCAATGAATGGATGACGCAACAAATACCGTTTCTTATGGAGCAAAGGCGCAGTTAAAAAAAATGGAGACAGGCTAAAGTACAAACAAATATATAACCCTATCAGGCAGAAGATAAGGGAAGCGAAGAAAGCCGGGTTAAAAAGAAGATGACCAAATATCAAAGCGTTAAAAGGGAAGCATGATACCGTATCTAAATAAGAGGTTTAAGGAAGCTGTAGGACTAGTAAAAATAAACAACATATAAATAAACACTTAAGGTGGAGAACACTGAGAACCATTTGACAAAGTTGAAAAGTTGAACGATGGAATATATGTATGGCGGAATTATTCTCAGGGGAACATAAAGACGACGCTGTTGTAATATACGAATTGTTGAAAGCGATAAAGAGAATAAACAACAGGTCATCAGAACCAGACGAAACGCTTCGGGAACTTGTAAAGCTACAGACAGAAGGGTATGCGAAAAATACACGAAACCGCAAACATGCTAAACGATGGGTTACTTTCAAAATTCATTACATTATCAAAAAAACACTAGCGCAAAGAAATGTGAAGATCACCGTACAGTTACTAGCACGATGGGCGCCCTTTTACATATTAGGAATTCACAGTGTTTATATGTCCGCGAAAAGGAAATATTTTTTCAGCTTTATCTTTATCCATTTAGCAAATGATATCCACAAAGTCACTTTGATTGAATGCGAAGTAACAAAACTAAATCGCAACTGTTGATACCTGGTAAAATTTACATTTAACCTTTCAAATGTTAGTCTTCCAAGCATTGAGAAAATTAAATCTGTCAGGTTTACACAACAAAACAGCATCATCCAAAAGTATTAGTATTAAATTTGGGCTTAGACCACGTCGTATTTCTAGACAAACACCCACATTTTGTTTTTGGATCAATATGCCTAACACCTTTTTGAACTCAAGCAAGGGTTTGTGTAACAGTTATATTCTTTGGTGGCTCATGAACTCTTACAGACCACTCATAATTTGGCCCGTGCTATTAGAGTACCTGTGCACAAGGTACTTAGGCATATTTGGCCTTGTTACTGTTTGTGCACCCATATAGACTAACGTTTCGCAAGACATTGCAGCTTGCATCAGAGTCAAAGTTGGGTCAAAGGTGAGCAACTTCGACTCTGATTATGTAAGCTGCAATGCATTGTGAAACGTTACTCTATATGAGTGCACAAACAGTAAAAAAGTCATGGGTGTTCTTCTTCCGCCAGCTATTGGAGCGAGAAGCCAATTCGGAGAATTCCAATCGTGGCCCCGCGGGGAGATGTGTCACTTGGATCCCGACTTCTAAGTAGGCCTTACAAGTATCGATGTGATTGTTTTAGTAAAACAACCTCCTGTACATGCATAAACTGTGAGCTGCACCCATTACTACCGCCCATTAGCAATCGTTCTTCTTCTTCTTCTTTAGCCACTAGACGTCCACTCCTGGACATAGACCTCTTCCAATGATTTCCATGTCGATCTTTGCTGGGCGGCCTGGATCCAGTTCTTTCCAGCATGTCGTTGGATGTCGTTTCTCCACTTTGCCTGCGGGCGTCCGACACTTCTCTTCGATTCCCTTGGTCTCTATTGCATCAGGGCTGTGGTCCATTTGGAGTTGTTTCCGGCCACGTGGCCCGCCCAACGCCACTTCAGTCTCGCTACCCGCTCGATGATGTCGCAGACTCCTGTTCTTCTCCTAATGTCCTCATTCCGTATCCTGTCTCTCAGGCTCACCCTAAGCATTGCTCTCTCCATCGCCCTTTGACAAACTCGGAGACGATTGGCGCTCCTTGCTGTGAGTGTCATTGTTTCCAGTCTATATGTCGCTACTGGCAGGACGCATGCATTGTAGACCTTCCTTTTTAGGTTTGTAGGAACGGTTGGTTGACGGAGGATGTAGCTGAGATTCCCGAATGCCGTCCAGGTGAGACAAATTCGCCGGGTGGTCTCTGCTGTTTGGTTATCTTTTCCAAGTTCGACGTTATGTCCCAGATAATTGTATTCACTGACCACCTCTAGGGTGTGCTTCCCAATCGTGACTCTCATATCATCTGGACTCATGATTTTGGTTTTCTTAAGGTTCATTCTGAGACCCACAGCTTGCGAAGCGTCCTTGAGTTCTTGGATCATTATTGATAGTTCACTTGAGTCATTGCTAAAAAGGACGATATCATCCGCAAAGCGGAGGTGATTGAGACGCTTTCCGTCTATGGTGACGCCTTTGTGTTCCCAAGATAGACTCTTGAACACGTCCTCTAAAGCCAAGGTAAAAATTTCGGCGAAATTGTGTCCCCCTGCCTGACTCCCCTTCTCACGGGAACCTTTCCAGTGGTCCAGTCTTCATCGATTCTTACATGTAAGGTGGCGTTCTCGTAAATGTAGCGAATCAGGTTGGTATATCTGGAATCAATGCGGGCATTGGACATCGCCTTCATCACTGTCCAGGTCTCGATCGAGTCAAACGCTTTCTGGTAGTCTATGAAGGCCATGTGAAGTGGGACGTTGTATTCCGTACATTTCTCTATCAGCGTGCGTACTGCTTGAAAATGGTCAGTTGTGCTGAAACCCTTTCTGAACCCTGCCTGTTCGACTGGCTGGTAGAAGTCGAATTTCTGGCTCAGGCGATTCGTTACGATTTTCGTTAACAGCTTGTAGAAGATAGATAGCAGACTGATGGGCCTATAGTTCTTCATGCTAGTGTTATCACCTTTTTTGTAGAGGAGAATCACTTCTGCATTCTTCCAGGAATCTGGAATCCTTCCCCCTTCGAGGCATTTATTTAGCAGGATTGGAATGCTTCTTTGAGTGTCTCTCCTCCAATTTTCAACATCTCGCTCGTGATCTGATCTTCTCCTGGAGCCTTACAATTTTTTAGTTGTTTCAGAGCTGCCTCCAGTTCGCTCGTATCGATGGGCTCCAATTCTTCTGACCCCACGTTCAAGATTGATTTTCGTGATTCGTCTTGCGGGTCTGTCACTGATTGGCTATAAAGCTTCCGATAAAAGTTCTCGACCGTTTCTGCAATCTTGTCTCTTTCACTGACAACTTCCCCTTGGTCATTCTTTATTTTGTGGATGATCAGCTTGCCCCTAGATCGACTGGAACGAAGGACTCTCATGTTCGTATTTCTTCTTATGGTTTCCTCGATCAATCTTGTGTTTTGCGCTCTCTGGTCCCTTCTGATGGCCTTTTTCACTTTTTTGTTGGGGTCTTTGTATCTGGTTGAGTCTTTGTCGGTGTTTCTTCGCTCATCTATAAGTTGCTCTGTTTCAAGGCTGAATTTCGGATTCGGCAGTCATTAGGTAAGCACATTTGAATTGTTAGGTTTCTGTTATATTTAATTATATTGGCCCCGAGTGGTGTAGCTTGAACAAGCGTCCACGTTCGATCAGCAGAGTTAAGCAACGCTGTCTCTGGTCAGAACTTGGATGGGAGTTCCACGGCTGCATCTCTCGGCGCCTCGTGGTACGGCTATCACGAAAAAAAGTTGGTCCCGGCGGTCATACAACATCATGACAGTCGTTAGTGGGGTTGGAAGTCCTCATAACTGCACAGCGACGCCTATAATTGGCCTAACGGCTGTTGGCTGAGTGCGAATTAAATAAATAAAATAAATAAATAAAATTTAGTAATTGGGCCTCTTTTATGCGGCATTTATCGAAATAACATCATTGCTATCTTTGCACAATGCAGGCTCTTGGACGACGTTTCCAGAAATTGTTATAGTCAAACCTTTGGGCTGCTGAATTTCCTGCGCCATTGTTCTTTGTCGGCATTTCAGGAATTGGAAATATTTTTATTGGCGCGTTCCACCTTTTGAAAACTTATTTCGGAGTGTTCCCCATAAACAAGCAGTAAGTACACGCTGATTTGGCTAACTTCAGTGGATTTGTGTTTCTGTACGGGCAGTTACACCTGGGATAAATTATTCGTTGATCCAAAACATCGGTCTTTGGTTTCCCAATCACGCGCGGAAAAAACTTATTTAACTGTTATCAGTTGCAGTGACGATTTCAATTAGGAATCTACTGAAATCACGCACAAAGCGTGCACAAGTTGCGCTGCAGTTTCCTTGTAATACAACTTCCATCGCGAAGCATTTATCTTAAGAATAATCAAACATGTCTGAATCCGTTTTGTACCAAACTACGCATTAAACGACATGAAGGATAACCGAAGACACATTTTTTGCCTTAAAATGCTACTCTTTAGATCTATAGTAGTTTGTCAAATAAAGAAAATATACAGGGTATAACTGAAGGACTTGGCCAAACTTCGGCGATTGAATATAATCACTACAATGAGAGAAGAGCTGTCGATGGCTAGGGATGTGGACACGTTTCATTAGAGAAATGCAACTCCTTGAAGTTACCTGCATATAGAGTCCAAGTTCTAACATATAACCCTTGCTATATTTTAAGCAGTTTTACAACACTATCTGGCAACACTCCCGTCACATTGAGGAAGCACAGTAAACTTTGCGTAGATTATTAAAAAATTTTTCTTTTCCACATATTTTATAATACTTAGAGCCAAGTTGTTCATGCGTGCAGGATTTATCAAATGCTGAGGCGGCAAATATGCATCAAAATGTTTTTAAACTTGTGCTGAGTCATTCATAATGTACTTGCTACTGCTTATGGAAGAAAATTGTACTTCAACGAAATTGATTGAACTACTTACTATGCATACCTATTTATGTACTAATTAAAACGGAAAAGCAAAATACAAATAATTTAGCTAGTCCACACCAAGATGATGCGAGGAAAATGGCCCCGAAAAGCTAAAATAGATGGTAATCACTGGTAAAAGTTTAAGTCCACGAGTGGATTACCATAGGCTGAAGAGATGAATACAAACAATTTTGGATAACAGCGGAATTTCACTTACTGAGTTTTGCAAGTTTTATAATCTCAGGTTAATGTACAAGTACATGACAGCACCTATGGGGAAAAACTATTATTTGATCGCTCCCCTTCAGCTTTACTTTATCTGTTATTAGAGATCACCCTCGTCTACATTTTCCTGTTCCTAATGTATTTCAGAAAAAAACTATTACGTTTTTGGAATAAACTGCAACAAAGCTAAAGAATTGCAAGACTTGATACAGTAACGTAGATATGTTTTCTATAGGTTTCGCTACGAATGAACATGGTGTATAATCAATAAACGTCACGGCTATAGTTGCCCTGATGTTAACAGTAAAATTAACAAATGTTACTGCAGGGAATAATAACTGTGACTTCCGAGCTTTCCAATGTTATGACTAATCTAAACTTTGTTGTAATGACGGTCCTATTGCTAACTAGTAATAATTTTACTGAATACTGCTTGCTTAGGTTACAAAGGTGTTTAAATTATATACCCTTAATTTTGAAGTTATGATCAATAACTACGCTCTCAACGAGGTTACGATGGATTTTTTTAAGTAACTGATCATATACAATGTGACAGGAGATACAACTTCAATGCTCTAATTTTGACAACTTGTAGCCCATTCTTCGTAGGTAACAGCATTTAATTCAATTACAGTGTTCTTGTTGTTTCTTTGGAGGTAACTCAAAATACACTGTATTAAGTTTACGGGTGAGATATCCCCTGACCAGCCTGTTCCGATGGTTTTTCTAAATATCTTCCGTTACTGACCGATATCGGCAGAAGGATTTGAGGAAATACATTTTGTGGCTTTCGCAATTAATTCTGTTATATAAAGACATTAACCATTAGAAAGTACGGCTGATGCAGCATCGACTTGAAATGTGCTATTGGAGACCATTGCTGACTTTTTTTCGAAAGCTCAGCTTACTAGCAATTGGATTTTACTTAAACGGGTCATCACTGAGAGTGTGTAATTGTTGAGAAAGAAGTCAACGTGTCGCACACTTTTATAAGGAGCTGTAGAAAAGCAAAGCACCGTGTTAACTCAATGTGTAGACCACGCCAAAGGCGAAGAAATTGCAATTGTGAGAGAAAGACCAGCATGGTGGCTCAATATGTCTACGCCAGAGGCGATATTCTTCATAATGATAACGACCGTGAAAGTCCCCGAAATCATCCCTAAGAGACATCAACAGTGGGGTTAAAAGTTGTTATATATTTGGAACATATTGCTACAGGCGATGACCCTATGGAGACATTCATGACACAGAGGGAAGTCGAAGCAGTCACATCGCGATGGTCCGACATCGTAAAAACAACTGGCCTTTCTATAGTCGAGCAATTCCAAGAACGTGTCAAGATGGAGACGCATTACATGTACCTACAGGTCACGACATTGAAGGCTAAGATGATATTGCTCTACCATCTTTATGATTACGATCGCTCTGACAAAAGTGCAACGACTTAGAAGCATCAGGCGTGGATTTACAATCATCTAAAACCGGATATATTAATAGGTCCTGTTCGTCCTCTTTAAATTATGTTCTTGTACACCATAAAATATTTTATTTCGAAAGGCACTGCAGATATTTCTTTATATAGTTCAATGGGCATTCACCAAATACTTTTCCTATTCTTCTTCTCCCGGTGCCATATTCGTTCCGGGCATTGGTTCAAAGCTACCATTGTTTTATTGTCAGCTCTTTTGAAAAGTTGTGCAAAGAGACGTCCAAGTCCTGGGCCACTTGTTCCAAATGTTTTCCCATGCATCACGAGTTGGACTATCTGGTACCTCTTCCTGCTTATCATGACCGTACCAAATTGTTTCAGCTTCTTCTGTTTGATCATCTTAAGCAATTCTTGACCTGTACCCATTTAGCATACCTTTTCAGTTACTAAATCACTTGGTCGACCTATTATAGCAATGCATCTCGCCTTCTCTAGGCGCGTTTCTATTTCGAGCCGCGGTGCGGTTCCATTGTTGGCTAAGGGTAGTGTTCCTCAGTTAACAAATTTGTTTTCGCTTTCTATGTATTGATCTTCTACTGTTAGTCTACCCTGCACCGGCATCCGTCCAATAACGAGATTGTTAGTTTTCTTTATGTTGTGTCGCTAGCCCCCAATATCTACTAGAAGCTCTTGGCACCCAATTTAGAGCAATTGGAGGTCATCGAAACACGTAGATAGCAGCATGGTATTGTCAGCCCTATCAGATGTGTCTTTTTAATGATGGTCTTAAAAATCCTTCAGGTAATATACCTCCAACGTGAAGAGGGTCTCCCTTGTAGCCACGAAATTTTGAAATCAAAACTGTATTTCTCCGGTGCTGTTTTTACATTTTGTGTTACCCATACACAATTTTAAGATGCCCACGAGACTGATAGTTCCATATTCCTTAGAAGACCCGGCGACTGGGTTCCTTGGAGGCTGGTATGTCGCATGTTTCGCCCGATTTTTTGTTTTTATACTTTTCAAAGCACTTAGCACTTTAGTATACAATACTGAAGATCATGAAGTCCAATCTATAATATGTTTCTCTCTCCTACTGTCACTGAACATCTACTTCTTTTCCTTTCAGCTTGTCTTTTAGCTCTAGCACGATGTATTTTTTTCCCAATTTCGATGCGTCGTCTGAATCTGTTTTGCCAATTTCCGCAGTTGGTTATAATGGAACCAAAGTAATTAAATTAGAACCCTTCATATTCAAAAGTTGGAGTGTGTCTGCATGATAATTTCTGACTAGGTCCACTACCGATTCAGAGTCGAGCAACCGTTAAATGCGGATGGTTTCTGGCTCAGTACTTAGTAGCTTATTCCAAAAATAGTTTTTGTGCTATTATAAAATAGTTACCTTTCTAGTGCGACAATCGAACACTTCTTATGCATACAAAACCCCAGCGCCTTGAGCGATGGGATATAAACTTTTGTTACTGAAACCAATCGGTAAAAAATTCCTATATAAGAGAATTATCAGAAGATAGAGCCACACAAATGATAAAAAACCTGAGTAAAAATACCACTACACTGCATGCCAATAATCGCAATAACATAAAACTTGTCGATATAACTAATATGGATATTGACAAGAACAATAATCTAATCCTCAAAGTTATTGTTATCGAAAAAGGAAATTTAAGTCGAAATAACAGCCAACATGTCTAGTTACCCCAAGCCTAAACCGTTATAATGACTCAACGGAAGATAAGTAATAATAAAATATCTGTAAAAGGCTTTACCCCGAACTTCTCTCGTCGACATTGTAACACTAAATAATTTAAAAAATCAAATTAAGTTAGGAGTAAAAATATCTCACGTTTCTAATAAATTAAATAAATTTTCAAATAAAAAAACCTTAAAAGTCGTCGAATTCGAACGGCAGGCAAACCGCGCATGCAGTAGGATATTATAAGAGAACGGGTTATTTCTATCTTCGAATTCCTGCGTTGCAGCTATATTACGTAACGCAGTAATTTGTTGCTCCTTTTAACGTACAACATTTATTCTGTATTTATTGGGGCCCATTTCTGGTAAGAATAAAGCCTGTTCAAATTATTACTTGTATTTATTGTTAGTTTAAATAAAAAATAAACAAAATTGTATTTTTTAAGGTATTCACCCTGTATATATTTGTCTGAAATTGTCTCGGTTTCATGCCAGGTAGATATATAATGTGTATGTAAAATATTGTCTTCCTCCGACAAATAGTTTTTGAGTTATGCTGCCAACAGGCAGACAGACAGACAGGCAGACAGACAGACTGACGGGATTGAGAAAACCTGTTTTTTGTCATCTAGGACCCTGAAACGTGAAGATCTGGAGAAATCTTGAAAGGTGATTTTTTTGCGAATACAATACTTCCTTCGTCTTTTAGACCAGGGAAGTAAAAACACGTATTTTATAATGTCCTAATAATAACACCAAATATTTACTACTTAACAGTTAATGATCTGAACCAAAATGGCAAAACCACAACTACACAGCAATTATATCCTGAAGCATCATAATTAAAACCAAGATACCGCCAATCTTCCTACACAAAGCGAATAGCTACCAAAAGGTGAGAGACTATATAAAAACCATAGTAACTGAAGGATTTACCAGCACCTGCAAAGGCACATTTCTAAGAATTAATTTAAGCCGAATAGACGATTATTGAGTATTAACAACATTCTATGATAGCAGTAAAGTCCAACACTATACCTTTGGCAACACATAATATCAGCACTTATAATGAGAGATATACCCACCTCAATCTCCGCAGTCGAAATCCTAAAAAAGCTAAACAACCTAAAATATCCCGTAACTAAAGTAACAAGACTCTTCAACAAACAGAGACATCCAATTCTTATTTTCTCTCTGGAAACAATAGAAGCGGAAGACAAGATGAACAACATCTACAATCTTAGCAAAACCTTTCAGTGTATTTTAGCAGCACATCCGCGACGTACTCGTAAATCACCTGACATTCCTAAATGCAAAAAGTGCCAGCATTATGGCCATATTAGAAATTAATGCCACCTAGATGAATAAAATGTACCGGATTTAAATCTAAAAATGTAAATGAACAGAAACAGGAACAAACCAGGCCCAACCACCAATCAAAGACACTTCCCTCTATTACACAATCGTCGTGAATCCTTCTGTGCAAAAGCCAATACATACTGAGCAGTAACAGAAGATTCAACCTCAACTTCAGATAATATATCAGGAATTACAACAGTAATAGTAAAATTAAAAATAGACATTCTCAAACCACAGCTAGGATCAAATATTCCGTTAATTATGCCCCCATTTTCTGAAGAATATAGTGGATATAAATATCAACCTCATTAATGCTGTAACAACACCCAGCAATAACATAAGCGAATACTCAAATAAGTTATTGAACAGTGCGACCAATCATAAACAAATTAAAAATACTTAACTGGAACGCAGACGGGATAAAACGACAAAGATCCGCATTTATAGCCTTTTTAGCGCCATATGACGTAGACATAGCCTGCATAATCGATACCCACCTTAAAGTCAACGAAAAACTGCAAATACCTAGAAATAGTACCACGATTAAATAAATTAACGGATAGCAAACCACAGTCGAATCGCAACTGCCGAAGATATAAACAAAGCGATTAGGAACCTTACGAAAGCCATCAAAACGCCCATAAGTAATTCAACGGCACTAAAAGATGAAAGAAGGCATGCCAATTTCATGGCGCTTCCACTGGAAATTCTAAATATAATTAATGAGAAGAATAAGTTAAGAAGACTTTGCGAAAACCCGCGATCATTATCGAAGACCATCGATTAATCGATTCACATGCCACATCAAATGGTAATTAGATGCATTGAGAATCAACGCCTATGTGAAATACATAAAGGAACTTACACCCATACTCTATTGCAAGTCACAAGAGAGATATTGCGGGTACCAGAAGCTATGCCGGTAACAATTCACAATAACAGAAATGTGAACGCGATCCTTTCGCCAAGCACCTCGAAACGGTTTTTACTACAAATAGCAACAATAATGATAAAATCAATAAAGCCACACAAGAACCAGCAAGTACCTACATTGTCGCCCATAGTAAATTTCAAAACAACATCACCTAGTGAAATCGAAGAAACTATCTCGAAGCTAAAATTAAAGAAGTCCCGGTGATGGTCTTATACTGAACATAGTTTTGAAGCAATTAACTAAAAAGCACTTCCATACCTAGCAACTACATTTAAGCCATGGTTACGGTTAGAGCATTTTTCTTCGAATCGTTCATATTTTACTTTTCCATAAACCCAAGAAAAATAAACATGATGTAAATAGCTACAGACCAGTTAGTTTATTGCCAAGATTATCCAAAGTCTTAGAAACAATTATCCAAACCCGCATTTCAGACGAACTTCGAACTGAAGGAATTTTAGCCCCCTTCCAATTTGAATTTCGGCCAAAACATTTTATCATCCACCAACTAACCAGAATCATTCCGCTTATTGGAGAATGATTCGAAAGCAAGAAACATACCGTATCAGCATTTATCGACATTAGACAAACTTTTGATAGGGTCTGGACTGATGGACTTATCTATAACCTCACAAATCCTTTTCTATAGATAGAACCTTTTCAATGAGTATTAATTCAACTGTCGCCACAGTCACGAAGATCAAACGGGTGTGCAGTTAGGAACCGTTTTTGGGTAATTTTTAATCAATATATACATGTTTGATATCCCCCAACCTCCGAGTACTACCATAGCTATGTTTGCTGACTACACAGTGCTAATGGTTCAACACGAAGATATAGCTACTGCCTCGTAGCAGCTACGGAACTCAATCAACGTTCTTATTGGCTGGTTTAAAACATGGAATTTGGAAGTCAATGAAAACAAGTAACAAACCGAAGTATTTACTTTAAGGCGACCTCAAGAATCAACTAGCATAATAATCATTAACAGACGAATTAAAGGAAATCCTCCCGACAGTACTATAAAATACGTAGGCATTTATATGGAACGCCGATTAACTACAACTGATTGAGACAGTTATTTCATTTAATTAGCAAAAGATCCTGACTTGGGTGCGCGCTACTAATCTATAAATCAGTGCTTCAACCCTTAATAACCAGAAGCCGGGTAGCGCAGTTGGGAACGGATTAGGCTGGCACTAAGCAAGTCCGCGGTTCGAATCTCGCCGGTGCCGGTATACTACCTGAGTACAGCTGTTGTAGGCTATGCGTCAAGTGTGGAGAAACCCATATTCGTCAACACAAGGACCTTTTACAGGCATTCTCAAGATTTTTGAATTAGTTGGCGAACAATAAGAATCTGTTCAGGAGTACCCGATGAATCCTGTGCGGTCTTCTGCTATTTGGAAAGTGAGAAAGACTTTTCAACCATTCAATCTTATTTTCTTTGTTGCCCTTTGAGGTTTGAGTTACTGGATGGTTAATCCACTGTTTCTAGATATCAAAATTACTTTGCATCTCGGCTCACACCACGGTGGTAGGTATTGGTGGTTCCTAAATGATCTCTGTCTCTTATTTGTTTTACATGCAATCTTCTAATTGATGTTGGTTTACGCAGAGCGTGAAATTTTATTGCAACTTGTGCAGGCGGAAGCTCATTATCACTTAGGCGCTCAGCTCTTGGTCATGTTTTAACATTGCATAGAGCATCTCGCCACCTCCTTCTAATTAGAATATATTGCATTTGATTACAGTGTCGACCATCTGAGAACGTCCATGTGTCGATATTATGATGCGGGAAGAGGGTGTTTCCTATGACGAGCTTGTTTTATTGAGCAATGCGTAAAAGCTTATCTCCCCTATCTTTAAGACAATTAAAATTTTCTTATAATATTGGGGATGGAACTACTTGCGCGTTTAAGTTGTAACGGGCTAGTTTGTGTCATCTTGGTATTTAATAATCACCTGCATTTCTTACGTTGTCATAATTAGGTTAAAATGTATTATCCACTTAAAACCGGCAACGAGTGTTTCATGCCTAAAGTTGTGCACCCAAACCAGCTAATGCAGTCGTTGAGTGAGTCTGTTAATAGAACAGAGAAAGTTGTACGCAACCGGAAGAGCGGGGAGCAGTCACTCGCTAGTAGGCGGCTGGTGGTTTTCGTCCAAACAAAAGGAGACGTTATGCAAAGCATAGGGTGATTAAGCATATCTGTGTGGACTTTCGTTCATAGAAGTCAACGCTTCGTTAATCTTGAACTGAAATACAGCCTCGAGAAGAGATAACTACCTTGGAATTTACACCGGGGTAACGAAAAACCTTCATAACCAGAAGCCGCTATTCTACTTCAAAAAGTAGCCGATCTGGTCAATGTACGGGACGACGTGGAGCCATCATAAAGCAAGGTTAGTTATTAGAAATAAAACCCACGATTGAATACCCAGAAAACGGGAATAACTAGAAGCGTAATTAGCAAATCACGCCAAGTTGTATCATCCTTGGTGCAATGATATCATCCTGCTGACACATCGCGTTCAGTCTGATTTCAAGCTAATGAAGGCAGAGCCGCAGTAAGTGAATTTGTGCGCGAGAGTACCTATTCCTTGTTCGCACGATCTGTTCTTTGACTTAGCGTTGCGCATTGACAGTCACACTTCGACTTAAGGGGTGTATTCAAGCATGTAGATTAAACATTAAGCTTGTGGACATTTCTTAGCTATTGTGGATAGCGTATTTCTATATTACCAGTGTATCTGCGTTTTATGTATTTTCATGCACGTACGTTGTTTCTAGAGTATATGTATTTTTTGTAAACCGTTTGGTTTTTATCTGTGGCAGGATTTGCATGTATCTCCTAGCCGCACTGAGGTAAGAGCGGGTCTTGTGCTTCTACGACTGGAAGAACAAGCAAACAAAAGACAATCTAAATTTATACTAAAGTGGAGTATAGGGCAAGGAAAGAGGCCGCATTACAGTTTACGGCGCTCAACGGAAGGGCTAAATAAAAGTACCATTACAAAGTCGCCCGTTATAACTGTAATAGGAGACCCAGAGTGGCATCAGCAGCAAGAGTATGAGGGCATGAGGGTTGTATTACAGGACCTTTTTCCTAATGTGGGTAAAACAATTTTATGTAAATGGATATAAAGTACTCGTACTTAGGTCGCTCGTTCGATATAAGTAAGTCTGGTTTTAATGTCCCGAAAAGTGGATTACTTTGTTTCGTGAAGAAATTGTCACAATTCTTCAAATGCATTTTACTTAAACTGCATATCTTTCAACCAAGTCTAGTTGACCTCTCACGTTCTATGCACCAAAGGTTTCAATATGGACTGCTAAAATACTGAATTTCAATGTAATGTAGGTAACATCCTATGTAAACTTTAGGGATTATCGAGCAAATCTTATATGGGAATTACAAAACTGTTTAATTGGGGTAGGAAATTCAAGTAACTTAATTTACAACCGCAAAGAGATTAGGAAAACAACGGGGTGATAAAGGGTGTAATCGATGTATATTCAAATTACTGGAGATATATTCAGGCACTTAACTTCCTTTTAACACGTTACTAATATTTGCACTGCCAGCAATTTATCGCCTCTATGTTAGGCTAATTGAGTTTTTCATAAGCGGACACCCACGGAGCAGCCCTTAAATAATTGTTTTTTCCTTTGGCTCCCTTCGGCCTGCCAAGATTAAAGGGAGTGCGGTGGTTTTTAATTTTAAATCCGCCGCTATGATGGCCATTTTGTTGTAATCGAGAAAAAATGTGAAATATTGCGCTACATTTAAAAAGCAATTTCATACAAGCTGTGCATGGAGACAATGCTAATGATCGTTCTTCACGTTACAACGCGCCCCCATCCCTTCAAGAGGACATAATGCGACTCCAAGTGAAACATTAACGTTACGCTTTCCAGCGGTTTGCTTTGTAAAGAGGGATGAAATATCATGATGTGAAAAGAATAAAAACACTTAACTAGCGCGAAGGGGCGGATTGAAAACGTAAATTAAGAAGTGCCCAAAAACGACCGGCGCAGTTTTTCGCCCTGCTTAGCAGCTCGGGTTTCTACAAATATAATTGGATTTTAACTTCAGTTTACAAGAATGCGCGGTTAGTAATCTCTGTACTGCATTTATTGTGTAAAAAATCGAAATGGCGAAAGTCTTTGTGGGGGAAATCGGCTCGAGTTCAAAGCAAGTGAGGTTTCCTAACAACAACAAGAACATTAGAGAAAACAAAATACAGTCAATAACTCAAGCACGTTGGCAGATTCGGTAATACAATCTCACATGATGAAAAAGGTACAGATGCCATGCTGATATTTGGCAAAGGCCCTCGAATTATTGCCATAGCGACCTTGAAAAACAACTCGTGTATTCAGGAAAGAAAATGGAAACTAATAAAGAAGTGGAATAATACATTTTTTGCAAGAGAAAAGTGACAAAAGCTTCAGTATGGATACAATTTTTGCAAGACTGGGCTTTTAGTAGAAAAAATACTTTAAAGGTTCGAGAGATTTGTTATGGGAATGATGTTGAATTGAAGCCCCTGGCAACCACGAGAAATATGTTACAATACGTTCTAAGTCAGATTTGAGAATTTTGGTGATGTGATGCTAAACGACGTTAAGTAACAACTGATTCCGAATTATTTAACACTATCTTACGTCTAAGAATCCATAGACATATCTGTAAGAAACTAGAAGAAAAAAAGATTCCTTACTAGAGAGCCACTGTTTAGCTTAGAAATATTGATACAGCTATGTCGTTATGCTAATTGTGAGGAATTTATATACAAGAAAAATTGAGGGAAGAAGAAGAGCTGGAGATTCTGAATCCCTTGGCAATGGACCACCTTGTCATCTATTGGTTTATTTCGAGTAGCAGTAGGAAAAATTTTATGGATCTAAACGTCTGTACTGTATTGCTCTAACGAATAAACAAGGAAAAATCCGTTAGTATTACAGTAGCAAACGTTATGTAACGCTTTGATGGAATCGTTAACAATTTATTCCTGGAACCCAATATCCCAAGCCTACATACTTCTGTTAATATTTTCCAAAATGTTAAACTGGCTACACCTGCACTTACAAAATATTAAGTCTCCACCAGGTATTCGTAGAGGGAACGTCGTATTTATTGAGCGTGGAAAGTAATCAAATTGAATGTCAATTTCTTTATTCCACCCCGATACATCCCCTCTGCGGTGGACACCCGCTTATGTCGCCGGATCGCGTTGATCATTTACTGTCTAGTAGGCAGCTTTCAGCTATAGGCTGGTTTCATTTGCATTGGTAGTTTAACGCCCGAGTTCGTGTCACTTTGAAATTTAACAATCACCTTGGTATTTAACCATTATTCTGTTAGGAACGGAACTAAACTGCATTTCTTACATTATAGTAAATAGATTAAAACGTATTGAGTATTTAGAACTTGCAACAAATATTCTGAGCGCTCGAATAGTGCAAGCCAGCGAAACACTGATCCCGGGTGGTATTATTAGAACTGCATGCAACCGAGTGACGTAACGGTTTGGTGCAATTTGGCGCGTTGGAGGCAGCGGAGAGCAGTCGCTTGCCAATAAGCGAGGTGTGCTTATTGCCCTAAGCAAAAGAGACGTCACGCGAAGTATTATAAGTGACACCTTGGAAAATCCTCCCCCAGATACAGCATTTCATAGCCAGGAGCTACTATTTCAACTGTCATTAGAGCTTCAAGGAAGCCAGCCGACTTTGCTAAAGCCAGAAGCATGTGGAAGCAACTACCAAAGACTGGGAGCTGAAGTTTTCGTTATTTTGCAACAAAGTAAGGGCAACTTTATTTATCATAAATAAAACAGACGGGAACGTGAAACTGGGAGCCGAACTATACTAGTGATTCTCGAAGGAATTGCCTCAACGAACGCCGTGCTGATTCAGCATGCCAGAACAAGGCGATGGCATTACACCGTTGACACATGGCTTCAGCTGTTTGCAAGCTACTGGAGTCAGGGCCGTGTTCAGTGAATTCGAGTGCGGAATTTAAACAATGCATGTAGATCTATCATTAAGCTCTTGGACTGTTCCGTGCTACATATAGCACATATAGGTAACAGTTATGTAATACCATTGTGTATTCCTTCTATGTATTTCCATGCATGAATGTTTCTTTTACAGAATACATATCTCCTAATGCAAGATGTTTGGTTTTTATTTTTGGCAGGGTTTGCATGTATAATTACAGCGTTATAGGTGCTCACAAGCAGGACAGCAAAAGCAATATTAACATATCCCTTAACTGCACTGAGGTAAGTGCTTCTACGACTGAGTTATCTAGCAAACAGAGGGAAATCTAAATTAATAATAAAGTAGGGCATATGCCATTAGAAAAGCCGCAATGCAGTAGGGTATCGAATCCATTCAGTGCTTGTAAATAGTTATGAAAATAGTAGACGACACCACTTAGCACTAGACGCAGAGTTTATTTTGAGCCTTAACCTTAGATGGTTCAATTGTAAATGCGGCATATCACGAGAAGCATCTTGACGATAGCGACGCGTCCACAGCTGGTGTAAATAAACAACTATTTGAAGTGCCCTATAAAACTCATATTAATTAGGGTTATCCTAGCTATATCACTTTTAGTGCATTATTTATCAAATTGAATCAATTGAATGGGCTGGTGAACATTTGCCATTCATAATTGAAACAAAAGAAGACTATAAAAATCTATAAAATATCGACCCAAAAGGGATTACAAAAATATACCGTAAAATGTTGCGTTTCGATAATGACTCTCGTCGCCCATGTTATTATATGTTGCTATAAGCAATATATAGAATAAGAAGAGGAAATTTAAATTACATACATTTTCCAAGCATGCAGTTTACTTTTTTCTAGTGTTTAGAGAATGGCAAGCCCATGAAATAAATTTTATACATTAGTGCTCTATAATACGTGTAATACTGAGTGAAAGCCGAAAATAAGACAACTATTAGAATAAATTATGGAACTTTGCGCCGGTAAATTATAGCTTGCAGGTGGCTTTCTGTCACTAAACGTTCTAGAATGTCTGCGCGAGCTCACATTTTGCATAATGAAATCCATTAGCGCAGACTAAAAAGTCAAGCATGAATTACCTGAAATAATTATTGGTAGCGCGATATGTGCATTTAAGGAAAAATAACGTGAATTTCTTAACATATCGATGTACCTTTATTGAATCAAAATGGAACAGTATTCGAACTCGAACTAGTGATTTTCCTTTGAAGAAGGTTGCAGAAATCGATAAAACTGCATGTACCGCTTGTGATCAGTAAGACTTAAGTGTGTTCCGTATCGTAATGCCCTAACAGACGTAAGATAAATTGACGATCGTAAAACGTAGCGGTTGTTACCGGACTAATTAAGAGCTTCTGCAGTTCTTACACTATTGAGGTTGCGATTTCGTTACTTAGATTACCGTCGGTCTCCGTAGTTCGATTTCCATCAGACCGAAATCACGCGTTGCCTCAAAATCTTTACAGTGACTTTAATGTCTTCTCAACGTTACATAATTTCTAACATTTTTCGAAACCTTACGAACTTAGCGGGTTACACCGCCAACCTTCAAGACTACCTTCCCTGAGCTAGGATTCGATGCATCGCCATCCAGTACAGTCGCCGTTGTGAGCTGGTTGAGACCACATTATCTCTCAGGATTTAGTATGGTCAAATTACTGCTTTAAGCTGTAATAACTAATTTACTCTGTGTGTAATTCAAGCACGTACATCGTTTTTGATATTAGGTACAATGTTTACGACGCTTTTGTGTGTAATTGCTATTTATATTGTTTATATATATTATGTGTTTTAACAAGTGGTCGCCTAACGAACGCAACTTTTGAGCCTTTTTTCGTCAGGTAGGCTAAACATCATTTGGACCCTTCAGCTGAATTGCGGCGAGCCTGGCAACCTTAGTATTCCTTAGATTCTACCCGATGTGACTTGACTATAGCAATTTTCCCATAATATAGAGGTTAATGCATCAGCCCAAGGCTACTTTCTAAGAGCTGTTACCGTTTGTTCAATATAACATATCAACTTACACTCTATATATTTTCATTATAAGGCAAATTCAGTTGTTTTTACAGGTGGTGTAAGCACCAAGCAGATGAAGGTAAGCCAATTTAGGTCAGTAAATATGTATGTATATAAAATAGTATCTACTCAAAATTCTCATGCTGCCTAGGGACGACCCCTTCTGGGTTGACACCGTCCCAAACAATTTTAGGTTGGAATAATTAATTACAAAATGATAATCATCTCTGACGTTTCCAACTACCACCGAGACGAAAACACCTGCGTATATAGATCAACCCCGCGCCCATTTGCCATTGGAGTATGTTGTAAATCAGTATTCAAGTTTAAGAATGTTGAAGGTTCACTACATTTCTGATAGATAACGAACTGCAAAAATTAGACCCCTTTTGAGAAAACGGATCGCACATAATGGGGTCCAAAATTTGGTCACGGCAAAACCAGCGTACATAAATCAAACAAGTAGAGACACTCACTGTCGGTTCCTTTGATGTCAAATTTCCGATTTGGATGACCTTGAACGGCTCTTTGGGGGTACTTTACGATAGTACTAACAGATGGCGTCACTACTTTATCACATATGATAGGTAGCAGAGCTAGTAACTGGCTCTGATTGGTAGAATTTTGTGCTGCCATCTGATAGTGAAGCTTAGAAATACCCCCCGAGTTACTGTCTCAGGCACTCTAGACAGGTTTCAACATTTGACATGAGTGTCTTCTTTGATGTATGTACGCTGGAAATACACGTCATCGTATCATGGTAATGATTAGATTTTTAAGCATTAAGCTTATCCTGAATATTAAAAGCAGGAAAATGATTTCTAAAAATGTTTACGATATTGCAGGAAATTGAAATATTTGATACTAACCTTCTAATGCTTTTCTTGCTGTTTTACCTTTTTATGCATATTTCGGATTACTGGTTACGGTTCCGGTTTTCAGTTTTTTGCATTTATTTTCCGCGAAATTCATTTTATAATAAAATATTTCAATCTAGTTTGTTTGCCAGCATATTTTTTGATTTTGCCACTGTACGGCAGCGGGCTTAAAAACGCAGTCAGTGTAGAGGTTTTTAGGGAATTACTAAAAAACTCAGGTATTCCCTTGAATTATTTTAGTTAACACACGCATGTAGAAAACTCGGTTATTCCTAGTTTTGTATGATTTTAATTCAAAATCATTACAGACAAGAGCGATACGGCCGATCTGGGGATAGTTATACGCCTATCTTCCTTTGTGTCAGAGGCCATAATGAATTAAAATATGAAACAAAAAATTATTTTGCAAAGCTTGTATTAAGGCGGTAAGAGTTCTTCAAAATTATTTAAGTACCAAAATTTTAGATTCAGTGCGACAAAATAATACGTCATTTCACATGTAAAATACCACATTGCATCAAGAACAATTAGAGAAGTATAAAAATTGGAATACGGAATGTTCGTTCCCCACATTTTGTTCCCCACATTTCGTACCCCACATTTCGTTCCCGGGACATTTCGTCTATTTAAGGTTTTTCTATGAATTGTGTTTGCATTTGATTTTTTAGTGTCACATTACATACTTTTTCTCAGAATTATTGTAATTATTTAAGTAGGTGCAATGAATAATAGTAATTTATTATACAAGACGATAAAGTTAAATTTTATCCACGAGTGAATCGTTTAACGTCGAGACGAAGTCGAGACGTTAATGATTCAAGAGTGGATAGAAATAACTTTATCGTCGTGTATAATACAATATTTTTTTTCTATAGCAAGAACTTTAACAATTTCAAAAGAAAATAATGACAGTCAATCACATTTCAAAATGTCAGTAGCTAGATTGGGTTGCTACGATAATACGAAGCTGTCATATTTAATTTAAACAAAAGTTAGAAAATTAAATTACTATATCTATACTTGATGTTAAAGTGCCACTTTATCTACCCTTGCTGTTAAAGTAAAACTTGACCTTTTGTTTTGAGTTGATAAAAGCACACTTTAACATGTGCTATAGAAAAAAATAGTTTTTTTTTTCATTTATGACGTTTTTTATGATAAAGCTTTTTTATAATAGTTAATGCTTTTTTTGCTTAAATTAATGTTTTTATACATATTTGGGGCTTTTTAAAGCGATTTTTAAATTTTTTGTGCTTATAATTCCGCTCTCCAGTAATGTTGCATAGCCTCTCCTACTCAATCCCGACTCTCATCTTCGCATTGTGGACCCTGTTTCTCAATATACGACAACCATTTCAGATGGAAAACAGGATCGGAAACAAACGATAGGTTTTGGATGTGCTGTAAATAATGAGTTAAAATAGCAAATAATACGACTGTAACACATTAGTCACCCAATAAGGAGTATAAGGATAACAGAAACAATCTTTAATGAAAATATAATAAATGTTCAATCTTTGTAATTTCATCTTTGTACAATGCTGGCATGGATGCGGTAATTTTGTTTTGTTGAAAACTGTATGGCAATCATATTAGCTCTGCAGTAAGCAAATGTAATCAGAGTAGGCTTTAGATTGTCATAAAACAATTGAGAATAACAAGCCAAGCTTGGTGGTTGTTCATTTAGGCTTCCCCAATTAAAAATAAAATTATTAATAAATAAATGCCCCAGTTTACATTAAGAGTTGTATAATTTATGGGTGTCTTGTGGTGGAAACTGTGGAAGTTTCGTTGGTGTTGGTAGTGCTTTCACCCAGGTAAGATGATGTTTCGAAGTTTATCCAACCAACTACTGGTGCTTCCGATGCAGTTTTTAACGAGTAGAAAGCGTAATTGGAGCCTGAGGTGACTGTTAATAAGGCAGTGGTTTGTCCTGGAACAGTTTGGAGCTCTAGCACGGGATAAAAGACGGAGTGGTACAGAGCAGCAGCCGAGAAACTTTCGGAAGGCAACTAAGCAAGGTGTTTGGAGCATTACAGCCATTTTCATCAGCGCATGGGCCTACAGCGAAGTCCGATTTACTAAGAGATTCTTTAGAGCCCTATTATTCATTGCAGGAGCAGCAGAACAGATCAGGAAAGTGATTCTAGAAAGAATTATTCTTAAAATTGTAAAGTGGCGAGCCTTTTATATCAACTTCCGGCAAGAGCGTACTTTGAGTGTTTTGTTTTGTGGTGTCTATGTACTTACGCTTTTGTTGTCGTCTAGGAAATGTATACTGATGTAAAAGTGAACTTTTTCTCGAGGCAAAGCGAATTTGTTTGGCACACTTTTTTAGGTTGCAACGCCATAATTGAACTTGAGTTTCCATTAGTTATAATTTCGGCAAAATGCGATTCCAGTAGTTATTATTTAAAGCTTTTAGTTTCTAAAATGGTTATAAAAAAACCCAAATATTGTATTTGATAGCAAATGTATTTGAATTAGTTTCTATAATTTAATAATACTTGCTAGGATGTACAGAGCCGTGAGCTAAGAGTCATTTTAGTCATTTTCATTTCATTTATTTATTTAATTGTACATTAAAACCTACGGAAACATTCATACCATTGTAATATATACAAGATCTGTGTGGAATTTCGCCGATGTGGATGACGTGGGCGTAGTAACTAGGAATATCACAGAAAACAATGATGCATTTGTTGGGTTCGACAAAGCTGCAAAAACCTTGGGAGTACGAGACCTGAAAATAATTTTAAGAAAATCATCGCGATACCAAGCGTAGAAATGCGTGTGGCAGAATAAAACATCCCATTGCTATAGATCTGTACAGAATAGAAGTATACCTGGCCTCGTTGATTAACGACGGGTCGGTAACCGGCTTAGAGAATAATAGAAGGAGTATACTTGCAAATAATTGTTATTACCGCATAAGAAACTAGCGTTAATCAAACCTATTTAACCTAGGAGTCTGAATTCTGACTATTACCAACTATATCGAGTTGCGTCTGCAAATATTCGAAACGAAATTTCTAAGAAAAATATGTAACCCTACCGTAGAGGACTAAATGTTGCGAATACGATATATCAATTATGCCATGGTATGGACATAGTAAGGACAGCTAAGGTTTGAAGACCAAGGCGGGTAGGACATATCATAAGAATAAAGGACACTCGAGCAACAAAAAGCTATTGTTGGCTAAGCTAGAAAGAAAAGTGAGATATAGGAGACCCGATGGCTAGATGCAATGGAAAATGCCTTTAAAAACATCAGCGTCAGAAACTGGAGCTAAATAGCGGGGTTGAAACGCATGGAAAGTTTGTTTAGAGAGAACGACGCCTACCCATAGCTATGGTGCCAAAGGTGATGATGTTTGTTTAAATTGGAAAAATTTCGATCAAAGAAGTCTCCTAAAAGCTACGTATGCTAAAGTACCACTCTACGGATTGCAAATATTATAGTTCAATAACATCAGATTAGAAGAAAAAATAAATTTACAGCTAGACTACTAACAAAAAACGCCAAAAATTAAGAACCCTTCAACCAAGTGGTAAGATATGACATATCATGTAGTTATTACCTACAGTTGGCATTTTCTTATAAGTTGGGTCATAGAGATCAGAAGTCATCTATTCGTCAATGTAGAATATCCTAGTAATGGGCAGATCAGTGTGCGGTGAACTGTTGGCTGAAACCACACAGCTAGTCTAATAGGAATAAAAACTGTAAGTATAAATTAAATCTTCCTGAATTCGGAGCTCTTTTCCAACCTTTATCGATCTCTTGGCTTCAGACGTTTTACGATAAAACCAGTCTTTTATTCTCTCCGTTCTTCATTTTCAGCCATTTGCCATCCACTGCTGGATCTTGTCCTCCTCTAGTTGTTGCCAAACTATTCTGGTTTGCACAGTTCGATGCCAGGTTGTTCCAGCAACTGTCCTATTATCATCCACCCATCGTTTCTGAGGTCTGACCACGCTTCTCTTAGTCATTTTTGGACGTCATTGTACGATGTTATTTAACCAGCAATTTTCAGTTTTACGAGCAATCTGGCCAGCCCAACTTCACTTCAAGCATCCGTTACGCCGGTTCTACTTGGGATTTCAATATTTCTAATTTCTTGTATTACTCGTCCCATTGCCGTCTGAGTCACTCTTGGCAGTTCAATAATCATGTCTGTCAATGCTGAGGTCTTCAATAAGAGTATTAACACTGGTAGTATACACATGTCAGACACCTATCCCTTAATGCAGATTGGTATATCAGAGTTCTTCAGAGTCTTCGAAAAGCGGCCCATCTTAAACCAATGCGTCTTTGAATCTTTGAACCTATAAAATCAATGGAAGAAGTAAATAAACTACATATAAACCGATAACAAAGGTGGTGATGTAACAGATTAGATAGTCCACATATGCTAGCCTGCATTTTAGTGAATCAAATGGCTGAAATTTTTAAAAGAAGAAAAAAGATCGTGTGACAAAGCTGGCTGCCAGTTACTGAATGTTCTAGTAGTCACGCCCTGGCATATAGAGCCATTCCCAGATATACAGAGTAATGCATAACTACTTGAAAGGAATTATATCTGTACCACAATGGGAAGGCCAACACTTCTTAGTACAAAGTTGCACCCGTGATGACTTGCATCTCCTTAAACGACAAAAGAAAAAACATCTTTGATTTAATTATTCAAGAATGCCTTGACACATGGTACTTATGGTGCGCATATGTGAGTATCAATTATATATTAAGAACCCTTCAACCATGTGGTAAGATATGACATATCCTGCAGTTATTACCTACAGTTGGCATTTTCTTATAAGTTGGGTCATAGAGATCACAAGTCATCTATTTTTCATTGTAGAAAATCCTAGTAATGGGCAAATCAGTGTGCGGCGAACTGTTGGCTGAAACCAGACAGCTAGTCTAATAGGAATAAAAACTGTAACTATAAATGAAATCTTCCTGAATTCGGAGCTCTTTTCCCACCTTTATCGATGTTTTGGCTTCAGAAGTATTACGATAAAACCAGTCTTTTATTCTCTCCGTTGTTCCTTTTCAGCCATTTGCCATCCACTGCTGGATCTTGTCCTCCCCTAGTTGTTTCCAAACTATTCTGGTTTGCACAGTTCGATGCCAGGTTGTTCCAGCAACTGTTCTATTATCATCCACCCATTGTTTCTGAGGTCTGACTACGCTTCTCTTAGTCATTTTTGGACGTCATTGTACGATTTTATTTAACCAGCAATTTTCAGTTTTACGAGCAATCTGGCCAGCCCAACTTCACTTCAAGCATCCGTTACGCCGGTTCTACTTGGGATTTCGATATTTCTAATTTCTTGTATTATTCGTCCCATTGCCGTCTGAGTCACTCTTGGCAGTTCAATAATCATGTCTGTCAATGCTGAGGTCTTCAATAAGAGTATTAACACTGGTAGTATATACATGTCAGACACCTATCCCTTAATGCAGATTGGTATATCAGAGTTCTTCAGTCTTCGAAAAGCGGTCCATCTTAAACCAATGCGTCTTTGAATCTTTGAACCTATAAAATCAATGGAAGAAGTAAATAAACTACATATAAACCGATAACAAAAGTGGTGATGTAACGGATTAGATAGTCCACATATGCTAGCCTGCATTTTAGTGAATCAAATGGCTGAAATTTTTAAAAGAAGAAAAAAGATCGTGTGACAAAGCTGGCTGCCAGTTATGGAATGTTCTAGTAGTCACGCCCTGGCATATAGAGCCATTCCCAGATATACAGGGTAATGCATAACTACTTGAATGGAATTATATTTGTACAACAATGGGAAGGCTAACACTTCTTAGTACAAAGTTGCACCCGTGATGACTTGCATCCCCTTAAACGTCAAAAGAAAAAACATCTTTAATTTAATTATTCAAGAATGCCTTGACACATGGTACTTATGGTGCGCTTATGTGAGTATCCATTATTAACTAGTACATTCTTTTAATGGTTTGTAAATCGATATACAGAGAGCGTTGTTGCAGGTAATCACAGCTGTATTTCTTTGCTGCAGCATTATGCCTTACCCTGTACCACTAAAATGTTTACAAATTACGAAAAATCAATTTGATTTTTTCTTCTCTATTTTCTATTCTATTGGGGTACTCTTAACATAATTGAAAATTAAGCTTTTTATGTTCAGCTATATGTCGAACAAGTTTTCAATTGGAAACAAAACGTTAGCGCGAAACCTACATGCTAATCTGGCCGCCCTAAAAACTAATTTCCAGACGCTTTCGCCTCCGATTAAAACAAATGCGGGTTCAAGTGTCCGCTAGGGCAGCGTCGTCAATAGCGACATGTTCCACCGATAACAAGAAGCCCGCTGGAGCTAAGTACGGCCTTTTTATAACGCGAGATTGCTTTTTTATTAGGAGGCAACCCGAAGATGGCGCCGGACGCGCGTCTAAATCGAGACTTAGCCTAAAATGAATCTAAACTATACAAACCATGCCTAGGAAGGGTCCACTCACCAAGTAGCAGGGCTTCCCTCATGTCCTTGATGGGCAGGCTCTGTACCACACTCTCCCTGTCCCCCTTCCAAAGCACCGGCGACACCGAGGCCACGCACTTCACCCTCATCGAGCCCCCCAGGAAGTGGCGGCTGCTGAGAGAGAAGCGCAGTCCCAGGGTGACCGACATCAGCCCGTGACGGTGCTGCACCGGGAGGTAGTAGATTAGTGCCTCTGGACTTACAACCTGCAAGAATTAATTAAGTTAAGAGATGGGTTTTATTCGTCACGCTTTCAGCGAATGCGGCTTATCCTTAACACTTTTTAGTAGATGGCTATACAGAAAGCGACTATTTTTAATACTTGGACAGAAATAAATCCAGTACACGCGGGCTTTAAATCACATTAGTGTGTAGTCTTATTACTTTACATCAAAGACCAATTTTCGGAGGAAAGTGATGACAATGGCATACTAATATCGATTGCTCAGTACATTGCTGTGGAAAACCACGGAAACCGTAACCGTTCCTCCAGTAACCGATTAGAAGCATATAGGTTCAAACAACGCCCTTAGCTATGTTTATGAAACACACACATTCAGTAGTTCGTATATTCTCAGATACATGCACACATAATTATTAGTAGGTAAAACTTTGCCGTAGTAATAGATCTATAATTCAACTTTATCAGAAACATGAGAATACTGACTGGGTATAGGTGCTTGATAGATCCAGAATTGTTAATCAATTTTCAAATTTTGAGAGCTTATCCAGACCTCTAAGAGAAGTAAACATTTATTATTATTGAAGAAAAGTACAAATGTTTAGCAACCTACCTTATCAACCAAGATAGTGGATGTAATGGATAATAAATAAGTATTTGAAAACAATAACTCTATTTTATTATATAAAACTATATGGTATAGCAACACCGAAGCAAGGAAAAAAGGTCGCATAATCTTGTGCAAAGAAACTTTTAAAACGCAAACAGAAAGAAAGTCGATCTATCTTTAAAAATACACAACTTGTTTATTTGGAAATGAACCAATTAGTAAGATGAATATCTACAAAGAATATAAAGTATGCAAGAAATAGTGCTACGGTCCTAAAACGCAATGCCCAATTTTTACCCATTATTGCTGTACATTCTGAAACATTTCATGTTTCAAGTTGCCTATTAATTATCAGTAATTTTCGGATTTGCAGTTGGCATTTCTTATGGTCAGAGTGCGTCTTTACAAGTTTTCAGATTTTTCAGTAGGGTCTAGTTAATTCTGTGATCTATGGCGCATAATTTGAACTTCAAGTGCGTCCTTCCTGGTCATATTTTGTTTTCATCGGTGTGTGAAGCGTTAATATTGGCTGGAGTGTCCCGTTCCGCTTTATTTGCGTTATGTGCGATGTTTGTAAGCAGTTAAGCTTTCCTTGGGTTGCCCAAAGTTCTGTGGCCTTGTTCGTGTAGCTTCGATGGAAGTCGCTCTGGCTGGTGTAGCGGTTTAATTGCAGATTTTGCGGATTTACGAGAGAGTTTTCTCTCACATTAGTTCTTGGCGGATTTTTTGATTGTGAACTGTTTAAATTCAGTTGCACGTGTCCCAAATTTGGGATAAGTATTATGAAGCTTTGAGACACTTTTTATTCTATCTTGTGCATTCATTATAGCTGCAAATTCGGAAGCCCAAATAACCCCTCGGCTGTTCATATGAGCTGTTTCTACATTCAGTCAACGACCTTAACCCAGTTGCTGCCTTGCATGCAAATTCCTGGATCAAACCTTCTGTATTTGCCTTGGTTTGGCCTCCCTCGGGTTGGCCTGGGAGCTCAACCAAAAAAATTGATGCAATGTGTATTGTTTCCCTCTGTTAACACTATTAAGGTGTTGCATATAGTGATCTTGTGCCACCTTAGCACCATCTTAATTTGCCTTGCTGCTTTATGTTGCGAGCAGGTCCTGCTAGAGTTCCCTCAGAGCCCCATGGGTTTTACCTTTACAGTCGAACTCTTGCCGCATATTTACAGTTCGCTTAAGAAGCTCCATTCGTACCGTTCTGGGCCCATTTGAATGCTTAAATTAATATAATGAATGATTCTTATCCTCGGCGCATAATTTAGTCTTCGCTTCAATTTTAATCTGTTGTTGTCCGTACCTACCGTAATTTATACTTGTTCATTTTAATATTGCAAGTATTACCTTACTCTCAAGATGTGTTTATGTGTTTTACGGTGCACCTTATCTTTGCATATATTAATCACCTTATTTCTTGCTCATATTTAGAGAATAATTACCTGTACTGCCCTGTATGCTATCAAATATGTGATTACTATACTGTAAAATTAGTACACTGTCTTGTTTATGTTATATTTCTCACTCTCTGATACCTGTTGCATGAGCTAGGTTTTTATAAATCAGGTGTCGGCGTGGATATAGATTATATCCTTTAATGTGGCAATAATGGAGAAGTTAAAAATAAAACAACGGTTGTAACGCTTAGAAGAAAATATTAGGATGTGATAGTTACAATATTACTACACAAGAAATGCAAAGAAACTGACCGAGGACACTATATCTCAATAAATATCTTATACCAAAGTTACAAACATTTTACAGGAATATTAATAACTAGATTAGAAAATAAATATGACTTTTACCAGTCCACTGAACAAATGGGAATTAGAAAAGAATTCGACAGGACACCTGCAAACTATAACACTCTTACTAGAAAAAACAGAGAAATAGCAAATACTACTTTAAGTGGCATACGAAGGCCACCAAAAATTTTTATAATATAGGAAAATGGGAAGTACTAAATTAATTCAAGAATAAAGTGTAAACATACGTAGGTAATAAAAGCTATATTGTTAGCGGTCAAAATAAGGGTCTTGTAACGCAATTACACAAGAAGTGAAGACCGACAAGATGCTACAATGCCTTCACAACTCTACATTAATTTTTGTGGATGTATTTAAAGATCTATACTAAGATAACAGAAAACTGCGTATAAGACGAAAACGTTTAAGCCACTTAAAATTCACAAACGACAATGTTTTATTATCGGACAACTTTAACAATTTTTAAAAAATGGTACAGAAGTTACCTATCTGCAACCTCTTAAAAATATGATCTAAATATGATTTTACACAAAACTAAAATAACGGGAAATAACCAACGTGTTGGAAGAGAAATAACAGACGATAATACATTTATTTTATCCAACACACATAGATAGAAAGAGACAAATCAAGAGGCAGAAGAAATAAGACCAATAAGCCTTAAGCTTTAGGAGAGGTTAGTCACATATAAAGGGAAGCATCCCTCAAGATCTACAAGTTGGAGCCTTTAGTCTACAGTGACACGTGGAATAGAAATATAAGTAGGCAATACAGCCATCACGAATAAAATGAGAGTCTAAGCGTTTAAAATTTATAGTATAGCAGTAAAAATGGTTAAGCAGAAATGAAAATGGGCAGGTTAAAAAATAAATAAAACAAAAAGGTGTTAGACGAAGACTATGGGAATATCGAAGAGGCGTGGGAATACCGATGACACGTTATGAAAATATGAAAAAATTACAAGAAACCATAAAAACCAAAACATATTGATTAATAGAAGGACGATTTTGAAGCAAAAAATAGAATTAACTATTTAAAGGTTATAGGTATCGGAACGTACTAATATGAAATACAGCAGAAGAAGCGGAAGAGAAATTTATTAAATTGAAAATAGAAGATGAACATTTAGATGCACCATACAAGAACCCCTTCCTACAGAGAAACAAGACAAGCACCAACTGGAATATAAGCAAAAGACCTAAAAGATTAAAACTCACTCTAAAAATATTACCAAGGGCGCCAACGAGTCTTTGAATACGACAAATGTGCCCACATAGTAACGAAAACCTATTAACTCAAAAAGAATGCAGCCGACCACGTGATTACTCAAAATATAAATAACTTAATGGCCAAACAAAATCAAACACGGGATCCATAAAACTTACCCCCCATTTGGGCCACTGCACGGTACCCTCAGGAAACTAAAGCGCCAAATATGTCATGTTGATAAAGAAAACATACTCCTAAACACCGCTCCGAATCCAAAATCTAGTTTGAGTGTGAGAATTTAACCTGAAGTTCTAATACTATGTGAGCAGAAAAATACCAAAGCTTGGTGATGGGAAGCGGCGACACGCAACAATAGAGCAATCATTCAGAGTACAAAAAAGACAGTTTTGGGTAATGGCAAAACATTCTTATACGTAATACTTATTTCTGCTCTGAAGAACGACAGTGTATAAACTCATATATTATTTAAGCTTCTCCAGTAAGTATATACAGTTAAATACCGTTACAGTGATAGTGTACGGGTGTGTTGACAAGAACTACTTTTATTACTGTGTAATTCATTGGGTATGACATTTTCATATTTTTTCTGAGTAGCTATTTGCATGTTTCCACTTCTATTTCATGAGCATCAAGTTTTGAACTTCCTCTCGTTTTTACTGACGATGATTTATAGTTCTGCCTTTGCCTGATAACATTCCGTTTCTTGTATAATCCCACATATCTTTCTCACTGTTTTATTAATACTATTTTCTGATGTTGCTCGAGACTTTATTCGATACCACCTTCCCTGGATCTTTTAAATTGAAATTCACACAACTTCATTTGCTTTTAGCTGTTGAATAACGACCACTAAAAGTATCATTATAGAGATATTTGCTGAAGTTACACCTGGGCAAAACTTTTTAGCTTTCACTTTTGATAAACTGTATTAAATCCAAGAAAAAAGTTCAATTTTTATGCTGATTTATGACTTAAATAAATTTCGTTAAAAACTGACAGCCGCCTATTTACCGGCCTACACGAGCGACATACGAGTCTGTAAATTTAGTTAATTACGTGCGTTTACGATGCCGGGCCGCCAAATTAAAAATTCCGTTTCGCTTTGACCAGAGAAATCAAATTACAAATAAAAACAACCAGCAAGGCCATTTCTCAAGGGAATTAATGCATTTAAGCTTGGCGTCATCTCCTGGGGCTTATCGGTTTAAAGCCTCGTGTACAATCAAATTGAAAACGTCGAATCTAGACGTTCTAAAGAGTTGATGAAGGTTAACAGGAAACATGTGGACAATAGCGCAAGCACCTTTCAAAATTTTCTGCTGAAAAGGGTGATTGTACTGAAAGTAGTTGGACATATTAAAAAATAAATTAAAATCAACTAGACGCGAGGCTTTTTAGGCAAAATTTTAATATCCAAGTTTCGGTGTATACATCCAATCCCAATAATAACAATAAAAGTACGTGACGTATATTAAACCATTGCCTGGTACGGTTGAACTGCTAGAAATCAATATTTAGTAAATGGCCACAGGTTACTCAGAATACAGTTTTGAAATGTTTAGGATTTGTTTAAATAACTCGCATAGAATTTATAAAATATTTACCAAAGTAATATAGCTCAGACTCAAAGCATTGTTATTTATAAATGTGAGTAACGGCTAAGAAGAAATGCTTTAACGAAGCAGTACTGACAGCAGTCTTCGGCAAAGCAAAAAGCAATAACCAAAGAAAACTTACAAACTGGTGGATCAACAGAAATATCGCAAAGAGGAAAATACTATAGCAAAGGTATCTACCAAACAAGAAAATAAAAAGTACTAATAATATGAACAAAAAAAAGATGAAGATATAGTATTCGAACTAAAACTATGAACAGTTCGCTACGGAAAAGGAGGAACATGAGAACACAAGAGAATCAAAAGCGGTTTTACCACACAAATGAGAGATTAAGATAGAGCCGAAGAAACCCACTACACCAGGTGAAAACTAACAACGGAGATGCTGTGGTACACCAGATAGCTACTAACAAGTTAACAGGGTGCAGCTGTCGGTTTTCTGGTTTTGAGTGCGATGTAATTCGCCGTACAGGAGGATTCAACGGCCTTATACCGTCTTTGGCATTTTAGTCTATTTATATGTTAGGCTCTGATGCCGAATTTGCACAATTGCTGATATAAATTGGTATCCCTTAGTTTGTATTGAGTGTGACGGTACGTGCAGTTTTCGCCTTCTAACGAAAATTATATTTATATGTATGCTTAATATAAGTGTATTACAATTCATCCTGTTTGATGTTTAATAAAGCAAAATGTAGTTTGCGTTTTCAGGAAAGTGGGGTATCTTCCTTTCAGAGAAAATTGAGACCAGGTAAATCGACTGCTCGAGCGTTGAGCACGCACATCTCCCAAAGCCCTAGCAGAAGCTTCTCATCACATCACCAGTCAATGATTACTATGATGGCGCCCCATATAATAGTAAAGATTTTGGCCCGTACCTACCGAATGGACTGTTTTTTAAAAGTACTGTACGATATAATGCGTTTCGGTGAGTACATCTTACAATAATTTTACTTACTTATAGAGGTTGAATAAAACACGTCTTGTTTTCAGAACCAATATAATAAACTTGTATCTTGTTTGATGCGTTACCTTAACAACATCCAACTAGGTGACGTAAGCACTGATAGAAGCAAAGTAATATAAACCAAAGACCAGACTCACACAGATAACGGAGAGACAAAATGATACAGGTAAAATACAAATATAAAAAGGAATAGAGCATTAAACCATGACAAAGTGAAACTAGAAACAAACACAAAGTGTTGATGTATATGGAAAAAATTGACTACAGTTATTACAATACAAAGTAATGAGGCTGACATGGAAAAGCAACTGTCACGGGAACAGCAGGAGATACCCTTCTAGGACTCCCTGAGCGTTTACGACCTTGTTTAGCCCCCTTGGCACTTTCCCACATCTTTAAATATACTGTTCTTCCGCCTCTGTTGGGGTTTGTTTGATATCACTTAATACAAACCTAGGTGTCTGGCGACATATGTTGAGCCCCGTTCCCTTGCATTACAGGTTCTCTATAAAACACACCTTAGTTTGTCTCATTGTAAAGATTCCTAATCTCTATCGCCCTGCTTTATGCAGATTTGTCTTAAAATTTCCGGAAGCGGTCCACAGGTGGACCCTGCATGCGGTTTTACTCGCATTAGGTGTTCATGTGCGTTTACCCTCAATGGATTTTTGGCTTCAACGCTCTGATGGTTCTATACAGGTCCAGACTTGTTCATCGAATCACGCCGTTCTGCGAGCGGAAACTCTTTGCATAAGACGGCGCAATACTAGCCACTTCCTGTGAGCCAGAGAGAGAGAGAGAGAGAATTAAGTAACGCGTGCATTCCTTTGTTGCTAGTTGAATAAACATGCTTTTTCTCGCATATTAAGAAGTAGTAAGATGGAAGATTTTTCCTCTTAGCCGGGAGCTGTGTCGTCCTTTCTCGGTTGGGCGAAGTGTCCTTAAGTGCCAGTTAACATTTGCTTTACCTTAAGGGTGCAGTTGTCGGCCCAAAACACTAGTTCAGAGGATGCCAACCGGAGAGTAGTTCAGAGCACCCTTGTGGGGATCGTGGCCGTTTGGGTTATCGTCTGTGACCCACCCCTAACGTTTCCGTAGCAAGTATTTCACGCCGATGCCGTCCCTAGCTGGTGCTCAACCCCCCACTAACGTTCCACCCTTTAGAAAGATCAAGCAGCAAGATGAGCCGCCCCTAGCTGTCTTCAACCCAATGCCTTGCCGGACATTAAAAAACAGGTACTGCGATTAGTTGTGTTGTGCGGTATAAACCATAACCAGTCAAACATGGTTGTTGCTTTTAAACGAATTGGTTAACGTATCGCACCCATTGCACGCGAACTGGAGGGACGCAAGCTATTTTTAGAGTATTGAGAGCTATTTTTAGCCACGAATTAGGCCAAGAAGTTAGTTGCGCGAGGTCGGTCTACTGCAATTAATTTATGAGCACTATGAAATTATTATTCCTAACTTTGTCGGGATTGTTTTATGTGTGTTTGTATGTTGAGCTGTAACATTCCTTTTTGTTGTGGCGTGTATGTGTTTGTACAGTGCCCAGGATAGAGCGAAGGTCCCATAAAACGTAGGTCCAAAGGAAGCAGACTGGGGATGTCGCACATCAGCACCGTATCGAAACCACTACTTCTGGGTTTCCAGTTTTGCCAGGCTCGGTGAGGTAATTAAAAACTCGTGGCTCCTGTTTCTCCTCATTTTATCGTTGTCACCTCAATGACAGCAACTCGCCCTAAACTGTACCGTGTTAAAGCAAACCCCCCTCTGACTGAGTTCTTGGCTGGTAAACTCTCTGTTACAGGACAGTTGAGGTACAATTATGGCGAGCCCTGCCTTTTATTTAATGAAATGTCGTAACGTCCCTTTTAGCCTGTAACAATCCTTACACAGTAGAAAGTGTGTAAAATAATTTTAAAACAGATACTGCAGGCAAGAATCGAACAGCAAGTTAAATATATAGAAACCCGCTACAGACCAGAAAAGAGCACACATAATATCTTCAACACAAAGCAGATAATCGAAAATACGGTAACCCACGACATCTGTTTTGTAGATCTGGCAAACTCTTCGGTACGGTGTCTAGAACACATGCCGAAGTGCGATAAAAGGGAGCTACGCCCACTACTATTCATAAACCTAGTAGAAGAATTAACAAATTAAGCCACGGTTAAGATCTCAGGAACTCAAATATTAGGTTACAGAAACGTGAAACCCGTCTTCTTCTTTACGTGCCATGTCCTCCGCGAACGTTGGCTATCATCGTAGCTATTTGAACTTTGTTGACTGCTCTCCCGAATAATGTAGCAGTGTTCACTCCATACCACTCTCGTAGTTTTTTTAGCCAGGAGTGTCTTCTCCGGCCTGGACCTCTCTTTCCTTCTATCTTGCCTTGTAAAATGTTTTGCAGGATCCTGTACTTGCTATTCCTCATAACGTGGCCAAGGTATGCTAATTTACGCTCTTTTATTGCGGACAAGAAAACCGTGCTAGCCTGTGAATTCATATTGACATACGACCGACGTGGCAGTAATAGGAAACTGCGAAAGAGAGCTGTAAAAATGCAATTTTGATACCAGGCGCTTAATAAAATAAATATATAAAGAAGCAGAGAACGATGGAAGTAACCGTGGCAAAGGAAAAATATATCTGATTACCTTAGATCACCAAAGATTAAATTTGGGGAAGGTCTTAGATGGGGGAGATATGGAGAATGGAAGCAACAGTAGAATGCAGTCAGCAACATGCAGAAGCAAAACGTGTACATTAACGATAATACAAAGTGGGAGGATATAAGTGTAAGAGACGATATTCCTAAGAAGAGTAGAAGTAACCAGGAGGGAGCGTATATATAAAAAATACTGAAATTATAAAGAGACTATAGGATACATGATCACAATGGATAAGGCAAACTGAAGAAAATATAGAAACCGAGACTGGTAAGCTGAAGAACAGGAGGACAAAAAATAACAACCTGTGATAAGCAAACAACAAGACGTTCAGGAACTGAGGGCTGCAAGAGGCAGCGACAGGGCGACTTTACCTAAATAGAAACACATAGAAAGATATGTGCAAGGGAAAAAGACTTAGTCCGAAGGAACAAATGAAAGAAAATATAGTCGCAGTTTAAAGTGAAACGAACGTCACTACAGGACGCTATAACAGGAAAGATTTAGTTTATATGTCGTTAAGGCAATTTTTCATAGGCAAAATAAGGTCAACTGCAAAATTTATTATTTACGTCAAAGCGGAGTAATGACTTTTAACGCTTTCAACTCTTTAAAGTGTGTTTATGTTGGTATTATTATTAATTAAGTAAAACAATAAGCCACTCTATGCACTGCAAGTAGTGGTACTTCCCAGGCGCAGATTTCGGGCTTGCAAAATTGGGAAAATTGACTTCACTTGCATTAGTAGTGTGAATATTATGTCAGTCTTGTCCTATTAAAGTAAACTACCATCATGTCCCAAAAAAATCAAAATCAAGCGATATGGGGCAGAGGGTAAGCGCAAAGAAAAAAGGGACAGAGGAAGTGTCTATAATGTCTATTTGCACGTTCAATATATGCACTATGTGCTATTATTAGAAACTCTATATCAAAATGTCGATCATTAATTTAAATACCATCTGTGTCCTTCAAACACAACTTTACTGCATAAAGTTATTTAATCAAAATAAATATTTCCATTTCCGTGATCCTAAACATTGCGTAATTAGATTAGTTAAAATGCGAGCCGGCAGGCAATTTCACCGAATGTAATTAGCGGGCAGTCCAGAAAATCAGTCAATTAAGGTATAATGAATTCAATTTAATTTTCAATAATTAACCTCCGTCCGATTTTGTTTTGCCTAACATTTGTTGTGAATAGAAATTCAAATAATTTTTATTTGATTATTAATTTTTCTTCCAAATTAGTTTTAAACATGTTTTATGTATAGCTTTGATATCATCTGAACCCATTGTCTTGATTGCTTTATCAAGTATAATAATGGTTTTTGATGGTTCGCATTTCGCACTGAAGGATGTCCAGTTCTTATGCTATTTAAGTATCTCAATCTCTTTTGAAAGTGGTTTTCCTGTATAGATGTTGGCAGAAGTCTTTCCATATTTTCGTAATGCGCGACGTAGTTTCTGCATTTTAATTGCTTTTTCGCATACAACTGCCTGTGGGGTAACCATAAGTCAGAGTCCGTTTATTACATCAATTAATTACATTCTACATTTAAGAAAAATCAAGTAGATCGATTCTAGTATTACATCTCATTTTTCTAAATAAATTCCAGACTAACACGTATATAAAGTGCAAAAGCAAAGTATAAGAAATTTGAGTTAATAAAGCCCGGCCGGAGGCTCAACATCTAAGTAGGTTCGGAACCCGTGATACACGTCAGCGAAGGAGGCTCCAAGGGCCGGGTTGCTTCTGCATTCCTGCTTGACGCTGAACTGCTGCCTGGGGCCAAGCCTAAACGTAACAAGGTTAAATGTTACGCGTACACGGGCTATTGGTACTGTAGGTTGTTTTACGCAGATTTGAGCTAGCCAGCGCGGAGATCCGTGTGCTGGAAAAAAATTACTTTTGAAGTAACACAAACGCTGGCTTAGATTTTCACAGCCATTTTCAGGGCCTTTACTGAGAAGTACAATGTCGCCTTGCGGCGTCGCAGGAACTCTCCGAGGCCAGACGGCGCCTCTACCACGTAAGTTATACGTCTAATTAATCACCTGGGTGGTTGACTTGGAACGTAATTATCATGCTGCGATCAGCTTAAGGAAGGAAAGCATGAACGTTTCCATGGCGTAACTACTGAGTTCTGGGTCAGCTGACGGCGGGAGAGGGTATGCACCTTTTACCGAGGGACTAGCGCCGCGAGGGTTAGTTCTAGGGGCCTAAGGATAGTTTTTCGGTGTACCAGAAATCGGAAAGCCAGAGGAGAAGTTCGGGACCTAGTTTAGAGAAATTGTCTCGTACCAAAAATCTGGGAGCCGGAGAGTACTCTGAAAGCAGGTTTTAGAATTATTCTCTTGCACCAAAGATTTGCAAGCCAGAGAGATGGTTCAGGTTCAGAAGAGTGGTTAGATCTCTAGAGGGCTTCTTATATTGTGTCCATAGATTCTAGTTGTTTGAACTGGCGGCGGCGGACCTTTTCCGCTGAAGAAAGCTGGGCTTCAGGTGTCGGCTCTTTCAGAAAATCGCTTTACACAATCAGAATGACCTGGGGCTTGCTTCAAGAATGGCAAGTATGATTGTACAGTCTGCTCCTGATGCAGGGTATTGCAACTAGGCCCCTCATGGCTTGGAGCTGCTGTCTCCTCCAGGTTGAGCTTCTGTCATCTGGATCTTTCTCTGGGGAAATTCAGATAGGTTGCGACGTGGTGAGCTGCTCGCCGATTCGCATCGCTGGGGCGTTGCTCTTATCAACAGTTCAATTGTGACTTAAGTCGGAGGCGTTATATTTAAAGACATTATTTATGTGTAAATTTTATTTGAGCTGGAACAAACGTCAGACTCGTATTGAGCCATAAGTCATAGAAGCTGCTTAGGTTTTCTGCCAAATGGTTTCGATATACTGATTTTTATCTCTTCTTCATAATCGTTAAAAATGTGTTTTGATTATTGCGTATATCGTGTCGCGTATATTAGCCTTCTGTACTCGATGACGTGTCTAGCTGACGGTGTCATTCATATTTATTGTTCCTCTAAATAAAGCTTCTCGTATGTTTGATGTTACCAACAATGGCATTTCTCAGAAGCCAGTTTTGTTAACTTTGTCTTCGAAATCATACCTTTCTTTATATTTCTAACAAAACTGTTAGTAAAAAAAGCTTATTGATAGGTGAAATAGAAGAGATTCAGCACTTGGCGGTCTGAACCACAGTCTGCACCGTAAGAGGTTCTTGCTTGCTTCACAGATGGTTTCCATTTTGTACTGATAAGAATAAAATTAATTGTGCGAGACCTTCTTCCTGGGACTAATCAAGTCTAGTAGTCTTCCCAAACCATTTTTAAAGATAGTATTAAAAATGGCGAATATCTTTGTCTATACATAATACAAGCAGTCTCTCGCCTCTTTTTTTCTCACTTTCACCATATATTTTGAAGCTATTGCTCTTAAGAGATCGTCGTTTTCTGGTAGATCATGTATAATATTCTCTAATTCAGTGTAGAATTGTTTGATAACCTCGTTTTCACTTACCTGTTACACATACATATACGTAGTTGTCGGTTTCTTAAATACTTGGATATTCTAACGTGGTCATTGACGTCAGCGTATTTTCACACAAGTGCTTTTTAAAAACTTTTAGCAGGTACTTGTTAAACTAAATTAATTTAACACTGACCCTGTGAAGATGCATACATACAAATTGAATTTAATTAAGATATCCACAGAAATGATTATAAGTAGATTCATATATTTTTGGCAATTTGCATAAATGAATGTTAATTAAACTGTGGACAAGGTGGTGCAATTTAATATTTTATAAAAAAAAATCAGATTCCACTTTCTTTAACAATTCTAATGAAATTTGCTGTTATAATAAGCAACACAGAGCTGGCATGACATCATAATGAGAATGTCAAAAATATTTGACTCCTATGTTTGATAGCAACTCTCACGCTCCAGAGGGCAGAGATCGCATTAAAAAATTCAGAGCAAATTATTCAGGCTAAAAAACCAGAAAATCCAACAAATTACCACAACTATCACAGTAACTCTGTTACGTAGTTCAGGCATTCCGCTCACTATTGCAAATTAAAGCAAATTCAATCAAACCGTGTTAGAGGGAGTAACTGCAATTTGCGCGAACAGGTGAAAGCATGAAAAATCCGATCTAGTAATTGTGAGTCTTCGTTAATCAATACATCGGGCATGACTATTTCAGCTTTTTAGGCAGTAAATAAGCAATTTGGCCTGCTGCTTTCGGTGAAAGCGTAAATGACGGAAAATTGAAACGCAATTAGAACGCGGATGAAATGGCATCATCATTATGATACAAATGGGTATGGATGTAATGCTGATGGAATTAATAGGCTTTTAGTGAAAAACTAAAATACCCCATTACTTGGCGTGTTAATAACCGAACTTCCCTTAGTGCCAAGTTATAGAAAGGTTCGTGCTCGGGTGGGCCAATGCTGTACTTAAAACGCAAAAACGGACGTTTGATTTATGTGCTGCTTAATTAATATTTATTGCGGACCCCTCTTGTTCTTTGCCTCGATATTACATATTAATTGAATGGAATACGCTTATTTCGACAGATGTTAGTTAGTAAGCAAATACCTTTCTCATAAACAGGCAATGTGGCACTCGAATTTCTTGGAATTACAAAAAGGGTGTCTTGAAACTAGTTTTATTTAGATAGACGCTAAAATGTATCTATAATAGAAACAGTACTCCTCATACATGTCTAGCTAAGAAAGAAATATTCATATAAATTAAAAAAAAACCGTATATATCCCTTCCATGGAATTTACAGACATGACGGTTTGAAAATCACTTACTTCCACTGGGTTTCCTTTCAGAATTTGGTTAACAAAACCAGCACTGATACCGGTGAAGAAGCCGACGGATTATATTAAGTTGAATAAAAAGAAGACAGAATGAATGTGCACTCTTGCCTTACTACTACGGCACCAAAACAAGTTTGAAGGTACCTGCTTGGAAAGGTGATAGGTATGTAGCTAAATATCACGTACGTACACTTTTATCTAAAATGTTTTGCCTGTCTACTACTTACTCCTGGTCGAAAAGTGAGTAGTGCTCTTATTAGTAGTAGTAGTAGTGGTGGTGGTGGTTGTTGAAGTGGTGTTGTTAGTAGTGATAGTGGTGATAGATGTAACAGTGGTGAGAGTGGTAGTAGTAGTTTTAGTGGTAATGGTAGTGGTAACAATAGGGTTAGTAGTAAGAGCAGTAGTACCATTATTGCATCGTTGGATGTTTGCATTCTCGCCAAAAATTTTGTAGATAATTTTCTAACTCCATAAAATAAGCCTTTCTTCCAAGACGGTTTTGTATAAAGCGGTAGAGTAAAGTTTGAAGTATTGTATCTTCCACATTCATTGCCGTAAATTTTTCTCGGTCCAAAGATATACAATAGTGGATCAGTAGTCAAGCTGTGGTGCAATATTTTCTTTCTAGATTAAAGTTTTCGCACATACAGTCAGGGTGGTAGTAGTTTCACCTGAGCAAATTCCTAACACTAACATGTGTGTGCTTGTTTCAAGTCGTATTCAAATATCTCTTAAAACTGCTAATCGCTTTTATAATCGACATTAGTCTACTAAGATTGGTTAGTCATAACCGATTTATAGCTGAAAACTAGACGAACCTGCTTCGTTGTGTTGCCACTAACAACATTAACATAGCAATGCGACTGATTTCAACTTGTGCAATGCCATTTTCCTGTTAATTAGTAGTGACAGAACCTTTAGCTAACTATCATTTATACGGCGAGGATTTTCAGTTCCGCTACTAATACTCGGTTATGCAAATCCCATAAATGAATCTGCATCTGAAATGTTTGATGTAACGTGCATTTAAAGTAGAATGTGGAGATTCGCTTTGGTTTGAAATGTTATAATTAATCATAATAAGCGAAATGTATCTATTATCATAATTGCTTACAATTAGGTATTAGTGGTATAAACACCAGACAGCAGAAAACATAAAAAATAAATTTTCTAGTCGACCAAATAAGAGTTCGTTATATGGAAATCTAAAGACTAGCCAAATTCAGCAGGAAAACTTCGCAAGGAGAGCTAAAGAAACGTTTCGGTTGTCAAAATTTTAGGATTTGTACTTTAAGACAAATAAACTTGAAGCGCTATTGACCTTTAGCGACATAAGTAAAGGTGACATTGAAGAAGAAGATTAAATATTTTTTAACTTCAGATATCACAATCCAATACTAGCACGCGCGGTTCTTTGGGATTTGCTATCAAAATAACGCGAGTACGAAAATACAGAACTGATATTAGGAAAAATATAGGGAAAAGATCATCGGCAGTTTAGGGACTTCATTTCGACGGTAGAAAGAACAAGTCAATTCAGTAAGCAAAACATTTAAAAAAACTGTCAGAGAACATTGTCTCGGCTTCAAAGCCCGGTTTAAAATATCGGGGTCATGTGTGGAAGCGCTACGAATGTCGTACCTACCGCAAATTACAAATGGATGAATTAAAAGCAGTTGGGTGCAATATTATTGTGATTAATACTAAAGAGTAAGAAAATAGTGCTCACAGGACGACCATTACAATGAAATACATTATTTATTACACACTGGATTATCGCTCTCCAACTTAGTGCAACACCTAGATGGAAAAACAAACGATGTCAGAACTAATTAAAGTGGATTTGCGTATTATGGTGTTAGCATCAAATCGATTCGTCGGCTAATTCTCTCAAAACAAAACAGACGTTATGATTAATTGGATACAATTGACCGGCTGGTTAGTCAGGAAGACGGCGTGCAGTTCTTTAGATACTAACCAATGATTAAAAGTCAAAAGGGCGCCAACAAATCTTTACCAATTAACGATAAGCGTCTCCAGGCATTCAACTGAGAATTTGTAATCTCAAGTAGTACATAATGTTTTTTTTAAATCTCACATCACGTACAGGTAGTAGTAACAAATAATAACGCCAAAATGTTAATATCGCAAATAGTAATAGTACAAATTGCTTGTAATCAGTATGAATTTCAAATAGTTATTTCCCAGTCTAAAGTCACATTTCAAATAACAGGCTTACAGAGCAGTTCTAACAAAGATACAAACATGATCCAAAACAGTTTAAAATTAAATGTGGTCTCAATTAACCTAGACGCCGTCTTTGGGAAGCCAATTAACCATACTCAGTTCGTGAAGCGAACTGTACAATAGCAGCTAACGTCCGAGTTATCATTTCACCTAAAAGAAAGGAAGACAAAACCTGATCTTAACTCCACACACATCCAAAGGTTAGAATGCAGGTGGTAACAGCTCGGTTCCGGGGATGGCGTTTCACGGCCAGTGCTGAACCTATGAGTTTTAGAAGCTTTGGAGAACCCAAAATAGACTTACAGATGCTCTCGATAAGAATCGGCGCAAAAAGGTTCGAAAGGACTTACCCCAGATGAATTTGGGCAACGTGGCGCTGAATGACAGCTAAAGCGCATACCAAATCCGCCAACTAGGGTGAGAAACAATTCCTCCACAGAAGTTGCGATTGTTGTAGTCGGGCACAACAATCGCAACTTCTGCGGGGGCCACGAACCAAAACAACCATATTATGTGGAACCGTAAAGCCTCAGGGTAATTTCAAAGAGGCTACAACCAAGTTACCATCACGGCGTTCGGCAGAAAAAAGAGACGCGTTTAAACAAAATCCTACAATCGAGTCGCTTGTCCGCGCTGATAATAGTCAAGGAAGGCCGTGAGTGCGTGAAAATACGAAAACCTGTACCATAGATTTTAAAAATATAGACAGCGCACACACCGAGCTGTAGAAATAGTAAAAGAGCCATTTAAACGTAACAATTAATTCAAAGGAATTGAGCATCAATCAGAACTATCTTTATGTAAAATACTAAAATTTCGAGGCGTAATAGGTCACCACCCTTGTCGCTGGGGGATCTTTAGGAAATTCCCGTTGGTTAACAATCACCAATAAAATTCTCAGGTTGTATTTAGCTATCACAGAACCATCAATGGGGCTGAAATATATGATCAAGGTATGCACTTCCAGCTGTAAAGTGGATTCGTTATTACAAAGAAAATATTGTGTTGGAAATCGTTAAATAGGTTTACGACGAATTCTTAAGTGTAAAGCATCATCAGCACAGCTCAAGGGGAAGACATAAGTTCCATCACACCGCAGATCAAAGAAAGGCGCATACTGCACATCATTTGGTGGATAACAAAAGGAGAGGAAAATAATACAGGAAATGGCAGAGGCAAAGGCTGAAAAAGTGGGAGGTTGCTGCAGGGGACGATTAATAGAAGACGGAAGGAACATAGGAAATACAGGGAAGTAAAATACAACATAACGCTAGCCTTCACAAAACATGGGTGCTGACAGGTTTCTAACAGGCTAGATACTACATATATTGTTTATATGCCAAAGATGCATAGAAATTACAGTGGAGAATCCTGTAGAAGTAATGATGGAAGACACAGAAAAATTGGACTACTAAAAAATAGCATGCAGACCAAAGGAAATGAGAAGAGAAGGCAGAAAAGGCAGACGACGTTAGTGCTGATGATTCTCCACATTCCCTGGTGGAATCGAATATATTTCCGAATAATCGTATTGTAGGTTTTTCTCCAAATAAAAATAAGGATATATAAGGTTACGTTAGACTAGGTTGGGTTTAGTTTAATTCATTTAAACATTGTAGAATAGACTATATAACAGACTAAAGCCTCTATGAATTACTACCATAGGTTACGCGTATTATTTGGTCGTAGCACGGGTCGCTATGATGGAAGCGTAGAGAAAACAGTGTTAAAGAAAAGAAAATGGAGGGTGGTCGTTGTGATAGTAAAGAAAATCAACATATCGAAAGAGGAAAGGGTACATAGAGAGGCAACACTGATAATCTGTAACACATGCAGGACGGTATCTAGAGAAGTCGTATTGGAAGTAGCTACAATTATTCCCATTGAAGCACTGATTACAGAGGAGAGAGTAAAGATGAACGAGGAAAGAGAATTGGGAAACGACAGCGCAGAGAGGCCCTGAGACTGCGAAGTGAGAATGGACGTAAAGGCTTACATCAACCGTACCCTGCCGGGTCAAAGGAAGGTACAGGGAACTAAATTATTATTTGACACCGCCCTGACTGGCCATTGCTGTTTCAATATATATATTTGCGCGCTATCAATAAAGCGACATCAGACGAGTATAATTATTGCGGAAAAGCCCCAACCCTTAAATGAACACCATAGGAGCAAGAGCGCGTCAGGAAGAGCATACAAGAAGGGTAGAAGGCATGATTTCGATAATGCTTAGGAGTGAAGATAGCTAGAAGCGTACTAAAGTCCTAGTTAAGAGAATATTTTGCAAAGAGAATACGATGGAAGAACTAAACATAAGTAAAAAACGACTTCCGGCTTCAGCAGGAGGAAAAAGAAATAGAGCACGGTAACTCAACCTGTTAACCACGCCAGAGGCGAAACTCTTTGCAAGGGCAGAGGTAAAAAAGCACGGTAACTCAACGCGTAAACCACGTTGAGTTACCTTGCTCTATTGGTTTTTCCTCCTGATGAAGCCCCTTACGAAAGTGGGCAAAACTTTAAGTTTTTCGACCTCAATAATGACACCGTTCAATCCAGGAAGTCGCTTTTTACTTGACAATGGCCGTGAAAGCCTGCGAAATCAGAACTAAACACAACCAGCAAGATTTAACCTAACAACAGGTGCGGGCGCGAAGTAATGCAAAAACGGTTCGGGGGCCAATGAGCACGGAGGTTGGGAATTTTCAGCTGGTAGAAATCTTAAATTGCCACAAGCAGGAGCAAAATACTTCTATGAGACAGAACCTTGTGTTTTCCTCCTCTAACCGCAAAAAAGTTGAAGGAGATTGGTTCAGATTCTTATGTATTATGTTATGTGAAGCTAAGTGGTACGACAAATAAATACTGTAAATATAATAAATCGAGAACAGGAAATATATGTTAAAACCTTTAAATGGTGGTATTGATTGAAAAAAAAAGTTGAGGATAATTGAGGGTAACTGGAACCAGGCTGCTAGAGGGATCTTGCGTCCCTCTCTTCAGCCAAAAATGGGAATTATAAGATGAGCGGAAGAAAGGAGGGGTGAAAAACGTAGAGAAGTGCTGCCCTGTCATTGGCCTCAGAGAAGGTACTCTGTTGATTCGAGATATATTGGTTGATTCAAGTCGGTCGTGAGTATTCATAAAATGTTTGGGTTGACCCTCGACAATATCACTAAATCTATAACGAATCTTCTGTGAAAAATATTGAGGAACACGTTAGTTATTTATTTGTTAGGTATATTATTACAAATTAGCGTAGACAACAAGAAGTGACCCAAATGCCAATGCAGAGTGAACAACTGCATTGCATTAACGGTAAATCGTAGCAGGAATTACAATAATTATTAGCTAAGATCTTATTTACTGCTTCTTCTGATCTTCGGGTAAATTTTTGAGAGCACTGTCTATATCGGCCAACGTTTTTGCGTACATCCGTTGCAAATATAATTCAATGAAAGCATTGTATAATTTCCAAAGTCACTTACCTGCTGTTCGTTGATGTACCAATGCAGAATCGGCGCCGGGTGGCTTTTCCCCGAGGTGCAGTTCAGGTTGATCTCGTCCCCGATTTGGTACTGCATCTCCACCCCCGTTATGATCGGGTCCTCTTTGGGAAGATCTGCAACAAGGGTGAGGTTGTAAATACACGTCGCCTTTCTGTATTCTAATTCTTAGACCGGATTTCGGTATTTCAGGATTACGTAAGCTACGCTCAGTTGGCTGTGGGCCATGGCCGCCATTATCCGAAGAAATACGCAAATGCCGCCGTCCCCGAATAAAGTCGTCCGAAACGGCAGCTCAAATCGCCGTGCTTTCAGGATTATTAGTTGCCTATTCCTTTCCATAAATTTTTTAGGTCGGAAACAATTTCCCTGAAATGAAAAATCCATTTGCTATTTGTCGAACGCTAGCACTGGAAGTGTCAGATTTTGATAAATGATATCTGTATGTTGTAGCACACAGTGTTTGCTCGAAATTATTCATGAATGAGCGGGAACGCAGCAAGAACACGATTACCCGTGTGTTTCCCTGACACGTTTGGTTCGCCGTCCCTCTAAACAAATTATCAATCAGAAAACAGGTAAACAACGCGTGCTGCGTAGCGCTCATAAACTGTTGCAAAATTACAACTAGCGGTTTAACCACAAATCCCATCACTTTTTGAAGAGCTTATCATATCCAGCACAATAGCAATCACAATTCCAAAAGGTTTTGCGAAAGTAAATTTAGAAAACGTTAATGTCCTGCTGAAATTTATAGTAGATAATTACAATGTTTTAAATGTATTATAAATAAAAAATTTACACAACCAAAGATATACGGAAATGTACTGTATTTACCTATGTGATCGGTAGCGTTGTAACTACACAAAATGATTTGAGGTTTCAAAGCAAATGCAAATGCTTATAAAGGTGCGTAGAAATTATATACCTTCGAAATAATAAATAAAAACGTGAAAATTTCATTTGGTTTGATAATTACAGCACGATCTTCTTCTTACTATTATAGTGAAACAACAGTTAGATGCACGGCATTAAGTGCTGCAAGATTCTTATGAGCTGCAGCCCTTCTCACTTCGGTTTGGGCACCCAGATGTCCTCTTCTTCTCCCATCCACCGCCAACCAATACATGCTACCTTAGGACACTGTTTCCCTTCATTTTAAGTAACTTTACATACAATTTCAATCTTGTTTCTATCTTTTCAACCACCCTTTGTTGTACTACTCCATTGCGTATTTCTAAATTTCTAACTCGTGTTGGCCCTCTTCAATGGACCACGTCTGCGGTTAGCAAGAGCTATTTGCTTTTGCTATCCAGAGTATATGCTTCACAATCAAAGGTAAAAATGCAAAGTCTATATCTCTCGGCCATCTCAGCTTCAGTCAGACCCCTGCGCTTAGCGTTCCGCCGTGTCGTGTTCAAAGCGTTATCGCAATCGCATGCGTAGTCAAGATCCACAACAAGTAGGAGCGGAAGCCTCCGTGGACGCTCAAGAGCCGAAAATCGGGATGAATTCGTAGATTATTCTTCCAATACAGGCCTTGCGCTTTGCCCGGCCCTTGGGTGCAAAATCTAACCTAATGTCAGCATCACCCCTTACAGAACCCACTGTTCGATACTATAATTCTAATTTTCACTTGGAATGTGTTACTTATCTAAAGTCTACCAACATATTGTATCAGTTATTGACTTCTATTTATATCTTTCACTTTCTACCACATTAACCCTTTAGGCGAGATTTATAAGCATAAGTTGTATTTGATGAAGACTGGAAATGTTGGCTTTTCCAGAGTTTACTAAAGATTGATCCATTTATTATGCTTAACTTTCAGTAGCTCTAATTTTGTTATTATCGAGGTTTTCATAAAGTAAACATATGGATCCCGATTATCATTCCTCTGGCAGATCTTCCACATTTAATATTCGGTCAATAGTGATCTTACACTTTCGCTTCCCTACCTCAGCTCAATGTTTGGTATTCCAGTTTCTACTGTTTTCTCCAATAATTGCAATCGCTGCTTCTATCTCCTAGCGCTGTATTTGGATATTTTCTTCTCTATAATGAGTACAGTTTCTGATTTTCCCCAGTCTTGCTCTTCGTTCCTGTATTTTATCCCATTTGTTTGCAATACTATTTTATACCGGACTTCCAAAAAGTCCACTGAGCTCGTCTGTGGAGTGGTTACCACGTCTGCTGACCATTCGGGAGGTTGTGGGTTCGATTCCCATAACCGTCTGATCTGTTCAGCTTTTAGGTGGTTTTCTTGAGTCAACAGAGTACCTTCCCTGAGGTAAATGCCGGGGCAGTACTTTTCCACTTTTCGTGGCTCCTTTCCATTCTCCTGTCTCACGCCTATCCTGATATTTTCCTTATTGGCTAAAGAGGGACGCAAGGTCCGTAAGGAGCCTGCCTCTTTTTGGGAGAGTTGCAGTTAGTCATTGGTGTGGTAGACGAGGAAAGGTCCTGTAGACCAAAGGCCTTTTTTCTAATGTAACGAAGTCCTCGACATTGGGATAATCACTTACTTGAAATATTACGATGCTGAAACGGCCTATGAGTCTCGAAAACGCAGTAAAAGACGACTTGCGAGACAGAGGTAGGATTTAGAAAATAAAACATTACATTGTTTACTCGTAACCAATCCGAAATTACAGAAGAAGTGGATATATACAAAGTACAGGTACTATAAGTTTTAGAAACCAAGAAATTGTGTGACGGAATTAGATATATTCGCTACACTTTAATGCCCTATACTGCAGGTTTGTATTATTTTAAATAATTTTTACTTAGATTTACCTAAAAGGTACCTTAGCGCCAAGGTCCATAAAGTTCTGGAGTGATTAGATCAAGTGAATCGGATAAACAATTATGGTTAATTACAGTATAGAATACTAAGTGAATCCATTATGTCTACCGATCGCATATAACTATGACTAAATAAAATGCTATTTTCTTTGAGAAAGTATACGCTTCAGCAGCTCAAAATACCTGGTTGGCCAGTAATTATATCTAAGCATTTATAAAGTTACGCTCGTGCTGTCAGCACTCGAACGTTAACAGCTGCATTCTGTAGTCGAATTCGGTTAATGGCGGCCTAATTTCTACTTTGAAGTGCTCGAATTGTGAAGATTTGTGGATGTAGGAACTGGAAGCACAGATCAAACGTTTCCGCACTACTATGGACTAGATTACAGGTGCCCCTTTGACGACGTATGTGTCGAGCTCGCTAAATGAAGCAACATCTCATAGACCCCGGCAAGGCGCCTTTTGGCGGCCTTTGTAACTCGCGCTTGGAACACTGGCTGAAAACTGCTACCACGTAGGTTAAAGGTGGACTCCTTGGCGTGCTCTTGGAGCATAATTTGCACTTCGGTCCATGTCCTAAAGTTAACGCTTGCGGCGATCCCTATGCCAGCACCTGGGACAAGAGGCGGTTTAAGTAGCATTGGACAATTTTAATAACCTAAACTTCAGGAAAGTGTCTGAACGAGTCATAGGTTTAACTCCAGCAGTGTCAGTTTAGACGTTAGAGTTATCGGGTGCAGGATATTGGTACTAGATTATAAGCCATAGGCAGTTTGGCTAACCCCAATTTCAAAAAAGCGTCCGAAGTTACAGGTTCAACTCTAGTGCGCTCAGCTCAGACGTTATCAGTAGAGGTCCGAAAGTTGAAGGATCTCTCCATCTGTTAGATAATCGTCTACTCTGATGCAGGTTTTAGGTGGTCTTTCTGAGTCAAAAAGCTGGGCCAAATTCCGGGGCAGAACTTTTCTGGCCGCTCTTCCATTCGCCACCCCTTATTTCTCTCATCCATCCTAAGATTCTCGTTATTGGCTGAAGAAAGACGCAATTGTCTCTGTAGCAGCCCGCCCGATGTTGGGGAAATTGAAATAACCCTGACCCTTTTTCTGACTGGTAGATTATGAGAGGAACTAACAGTGAGGAATACTGGTGCTAGGAATAGGGACATAATGGCATCAGGCGTGGTGGTTGAGTTGAGCTTGCTCCACGTCATACTTTGCCCAGATTTGGGTCTCCACCAATGTATTAACACGCGATTATCCGAACCTTGCGGCAAGCAGATGGCATCATGTAACCTCTGATGGGACACAGATGACTGTGCGTAGCATTTGGCTGTGATCAGATGGTAATTTGAAACTTGTATTTAACAGATTTGGATACAATATGAAGATAAGCTATCGTTACGATACTATATGCAGCAGAATCCTGGACAATACTAGACAAACATGGGTCAAGACTAACAGCAATAGAACTGAGACGGGTGATACGCCACACGGTAAATCTAATACGTACTAATTCTTAATGGAAAAGTATAATTAAAACTGCTCCAATGGTATGGCGACTTGGAATGAACAAAACGAGTTGTTTAAAAAAAAATTACGATCAAAGGGGAAACAGCAACGTACGTACACGTCCATGTATTGGTATGCATTTTTTATGTTATTATATTGAAGACTGTTAATTTATGTTGACCTACTAATTTTATGTATATTTTTGTGTTTTAGGTGAAACGATAGACGGCGAGAAGTTTGAATACTACACCAAGTACCTTTATTGTCGAGGTCATTATAAGATCACGAAGTGCTTTCAAGTTTCTTTATACATTTTCCATACTTCTATAAGTACAATCGATATTCTCTTCTCTTTGTTCTTTCACTCTTCTCAAATCCACTACAGATGTGTTCAAACTTGATGTATTCTCCTCCAATTAATACTTTCTACTGTGTAGGAATCGTTGTGCTGTCCTATTTCTTTTTCCTTAGTGACGTATTTCCATGTCTTACGTTGTGATCTCTTGGATATTCTATGTTACCAAATCCATAGCCCTTCCTCAAGGTCAAATTATGTTTATCTATTTGGCTCCATGTATTTTTTTACATGTAGAGGATGCTGACGTTTCCGAATTTCGTTCTCTCCCCTCCCTGTATAACAATATCACCACATTTTGGGTATCTCACTGATTTTTTTAATAAATAATGTTTAGTAAAGGTGTAACTTTGCTATGAAAAAAAAATCATCCCCTTCTCGTTAATTCGTTAATTATAATATGTTTTTAGCAGTTTGCGTCCCCTGTGGGGGTTGTACAAATGCCCCAATTGCCACAACTGCTGTTTTAGAGAATTTGGTATCAACATCGTGCAGACATTAGACGAAATGTATGGGTTTTAACTGTGTGCTTTATTAAATCTAACGCCCTGTTTTCGGCGAAAATGTCCCTACACAGATATTAAACGACTGATCGAAAGTAAAAGCTGCATTCGAATTGCTTTCAAGGCGGCCTTCGGAAAAATCAATTCAGACAGAGAGAAAGCACACGGAGAACGCAAAGCTGGAAAAGAACACCCGATTCTAGTCCAAATCAGATTTAAAACGGTAGTAAACTCTACCTTTTTAATATCGTAAAACAAAGGTACTAGGCGAAGATAAAGCAGCGCCTAAGCGAGGGACTGGGGACCTAATTAACCCCCAAATATTTCGATTCGAACCAGTCACGTGATGTTATGATTAATTATAAGGGCGGCGTATCAGATCAGAATAGCATACCTCAAATAGTTCCGGAATTAGTACATAATAAAAACTAGGGGCCGACCCCTCCGAGGGCTGATTTTTAATGTAGACAAACCGAACCCTATTAGGCGCTGGATCGGGCCATAACTCATTCTGCAGCTTTCTGGCGCAGCTATCGTATATTCTAGAAATGGATGGACTTCCGGCTTCCTTAGATCTCTCCTAGTTCAAGGAGTACTTGAGGATGTGGAAACATACCGGCAGGCAGGATTGGAGGTTTTGTTTGTCGCTAACTGCGAATATCGACGGTTCTGGTTTCAATGTTAAATTATGAATTATAATTAATTGGCTAATTAATCAACAAAAGTGATTTTAATTGTAGTTTCGGGTTATGTATACTTAGTCTATTGCTAAATATAGACTGACGGCATTTAAAAATATCCTATGGTGGAAGAGAAGTGGAAGGATCGAATGGTGATTTTCTCGAAATATCGATATGGTACGTGCTCATAGTAAAATAATCAAGCAGTTTTGCATTACATTGGAAAACCTACTTTGAATGCAATGGAAGATACTGCCACTTCAGTTCATATTTATCACTACGCGATTTTCACCTCTTTGTTAAAAGAAGCACTAGGACAAGTAAGATTTGAAGACCTCGGTCGGATTTAAAGTCTAAACGTATGGAATGAACCAGCGTCGTTCATAATCTTCCCATAAACTGGAGGGAAGTCAGAAATTTAAAAAAAATTGGCTGACAACTGGATTAAGTCGACAACTTAAAGTAACTGAAAACAGCTTTACGTTTAGCAACACATTTATGAAAACATTTCCAGGAAATCCTAGTTCAGCATGTCACTTTGGCATTCATCCGGACAAATTAATAGAAAAACAGAGTTAAATCGACACTTTTTGCCTATATATTTTTAATTTACCTTGATAAGTTGACGTTCGCTGTGCGAAAAAATTTCATAATATAGCAATCTCCTGCATACTTATCTGCCAATTGTAATCTACTTATGGCGCCAACATGAGGGTAATAATGATGCAAACGATCTCAACGTGGTGACGAAAAAAATAACAGCCGCCATTTTCACAGCCCCACACGGAAGTCGATTAGGAAAATGTATATAAAAAAAATGATACAACCCCAGAACAAAAGAACAAAGCAAAATAGTAAAAGACAACATTTGTTCACAAATTTGTTGAAGAGAAGGACGTCAAGTTGAATTGGATGTCATCAATGTCATTCAACAGAAAGTTACATAACAACAGATTTAATAAATATTCAGTTCAAGTGTTGAAAAATTACGAAAAGACTCGATACAGAAATCCCAATTTCTCATCTTTCCTTCCGCCATCTCATTGTGGAAGCTCATATCCATTATTATAATTATCATTATGGGAGAAATATAAAATTGCTCAAAGAAGAATAGCCATCAGCAGTGTCATCCACAGGTGAGTGACGTGTTGAAGATATCCAATGGTATAAAGTAACCCCAGAACATTATCAGAGAAGAGAGTCAGAAGTGGGGAGATACCTAATACTACACAAGCTGATTTTATTGATCCACCTACCTCAAGAATGACTCTAAGATATGGAAGGTTATTTTACTTACTTGGATTGCCATACCATACATTCGGACAAGGTCAATTCTCTATCAAACAAAGTCTTAATGAAAGCATAGATGAGACTTATTCATCTGTTTAAACGTAGTTATTCTTCTAAAGAAGCTAACTTTGTAGAAGCAGACATCTGATTAATATATACAAAAAAGTGTGGTTAGAGAAGGAATGTCAACAGAGCAAGATCACTTGGATATGCTGTTTACCATAAGCAATCTGGTGGGGAAAATTATAATTTTTGAAAGTGCCTAACATGTGACCAATTCAAAACTAGTTCTTGAGTCTTACAAAGCATGGTAGGGGTAGTGTAAACACTACACGTATGCCATTTCTTACGTAGAGTTCATAGATATAAGATCATTTAATAAACAAAAGTGTAGAACTAATTCAAGTCTCTGTACAGAGCTCATTATTGTAGTCTAATTAAAGAGACAAAGTTACATGATAGAATCTCTCACAATTATAACTAGCTTTTGAGCCAACGATTTTTTTTTGATTTTTAAAATTGAAGTGTAAATAAAAAACTTGCAGAAGAAAATGCATTTCAAGTCTTTACTAAAGAAATCCACAAAAACAACCTTTAATATATCGAGTAACAGTTCAAGAGTGTAAAAAATTGGTAAAAATGTTTTAATGTTTCGAAAAATTCCGGAAGAGTAAAATGCGAATAAATTGAGAAACTAAGAAAAAATATTCCAGCTGGTAGGATTTGCGCTTCCAGGCGAAATATGGTTGACACTCAGACGCTTTACCAGCTTGGTTAAGGACGCTAACTAATATACTTGCTTATCGTTGCCTTATGAAGGGCGCGGTGATGACAAAATCAATCGTTAATGAACTGCGCCCGATCGGTGGCAATGAAAACGTTACGCGTACATAGAAAATAACTTGCTTCTAACTTAATAAGCAACACTTCCCTTTGAACTTCTTGGATGTCAAAGCAAATGCGACAGTTATTTACGTTATAAGTCCGAAAAATAAGTTGGCAAACGAAGTTATATAGCAATGATAGACACTAATAATTATTACGGTAACTAAAACCGCAGAAATTTATTTTCTGGACCAAAATCACTCCTGTAGGCACAAAATTGAGCACGTTGAAAAATAAAATATTACTGAGCATGCCAACTGATAAAAATGAAAATGTAATGGCTTTAAAACGTTTGCTAAAACAAAGCTGATATGATTATGTTTTCTTTACAAATTGTGCATGAAACATTAGTTTCCGCCAAGGTACTTAACGATTTCGTAAAGCTTTTCCTCTTATATAATTATAAAAAAGATATTTGAATTTATTTTAAATAAAGCACTTGCCTCTACAACTGTTCGTAAAAGAAGTTACAGCTAATACAGATAATACATACATAAGTAAAATTTTATTTTCAATTCAAATCTTGCTTTTCTTAGCAAGTGAACCATGATTTTTCTTTAAAAATGTCTATTAAGTCTAAAGTAAACAATTATGTAGCAATTTCGGAAAGGAAAGTAGCCTAGAGTAAGCAAAAATTAGACAATACTTGTATATACTACAAAGAGAAGTCGGCAAAAACCAATTTGGGCAAAATTCGTTTTTTTATTTTGAGCTTCAGCCAATATTTATTAAAGCTAGTTCTATCACAGCGTTGTGCAAAACATCACCAGTGATAGAGCATCGACCTCTACCCTTTAAGAAGGTATTAGTTAATTCAAAGAATTTATAGTTCACCCCGGCGACTTTGGAAACTCTTCGTGGATGATCAAGTGCTGATAGCATTCGATGAATTTGATGCTTCTTACATGCTACGTTAATTGTTTGATGAACACAGCAAACGGGGAACAAATAAAATGTAAAGAAATTTAAATAACTAGTAGTTGGGAAGACATAATAAATAAGGTAGGACAGGGGAAAAGGGTATCAAACAGTTGAACTCAGTTCATTGGAATAAAAATACAAAAAACTAAACAAAAACCACTATACAAGACAATCGATGAAAGCATTGCAACATATGTATGCAAAGCCTGGGAAATAAAGAAAAAGAACAATTAACGACTTAATGCCCTAGAAATGGCTTTCCGGGGTCGAACTTGTAGCGTATCCAGACGCCAGCATATACGTAATGACTAAATAAGGCGAAGAATGAACGCCCAAGGAAGTATTACAGATACCATACAAACTACGAAATTACTTTGGTATGGACACATGCGAGGAATGGCCAAGAACATATGGTCGAAAAAGTTGTGGACATGTGTACTACAAAAAAAAGAACGAGGACGGCCGCCTAGATGCTGGAAGCATGAAATTAATGAAGCCATGGAAGTACGCGGACTTCAACAAAGCGATCAGCAAGATAGGAAGAAGTGGAGCTTGGGACGCAGGAGTTTATGATAAAATTTTTAAATCGATTAAAAAATGCATAAGGAAGTTACAATGTAGCAAAGCACAGAAGTGAAACACACTGTATATGTCTTTGTTAATTTCGTTTTCATCCTACATTATTAGAAAATCTAATTTTACCATCTCCATGGCGACGAGAAAGTGTGCGTTTTTAAGGCTAGCCCTGCAAAACAACCTCCAATGGCTAGCCAAGAAAAACAATTTCGACGTTTACCAGAGGGGGCGCTGCAATAATCTGTCAAACGAAATTTAAAAAATTAAGTTTATAATTAACCCTTTTGCTTTAAACAATAGCTATTCCCCTTTTATAAAAATATTTGCTCAACGGAACTTAATTTTAGCAATGTATTCGTTACATTTTTAATATAAAATAAACATTAGATAGATTTCTGTAGAATGTTATGTCTAACTACGGGTAGATGACGCTGCAGTTTGACGCGCAAACAAACGCTATTTTGCAAATTGTTTTATTATTGTTGACAGCTGTGTCAATTTCAAAATAATAACCTCGATGAGAGCTATGTTAAAAAAATTATTGGACGATGGTGTTGTAGGATGAAAAATAATGTGTAAACCATGGGCGGTACAGTGATCTTCCAGGCTTCAAGAAGTCATTTCTTCTTTCAGCCTGGAAAATAATCACTTTACCGCATAGGTTTACAATATACTATTACCCAACTTTATGCTAGCAGTACAGATCAAAACGTCTTTTTCTGGGCGAGGATATTGAAAAGCAAATTTATCTCCGTGAATAGGTACTTACTGTATTTTAAATACATATTGCAAACATTGCTTCTGACTATCTTTTCTGCACTAACAGCTTTCCGTTTCTTATATTAAACGGTCTGCTCGTTACTTCTTTTATACTTTTTCTCTGATTTGCTCCCTTTTGTATCCTGCAGTCGTTGCCATTAATCCATAATTTTTGCTTTCTCTGGCCCATTTGTGCAGCATTTTTGCTTCATTCGTCTAAAAGATGAAGGAAGTGTTGTAATCGTAAAACAAAACTTTTCGAGATTTCTTCAGAGCTTCACGTTTCAGGGTCGGTAGGTGAATAAAAACAGGTTGTCTCAATTACGTGTGTCTGTCTGCCCGTCTGTCTGGCTGTATGTCTGTTAGCAGTCCTGTGCTATATAAAGCTACTCACAAGTCTTTTTTGTGAGTACTCAATGAAAGTACTCATGAGTACAATGTTACGAGTACTTATTAGTTAAACACATACAAGTAACGAGTAGTACTCGCAACTCGTGGTGCAAAATTACGAGTACAGCACATGAGTACTTTCACCTGACAGTGACAGGTGACAGCTAAAATTAATAAGTTTCAATTTTAATTTTGCTTTGTAAACATTTTCTTAAAATAAATGATTGTCAAACAATACTTCAACAATATTTAATAGTTATTTAACAAACAAGTATGTTAATAAGAGTGATTAATAATCGAGACTAGCGTCAGCTCGCGAGTTATTATTATATATACTTCTGGTTGGGTTAGTTCCCCTTTCTGCACTGCGGCCTAAAAGACCTATTGTGCACATCCCAGTGCTTCACCTAGCCTCACAGAGGTATTCCGATGTCCTCAAAAAAGCTTCCTAGTGAGTTTAGTCAGGTGTTTATCAGCAGTTCGGGTTCAATTGTTGTTTCCCCAAAGTGTTTATGTCGAAGAGTTATGAGTTCCTCGCACTCGCATATCCAGTGGATTGGAGTCTCGTCCTCCTCTTCACATAATCTGCATTCTGTGTTTGTTGCCACTCCTATTCCTCCTGTTTGTTCATATAACAGTGCCCTGTAGTTATCCTTGTTATGTGTTTTATTTTCTCCCTTCCATTTTCCAGGAGTGCCAGTGTCGCTTTCTTGGACGGTTCCCCTATGAAGTTCCTAGAGTGCCTTGCTTTAGGGTAGTCGTGCCAGAATTTGCGATGTTTATCTCGTAACCAGCTTCTACTTTGCTCCCTGATCATGCTATAAGCTATGTTACAGGTAGGCTCTGGTCCTATCAGCTGGGTAGTGCTGGCTGATTTTGCTAATTTGTCTGCTTTTTCGTTGCCTATTATTCCTTGGTGACCTGGGACCCACAACAGGCTAAGTTTGTTGTGTTCTCCCAGTTGAACCAGTTTTTTATGGCATTCATATACCAGTTCTGAGTTGAACTGGTTAGATGACAGCGCTTTTAAAGCTGCTTGGCTGTCCGTCAGGATGTGTATTCTCCTGCCTTTGTAGAATCTCTGCACCATTAATTGGGCGCAGGTTAGAATTGCTGTTACCTCGGTCTGGAATACTGTTGCATATTGTCCCAGGTTTATGCTTATTGCATTTCCTGGTCCCGTACCATAAATGCCCAGACCTGTTCCATTTTCTGTTCTTGATCCGTCTGTGTACCAGACTTCCCCCTTTAGTTTGGTTAAGACTTCTTCCTGGTTCCACTCTTCCCGCTCTGGAAGATATACTTCAAACGGTTTTTGGAACTGGTAGGATGTCTTTATTTTGTCGGACTTCATCTGCAGGATGAGGTTTTCACGTAATCGGTTAAAGATTTCGGTATGGTATCCTCGATGTCCAGGATAACGATCATACCCTTGTGTTTTCAGCCTATATGCCCCTAGTCTCGCTTCCGCCTCTACCCTTAGGTGTAATGGGGGAAGGTTCAGCAAGGCTTCTAACGCGGCTGTCGGGGTTGTTGACATTGCCCCCGTTATTCCAATACAGGCCATTCTTTGTATTTTGCTAAGTAAGTTCTTATTTTTAATATTGCTTGCTTTGTGCCACCATACCAAGGATGCATAGGTTATCGTTGGTATAATGACTCTTGTGAAGAGCCAGTATACCATTTTTGGTGACAGTCCCCATGTTTTTCCAAACATTCTTCTGCAGGTCCAGAATGCTCTGCAGCCTTTGCTTGTAACATGTTCCATATGGTGTTTGAATGTCAATTTGGTGTCTAAAATCACACCCAAATATTTGACCTTCTCCACCATCTGTAGTTCTTTTCCGTATAGTTTTAGTTTCCTATACTTGTTTTTCTTCCTTCTTGTGATTGACAGAAGCGAGGTCTGTTCCGGGTTGACCGATAGGCAATTGGCTTCACACCATCTTTCCACAATGTTGACGACCAATTGCATTCTTTCGAATACTACGCCCTCAAATTTTTCGTGTATGTAGATGGTGATGTCGTCAGCGTAGCCCTGTGTGTATAAGCCCCTCTCCTCTAGTTCCCGTAGAAGGCCATCCACCACGAGGTTCCACAGTAGAGGTGACAATACCCCTCCTTGTGGGCACCCTCTGGTTACCGACACTTTCACGGTTGTCTTATAAAGAGAAGTGGTTATGACTCTGCTTTTAAGCATGTTTATATATACCTGTCAATTAACTTTTCTAGCGTCTTCAGAATGAATGACGTCAGACTTATTGGTCGGTAAGATTTCGCCTGGGCATAGCTTTCCTTTCCCGGCTTTGGTATAAATACCACTCTCACTTTTCTCCAGCTTGCTGGTATGTAACCTAGGGCCAGACTTGCCCTTAGCATTGCACATAGACGGGTGGATAGTTCACCCCAGCCCTGAGTGAGTAGAGCTGGGTAGATCCCGTCTCCACCTGGAGCTTTAAATGGTTCAAAACTGTGTAATGCCCATTTAAGTTTTGTTATGTTTATCACTTGATGTGCTGTCTTCCAGTTCTCTTGTGTGGCCCTGCGTAAAGGTATTTCTACACCGTGATCACTGGTATTATCTTCCTGTAATAGTATACTGCCTGGGAAGTGTGCCTGTAGTAGAACTGCCAGTGTTTCTTTCCCAGTTTCCGTGTATCCTCCTTCAGGTTTTTTTAATGTTCCCACTGTCTGTGGTCTATCTTTCGCTAGCGCTTTTTGGAGTTTTGCACATTCTGGTGTCTTGTCGACTCCCTTGCAGTACTCCCTCCATGAGGATCGTTTTGCTTTCCTCACTTCGTTATTGTATTTTGTAAGGACTTCTTTATAAGGTTCCCACTTCCCTGTCCTTTTTGCTTTGTTAAATAGCCTTCTTGTCTCCACCCGCAGCTCTGAAAGTCGACCGTTCTACCATGGAACATCTCTGGTTGACCTTCTGGAGGTTGCAGTACAACTCGATTCAAAGGCATTTATCAGTGATTCAGCGATGGCATCTGCCATTGTTTCTAATTCAACAGTGTTACTGGCCCTGGAGGGGCAATCCTGTAGTGCCTGCTTGAGGTTCTCTTTATATGACCCCCAGTTGCAGTTTCTAGGATTCCTGTACTCCAGGTCGGTTAGCACTGGTGTTTTGATGTCAAATCTGATGTATCTGTGGTCCGAGAGCGATGGCTCTTCAGATACATGCCATTTTTCTACCATGTTTGCCATAGCTGTAGTGGCTACAGTTATATCAATGACCTCTATTCTAACACTGGTTACAAATGTGGGTTCATTGCCTAGATTCATTGTCAAGAGCCTATTTTCTAAAAAGAAATCAAGGAGTGACTCACCTCTGGGGTTGGTGTTATTGCTTCCCCACGCTATGTGGTGAGCGTTTGCATCACATCCTAGTAGTAGCTGCAGATTCGCCCCTCTGCAGTGTCCTACTAGCTTCCTCATCTCAGGAGTGGGTGGATCTCCTGGCTGGTCATATGGGAGGTATACGGATCCGATAATAAGTTCCCTCTCGTTCCCTTCCATAGCCATTTTGGTTTTGACTGCCACAAGGTCCCTACAAGAAAGGTCTCTTAATGTGATCAGATTCAAATTTGATTTAGCAAGTATGCAGGTTCTAGGCATGACTTCATCGGAGCTGTGCAGAGTCCAGCCCTTGGTCATCCCTAGTCCCATTATTTTATTGCCCTTAATCCAAGGTTCTTGAATTAATATAATGTCAATATTATTTTTGATGGCATAAGCCTGTAAGACCGCCGATGCGTTCTTACAATGGTGTATATTTACCTGTAGCAGTTTCAGCGCCATTGTGGCTTCTACTTAGGTTTTTGGGCTTAAGGAGAGGGAGGTTCCTTAGACCCTCCCCCTTCTTTCACCTGGGGGGGTTCTGAAATCCCTTCCGCCTGTGGTTCTTCTGTTGGTAGAGGTTCCCGAGGCCCCTCTACCTCCATTTCCTCTGGCGATTGCGAGAGTGGAGGTTCCAAAGATCCCTCCACTTCCATCGCCTGAGAAGGTCCTTCTTCTTCTGCCTGCCCTTCTTTCTTTTCGTCTTCCTCCTTCTTCTTACCCAGTTTCTTAAAAGATACCCGGGAGAAGTTTAGGAAGGGCCTATAGTCAACGTCCTGTAGCTGAGTCCAGGACTGTTCTGACATGGCGATGACTACCTGCTGTCCCTTGGGGTCCGGCTTGGAGTCCGTCACCTGCCAGGTCTTGGTGGAAAGACCTTTATTCTGTTTCTGCAGCCTGTGCAGAATAGTTTTGGCTTTCAGTACTGGTCCTGGAATCCAAGCTAGGGTGTATATTGGTTTGGGAACGTCCTTGGCCTCCCTGAGTACTAGTTTCGCTCCCTCCCATGGTATACAGCCTTTTATTGTTGTTTCCAGCCACGTTCTGGTTTCGAGGTCCGCGCAGGTCACGTTAAGTCTTCCCCTGCCGTGGCGTACCTCAAGAAATCTCGGGTGGGGTACATTCCCCCCATCCTCAATTTCATCAATTCTTTCAAGCAGGTAGGTTCTAATCAACCCTGCCTGCTCGACGTTTAAGGTCTCATCTGGGTAACCGTCTGGCAGAATTACCATTTTTTCCCCAGTGATGGCCTCTTTGTAACTACGAGCAGGTTCTTCCACCCTGCTCCTTTTTTTCTGCTGCTTTGGGGTACTTTCTTCGGATCGGTTCCTTTTTGACCCTCTCCCGTCGTCCCCTTTTTTTGCGCCAGCCCTGGTCCCTGAAGGCCCTGGTTGCGGCTGACTGCTTGAGACTGTCCCGGTGCCTTTGCTCCCGGTTCCTGCCTCTTGCAGTCGTTGGCGCTTCAGTTTTCGCTTTGCAGCGCCCGATAGCTTTCTGTATTCGGCTGGATCCATCCAAGATCCTCCAGCCGATCCCTGGGGTTGCCCCCTAGGGGGAGAGTTATTTTTTTTTGGGTTTTTTTCTTCTTTTGTTTTTATATTTAAATTTAAGTCATCCATGTTGTTCCCACGAGTGATCGGGAAAAAAGGTCAACCCTCGCCGGAGCCCGAACGGCGAGGTAAGGCGACTTAGTACGACGGAGTTGCGCCAGGTGCTCCGAAGGAATCGTTCGCGAAACTGCCTCCCCAGTTCCATGCAGCCCTCGTCACGATATCTTCCAACTTGGCTTGAGGGATGTTTATCGACTTTCCAGTCTAGATCCGCTGGGTTTAGTTTCAACAGGGCCACCACGTGTAGGATGCAATCTGAGATCACATATCACCAATCATTGAAGGTGATACCCAACGGTCTTGGGATTTCAGAGGCTGGAGTGCTATGCCTTTGTCCTCCCCTGTAGTTGACCTTCCGCCGCGGGGCAGGTTAGTGCCAACTCCTGGCTTCCAGTCAGCCACTCGACATCAACGTCATTATCAAGTAAGTACAAGAAGTTAAATAAACTAGGTCAAGTGGGCGATGGTTTAAAAATTATAAAAAACTAAAATATTAACATTCTGAAGAGTGCATTGAGCACGCTCGAGGTGGTTCTTGGCTACATAAAGAGCAGGTTTAAGTTAAAACATAACACGTAGTTGACAAATTTGATCTGTCACTCTCGGCGAGTTGAACAAGCTCTCGTTCAGTACTAAAGTACCTAAAACTCAATTTTAAATTTTCACATTTTACACGTTAATAATATTTCAATTAAAAATTATAATCTTTTTAAAGTGGTTGATGTTCGGATCGTTTGTTATTACATTTTTTGAAGATACCTGTGTGTTCTTTATTTTGGACACAAGGTTTTATTGGATTTTGATTAACGTGTAATTTTCTGATTGCTAAGTAACCGACACTTAAGTTGCACAGTACATCCTTATCGTATCTTATACTGAGTTAACTTTGAAGTATCGCGTTCGTAATACACAAAAACAGAAAATATGAAAAACTAGTAAGTTTTCGTTCTGAGTAAGTGGCAGTGATTTCTAACTTCAAATAAAAACAACATTTTTCATACTTCGAAAAATAAGCGTAATTTTTGCTTTAGCCATTTTTATATGTTCAACGCCTCCTTTATTAAGAATACAATTTTCAAATAAACAGATAGTAAAAATAATTCATAGGTGTCTAAATTTGTGACGCACCCTGTATAGCATTTTCGAGACACATTTTTTTAAAGTTAAAGTTGGAGACCTGACAGAAACAAGCAATATGAGAAAACTTTGAAACCAGGTCAACTACCTGCACAAAGATAGAGACTGTATAAGAGCTTTCTTGATGCTGTCACGTTAGCGACAGTTCAAATTAGTATTTCTACAAATAATAATGAGCTAAACTTTTTACATCGATAATACAGCATAATCAGCACTTAAATTTCTTGTGCGCGTGGATTGAAGATAAAGAGCCCCGCGATGCGCAACGACGTGTACAGCAAAATTTCCTGCAATTCTTTTCAAATTATTATAAAAAAGAGTCGTGAAAGGAGGGCTACAAACGTGTAAAACGAAGATACCCTGGCTGTTAAAAATACTTCAATCCCGCGAGTCGTTCAGCCAGCAGTAACTGGAAGAGCCGCCAGTTTCTAAGTTTTTTGGGCTCAGCCGAAGCTACTAGTCTGAGACTTAGACCTGCCTGAAGAAGCCTTCCATCGGGGTAAGATACTTGAGTTTGTAGACCCATCTACAACACCTTTTAAGGTACCCGAAACTAAATTCCAAATCTTCTAGCATATTTCTGTAGCCTGTTGAGGTGTAGCACCAACAAATATTTCCTTAAACCCGCTCATCAGGTCGTGTCTGTGGCTTGTTGGGTTCAGCACCTAGACACGACCCCCAGAGCAACCTTCAAATTGATCCTCGTGGCATGTTGGATCCAGCACTTGATATTTAGTTACCCTTCCTTGCGTTCCTGTGGGTCAGGGTTCCAATACTGGACCGCAGAAACGACAATAATGCTCTCCTACAGTAGCCGCGGCAACAATGGCCGTCGAAAGTTGAATGGGAGTGGTTTCTTTGGCAACAACAATCACAGGAATAGAAGGTTCGCTGCGTCAAGCAAAATAAATTAAGTTTTGCGTATAAAATTTACATTACTTAAATCATATTAGTTTTCAAGGAATGTCTTAGGTCTTCAGCTATTATGACGTAGGTTAGGTTGCCGCTTCTTTTTTGACGTATATGAGGGTGACTATGCACCCTTATCAATTTTGCGATTTTCCAAAGCTTAGAGTTAGGGATTTCACTGTTTCCTTAAAACTTGCCAATATACAGAAGGAGGGATTTTCTGTGTCCATTTTTAGAATTGAGTGAAATATTGCTTCAGGCGCTGTGCAGTAGATTTTTCCGAAAGCTCACTAAATCTGGATTAAATCCTTCGAAATCTTCGAAAGTTTAGTTCAGCATCTTTGTGTGCCCTGTGCAATTGCTAAAATTCTACAGGTTACCTCAAGATTACACATTATTTCTTGACATGTTTTGGGATTATTTCAATCCATTTCTCTCCCCTTTTCGTTATTTTCCGTTTGGTTCAGTTGCCACCACCTGGAGCCTGTCTATTTTGAAACTTATCGTCAGAAGATCTGCAAGTGATTCCTAGCGACTATCAAGCTACTCTTGCCGTTACGTTGCTTCCGGGACCGTTCAATACGTTTTTCTCCGTCCAGCTTCTCCTTCCACCGTAGAGGCCCGCACAACTTCTCATTGCCTTTTTGGGAGCACTTCTATAGCTTTTTATGGAAACCTCATGGTCGTTTGGTCCCTTTTGGATTGTGCAATATCAGATATTTGCGAGATTTTTGTTGTAGCCGAACTATGCTTAAGAAACTCTCTCCTAGGTTGTGGAACACACTTCATCATTGTGTCGTCTTAGCTATGCAACTAAATCACTGACCGTTTAGAACAAAAATTCATGTAAATTGTTGAATGAGGTTTGGCATTACTGTGTTTTGTTTAGCTGTAGTAATTTTCAAGATTATTTCGTTAACTTCTATTAATTTGGCGTCAGACGTTCTCGAAAACCATTGTTTCGCAATAATACAAATTATAGAAGGGTACTGGAGCCCTATCTGTGTTCGATGGTGTTTTCTACATCAACATTGAAACGTATAACAATTGTGACGTTAGACCTATCTCGAAGATTCGGTTTAATTTAATGCAAAGGGCAACTCCAACGGCTCTTTTTTATTGGCGTTTGGGGTTTAGATTCTCCTTGTGAGTGCATGCTTACTCATTTTCTTATTATTTGGTACTAGTACAATGCATTTTAGGAAAGTATCTCATAATAATATTGAGTTCGTACTTCTTTGTGTTGGTTAAAGTGTCTTGCGATCTGACTGTAAAGCTATTCTATCTCTGTATCATGTTCCCCAGCTATTGGAGCTTAGAGTTGGAGTGCCTTTGTATTTAATGGTTTGCTGTTAAGTTGTGTTATTATAATTCTATCTTAGAAGGAGATTAGAGAAGAAGAGCAGCAAGTTATCAATGTAAAGAAAAAAAGCAGTAAAGTTATATCTCCTCTATATTATATTTATGTCATGTTACACATTTACAACTATTTGATCATTATCCTACACTTTCTTAGTAACTACAACTATTGGCTTTAAATGCCATAATACATAACAGTATACACATCTACAATACATTTCCATAAATCAGTAAGTCTATATCTCAAAACTAAGAATTTAATTACAGCAATGTGTTCGTCTCTTAGAATGGAATGGCGTTTCGAGATCTACGGATTTTTCATAAATATGTTGTACAGCAGCATGTAGTAGGAGTATGCCGTCTTCATCACCTGAAGGAAACATCCTTTTAATTTCACAGTAGCGTCAATTGTATTTATTATGTTTGGTATTTCTATTTAAATTGTTAGAACTATGTCACTTAATTATCAACTTCTATTACAACTATAGTCAACTATTTGGAAGATGAAAATTTCAAACTCAAAACCTTGTCAGTTGGAATGCAAACTAATTATTACCAAAATGTAATTTGGCAGTTACTCGAAACCAAAAGAAAAGAAATTAAACATAATAAATGAATGAATAAATATTTTTACTGTCAAATTCTAAAGCATTTTAAGTAGAATTTTAAAAGCAGCAGGGCCAATGTTCCTTCTTCATCTTATATTAGGTTCTTCTTCTTCTTATTTACAACATCTTGGCAGATGTGTTGTGACCTATTATTAATTTTGAACGTTACCGTGTTTCGCTATCTTTGTTTAATAAGCCATATGGGCGGATTCACTCAAACTAGCGTGGAGAAGATTCATTGTTACGTCTACCCAACGTTTTGGTGATCACCATATCTTTCTTTTCCCATCTGCATTACCTAGAACTATCAGTCTTTCAATATTGTGTTCGCTGCGTTGAATATCTCCAAAGAAGGACAAAATGCGAATATAAACGGTGCTCGAGAGTCGTGATCGAATTTCGCGTAGAACGCAGACTTTTGTACAGCGAGCCGTCTATGGAACTCTCAACATACATCTCCAGACCCACATCTCTAACGTATCAATTCAATGGCTGTCTACTTTTTTTGACTACCTATGTCTCGGCGGCATAAAGGAATATGGAAAATACCTGAGAATTAACGAGCTGGGTTTTCCTGTTTTTTGTAATATTCGTATTTTTCCATATTTTGATAAGGTGAGTCATTCGTCGTCCTGCACAATTGTATCATGCGTCGAATTTCATGTTTACAGTTGTGGCTGTCTATTAAAGCTACCGGGTATGTCAGACAATTTACAACCTGGCATTGGCCGATGCTTCGAAAGTGAAGCCAGTTGTTGTTTCCTCGGTTAATTGCCATGATTTTTGTTTTATCATAATTTATCTTGAGATCAAGTTTGGTGAATAGTGTGGAGGTTTCATTTTCATTTTCATTTGCGGTATTCAGCGTGGTATCGTCTGCAAATCTAAGGTTTGATATTTTTGTACCACCAATAGTTAGTTATACCACCATTTCACTCTTGTAGCCCAAATTTTACGGGCTTGCTCCAGCTGCTTCCTGTGAATTTTTACCTGGAAGCCGTGCTGAGATGCTGGCTCGCACAATCGAAGGACCCCACGGCAATTTCGAACCTGGTGATGGCTTCTTCCTCCAAATTTCTGCACTCAGGCGCTTAGGAAAGTCTACTTTATATGGTACACCTATGCCTCTTGCTGGTCGATGTCTTTGCTACTACTCTTAAAGGGACCCCGAATTTGGGCTCGCTGTAGGACGCAACTGGTGAAATCTTGCTCAGCTGATTCCTGTTCACTGGGATGTTTTACCACGATTCAAATGATACTTAAGGATGCTCTGTACATGGGTGAATATGAAAAACACATTTTGGCAAATACAAATAACGTTTTTATTAATAATTTTACACCAAAACTGCGAGCACCTCTTGCACCCAACATAAAAGTTACAATCTTCTTTTCGATATTAAACAATTGACTGTCTCGTATCCTAGCAATTACGACTTACATTTGTTTTTATGAAAGTGAATTTTGATATAATGATTTAATTTATGAACTATAGTTTTGATATACTGTTTTTGCTTAAATGCTAAACTGTCTTTTCTTGGAAATTGTCACTTTTACACTTTAAGTCTCTGCTTTTTAATCACCCCAGTTTTAAATGTACTGTTTCACATGTTTATTTTAGCACTGCACAATATCTGTTTTCTTTGATAGGTAACCTAATTGCTATTTGCAATCTTTACTTCCTCATACTGCTTTGCATTACTCGTCAGTTGTTTCGCCGTTTGCGTCAATACAAACTTTTGATCATAACGCTCATACAATTTTTGTACTTCACAAACAATTTTTGTATTATTTTAAATTCACATTATCGTTGATGTTAGCGAACTCAAATCTGCCAGCTACATAAATTAAGCTGCGTTTGCCATAACTAGCATCAATCATTGACTGAAACTCCGAACGTAACCCTCCTGATTCTGCTCTATCTAATGCTAACCCTTCTCAATCAACTTATAAATACTGCTACTCATCACAAGTGCATGTATTAGTGTAAACTTACTGACTTTCGTGCAAGAAATAAAATAATTAATTCTGTGCTCATTCTGAAATTATTAATTTTTCGTGTTGGTTAGGCAACCAGAATTGCTGTGGGCAGTAAACTATTGCAATATATGCTTTTTTGATAAGCATTTCTACTGATTGGCTAATAAGGTGTGAAGCATGTTCTAGGAAAGAAAGGAAAATGTCAAATATAGCCAAATGGGATTTTAGAGAAAGTAAATTGATGATTATATTCAGTTTTTTCATGCAACCTGCTGTTGGTCTTTTCTTTTTTAGTTATTTGGGTAATTTATTTATTTATTTATTTACTATCGTTGTAACCAACAGCTAATGCCAATGACAGGCTACATTTTAAATAACTAATATTAGTATAGGCCAGTTTTCAAATGCAGAAAGAGAACACAAAAATAATGGAAGAAAATAACTTTACAATTTGCTATCAGAGTAAAAGTCAATAGCAAAGATTGTTGAATAACTTAAAAAAACATGATAGGCTAGATTAAAACTAAATTATAGAGTAAGTTGTAGATTAAAACTAAATTACTAAGCTAAAACTTAAATATGCCTCGCTCCAATATCAGCCTCAACTCTCGGTAAATTTAAAGCATATTTAGACATATTTAAAAATATCTTGATTGTGAGGTTAAAAAATCAACATATCCACTTACAATATTTGCATATTTACATATTCTATAAATTTGTGAATTTATTAATGAATTTGTTCGCGAGGGTGAAAGATAAAATATTTGATTGCTGCGGGAAACTTGTCTGGGTACAAGAAAACGTAATTTGTGTAATATTGGACTAATATCAGCTTCGTTGTTAAATACCTTGTGTAAAAATACAAGTGCTGTCAAATAACCCCGTTTTTCTAAGGTTATAATACCTGAATATTTCTTTAATAATTTTGAGTAATGCGAATATAAGGGGTAGTATCCTGTTTCTTTGAAATAGGTACAAGTATTTAAGGAATCGTTTCTGCACTCTTTCTATTACATTTATACCGTGAGCATACATGGGACTCCATATAAGCGAGGCATATTCCAGTTTACTTTTTACAAAATAATTGTATAAAGTTGTGAGGGTATTCCGACTGGAAAACATTTGTGATTGTCTTATTAAAAAGCCAAGGACTTTGTATGCGGTGTTAACTAAATGTTCTATATGAAAATTAAAAGACAACTTTGAACCATACGTAATGCCCAAATCCCGTATTGTTTCATTTTTTTAAGTGGTTCCTGATTCATAGTATAATTAAATTGGTAATTTGTATGTTTTTTAGAGAAAGTTACATAAGAACATTTAGCAATATTAAAATAAAGTTGATTTTCTTGACTCCAAAAATATAAATTGTCAATATCTTTTCGTAATTCAATGCAGTCTTGGACTGATTGTATGTTTTACCATATTTTTAAATCATCCGCAAAAAGTAATGATTTAGAATATTGCAAAACATTGGGTAAATCGTTTATTAGCAATAAAAAGAGTAGAGGACCTAAATTGGCACCCTGGGGAACTCCGGAATTAACAACATATCTATATGACTAACAACTATTATATACTACATATTGAATTCTGTCAACAAGATAAGATTCAATTAGATTTACAAGACTATCTGAAAGTCCATACATTCTCAATTTCGACAAAAGCACATTACGAGACAATCTGTCAAATGTTTTTGCTAAATCCGTATATATTACATCTGTCTGTAAATTTTCATCTATCGCTTCAGATACATCTTGTGTAAAGTGCAATAGATTTGTTACTGTAGAACGCTTAGGCAAAAAACAATGTTGATTATCGCAAATTAAGTGTTTTAGCATGATTCAATATTCGAGAGTGAAGTATATATTCAAAAATTTTTGACACCGCTGGTAGTACAGAAATTGGTCTGTAATTTATTACATTGGATCTTTGGCCGCTCTTATAAATTGGGAAAATTTTGGCTATCTTCCATGCAGCAGGATATGTAGAAGTAGCAATTATTTTATTGAAAATTATAATAAGGGGGTAGTTTAATATATTGGCACAACCTTGAAATATATATATACCGGGTGACAATGAGACTAGGGCCATGCTTATATCTTCTTTATTTATGAATCGATTTGGATAAAATTTTATACCAAGATACTAGACATAATTTCTGATTGGCTGATAGATATAGTCAAAATGGTTACCTTCCGGTTTTACCGGAAATGATACTAACTTTGTTTTTTTAAATGGAACACCCTGTATATTTTATATTTTTCTGCATCTACGCGTCAAATTACATATAATAGTCATGCTAAATTTCATTTTTTTTAAACAAAAAATTTATTTTTTTATTGATTTTTAGTTTCAGATAAAAATAAAGTAGTGCATGATGCATATCGTTAGATTGGTAATTACATTTTCTATCTAATGGCAAGATGGCCCTTAGTAGGTGCTATTTAAAAAAAGTGACTTTTTCTTAAAAAACGTGTGTAGCAAATTATATTCTTTTATTAAAGGTTTGTTATTGACCTTATTGATGAAATAGCTATTATTAAGAGTTGCTAGAGTCAATTAAAAAAAAATTTCCAAGTCAAGGCCTTCTATGGTAAAAAATAAACATTGAAAAAATTATTTTATTGTTTAAAAAAATTGAAATTTGGCAAAACTATTATATGTAATTTGACTCATAGAATCAGAAAAACATAAAATATACAGGGTGTTCCATTTAAAAAATCAAAGTTGGTATCATTTCCGGTAAAACAGGAAGTCAGCCATTTTGATTATATCTATCGGCCAATCAGAAATTATGTTTAGTATCTTGGTATAAAATTTTATCCAAATCGATTCATAAATAAAAAAGATATAAGCATAGCCCTAGTCTCATTGTCACCCGGTATATATATATTGGTATCAAATCATGTCCAACAGATTTTTTGGGTTTTATTTTTGTAATTGCCAAAATTATTTCGTCGTTTGTTATTTCCGTCATATTTATAATATCAATTGTATCGTTAGGTTCACTAAAATTTTGTACATTACTGCTCACAATACTTTCTTTAAAACTACGAGGAGCGTTCAAATTTAAACGATAATTTAATATTTATTCAAAATCGAACTCAAGGAGTCTAATGTATATCATGTCATTATTCTACTCAGTCTTCCTCGCTTTTAATAAACTGGTGCCATCTTTCCGGAAGTTTCTGTATTCCACCAGAAAAAAATTTTTTTGGGTGCTATCGCACCCATTTCGGAACAATTTCGATGACTTCTTCATTACAATGAGGTATTTTTCTCCTAGAAACTCTTTTAAGGGTCCAAACAAATAAGAAACTGATAGAACAAGGTCCAAAATGTATGGTAAATAGGACTGCATGGTCCAATTAAATTTTTGGATCGTAGTCAGCGTGTGAATAGCGAAATTGGGTCGAGCATTATCCTGTAAGACGCAGACAGAGAACTCGCGTTTTTTTTAAGTTACCCCTACTGATATTTAATGCAGAAGTAATATCCTTCACTGTAAATCGACAATCGTTTCAAATAAGTGCATTTTACTCTGTCAGCATTCTCTTCTGTTGTCAATGTTTTTTGACGGCGAGATTGCGGTCATTCTCCGCACCTTTGCAGCCATCTTTAAGCGCTTTACTCCTTTTGTAAACGCTTATGCCTAATAGTAGTTGCGTATCAAACTGTCTTTTAACTCTTACACAAATTTCTTACCGTTTGGTATCTTCGTTTATAAGAAATTTACTACTAATGCGTTGTTCCACGCTTGCATGCACTCCCACCTCACTTATGCTTGCCAATTGAACGAAAATGCATTATGACGACTGAATGATGGTAGGTCATATTCCAGAGCATTAATTAATGTATAAAACTTCTGTGCATGTCTTTGTCTTTTGGCGCGCAATTCAAATTATCGTTCATATTTGAACGCTCCCCGTATAAACTGATTTGAAATTTTTTGCAAATGCTTCTGTAATTTCTTCATTTGTATTTAGGGTTTTCCTTCAAATGTCATGGATGGAAGAGCAGACTTTACTCTTTTTTTATTTTTTAAGAACGACCAAAAGCAAGCCGGGTTCTGTTGCATATTAATCTCTCAATTATTAAGGTAATTCTTATAGCATTCGGCAATATTACATTTTATTTCAGTCCGTAAAAGGTTATATCTCTGAAGATTGAGTGGTGTGTTTTGAAATTTCAGTTTTTTGCAGTCTTGATTTAAATTTTTTTTTTATTAATTCCGAAGTGAACCAAGGTGGATATAATCTGGTTTTAGGCCTGCTCTTTGGTACGGAAGCGTCCAATGCTTTATAAAATAACTTATAAAATTCACTTACCATAGCATCAACATTGTTGCAACGGTTAATGGAATTCCAGTCAGTATCTCTCAGCTCTCGATAGAGTTTATCGAATCAGCTTTCTGGTACATATACTGTGGTCCACCAAAATAAACATCAGTCTTAACAAATATATCCATTTCGAATGTTAGGTCTAAAGGCGGATGGTACAAATCTACTTTCACCAGAGAAAAAGTCGATTTTCAAACTTTTATATTCATACTTGACAATACAAGGTTTAAAGCAAAAATATATTGAGAAATATTATTAATATTTAAAAAATGCATAAATTCGTTTTCTATTCAATCATTAACTGTATTGAAAGCAGTTACTACCTAGTCTAACAACGAGTAATAAGTAAATCTAAATTAGTCAATGTTTTATATAAATATAGAGATACAAGCGTACCTTGTTGTTTTTCACGAATGATTCGACCTTTCGGAACAGAAAAATATATTATCCTTCTAAATATGAGTTCGTTTACTCTAGATGAAGGTTCCGCCAGCAATAATTTATCGACTTTCCAGTTCTATTAGCATTCATATCTTAGACGTTAACGAAGCAAGTCATAATGCTATTACACGTAAGTCAATCATGATGGAAATGAGCCGTTCGGAAACTCGGATAAACACAACTACGCTCTCCAAGAGCTTGTTACTGATCATCATTGTGGCGCTGTAAAAAAGCGCTATTTAATCTCACCGAAGTCCCCCTCCTTCGCTTCTTTCTACCTCGATTCCTGGACGCACGCGATGTCTATGCGGTGGGCTTTGAGGAGGTCGATCTATTTTCATCCAGTCATCATACCAAATAATAGTTGGACTCAATTCTTTGGCCCGACCGTCCATTGGCGAGTAACACTAATCAATCTCTCACGTCGCCGTTCAGGCATAGACGACGTGTATCGCTTACAGGGAGCCCCTTAGCCAATCGATCTAAATTTTTCTTGAACATTGGACATTGATGCTGCCGAAAACACTATAACCGATGGGTCTACTTGTCGTTGGAGGCAATCATCGTTAGCCAACTTCCTAATGGTCGTTGCTACCACCCGCCTCTGGTGGAAACAAATTTAAGATAACAATCACAAACTCGGAATTGTAAAAATGTATTTAAATAATAATCCTTATTTTTTTTAAATGCAGTTAAAGAAAGGAAAATTTAAAGGAAAACATCACGAATTTTATCATTCATAAAAGTCAATTTAAATAATTGTGAATATTTAGCTTTAGTAGATGGTGGTGCAATGGTTTCATTAATAAAAGAGGAAATAATTCTGAAACATTTAAATGTCTTACATAAAAGCATAATTAAAGTTAACAAGATAGATTTGTTATCTGCAACTAAAAGAAAAATTTCAAGTACCAACAGAATGTTAAATATCAACATAATTATTAATAAATGGGAAAGTGTTGTTAGATTGCTTATAGTAAATGCTCTAAGTGTGGATATAGTATTGGGAATCGACATTATTCAACAATTGGCTATAAAAATAGATGGGGAGCATAAATGCGTTCATCTAAAGGGGTTAATTAAATCTTGGACAGAACCCAAAAGTGGCTGACAAGAAAAGTATTATTGCTGAGCTGATAATGCTGGAAATGATGTAAATACGTGTTGCCAAGTCAACAGTACTGGAGATGCTTTAGAATGGACTGATGGGATAATAATTAATAGTAATACAATACTGAATTTAAATTATTATACTGACAAAGGAGTATTGTTGAATGAATTGAAATTAGGTAGAGTGATCCATTTTGTGTGTCGAGTTAATTTTGAGGTTAGCTATCAACAAAAAAATCCACATAAAAAAGTCACTTATAAAAATTTGAAAACCCTGCTACTGGCTTACTTGCGTCGCCCTGAGTCGATTGACACCAAAATCAGCCAATTCGGCCCACGGGTTCGTTCTCAAAGTGGCGTCAAGCCAACAAGCAACTAAAATTATTATTTCGGATTAGTAGTGGTTAAAAACCTTGATGTTTCACTTCGTTTATGTCTTGATGCCCGCAGAATTAATCAGATTACAAAGCCACAATATGAATCTCCACAAACGATTGATGGTTTGTTAAGTAGAATATGGGATAAAATGATTCTAACAAAGTTAGATTTAAAAAATTCGTTTTGGCTTATTACATTACATGAAGAGTCAAGAAAATATACAGGTTTTAGTATTGATGGCGAGATTTTTCAGTTTAAAGTGGTACTATTTGGTCTTTCAACATCATGTGCTGCACTTGTTAGAGCAATGCAAAAGCTACTAAACCAATTTGAGGACTTTTGTGTGCATTACATCAACGATATCTTATTGTTTTCTGAAAACGAGGAACAACGTTTAAAGAATTTGGAAATTGTAATAGAAACATTAAATAAAAACGGGATAAAATTGAATCTATCGAAATGTGAATTTATGGAGAATAATGTAAAATATATAGGGTATGAAATAAGTAATAATGGTGTTACAATAAATGAGAAACGTCTTGAGGAAATTAAGAATTTACCTAGTCCGCAGAATTTAAAAACGTTAAGAGGGTTACTAGGTGTTTTTAACTATTATAAAAGATTTATTAAGAATTATTCAGCGTTAACGTTACCTTTAGTACCATTATTAAGGAAGGATGTTAAATGGATTTCGAGCGAAGAACGAGAAAAAGCATTGAATACCACCAAACAGAGGTTTCATGAAGGATTACTGCTAAAATATCCGAATTTTAAGGAAAAGCTTGTACTTCCTACAGATGCTTCTGATTTAGCTATAGCAGCTGATTCAATTCAAATACAAGAAGGGATAGAAATACCAATATGTACCAATATATCAAGGACTCTGAGAAGTTATGAAATCAGATATACAATAGCTGAAAAAGAAATGTTGGCAATCATTTTTGCAATTAATAAATTAAAATTTTATTTAATTGGAAATAATAAATTTGATATAGAAACAGATAATTCAGCGATTTCTTTCCTGAAAAACACAAGTTTTCATAATGATAGGTTATACAGACGGGCATTGTACTTGCAACAATTTGAATTTGAAAATAAACATAAATCAAGAATATTACGGATTTCCTCAGCACAAAATATTTACCAAATTATGAAAAACCAAAACAAATCTTAATTGGAATTGAGAAAATTTATGAAGAGGGAAGAACGTCAAGACCAAAAATTTTAAATAAACAATCGTTAGGAGAAATTTAAGAAGTAAGAAAGTTGGTGTTGCAAAGTCAAGAAAATAATTATGAAGGTTATCAAATTAAGGAAAACCTGTCGATAAAGTTATTGAAAATAAAGAATTGCTGGTTTTAAGTAGGGAAGACATGTTAGAAGTTGTTGAGGAAATTCATACAATATTTGAACATAGTGGGGCAAGAAAAACTTGGCTAATGTTTCGAGAAGGTTTTTATGTACAAAATGATATTGAATTAATTAAACAATTAATAAAAACTGGCAAAATTTGTCAGTTTACAAAGAAAAAGAATTTTAAATCAGAATATTGTCAAAAGTATAAGAGTAACTGAACCAATGGAACTGGTAGCTATTGATTACCTAGGAAATTTAGTTACAGGACAGTATGGCTATAAACATATTCTGATTATGATAGATGCATTTTCTAAAATTATAAAATTGTACCCAGAAAAAAGCAGTTAAACAAAACATGTTACCAAATCAATTGAAATTTTTCAACAGCAAGTAGGTAAACCAAGAAGAATATTAGCAGACAATGCAACATAGTTTAAAAATGCAAGATTAATTAGTAATTTGGAAAGGAAAGAAATAAAAATTTGTTTTTGTAGTATTATCCATCCACAAAGTAATATTGCAGAAAGATACATCAAAGAAGTAAACAAATACTTAAGAATTTTAACACAAGGAAATCATAATAAGTTGGTACAATTCTTGCCTGAAGTTGAAAGTTTTATTAATAATGTTCCAAATACAGCAACAGAGATTAGTCCAGTAACTTTATGTCAACAAGTAATACCAGTTAGACCTTGGAGGAAAGAACAGTGTAATATTGAAATAATACAGTTGTTAGAAAGAACAAGAAGAGGATTAAAGAAAATTCATGATCGTTACGAGGAGAAGCAAAATAGGAAAACATTAAAATGCATGCTATTTAAAATAGGAGACTAGTAATTATAAAAAAACTTAGGGTAGCAAATAGGAAAGAAAAAATATGTGCTAAACTTTTATGGGCATACGAAGGAACTTATAAAATTCATAAAATATTTAACGATAGTAACACTAATAAATGAAAGAGAAAAAAAAATAAGAGGAAGGTTTCATATAACTTATTCGTATACAATAAAAATGAGTAAAATGTTTTGAACGTTGTTACTTGTAAATAGATATTTGAATGTAAATAATTTTAATTGTTGTTAAGCTGTTTAACAGAATTAGAAGTTATTAATGCTTGTTCAGAGTTGATATTGTTTAAAAGAAAATTTTAGAAATAATTAAATAATTAATAGTTATATTATTTTATTATCCTAAATTTGGGGCAATATGTTAGGGTATTGGTACAGGGGTTTAAAATCAGATTTTTCCAAAGATGAATTTCGGTATGAAATGGGTATCAAAACTATTGTGTTTGGTAAAGAAAGGAAATAGAATTTAAAATTCTATTAAATGAAGCTACATAAGAAACAGTAGGATTTTAACATAATTTATTTATCTGAAATGAAAAGGAGAATTAATGGCAAATACTTTTTCGAAATATACCTACTATTTAACATAGTGGGTATTAGACAGATATAATAAAGCCTGTAAAATAGATGCTAGGCTAGATCACTAAGGAGATATTTATTGATTAATATAATAAAATTTAATATAAAAGATGTAGTACAATTTGTAGCGGTTGAAATTATAAAAATAAACCCTTTTTCAAAGTTATAAAATAATATTTGGTGTACAAAAAGGTTATAAATTAAAATAAAATTGGCGAGGTGTAAAAATAAAAAGTAAAATGTTAAAAGGATAAAAGATGTGCAGACTATATGGATGAAAATAAAGGTTGTGGTGAGAACACCAAAGTAATACAGTTATAATCTACAAAAGCAAATTTCTGGACGGAGATGCTGAACGGAGTTTATTGTCAAATTACATTGCATTGTCTGAATTGGATAACAAGGAATAGTTTTTACTGGAAGTGGTTTACATCGAGATCATTAGCAGAGTGAGCGTTTTATGCGATGGATAGGAAATTTTCATCTGAAGGAGTTCTAATTCGACAAGCTTGAAATTGAAGTGACATCTTATAACTTGCATTTAGTCGAGATTCGTGATACCACGTTGTCGGTAGCTTGAGGATTTTGGTAGGACGACGTAGATGGTGATTGTTGCTGGCATTGCTGCTAAAGAGGGTTGATAGGTGCCTTGTCGTGTTTAAAGGACAAGGACGTCTTTGAGAATCCAGGTGAGTTTTTGGTGGAGTTCGTGCAGACATTACTATTGGAATTTGGGAGATCTTGGTGAGGTTGCTGGATGCATTGGACTTGGTAGAGGAGAGTGTCGAGTTCAATAACAGGTAACAAAATACAGGTATTTAAATAAAAACTGAAAGAAAATATAGAAAGAGTGAAGTGAGGTAATTTTAATTAAGGGAGTACTTACCATTTGATATTGTTGAATGACAAAAATGTAACGCGAAAGTATTTGTAATTAATTTTGCAAAAAACTATTTGAAGTGTCTGGTGACAGACGTAAGAGTTGTAAAGAAAATCAAATTTCAGAATATTATAAAGAATCCGACCTGTGTTTCAGTCAAGTGTTTTCTACCGAAGCTAGCAATTAATAATTTTGATACTCCATAATTTATAATAGGGCAAATGAGTTAATTAAAATTACATTTTGAAAGCAATTGATTAAGTATAAACTAAAGTAAGGTGTAAGTCAATTATAACTAGTCCGTCAAAATATTCCCGTATTTTTTCAAAATATAGCATAGCAAAATGGCATTTATTTTTTCAAAATATGGCATATAAAATGGCACATTTCAAAATAAAGCATAAAAAATGGTAAGTATTTATTTCAAAAAGTTGAAGTTTTAGAAAAAATGTCACCAGTAATATTAAAAATCTCACAACACAAATACAAAAGACAAAGTAATCTGATAAAAACGACGGGCACAAGGCAAATAAGTGGAACGTAGGTATACGAGGTGCATTGAAGAGAAGGGGGAGAGCGCGGGGTTGTTGTTGACGAGTGGACGTAACTGGATACTTACCTGAGCGTTGAGGCGCGCGACGAGCGGTCACCCCCGCCACGGGTCATCGACCTTAGTACCTGGCACTTACCAAAACTTCTGCATGTCTATTTTAAAATTTGTAAGCCTTTTTGTTGTGAATTAGCCACATAATATTGATTTTGATTGACATATAGCATTCAAATATGGCATTTATTCAAAATATAGCATTTATTACGAAAAAGGGCATTTTATAGCATTTATGGCACCAACAAATGTGGTTTATTCCACCCCTTACTACGTGAAACGCCTAAATACGAAATCTGACCCTAAAGGGGCCTACAGTAAGAAACATGGCAAAATGGCATTTGACGGACTCTAATTTTATAACATAATAAAGGTGTTACAACGTGGTAGAGTCACCTTAACAATATGTATAAATATGCTCTAACCAAAAAATGAATGGTGGTTCGTGCCCAGTTCATATTTTTTTTTACTTCTTAAGTCTTTAACGTTTTTCTGAGGCTGTTCTTTCGATTTCTTCCCTTGTTTTCTTCACTATTTACCGTATTGTTGATATAGTTGGCTTTCCTTTTCGACTCCAGCTTTCTCTGTTCAGGGAATCCTACTGTATTCTTATTTCCCCCATTGTTTTATAGTATCTCTCCTTATTGTCAAAAACATGTAAAGAACATAAACAAAGGCGTTTAGACTCGGGTTAAGCGCATATGAATTGAGACCTAAACCACCACAGCCACAGACAACTCTTGAGAGCGATGTTAACTCTGATGATGCAAGCTGCTGGATCTTCCAACACCATATGGGTTCAGGAAATTCGGTCAAGTTAGTATCATTTATCACAAAGTACTCTGAAAATATTAGCGTAAACAAGAATTAAAACTAGCAAATCTAAAAGTGAACTCATGAAACATAAAGATCTATCGCCAATTCTAGGAGACAGTAGAGATCACTTGCGCCGTCCCTCGGTGGGATGGGAATGAGTCGAAGATTTAAAAAAACAGGGGTGTACTATCTCGGTAGCCAAATAAAATCTTATTGTTGACTTTAAAATACACGGAACTGAACTGTATTCTGGAAATGAAAACTATTCAGCAAATTTAAAAACTCTATTATGGTAATATTTATAAAATTAACATTTGCACGGTTAAGCTTTACCGCAACAAGGAAGCGTAACCAAATAATTCTTACGAAGTCTACCTACTTCTCGTGACGAAATTCTTCGCAGTAGTTTGCCTGTGAAGAAGTTCAACAGGGGAAAATAATATTGATCCACTGATGCACAGCTAATAAAGCGCTACTGCCCTTTGAACGGATATGCCAGAAGAAATGTTCGAAAGAATATTAGAAAAAAAATATAAAATACCTGTCTTACCAGCAGTAAATTTAAAAATTCAAGGGGGGAATTAAGAAAATTCAAAAACAGGTTTTAATGTTAGTAAATATGGGAAATTCAAAACACAAAATAGTATTTTTGATTATTAATCAATTGAATACTACCTCGATTTAGGCATGGATTGGATGTATAAAGTTAAAACTAATTTGAATTTCAATAACAAAATAAGAAAATTTATAGATTCAAACAATGTTATGAAGTTACTTTTAAAAATAGTTTTAACCAAGATAAAGTAGTATGAAATGAACTGAAATTAATAGCAACAATTAATTTAGATATACAAGATGAGAAAAGATTTGAGATAAATGAAGTATTATTTGTAAATGACGATGAGTTAAGTGAATCGTTACAATTGCAAAAAGATTGGTTTAGTTTTGAAAGATTTGAAAGTAGCAAAAAATGAAGAGCAATACATGCATGATGATGGTGAGGGGTTTAAAATAGAACCAACTTTAACAATACATCAGTTAAATAAACAGTTCAATAATGAGAAATCTTATCCAATTACCTTTTTCAAAAACAACAGCAGTCGAAAACGAAGTGAAAAAGAAGGTCAATTTAAAAGAAGGTGTATCTTGTGAAACGATGTACTTAAAAGAGCGTATTGACTATCTTGAAAATTATTAAAAGAAACTAAAACAAAACTATAGAAGAAACATTCTGAAGTATGTCTACTAAACGATAGAGTTCTAGAAAAATATGAGATGATATGGGATAGCATAGAAGAAGTTAGGATGATCAAAAACCAATATGAAATCACAGCTAATTTACAAAAGAAATTACAAGAAGATAAATAGAGAAATGAGTGTTATAACACAAGATTGAAGAATCGTCAACAATAATAAAGAATATTAATAAGTTTTTAAATAAAGAAGTAGGTGAAAATGCCTATGTTTTAAACAATTTAAATGGAAAAAATAGGTATAAATATACCCAAAATGTTTATAACTTAAAGAAATATTATCAGGTAAATTATGACAATAATGAAGTAAAGTGAGGTTATAGTATTTCGTAATAATATAAATAATACTGTAAACTGGAAAGAAATTATGTCAAGGTACGATTTTAATAATAATGTAAATAATGAGTAACTTAGTTACCAAATATACTTTTAGATTTTAATCTTGTGAGATGGGTTAATGTTGAATGTAAATAGCTTAAAAGAACAACTAACATTTTTTCCATAAAGCTCGTTGGACATCTTTAACTGTAATGCAGCGTACTGTATGAATTATGAATTTAATTTAATAATAATATCCAGATATCCAATGGGTATCATGTGATGTAATAGTTGTAGTATGTTTTAACTGGTGTGGTTGTACTAGGCAACCAGGGTGGTTGTTTACATGAAGTAAAAAAAATAACTTGCATTTATAATCGACGATAAATAATCACGTTAAAGGTTAAATTCCTATTAATTGTGAAGAATAATAATTAGATATTTGATACGTAATAGCAATACAGTATTCTTTACGAGCAAATTTGACTGAGGGTCACAAATATTATTCAAAATAGAATTCAAGATTGTTTGAAGCCAGTTAAAGTGATATTTTTACTTCGAAACCAGTAAAAAAGTGCAAGTGAGTGTTTGTGGTATGCTGTTTGAACTGTCTATCGACATAATAGGGGGTCAAAGAGCTGCAACGAGTTTAATTTGGTCGTGAGCAACCCAAATTAGGTGTTTGCAGACTAGCTTCCAGTTAGGAGCTGATATAATACACACTCAGGTACAAAAGATACTTTCAGAAGGTTAGTGCCCCTTTCTTCTGTAACATTAAGAAGTATATAACAAGTTTGGTACGGCAAATTATTAAAAATAATTGTAATTTTATATTTAGCACTTAATTTAGAATACTTAATTTTCTAAATTTTAATAGTGATTCGAGTACTCGACGTATTTCGGTCACTATAATTTAAAATTTATATATTTTTGGATTAGGATATTTTATAAACGTAATTTAAATCAAGTTTGGACTTTTTAAATATTATATTAAAATATTTTGACAACATATATCTAATTTCTGTAATGTCAGATCAAGCTTTGAAGCGATACTAGCGAACTGAAGTGTAAGTTCAATTTTATGTACCTGAAGAGTGTATTTGACCAATGAAGTCAATTTAATGAATATATTTTATAGTCTTTTTGAATTCCATACCCGATTTCAAACTCGTAACTTTAAGCTCAGCAGCCAAACAATGTACCTTTACAATACCGTGCTCCGTAGTTACGTGGCCGCTTAACGGCTGTTACTAGTATCATGAATACCAATCGAAAAACAAATAAAAACAACCAACCTCGTCCAAAAGCCTTTCCTGTCTTTGAATTAACATGCCACATAAACTGCTGTATAAATAATCGTGATATGTTATGCCGCTCTCGTGGTAGCGTGTTTACATCCATCCGACGGAACACGTTTCCTAAACTGCATTTCCGACGTTTCTTTACCACCAAAATGGTTGATGTAACTACAAAAGTAATGCAGTTGCATGAGACCTATGATATCATTTTGGTTTAGTAGCGGTTGATTTAGCGGTTCCGGTAAAATTTCCAAATTAGTGAAAATAGTCGAACACGAAAGTAATACTTCGGCAGAGCGTGGTAATTTACGCATACAAGATTTCATTGTAGCACCGCTAGCCGCCGAAAGATAGTAGAGAGTGGCGGACTCCTAAAATGATCCTTTAAATATATCCTGTCTGAAATCAATATCAAATTTTGCGATACTCAAAGGAGATTAGATCGACATTTCAGATTGATAAATGGCTCTTTAAGAAGCTGTATATATCCGACAAAGGTCGTAATCTATCCCGAATTTCACGATAACAATTTCTCAATTAGCTACATGCACGGAACGATAACGGTCATCTATGTGCCCCACTGAAGATCAATGCCAGCGCTAGGTTGGAGCAACAAGAAGTTCGAAGAGACGAATGGCTGACCTCTTCTGCCACTTGCATTAAAAGACTATCGCAGTGTCAAATTTCAATGTGGCCCCTTTGAAATAACAAGGGGGAAACAAAACGTCAGAAATAGAAAGACGTTTCTGATACATGTGTACTATCTGTAATGACATACGTAATTTTACCTATCAAAATAAAAAATTGCAGATGACCGTGGATAACATTTAGTGGCAACAAACGCAACATTTGCATTACTTACCGTAACAAACGTCTCCAGAGATAAGGGAACGAACTTTCCCACAGTAAACTGGACCGGAGTTTGACTTCGAAGCATCATGTTGCACAACCCTTTCTGAAATCTTTCGTCGCAACCAATAAAGTTGGTTTCGTAGCAAGCTTTCCTAACGTCGAGGCTCTGTAACTTTACTTCATTTCCCCAATACGCCGTCACAAGCTGTAGCATCGTTGCTGCGACGACGAGTAGCAGTTGCTGCAGAGACTGGTAATTAATCACAGCCAACTGAAAAATGCCACACGTGTGCCTATGAACTGGATTTTAAAAATATTTTATTAATCAATCTGCAACATTCAAAAACTTCTAAACTCTACGTTTCTATATTTTTAAAATAGAATATCTATTTACTTTGACTCAGTTTTGACTGTTATTTCAATACTGACCGAAGTAGCTGCGAAAGCAGCTAAGCATACTATAACCGACAATCCTAGAAAATTTATAAGCAGTACGATGCAAAAAACATCTTCGAAGGCATGCGCCAACTCGATTATAGCCATGTGATACTGTACTGAATGCTTTAGTGTAACTTGCAAGAATTTCCACTCGACGCTTGATGGATCAACTGCTGTATAATTTGGGGGCGTTTCCTGAAAAAGAGGGGTCCTGTATCCAAAGCAATTACATCCTTTTGTATCCTACCTGAATCATGGCTTTGAAGCTGATTGCAACAGACGATCTCATGAAGTTAGCCAGCATTTTAAACTGAAAGCTTAAATACCCCATTACTGCGGCCATAAAAACATCAACCGAAGAAAATGTAACGGCTGCGTAGCTGATGTAAACGCTCTGGTAGAGCCAGACGTACTCGAAATTTGGACTATACGTGGTGTTGAAAAGTTCGAAATTTCCGCATGGTAATCTCCAATGGTTGGGGTCGGGATGCAGCATTCGCTGGATTATCGAATCTGCGTGCCCAATTAACAAATTTATGACGGTCAAAGTGCAGATCGCCTTTGTCTGTAAGAGAAAGGGTAAGTGTAAGTGTGATTGTTTTAGAATGGAGCTTCAGAAACACTTTGCAAATTTACTAGAGATGTTCTCCGATTTTTTATATGGTCTTATAATAATCTTTAGTTGGGGCGGGAGTATAACCTCATTTGCACTTTACTAAGGGCACAATTAGGCAGTGGTACCCAAAGCAATCAATAAAGTTTGTTTAGCAAACTTTCAGCAAATTTTCAGCTAATTCGAAGAATTTTTTCAGCAGGTTTGCAATTCGCGCCCAGAAAAGTCGCAGTAACTTTTCAGTAAATCTGTAGAAAACTTCTATTAAACAGTCAAAAAACTTGAAGCAGGTTTTTTAAAGAGAATTTTCGGCTTACATTAAATTTCCAGTAAGCCTGTAATAAATGTTATTTAAGTTTTAAAACATTTTCAGACAATTGTGGGCAAATTTCCAATACCTTTTCAGTAAATTGTAAGTAACTTCGTAATAACCTTTAAGAAAATATGCATTACACGGTTAGCAAGTTTGTAGTAGATTTTCAGCAAGTTTAACACCGTTTTCAGTTAATGTCTAATACACTAAGCAATTTCGCAGTAATTTTTCAGCTAATCTATAGTAAACTTCCACTAAATATTTAACAGGCTTTAGGCAAGTTTTTGAAGAAGCTTCAAGCAAATTTTAAGCTTGGATTAAAGTTTTCAGCAGACTTGCTGCAAATGTTGATGAATTTTAACTATTTTTTCAAAAAAATTCAGAGCAAATTTCCAACGGCTTCGTAGTAAGTTGTCAGTAAGTTTGGAACAGTGTTTCAGCAAATTCGCAAGCTTGTTTAATTTGTCAGCACGTCTATAATAAGCTTCCACTAAACATGCAACAGCCTGCATGTAACATTTTTAAGGAGTTTTTACTGAATTTTAAGCTTACGGTAAGCTTGAACTGAGTATACAACAGGCTTCAGAGAAGTTTTCGAACGAGCTTCAAGTGAACTTGATACTTGCACTAAAATTTCAGCTAGTCCTTGGTAAATTTTGATAGAATTTTAAACAATTTTTTTTTAAAAATCGTGTAATTTTTCAATTGCTTGGTAGTGTTACGGCGTAATAACTACATTACGACAAGCGTGTCAGTTTGTTACCACATAAACGGGACTTTACGACATGACACTAATTAGCTAAATGACTAGCCCGTAAAATGACTCAAATCGGGGAAAGAATTACACAAGACCCTTGCCCAATCTTAACTAAATCGAGTGCCGGCGACATTTAGTGGAGCTGGGGCGGGCCAATGCGAGGCTACTCAAGGAAACGGCCTATTCAAAGAAAAGCAGATGTTAGATGCTAAGGCGCCACCAATTTCCTAATAGTGGAAGCAAATGGATACACCTTCTAACTTCAACCTTGGCAGTGCTTGATGGACGAAACCACGAACAATAGCGTCGAACTTACCTTGCGGTAAACTCTTGTGCAGCTTCCTAAACTCCTTTTACAAAAGGAAACACACATAAAATCGCACGCAAATATCATAAACATCAGAAATAAAAAAACAGCTAAATGATAATGAACTATATTATGAATATGCAAGTAAGTAAACATTGTTTGAATAACTTAAATATAACGAAAGGTGAGTAAAGGTTAAATTACGTAACGTTTAAACTATGCTGTAAATTTGACAACAAATAATCTAAATGGCTTGCAAGCGGTAACAACATTAGCTATTCAAGAAAATGACTCATAAACACTAAAACTTGACGGTAAACAAATAAATGTGGCTCAAATATTACAGATAGCCACAACGTGAGGCTAAACATAAATATTAAATCTAACGGTAAATTTTTAATTCAGCGTACTGGCAACTACAATAGTTCAAACAGTAAATTCTACATTGACAGCAACGTTACGAAAACTGGCCGATACTTCAATAAACCACTACGTTCACTGTACTCTAGGCACTATAAAACTAATACAAAACTACGGTACCTTAATAAGGAGCCCATGTGGGTGCACTAGAAGTCCAACGGAGCTGTAGGTGGCTGCCCAAAAACGCTTGTAGAAACTACGAAATAGCACTGAGACGCTGCCCACGAAAGGGGTTTGGGGGACACTAACATCATCAATGGGGTTAACACAAAGTCTGTAACAACATGGCAAGGATTCTAAACAATAAACGGAACTTCATTATTCCAAATAAGCAGCCACAGAGATTCCCACATAAATAATCGGCCAAACGCTGCGATAATCGAAGCTGCCCACTTCGCGATAAAACAGGAGCTTTTGGCTTACAACGACATCGACAGACGACATTTAGCAAACCCCCAAGACCGACCCTCAACAACCACGTGCGGTTCAAAAACAAGTACGGGAAAAATCACCTTTACTTATAACACCAATAAATACAATCTCTGACCGACGGGACTTTAAATAGCGGGACATTTATTCAACCGGTTAGCACACAAAAGAAACAACCGTAAGCCCTTAATTAAAACACATTAATTACGACACGGCACGGCGAAGGCCAAGGGCCTCCGCCGTAGCGGAACCAACCACCACTTGTTGCTCTCCTGGAAGCTGGCGTTCGGATCCTCTAAAGAAACCAAACCCATGCGACCCAGACATGCGTCCCCTCGTACATTCGCGCCAAAACTTACACACATGTTAACAGCGTCAGGTCTGCGCCAGAAGAGGTGGGGTAAAAACGTTCGCTCTCTCTCATTCTTGCTCACACAACTGACTCTTTTTATGGCGAAATAATTCTTGACTTAAAGCGACCGTCGCAACGAAATTCACGTCTAAAAAAGGATCGGCAAAAGACAGGTGCGTTAAGCTGCCGAGAAATGCTTGTGAGCCGGCAAATATTTAAAAATGCTCCTATACCAGCGGGATTTTAAATACAGGAATGAGAAAATACCTCAAATTAGAGCAAGGATCGCAAAAGTGAAAAATGTCCTCACAGTAGTAAATTGTAATATGTTTGTAATAATGTCAAATTCGAGGGTAGCAGGTTAGATTTTGCGTCAGTCTGTGTCAAAACTGACGCAAAACCTAACCTACTAACCTTGAATTTGACATAGACTTACAGTCTTGCCAATTTCAAGTAAAATTTTAGATTGCATTATGGGAAAGTCAAAGCATACTAGATGTAATTCATTTTAAGACACCCGGTATAAGACATACGTTTTAAACGCTACGTTTTATTATTTCTGACGTCACACAAAAAGGGTAATGTGTAGACTTTAGTAAGTGTTGACTAAATGTACAATAGGCTTCAGACAAGTTTATGACGACTTTGCAGCGAATATCAAGCCGGTACTAAACTTTTTGCAGGCTTGTAGCTATTAGTAAGTTTATATCAAATTTACAGCAAATTACTAAAGGTCTTTGCAGTAAATATCTAATAAACCAGCAACTGTGTTTAGTAATACGGGGAAAGATTTTATTTTTAGCTTCGTCAAAATATTATCTACCTGGACATTCGCATACAGCATGCACTCTTCAATCAAGCTTTCTTCGTCTTCCCCTCTGTCACTATTTGGAGTAAACACTCCTTTTTGCAACACTTCAAGCGTCTCAGCGAGACGCCTTCTGTAGAATAATATTACGCAAAACTTGAAAACACCTACAACTAAATGTTACTGTTCGAAACTGCGGTGGGTTTCTGGTTACCTGAGATAGCTCCAATTGCAAACACTATTGTCTGCATTAAGACGTCAAATCTGTGTATGTTGAAAAATACAGAGTGCGCCATACAGAAGGCCAAAGATAATAAGCCGGCTAGGATTAGGAACGAATATAGTTTCTGCCACATGTTATCTTTTAAACTTAATTGGAGGCCTGCAACTGCCAACCACTTCAGCTGTACAGCAAAATAATTTTTTTGACAGCCTCCCATTGCTTACGTTGACGGAGAACTGAGAAAGCTTATGCATAACTACCCAATATGCCACATGATTAAACAGAATGCTTAATCGACTTTACTACGACTTGCTTTTGGCTAGCCTTCTTACGTACAATAGTGAATTAACGTCACTCGCTGTAATTAACCTATAATTTTTGAATCAAAGCAACTGGAACTCGTTTAATTCGTTTAGAAGGATTATTAATTATTTAATGTTCAAACTAGAAAGTCTTTACATTAAATATATATCAAACAAAAATGACTATCATCAATTTGCGTCAAAAGTAATTGAAGGAAAATCCACGACTTAAATACCGCTTATGATGTAAGTTCTATAATATTATTATCTCTATACATAGAGTTGTGTTCAAGTTGATCTTCAAGAAAATTGATTCATAGCGTAATAATATTATTTTATAACTAGATATTAGGAATTTCCTAGTTGTCAATAATCAGGTTTTATTTCTTAGCGACTTTACGAATACTCTGGTAAGCGATATGGCATTTCTTCTTGAATAGTTAAGTATTTTAAATTTTTATAGAGATTAATAACTTTAGCTTGAAAACCTTTCGCTTGCAAATAAGATAATCTTATTTGTAGGGTATTTATTTTTACGTTGCTAGTAAGATGATCGATTTTCGCAAAATAAGAGAAAAGGTTAAAATCAATTTGTTTGTTTGTTTGAATTTCTCTCTAAACCTTCTTTTTTAGGTTCCACAGATTGATAAAGGGGTTCAAAGAATACATATTTAATTAAAAGCTTTCCCATAATTATTTTAACGTTTTGCGAAAATCTACTACTTTAACAAAAAATCTTATTGAAAATATCACCTTTTTTAACGGAAAATCATGACAAAGTACACTTTTTTCAAATATTTTATTAAAATGTCAATTTCACAGTTCCGAAGTCCTTTTCGACAAAATTTAGAGTTACAAGGGGTTACTATGCAAAAAAACTACGTGTACAACACGTTTTGAAAGTTTCTTTTTTTCATTCTTTTGCTTGATTAACTCAGGCTTCGCCTTCGTTAATCAAACTGCAAATTCATGAAAAAAGTATGACTTTCAAAACTGGTTGTACAAATTACTAAATGGTACCCTGCGAACATGGCACAAAAACTCAAACAATCTCGAAAAGGAGACGTCTTAGAAAGTTAAATAAAGAGTACCTTTTTGTGGGAAACCAAATGAAGAACAGTAAACACAAATTTTTTTGTTTGGAATTAAAATTTATTCTTAAACTCCCGATTTCTCTCCTTTCGACTATTACAATTTGACAAAATATAGCTATTAACATATCTAGGAATGTTATGAGTATCATAACTGCCGCAGATGTTTTGAAATCCGAGCTCGTAGAGCGAGGATTTTAAAACTTCTAAGGCAGTTATGATTCATAACATCCGTGATTTGTTCAATAGTTTATCGGTTGCTATATGGTTATGGTTGCCATGTAGGGTAATATTCTTTAACCCTACAGAAAAGTTATGACCTAGTTACCAGCCTACTTTTGTATATGTAAACAAAGGCTTAATATCCTGAAACCGGTAAAGTATATTAATTCATCAGTATGAAACGGGTCAATTCGTGCCACCTGTATTTGCGTATTTTATACCTTCTATTATACACTAATTAGTGATAGAGCCCAGCAGTATGTGTTATTATGTTCTATTTATTTACGTAGAATCGCATTATAAGGAAGCAATACTGTGCACGTGATCGCTAACTATATAGTTTTCGAGTGTAATACTCCACGTGAAAGAATGTGCCAACTCTGCAAATATAATTCGGGGAATAACAGGCAGCGGAGTTGAATCAACGCTGTGGCCTTCAAGGGAGGCAGTCGCGGTCAAACCTGCGAAGATAACATGTCGACTTGATCAGCGCCCTGTTATGCGAACAGTGCGGTTTAATTGGGCCACACCTAAATTAACCGAGTAAAGTTTTACGTGATTCCTCCACGGGGTACGTGGAGCTCTCTGCGAGGTGCCAGCCAAAAACCACAGCAGCACCTTGAAGACGCTAGCGACAGCCGAATCGACAGCGTTCAAAAAGCTGTTTCGACAGTAGCACTGCAGTGGCAGTGGCAGGGCTATGTGGCGAACAACAAAGGAAACAAGGTTAGTTCTATTTGCAATATCGCTAAGAGATCCAACCATAATTGCAACATTGTCGATAATTGTTGTAATAAACTATTGCGCAACTTTGAGCAAGTGGGTCGCTGACTGATAGAGGGAAATTACCGGACGGCATTACGTATTACGCCACTTGCTGATTGGACATCCAGAGGCTGCGAATAACAACGCGCCCTAAAGAACCAACAAGAATCGACAACTGCGCGTTCGAACTATTTGTGTGTGGGGTATTAACTTTGCATGCGCTACTGAACATTCAGAATTTAGTTAAGGCAATTTCTCAAGTGCAGTGCATAACTGCTTTGTGTACTTGTTTTTATGTACATTTTTCTTTGTCTGTCCATGTTTGTTCACAGATTATATGTATTCATGTAAACTGTCGGGTTTTTTATTACCATTGGTGTTTGCATTTGTAAGTACAACATTTCAGGTTCCACGGGCTGACCCCAACAATATTAGTTTCCCTTAGCTACACTGACGATGTAAATGGAGCCTCACAGCTTACCGACTGATTAAGCTAGCGAACCCTGGGCATTTTAACGTAATAATTCAGTAGGTGTAGGGCTGTTTAAGAGGTACCATTACAAGTAGGAGTAACTAACATATACTTATTTTAAGATCAATATCGCTGGTGTGAAGAGAGGTTTTTAATGAAACAGGTGTTACGTGAACTCCATTTATCACTCAATAGTCGTGAAGGGAGGAGGGTTAGAGAGAAATTATATAACTTGTTTTATTAGTAACGTGCAAAAATCTAACACTTCCAATTTACGGTACTTATTTTTGAAGTACCCTGTATAATGGCCAACAATATAATATTCACAATAAACAGTTTAAAGTTACTCAAATAGTAAAAGCGTCCGGTACAAAAATTCCGTATTTAAATTAATAATATTGTTCAACAGCAGCATAAAAAACACAAATAATATGTATTTGCAAATTAAAAAGTTCAGCCAGCAAAACTTGAGATTTGTAGAATTTCAGTAGAAAGAGTTTGCCCTTGGAACAACAATTCAATAAACGTATCGAGTGACAACAAGAATTAAAGGAGGAAATTTGTGTGGAACCTAACACAACAACATTGTGGTAGCTACAACAAACGGCAACTTTCCCACAACAGAGTCTCCGAATCGCTCGCGGACACCAGACTTGCAAGGAATCAACCGTGGTTTGATACAGACAAGCTACGGATGAGGGGCCTCCACGACAATGAAACGGAGAACCCGCCTATCCTCAGATGCAGGCGAGCACCAAAGCTGAGTCAAATAAGACACGTAGCCCCGAGAAGTGAGATTACTACAAAATGGCTACGAGGATAGCAGCTGCAAATACCGCGAAGATAAGTACGTACAAATGCCAAAATAAAAGGGCGAGTATAGAAGACCAAAAGACTTATGCCACACGTCGAATGAGGGAAATGCACCAACAATGACCGGCAGAACGTATTAGCGACTGCAGCGACAGAATATTCAAGACGAGAATCACGGCGCCGGAAATTTGAAAACTACGCAATGTGACTATAGCCCGAAATTATAAAGTGGCGTAAACTTAATTTCGGAATTATGTTAAATGAAAGGTTGGTTGGGAAAGTTCAGTTAAACAACTTAAAGGCACATATTGGATAGGCTCCTCTGCTTAACCTGCCTTTTTTATGTGGTCTGGGTCGCACTTAATTAGCTCTCATAGTTTCTGCTATTTAATTGGCAATTATATCCCAGCCTTCTTTGTCCTTTATGTTCCTGTAGTCTTACTCAACTCTGAGATGCTGTTGTTTGGTTTTTACACACTGCTTCTTCTCTCTTCTATCAGTTTCTTCTTCTTCCAGTACCCTATCCGTTGCCGGACGTTGGTTAACACATTGAAAACTATCACTTTATCTAGGGCTGTCTTGACGAAATCACTGGATGGACGGCCAAACCACTAAATTCTTCTTCTAGTCGAGCCACGCCCGTCTTTCCTCCTGTATGATGAGATGGAAAATACCATACGTATCTGAGTATCCCATCATATTCACGAAGTACACGAGCGTTTTGGACATGACTGTGATGATCTCATTATATTTCCCTATCTTTCTCATAACGTATTCGTTATGAGCACGCTTCATCCAACTTCGCAGTATGTGGCGATGACACCACATCTCAAACTCTTTGATTCTCTTCAGCGTGGCTTTCGTAAGAGTCCATGTCTCTTCACCGTACAAGAAAACGAAGGAGACGTAACCGCGTAAAATGGCCACTCTGAGGTCTAGATCGAAGACTTTGAAGAACGCATATCTTGTCTTCTAACAGATGCTACATCGAGTTTTCAGTGAGTGGTGCCAGTTTTCGCCAACCGCGGGTTTGTGACAGATTATCTTGTTAAACCTCTGGATTTGTTTTGTTCCCACTGATACGCCTTTTTGTGCTACTGGGTGCATAGTCACTACTACGTACTTTTTCTTCTTGACGTTCAGTAACAGCTCGTACGTCTCACACGCTATCAGGATAGGATTTAAGAGTCTCGCCATTCTGTCATTACTGTCGTTTATCAGCACACCGTTGAGGCTAATTCCGTCTGCTGTGGCATGAAAGGGTTTACTGAAGACGTGCTCAGAGCAGCAGTTGAAGATCATTAGAGATAAAGTACATCTCTGCTTTACTCTTCTCCGTATCAGTATCTCTTCTGTCTGATGTTAGTAGAGATTAGCTATGAAGCGTAGATCTTTGTTACATATGCCCGTAAAGTGCAGCATTATGACCATCTTTTCGTATCGGACATTGTCAAATGCCTTCTCGAAATCTATGAAGCAGAGAAACACATTGAAATTGACGTTGTGACAGGCTGTACCAGGACTTGGATGCTAAAGAGAGTTTCTGGCGTGCCAAGCCCGATGCCAGTTGCTAATGATTTTTTTTCGATCAGCTTGTATATCTTAGCGCTGATGATACGCTGGATAGGCTTCAGGACATGGCTCATGAGACTGATGGTTTGGCGGTTTTGATTTTAGCCAGTGGGATGCCATATTGCCGCTGTTGTACAACTCGCTAAACTGACAGCGGAGTAACAAAAGCCCCTGTTTATTCTTCATCCATGCAGAGTGGTCTGCAAGCTATTGGAGTGTTTTTCTTTCTATTTAATTCTTTCATTACGACTAGTCGCCCATTTTTCAAATATCAGGAGTCGTTACCTGTGCTACTAGTTTTTTAGGCCCCTCATAGCAGTATTGCGGCTGGATTTTCATTGGCACATTTATTTCCTCTTCCAATATAATTCAATTCTTTACTGGTGTAACCAAGATGATCTAGTCCGGTTTTGTGTATTGGGAAGAGTTTCTTAACTAATTTTCTTCTTTCTACACCAGTTAATTCTATGTTTTGTATGCAGTTTCCTGTGCACTGTTCCATATCATCCTCACCATATATTTAAACGTTGTCTCACACATTATACTCTAACCTGGCGCGTGAGTGAAATTTGCTCATGTTAATACACGTTTTGCGTTTGCTTTAGTTTCACTGACGCACACGTTCATTCGCGTTCATGGTGTGACTCTCCACTCACGGCGTGATCCGTGACTTTTATTTGAAAATCCAAATTCATATTTTAAACCAATAAAGGAACCGAAACAGAACTAAGAAGTTCTAAAATAAAATATACTTTACACGAAATATAATAATTTACATATGTTTCGTAGCCAGAAAAACTAAAAAAATCAGAAGTGAGCATAACACATTACAACAAGAGATAAGTACCGATTTCTCGCGAAGAACTTGTTCTACAACAGTCTTAAAAGTCTCTACTTTTAAAGTACCAATATCTGATATTGAGTTGACATATCTCTTCCTGGTACCAAAATGTATCTCTTGCTATGCACACTTTTAGTACCTAGTTTTAATAGCTATTGCTACGGATATTTTGTAGCTTCTCCTGTATTTGTAAAAATTTTCTAGTTGAGTTTTATCTTCAAGTATTAGTAGGTGGTTTCAACTGGTAATTTTTCCTGCGTTAGTATAGACATAGCTAGTTGTATTTTAGTTTTAAACATTTTATTATATTTAATAGGTGGTTTTGCATATAACTCCCCTAGAAATTAACTAGATTGTCCCTCATTTGAATTTATTCTGCTCAATTCTAGTTACATTCACGCCTAGTGGCTAGGCAACCATATGTGCATTTATTATAAATAAATTTCCTGGCCTGATTTGTTGCTCGTGCAATGTTGTTATCCTATGCTGTAGTCTAATTTTTCAGGAGGTTTTTCTGTGGTTTTTATTGCACAAATTTTAGAAAGTTTTTGATACCCTGGAATTTGTAGAACACATGATTGCTTTCTCACGTCCTTTTTCCCATTTTAATTTCCGTGCAAGCTGGTTGTGCCACGGGACTGTGCTTCATTTATGAGCTAATTGGTTTAGCTCCGCTCCGTTTCAATTATATGGAGGATCTACAAGTACAAGTGCTCTTTTATGACGTTCGTAATTAGAGATTTTGGTTGTTTTATCTACGTCTTGTCGCCACGGCTGATTTATTGGGCCAACGTTACCCTTGCACCTTCGCTCTGGCTACCCTCCAGCAATAGGTAAGCTAACGATAGCTCTGGCTTCTTAATCGAGGGCTCACTTGGGAATTTTTGTACGTTTTTAACCATCTCCCTTTGGGATTAATCTTTCGTTGGGATCAATTTATGCTAGAATTCAATTACTGCTGTGACCCGGCTATGTGTTTCTGTAATTTGAGGTATTGCAATTGGATTTCGCTATCTACCTGTCACGGTTCCCGCTAGGAAATAGGAGCTTGCCCACTACATACCTGTCACCCTCTCGCAGCTCCCCCGGCTTCCAAAGCAAGGCCACCTGCGTTGCTTGAACTGCTGTCGGAAGCCAGCGCACTCGGCTCCACCCATCTCGGAAGCCCCAGGTGCAAGACTGCAAGGAAACATGCGGAATAATTAGACTTGGGTGTGTACCTTTCGCACAGTTATAGGGCATGCTATACCAATCGTTCCCCTTGTGTATTATTTTTTTAATTAGGCGAACCTTTCGCATAGACATTGTCAGGGAAAGTTATACAGCTCGACCCACTTTATGTAGTTTTAAATTAGATTCGAGGCTGGCTGCATCATTTGTGCTCGTCGTTTACTGAAATACTACCGTTTGAAGTTATCTCGGCTCACCGTAATTATGGTAAATTATGAGGCCCCTCTGTAGAGCCAGTGGCTCCGCTAGAATTTATAATCGGGCTTGTACAAAATTTTGCAGATTAATACACTGAAGTTTTGCTTTAGACTGTAAGACATTATAGTAAGATGTATGCACTTACCTACGGCGCGTATTAGTCGTGTCTCGCGGTTTTTCACAGCATCTTGGGCCCCAATTTCTCACAAGTACAATATCCCGAATATCGACGTTAACTTGACGTATGAAGTAATTTATTTTCGCCTGTGGCTCGTAAACCGACCCCGGCAACGTATCGCTTAGAGTACAAGCTCCCGCTAATTATTTGCGGAATTTCACGGTTAATCAATATTTTAAGAGCATATTCAAGCCGTTTTGTTTTTTAATCATCCCATACAGTATAATGAGTTTACATTAAGGAACTCATCGTTCTCGTATAGCCATACAAATGTACAGCGTTTCCGAGATTTAGAAATTTTGAAGTCACGTCTTAATATCTATTCGTGCTAACTCTCGGGGTTGTAAGTTAGCCATACGCTTGCATAGCTCCGTTTCGCCGCGCTCTGCCTTACAGGGTGTGCGATAATTATTGTGCCTGCGTGAACAAAATCTGAGTTATGTTAGATGTTGCGGTAGCTTAAAGCGTGCCTTGTTTTATTTCATTTCGTCTATTTATGTATATATCTGCATAAATATGTATCTTTATATTTGCGGGTTTGCACTATAGCACCATTGTTCAAATAAATATTGTCATATGTTGTTGGTTTATTTTTGTTATCTGGTTGGCTGGATTTATGCTTTACCTTGTGGAGGTCCGACGCAAGGATTAGAAAACGTCGAGGACCTGGCGCCCTCTTCCTTTGTATTCTTTTTCAGCGTAGCTGGAACTCCGACCCTTCTCGGCGAGTTAGCACAATTAGGCCGATATTTACCAGCCGGCAAAATATATAATATAACTTTCGCCAACAGGTAAGGCCAAACCCTTTATCCTTCCTCACACTATTTATGATACAAGCGCTAAAAGTGACAGTTTATAGCACGAGACATAGAAAGTACGAAACAAAGCCGTAGAATCAGTGTCATAACATGTCAACTGCATTAACACTTTTACCACGAGTTTCCATACAATATTTTTCCACGACCTGAAATTTACTGGTATTAATCCATAAATAACGACTTAACAAAGGCTTACGTTTCTGACAGTTATAATTTATCTATACAAATAAAAATAAATTGCCGCATATATGTTACATCATCACTGGAGAACGGCTCGACCGATTTGGTTCATTTTTCTTGTTGTGTTCGTAATTGTCAGGATAAAGTTTGTATGAAAAAAAAATTTGCGAAAAACCACGGGAAAAGTAAAAAAATTCGGATTTCGTATGTTTTCGGTTATCAATGGCTTTTCGAAGAGAAAAATGGGAAAATCGGAGTGGAAAACTCGGAAAATAGGAAAAATCGATTTTTTCAGGATGGAAAAACCGGAATAGAATAATGGGAACGTCATGTTTCAAAAAATACACGCATAGGTTTATGTAATATTATGTCCGGGCAACGCTGGGTAAGTCACAGCTATGTGTATACAAGGAATAGGAAAGATATTTCGAAATTCAACCCCTGAAGGGGTAAAATGAGGGTTCCAATTTTGTATGGAAAAATAATATTAGATGGACATTTCGACCTGAAACTTCGTAGGAGTACTCCTAAAAAAATAAGCAAACACGTGATTTTCTGAAAAACAACCTCTTGGGGGGGGGGGGGGGGTGAAATGCGGTAAATAAGCCTAAAAATCGATATGGATGTCGTTATTGATGTTTTTTGGGACGTTGATTGCGAAAATGGCATTGATTTTTAAGTCCAAGACGGTGGACATGACACAAAATTAATACTCTATAGTGGTGAAACGGGGTTTCAGAGACAAATTATTTTTGGGCAGAACAACGTTTGCCGGGTCGGTTAGTTTTATAATAAAAATGACAGTACATAATTAGCCGGCAGCGGTGACTATTTCTGCAACTGGTAGTTGTCAAAATGAGTTGTCAAACGCAATTAGTAACATTTTTATTTTATTTATGATGCTTTAATTATTTAAAACAATTTACCTCCTATAACGAAAAACGAGCTTTACAATCCCACTTCCAGTTTAAAGTACATTCAAAATCAGCTTTTGGCACATATGCTAAAGGTAGACAGCTGATTTTACGTGTAGAACCCTGATCTTATAATACAGTTGTTTTCACATACCGATAATATGGAGGGTATGCAACTGAACATTTCGTCGATCCTATGATTGGTTGTTAAGAAATATACACTTATTAGTGGAGTAATTTTTGTTATAATATGTGTAATATAATAATGCCAGGCTTCGAACTGCCAAAGTCAAGTTACTGAACAGTTACAAATTCAAAAATGGGAAATCTTAGAAAATATAAGATCCTCCAAAATTAAATGTACAGTCGTGTTCAAAAATGTGTTGTCCATCGACAGTTTTAAGTTTATTGGTAGTTGTGTTATTACTCAGCAAATGCTCACACTGTATCATTAACTAGGTAGAGCTAGATGTATACTTTCAAAATATTTGTATATACAACACTTTTTTTAACTTGTAGTTAATTTATATTCACAAAGCCCAAATGCTGTACAGTACTTTAATTAACACGACTCTACCTGTACGCATTTTAAAGTATTGAATTGTAATTTTTGTATTAAGAGCGTGAGAATGTTACTTCTTGATCAAAAAAGTTATACGAATGCTCTAAAAAATTTCGCGCTCACAATACAAACAATGTTTTTTATTTTATACTGATGTCAAAAATTACATTTTGCGGACTATTTATGGTACAAAAAATGGAACATCAAAGTCTTAGTACTTTAAATTAAAATATTAAAGTTCAAGTACTTTAAAATTATACGTCAGTTGTTGACATGAAATTTGAAATGATTTACAACTTTTTATATAAAATTCATTAAACTTGCAGTATGAAATAAACCGTTGTATTCACCACGAACGAAAAGTGTTTTTAAAGGTCCTTGCAAGTAATTCCGTTCTCGTTCTTTAAAATATCACTTTTCGTTCTAGATAAATAAACTACAGTTGGTATGCCTTCTCCATTTTTCCTCTTCTGAAGTTGTCATCAATCTCTTCCACAAACTTGTCGATCCATTCTTCTTTTGCTTTTTTTACTTCTCTATTGATTAAGTTTCTAAGTCTATTATATTCAGATATATAATCAGCATGCTCCTTGGAAGACAATTAAAATTACTAAAAAACCGGCCCCTTGGTTGACTGACAACGTTAAATTGATGATTAAATTAAGAAACAAGGCAAAAAATAAATTTTAAAAATCTATAAATCCGGCACATTGGGAATATTACAAGTCACTAAGAAACTTAACAAATAACTGCATTTTGAAAGAAAAAAAGGCTTTTTACTCCCAAAAAGGTAAAGGACAAAATACTAGACAGATTTGGAAAGAGCTCAAAATTTTAGATATCCACAAACCATCAAACTAGTGATGGGCATAACCGGACAATTTTCATAACCGAATTATTTGCATTCGAATCATATTAATAACCGATTGATTATTTGATTACTCATTCGAATCAATTTTGGCTCTCGATTCGTTTCGATTAAGTCAGCCGGTTTGCCGGTTGGCGGTTCACCGTCATCTGCATCGGCATCGTAACTTGCAGATAGCAGAGGAACTCAGTTAATCGTTAATTATAATAATTGTATAAATGATTTTTATTTGGTTTCTAAGGAGTTTAAACCATTGAGAATAGCTATATCATTACTAATCATAAAGAAATTATAAATATGCGAATACAAAGTATCTATTGAATCAATTTTTAGTTCTTAAAATTCTCTAGTAGTCACACTTAAAATTTTCAACATCGAAATCCACTTCTTGTCCCAACTGCTCCGTTATTAAAAATTAAATATAAATCTGTTACGATATTGGAAAATCTTATTTCGCTTTCTGTTTATCCCTTATTAGGCATAATCAACCGCGTTTCGAAGCAAAAATTTAGGCCGTTATAAACACAGCTTCAGCAAATCTCTGACTCAGCAGAACGTTATCTTTAAGGGGATTGAACACGCTATTTAGTTTTTGTTTGCGGAAACGTTGGCCCATTATACGTAGCACAACTTTATGTCCCATAAATTTAACTCGTCGACTAGGAGTATCAAATGTCTTAATAACATCAACAATCTGCGGCGAGCCTCACTTGGGTCAATCAAGTACATAGTAGAAAAGGTTATGAGTTATGATTATTTACAGAATTTCGGGTCGCTGAGACGCGGCACGAAGTACGTATCAGGTTGAGGTTATTTTTGATTCGATTACTTGGAACGAAAACCGAGTTACACAGGTTATTTCAATAACCGGATAAAAGGTTATTTTTGATTCGAATAAGCCCATCACTACATCAAACCATCAAATACCCAATCACTTATCTAACCCTGAACACGTAAATAATTATTTTATTGATAATGTTCCAAAATTACAAATTGATAATGATTTAAAACAGTTTTATTTAAATTGTAATAATGACAATCAACAAAATGAATTTAAATTTGTAACAGTATCAGAGGAAACAGTTAGTAAACTAATTCTAGAAATAAAAACTAACGCAGTTGGTTCCGATGGTTTAAATATAAACATGATTATTTTATGTTTGCCTTTAATTCTTAAATATCTAACACACATTGTCAATGTTTGCCTTACGGAAAATATTTTCCCAGACTGCTGGAAAAATGCATTAGTTATTCCCGTACCCAAGATTAACGATCCACAAGAGTTTTCAGACCTAAGGCCAATTAGTATTCTCCCAGTCCTATCAAAACTGTTGGAAAAAATCATGAATAATCAAATAAGACATAATTTACATACTTTTAACTTATTACCGGAATGCCAATCAGGCTTTCGTTCATCACATAGCTGTACTACTGCACTACTGAGCATTACGGATGACATTTTACGGGCAACTGATAACGGAGATTTAACCGTTCTTACATTACTTGATTACAGCAAAGCATTTGATGCGATCAACCATGATTTGTTGTTTTCAATACTGCATTATATTGGGTTTTCAGCAAGTGCAGTAACATTAATTCAAAGTTATTTTAGTAATAGATCACAGAGTGTAAAAATAGAAGATAAAATCTCCAACTCCCGTCAATTAACACAAGGAGTGCCGCAGGGTTCTATTTTAGGGCCTCTGTTGTATACTATTTATACATCAAACTTTTATAATTACATTTTATTCAGTAAAATACACATGTACGCTGACGATACACAGATATACCGATTGGGCCACAATTATATATAACAGCAATAAGATAACATGAACAAGAAGATAAGACGTATTGCTTGAGTAAGAGAGAGATAAACATAGTAGCAAATATTCGAGAAGGCTTGACGTTTAATTTAATTACGACATTTGTCAACTAAACCTGCCTACTAAAATAATTTTTTCGTATGGCCATCTCTTTCTTACTCACGCATTCTATTTTGTTATTCATGTTATCTCATTGCTGTTATATATAATTATGGCCCCATCCGTATAAATCTTTTAACCCATCTTATTACAATACAGCTGTCCAAGAACTAACATATGATTTAAATCGGTTGCTCGAGATGTCATCGAAACATGCATTAGTGCTAAACCCTTCAAAATTTTGTGTACTTCTATTTGGGAGAGATGGTGATCGTTCTAACATACAAAATACGTTAAATGTGGCCATGTGTGATAACATATTGCCTGTAAAAGGTAGTGCAAAAAATTTGGGTCTCATATTGGACAACACATTCAGGTACAAGGAGCATATTAATAAATGTATACAAAAGGCTTATATGAACCTTAAAATACTATATCCCCATAGAATGTATTTAGAACAACCGCTAAAGAAGATGCTGTGCGAGGCACTTGTACTGTCTCACTTTGTATACTGTTCAGAAATATATTCCACTTGTCTCGACTCAGACACATCTAAAAGAATACAGAGAGTTCAGAATTCCCGTTTAAGATATATTTATGGCATACGTAAATATGATCATATTTCATATAAACTACCTGTAGCAAACTGGCTTAATATGGAGAACAGGCGTATGCTTAGCACAGCTTCTTTATATCACAAAATTATATTTGAAAAAACACCTCCTTATCTGTATAATAAGATACAATTCAGAACGGATGTGCATAATTTAAATCTAAGATATAAAGGTATAATTACCCCTCCGCAACACAAAACAGCTCTGTTTGAAAGGTCATTTCAGTATAACATTAGCAAAGTCTATAATAGCCTCTCCGCAACACTTAAAGCTTTAACACCCGCTATGTTCAAGAAAAATCTGTTAAAAATTATGCTTCGCATACAAAATAGTTTCTCTTTATGACTACGCCTAACTGTTTCTAACTATATTTATTAACATAACCTTTAATATCGTTAATATTATCTTGTATACATATTCTTTTATTGTTGATAGTTGATTCGTTGGCCATACTTTGCGTCTTCTACGCAGTTAATAATAATTTAAACCCAATTGTAATTATAAATTTACTGTTTTTTTATGAATAGGCATTAACTTCATTTTTAAATTTTTATATTATAATATGCAAGGTTCAGCTGAAAAGCAGCCATGGTTGAGCTGCGCCTTGAGGTTCTGCTGTGCCATTTCTTAAATAATGTATTTATTTTCTGTTTTTCTGTGTACATAATTGGAATCTCAGAATAAAGACTTTATTATTATTATTATTATTATATAATCGGACGAGAGGTCAAAATATTGCCGACAATAATTTTTGCGATTCAGATACGAGTTTCTGCGGCGACGAAAATAACGACCAGTGCTTGCACGAGTCGTTATTTTCTAAAGCAACAGAAATGAGACAATCTGAAGAGCAAAAATTGTCTGCAATATTTCGACCTAGAGTCCTATTCGGCTTGACAATTTAACTTTTCATTAAAAAATACTTACAGAAAAAATTGTCGCTGAAATAAAGCTCCTCGAAATATTGTCACTACAATAATTGTTACAGAAAAAATTGTCGCTGAAATAAAGCTCCTCGAATTATTGTCGCTGAAATAAAGCTCCTCGAATTATTGTCACTAAAATAATCGTTTGATTGGTAGTTTATTTTTAAATTGAAGACAGCCATTGGTTGACAATGACATCAGCTAAATTGTCACTTTTATTTTTGTCATTTTTAACTTTTGTTCTCTCTTTTATCAGGTTTATGATGTCGTTGTTTATCCACGGTCTCTGTGATTCATTCTGGGCGGTCGCCATTCCTTCAACTACTTCAAATTTCTTTTCTACGGTGTTTTGGAATTCTTTCAACTTGGTATCTTCTTTTAGCTTCTCTGTCGCCCATTTTCTTACTTTTACTACTTGTTTAAGTGTTCGTTTAAGATTTATCTCATATATCATGCATACCAAGTTGTGATCTGTGAATGTGTCTGTCCCGGGAAATGTTTTACATTGTATAATTTGTTTTCTGTGTATATTTCTTGTAATAATATAATCTATTTGGAATCTTGAGGTATCCCCTGGTTGGACTCATGTGTACCTTTCCCCGTTTAGGTTGTTGGAAAAGTGTGTTTGCAACTATGAGTTCTTTTTCTTTACAGAAGTCTATTAGTCGTTGGGGTCTTTTATTTCGGTTTTCTAGCCCATAATTGCCTGTCACTTCTTCCTCTCCTAGTTTCTCCACTACGGCATTCCAATCTCCTAAAACTATAAGATTCTCTCTTCTTTCTACATAATGAAGAAACTCTTCTAACTGTTCATATACTTCTGCAACTTCTTCATCTGTATATCCCGTGGTTGACATATACAGACTAATGCTAGGTCTGTTGGCTCGGCTTCTATTTTAACCAAAATCATTCTATCATTGTAAAATAAGTAGCTTTTAACTCTTTCTCCCCATTGTTTTTGTAGTATAATTCCAACCGGCGTATTTTTATTTTCGTCTCCTAAATAAAGAATTCGGTAATCATCGCTCCAGAAATCACCAACGTCTGCCCATTTAATTTCACTCATTCCCATTATTTGTATATTTAGGCGCTTTATCTCTAATTTTATTTCTAGTTTTCCACCTATACCCAGTGATCTTACATTCCATGTCGCTATTTTCTTGTAGGATTTCTTTCTGTTTCTTTTGATTTCGTTCATGGTTTTTCCCAAAATCGTCTCCGCCCGGAAATCCGATTGCGGGGCTGTTTTACTTCCGAATAATTTCATTTTAGAAGAAGCCATAATCATATTGTAAATGTAATTATATAATTATAATTGCATAATTATATTTATAATTGAGCTGCAGTGAGAAAATAATGCGGTGGGTTCTCCTTTCCTTCCACATCGCAGTACAGCAGCTGAGGGAGATGGATGCCATATTCAACTGCTGATTTCCAATCTACAGCTGTACAGTTGTACTACATCTCCGCCTATAGTTGGTTTTGCAAAAGCTGCTGCCCTTTTGCAGGATAAGGATGTAGGGTAGGATTAAATTTGGATAGGTTAGGATTGCAAGGTTAGGACCTGGTTTCCCTCTGTTAGGAGGTGAAAGTCACCAAGGCTCGCGTGGGCAGGGTCGCCTCCCTGAGGTAGACCTATTTCCGCTGGAATGACAGAGAGTGTCTTACCCGCTACCCGCTGGAAAACTTTCATAAATACTATAAAAATTGAGAATGGAGCATCCGAACCGGAAAACGCATTCAACATCAACTTTTGATTCTGGTGCAAGTGTTGTATTATGTGTAAACTTCTGATTGCTTTGCAACTAGCAGAATTAATTAGTATATTATTATATGAGCGATTATGACAGCCATTATTCACGAAGATGACATTTGCGCCACAAGCCGAAGGCGCGTGGCGCAAGTCATCTGAGTGAATAATGGCCATAATCGCGAATATAATACTATATTTTATCTACTCCTATGCAATAGGAGCCTTGTGTTCATATTTCCGAATTATGACATTTGTGACAGCTGTTAACTTCAAAAGTCATTTAATAATAAGAATGAATTTTGTGATTGGCTACAACCTATTGAATAATGAAAATAGAATTTTCTGATTGGTTGCAATTTGCAAACTATTGAATAATGAAAATAGAATTTTATGATTGGGTGCAAACCGTGAATTATGAATCATAATTCATGGCCATTGTGCAGTAGGAGTAGATAATAGTATATTATTATATGAGCGATTATGACAGCCATTATTCCCGAAGATGACATTTGCGCCACAAGCCGAAGGCGCGTGGCGCAAGTCATCTGAGTGAATAATGGCCATAATCGCGAATATAATACGATATTTTATCTACTCCTATGCAATAGGAGCCCTGTGTTCATATTTCCGAATTATGACATTTGTGACAGCTGTTAACTTCAAAAGTCATTTAATAATAAGAATGAATTTTGTGATTGGCTACAACCTATTGAATAATGAAAATAGAATTTTCTGATTGGTTGCAATTTGCAAACTATTGAATAATGAAAATAGAATTTTATGATTGGCTGCAAACCGTGAATTATGAATCATAATTCATGGCCATTGTGCAGTAGGAGTAGATAAAAGGTTTTTTATGACGAGATTTGACTAAATAAACCATCTTTCACTGTTTGCTTTAACGTAATTTGTCATTATAAAGCCTCCGTTAACTGTTATTCGTGTCTGACTCCAGACAGGGGCGGACTGGCTGGGAGGCAGGGAGGCAAAGTCCCCCCGGGCCCTCATACCCTACGAATGCGGGCCTCTGCTGGCCCCCAGTTTAAAAATCTAGGGACATACATACTTTAGAAAAAATATTGTCAGAAAATATCCATGTATTGTGTCAAGTATTTGTAATGGTAAAATTAATAGGAGGAATACTAAAAATTTATTAGGCTTACCAAGTAGACTATCGACATTTTTCCGTTAATCTTAAAATAGATGGATATTTGGTGATACAATAGCTCATATTCCCACGTTAAAATACAAAATATATAAAAATTGAACAAACTGGGTTGTGGGCTCAGGAAAAAGCCCTCAAGCGGGGTTTTGCAGGTATGATAATAATTGTCTACATCCGGTAGTATTGTTTGCATTAGAGAAAATAATGGAAAGTAAATTTGATTTTAAAAAACTAGTTCTGAAGCTGAAGCACATGTAGTTTTGATTTTTTAAAAGAATTTGGTACTAGTCGTAGACTACAATATGCTGAGTCTGTAGCATTTACAAATGTATTTTTAAAGTACGAATACGTATTATTGCTTAGCCGCACACAGGTTTCTTGTGAAAATTAATTTAAAATAAGCACATCTCGATTATGGGTAAGTCTTTTTCAAAACTTATTAAAAGCCTTTATGACTATGAATGTTGATAAAATGTCCTCGACTCTCTCGATTTTTATTACATTTTGAAAAAAAAAATTAAAAAATTATCCCTACTTTTCGCCAATATTCTAACCTACTAACTTTGTATTGAAATGGCAAATACATTTTTACTTGTCTGGTCTAAAAGACGAAGGAAGTACTGCAATTGTGAAAAATCACATTCCGAGATTTCTTTAGATCTTCATATTTCAGGGTCTCTATATGACGAAAAACATGTTTTCTCAATTTCATATGTCTGTCTGTCAGTACGTCTGTTTATCCGTCTGTCTGTCCGTCTGTTGGCGGTATTGTTCAAAAACCATTTTTTGGAAGAAGACGATATTTTTCATACGAGTTATATGTGTACCGGACTCGAGACCCAATATATTTTAAGTCAAATATATACAGGGTAAGCATCTTAAAAAATAAAATGTTGTCTATTTTTGATTTAACGCAGGAATAGATAAAAGTAATAATTTGCACATAGCTTAAATTTTTACCCTTAATAAAAATGGAACCCAAAAGATTGCGTAAATATCGTAAAATGGATAGATATGCAGAGATCGATGCATCCCTTATATTTTATTTTTATTTATTTATTTACACCAATAAAACGGGGCATGCCCAATTACATTATTGGCGGTTCAGGCCCCTTGCCGTATATGTACAGGGTGTAGAAATGCTTTACGCACCATAAGTATTTCAATGGTAATTTTTTCATATGAAAATATTTGCTTCCCTAATGATTTTAGAGCAAACTTGTATAGAAGTTTTTTGTAGAGAAAAAAATTCTGTATCCATTTATGCCAGCATTTGTACATTTTACATTTCGGAAAACTGAAAATTTAAAGCAATAAATTTGCCATTTTTAGACAAATCAGTGGTGCCTTGAAATTATTGAAGCATCTCAAAGCATCAACAAATTAGTTTGTTGTTTATTTGTTTGCATCTGTCAAATGTAGCACCAACCATGGCACTTATTGCACCTGATCTGCTTCCAGCATACCAACACTGCACAATTTGCACTGATTTTTGAAAAAATGATAATTCTAGTTTCTTTCATCATTAGGTTTTCTGACGTAAAATTACAAAAATGATGGCATAAATGAATGTAGAATTGTTTGCTCTACAAAAAACCTATGTACAAGTTTGCTCTAAAATAATTAGACAAGCAAATATTGTCATATGAAAAAATTACCATTGAAAACCCTATGGTGCGTAAAGCATTTCTACACCCTGTATACTAGTATAATATAAAAATAAAAAGTACAAACTAATAACTAAAAGTTGTAATTTAGAAACTAATAATACCTAATTACAAATTAAAAACTAAACATTCCTACTACTGGTTCGGGTTTCATAGAGATGGCTGCAATCAAACTTTATTATAATAATACATATTAACTTTTTTTCTAAAGAATTTAGGCTTTATGTTAAATATATTGTTTTCTGACTGGTGAAAATATGCATTGGTGGTTATAATTATTCTTATCATAGGCGAGTTAAGTATGTAATTCGTTCGACATGTAGGTAGATGGAATATATTTTTTGGTCTAGTTCTATGTGCCGGTATATACAGACTGACAATAGATAACAAATCACAGTCAATTCCGTTGTTACCAATTTATTTAGAAAACAAACGTCAGTCACTTCTCTTCTGTATTTTAAGTATAGATCCAGAAGTAAGCAAATGTAACTCGCACGAGGGAAGTTCCGTGTAAACCCCTTTACAGATTTGTACTAACTACTTTCTGCATTTTTCATTAATATTAGGTAAGTATCCAGGTTTTACAAACGGGCAGGGGCCTTTTAAGGCTGAAGTCCCCCCGGGCCTTTCCCTTGCCAGTCCGCCCCTGACTCCAGACAGAGTAAAGCTAACATTAAAAGCCGTATTTCTGATGTTTCTTTGCTAAATCTATTATAACGGTCACGCAATGGTATGTAATCAATTTTATTGCTTATTTTGAAATATGGATCTTTAGAAGAAACAAATCTGCTTTTTATATGCAAGAAGTAAAACTAAGGGAATTACTAACACAAGATATTTTATTTTGTATAAACTTCAGAAATATTACGTTATTTACATATTCCTGTAGAACATGGATTCAGTTCATACATTACAAAGAGTGCGAAAGAACTACAGCTTATAAGTGTGTTTCCTATAACTAAAATTTTGGTTTTGCCACTTTAGCTAAATGTATAAATAATTATAGATGTCGTAATCGATAAGACATCATTAATAGAAAGTGCTTTCTTGGAAATCTACAGATTTGAAAAAAAACGCAAAAATAGTATATTATGTTATTAGGAGCAAAAGTACAGCCGAACCACATACAGATACTTTTGCTCCGAATAACATATGGCATTTTTTCTTCAAACGTTTATAACAAATTATTTACAACGTTGTGAACAAAATCCGAAAAAAATTACTTTTTTCGACAACCGTCAAAAAAAGGGGACATTCGCGTATCGCTATCAATGCGCGAAGTTTGCCATTTTTGAACGTGTTAAAAAATGGGATATTTGTTTACGTTATCATTGTCGACGTGAAAAAAGGCATTTCGCGCACTAGAACGCCAAACAATATTGATATTCTTGTTTGACGGTTGTAGAAAAAACATTGTTTGCATTGTGTGTGCGAACTGTTTTAGAGCATTCGAATGACTTCTTTGATTCGGCTATCGCCTCGGCAAAAGAAATAATATTCTCACGCTCTAAAATCATTAATTTCGCGCTCTTAATACAAAAATTACTATATTTCATACTGAAGTATATCTGTTTTTAGATTATTATACATTTACTCAAGATTCGGTTCACTTGCCTTGATGTCAATTTAACGTATTTGACCTTTATCTGGGTACAACAATCTCATTGTCCCCTTTCACTCTAAAGTAATTTTGTGAATAAACTATATTTATTTTTTTATTAAATTTTACTAACAATAACTAAATACTTGACATTGCTATATTATAGGTTATTTTTCATTGTAATGCGCGTGCATTGGCGTAACGTAAGTAATTTTATCTTCATCCGTGTTGTTATAGCCTCTTAACCAAATTAATTAGAGTATCGTTAAGAGCTTCATTACCGCACTCATTTTATATAAAAAATACATTGAACCAAAGTTTATGGATGAAATTAAAGTATTGAACAATACACGTTTGCTTATGGCACACAACGAGACTCGTTTGAATGCCGCAAAACTCGGCTCACCGCCTCATTTTTAGCAATCAAACTCGTGTCGATAGGATGGTCATAATCAAACTTGTATCGTTAACATCTATAACTTCATCATAAATTCATAAATATCATCGCGATTCCACTTAATTTATTTGTACACCCTAACACCCAGCATCTTTACATCATGCAGATTCTAAAATGTAACGCATAAGAAGTAGTTTCTTTTTAAAATCGACAGTGGAAAACTTCGAAATCGTCATTACCATCTTTTGTAGTTGTCTGGGTGACGTCAACATTGGTAAAAAATATAAGTTTTCTCGATTTCAAAAAACGTGTGATTTATTGGCCTCAATCCTATGGGCCTTTGCAACTAAATCCACATTCCTGATAAAAAGTTAAAGTTTAGTACCTTGGCGTACAAATAACTATCCTTTTTCGCATTTTGTATAATAATGTGATATTTTACTAAATTCAAAATCGTTTAATAAAGTGGCACTTTGGTGCACAGAAGTGTCACTTTACTATATACTAATGTCACTGACAAATTCGAGGTTAGCAGGTTAGGTTTTGTGTCAGTTTGTGTCAAATTCAAGGTTAGCAGGTTAGGTTCTGTGTCAGTTTGCGTCAAAACTGACGGAGAACCTAACTTGATAACCTCGAATTTGACCTAGACTTACAGTGCCACCAACATATTATTCATACTTTTGAATTTCCACAGCCGCCTTTTTTAACGAACATGTGGTAAAATGCTTATATATACAGCTTACAGAATCTAGATTGACTCTCAAGGTAGACCAGGAAAGGCGCTGTGATATATTTGATTTCACTGAATTGGCAATATGTGGAAAGAAGTAATTGTCAAACATACAAGGTTTGATTATATTTTAAATGCGTTTGCGCAGTGACTAACGTCATATGACAGATTTTTTATGTTTTAAAGTGTGAAAATTGCTGTTGCTGTTGATTTTGTTAATTCTGTTATTTCCTTATTGCTATTGTTATTGTTGCTATTTTTGTGTGTGTTGTTAATTCTGTTATGAAATGCGCCATACCACAATGTTGAGAACGCCTCTGATTTATTGTGTCATTTAGCTTAAATAAGGTTAACAATTTAATGTCAATATGATAGATGTCAAAAGTGTTACCAATACAAAACTTGGAAATTACTAGATTCTAACATTAGTTCTGATTTTCATCACGCTTCAATCTAAAATCTGTAAGCTGTAAATGTTTGTTTATAAATACTAATGCAAAATGCGAAAAATAGTATACACACTTCGTAAGAAAAGTAGTTTTACTAAACTTATATAGCTTTTTAAGTTACTCGCTCGCTCGTACTCAATCAAGCTATATTCGTTTAGTACAACTTTACTTCTCTACACTTGTTCTGTAGTATACTATTAATATAATACAATAAAATACTTTCTAATAATTGTTTTCTGGGACGTTTATGATGTCATTTGAAACGTAATGCCAACGTGACGATGATTAATTTACTATGCGACGGAAAAACGGAGTAAGCTACTTGTGTCGGTACCATGTTAAAGGACAAATACACTACAGTTTACAAATCCTTTCTTTTTATTAAGACAAGGGAAGCTTTGGCGTGTTGGGGGCACTGACTTCATGCTTTTAAGTTTCATATTTGCACTTTCTCACATAACTATCTGTTATTAAATTATACATTCTACATTAATTGAGAACTAACAGGCCATGTTAATTTTTACATGAATTCTATGTTAACCTATACTAATTACACGTATATATAGAAAACTGTTATCAGTTATAGAAAACTATAATTAGTTGACTAGTCTCACACTAGATAACGTAGGCGATTGCAACTACTTTCAGAGCATTCCGGATAGATAGAGAGAACTGCTTGTTTGTACTATTAATTTCAAAATTCATATCTCATTTTAAGTAACTTATTGTTTTTCAAACCGACAAAAAGATAAATACCAAGTTAATAGTATTTTATGCAATAAGTTTATAAAGTATATGTCTTTTTTACAAGTGGGAAATTTACACACACGAGCAAAGCGAGTGTTGTAAACCCACTAGTAAAAAAAGATGCTTTATAAACTCTTTGCTAATTAATAAAATTCACTACATTTGTATGTATTTTAAATTTCCAATAGCTGGTAACGCATGGTTGTCATGTGAACCTTGTAAAAAACTAAAGTATATTGTTGCTGGCAGTATCAGTCGATGTCAAATGTGATGTTAGCAGGTTAGGTTTTTCATCAGTCTGACACGAACTGACGCATTCCACATAGACAGCCTCACCAATAATAGTGTTTTTGTTTTATTCATAGTTATTATTTTATTTCACATCAATAATGACATATTTTAGACATTAAAATGTGTCAAATAGGAATTACTTATCAATGAGGTGTTGCAAAATAGTAATTTACGATATAAGTGAGTAAAGCTAGTCTTTAGTTACTAGTGGGGCAGTGCCTAAAGATGCTTTTCACATGTGTATCGTACAATATTTTTTCTACGACAACCACTAAAAGTAGGCCTTTCATCACTAGCTTTTTTCACTAAAAGTGACGTTTTATAATTTAGCGTGTTTAAAATGAGATCAGCTGCTTACTTTTAGCCCATGTGCTAAAAGTGAAGTGAGGTTATAAAACTACAATTTCGAACTGGAAGAGAGGTTGTATTCTAGTTACTTCTTGCGTTAGTGTGTAGTATTAAAATTACTTTTGATAACTGACTTTGACAGTACTGGCTCCACAAACATTCACCTGGACGTCAAAGCTATCACTTTATTATGACATAAATTATAATTGACATAAATTCAAACCTTTGTTAAATCGACATTTATGGATTAATAATAGAAAATTTAAGGTCGTAGAAAAAATATTGTATGCAAACTCGTGCTAAAAGTGTTAACATCAACTTTTAGCACTTGTTGCATAAATAGTTATTATCTACGATAGAAGCTAGAAAACACGGTAAATATATAAAAATATTTTATATATAAATTAGGACTACTAGCAACCGGTCGTAGTTTAGCGTAGTTAAAAATTTTAAAACAGGTTGCTATTGACGACGTAACCAATAAAATTATTTTAAAAACGTTGACAATAAAAGTCAATTTCACTCTGTCATAGATAAAGGATACTTAAATGAAGAACTAGCTCTAAATACCGAAATTGTTAAGGCAATACGTATTAATAAAAAAAAAACTAAATGCACAATGTTATCAAAGCTGACTTCGTGGAATGCAAAACAGCCAATAATGACGCTTTTTTTCATTAATAATTTTCAATTTTCGGTACTTAAACTTGAATATTTTCTTTTCAATATCTGAAAGTCACCCTTCTTGAAATAACTAGCTAATTTATTTAGAGCTGAATTCATTAATCTAAACGGGTCAATACACCTAAATATTGTGTTTTTATAGTGTTTTTGTATGGAAATGTATTTTTCTTTGGTCAATGGTAACAAAGAAATGTGCAGTGTAAAGGAATTGAACCCGTCTTTAATCACATAATTGCTTACATTGGGAAAAACGGAATAATGGGTTTTATTTTATAACTTATATTAGAAGAATTATGATTTAATCCAAGAGAAGCCCCGTAGAGCAGTTGCGAAAGCGTTAGGCTAGCATTAAGCAAGTCCTCGGTTAGAATCCCGCTGGGGTCGGAATTTTTCCGCAGCCTTGGCGATTGGATTTGGGCTCAGTGCGACCATTCACAGTTGGGCACCAAATTAACTGTGCTCTACTCAGAACCACAGACCTAAGAGATAGAGTAATAAGGTCAACACATCACAAAAACACACACCGCACACAATGGTTGCTGCGCAAGCACAAAAGGCGCGCTCCAACTCTGTATCTCGAATACGGGGCAAGTTGATCATTGTACCGCCAGATACTAGTGTACGAAGCTCCAGCCTCTACACCGCAATGTAAATGAGGTTACAGATAATACATACATACTGTAAAGGCTCTTACCTTGAGGGCACCTATATAATTTTTGCTATATTATTAATCAATTTAATTGTTATTATTATGTTTGAACTTTGTCTGTCATTTTATTAAGCTGGTTAAAATGTGACCCGTACTAATTTACTGCACAAAATAAATGGTTGTATGCCCGTTTCAATATTTTATTTAGCTGCAATTAATTTGGAAAAACGCTAGCTCAGTAGAACAATAACTCGTTAATCCCAAGGTGAGTTCCTAGTAGGTTATAATTTACAATTTGTCTGATACGGTACTGTACACCTAAATTAGTTCAAATACGCGGTAGTTAAATGTTTACCAATCTGTCAAAAATCCCACAAAATGGTTTATCTCGTGCAGTCAGCGGTGTTTACGTTAAGATATGTGAAATTATAAACATCCGTAAGGTATTTATTCAAATCTTCGCGCTTTGGCGGCAAATAACATCTTTTGTTTCAGGCAGGTATTTATTTCATGACGTCAGATAGACGCCGT
>OW679203.1:5284920-5346842 GCA_940337035.1 Agriotes lineatus | reverse complement strand
GATGCTTGTATTAAAGTAAATGAATTGATTAAGGAACGCAAAGGAGACAGCTTGCTTTTCACAGGGTTGAAGTCAAAGTTCAAATTAATTAATTATTAGGTTTGGAAGAATGAATAGCCACATCAAATTAAAGAATCACAAAAAGGTTTGCTATGTGCAGGTCATTGAAGCGTAGAGTTCAATTTAGCTAATTAGATACAATTTGTGAGCAATTCTTAAAAGGTATGAGGCAGAGAAATAATAATGTTGCAACGAGCAATTAAGGCAGGCATAAAGGCATAAAAATTGCAATCCTGTGAAGAAGCAAACATGACTTGATAAAACAAGGCAGAAAAGCAGACACACAAAATAAGAGAGGAAAACGAGTGAAAAGAAGACAGTTGGACACCAAAAAACAATTATGAAGGAAGTGAACTCTTAAACTAATCAGTGTAATTACGTGAGTGAACAACAACGCAATTAATAAAACGTGTAGTGGCGCAAGAGACATTTTGATTATTAAACAATGTAGACAAGATTTTAGCTGTAAGAATTTGTTTCGATTTAATTATTTGTAAAAATATTTAATTTAAAATGTAAGAGTCATTTGGACTTGGTTAATATCCGTTTTATAGTTATTAGATTAGCATTTGTTTATAACGGATTCCAGCAGATAACATTTGAATAAATTAATGTAGTTTTGTGCTCATTTATAAATAAAAAAATTTCCTAGTAAATCATCATTTTTATAAATAAAAATTATACCAGTGTGTTGAGCAAGTGTCAGAGCTACTGTGAGAGTTTCCCCAACAAAAAGTTATTTTTCACCACAAGCATCCCGAGGGCTGCGTTGGCAGAGTTTCCCCAACAAAAAGTTATTTTTCACCACAAGCATCCCGAGGGCTGCGTTGGCGAGCACTTTAAGTTTTCGAAGGCGAATTGCAGCTGAGAGGAGGTTCCAGAACCAGGGCGATCTACTGGGACGCATCGAGGAGGGCTGTAGGACAACGACCAGTGGCACAAACACCGGAGGAAACCACTCCAGGAGAAGATCCGAGCTGGGGCCCCTTTTCCCAGGACGGAGCGTACCATCTCAAAGTTTAAAGGTACTGTAAAACGCTTAATATCAGTGTGTGAATCCGGAAATTTGTGTATAAGCGACACAATACCGGTTTGAACAAGAAACAGGCGTATTTAAGCCTCCAACTAAAGCGTTTTTTAAATTATTAACAATAATCCAGTTGTGAAGTTAGGTGAAGATTAACAATTGCAATAATTCAAGCAGCATTGGTTTGAGGTCATAAGACAAATTAATCAGTGAAACAAATGAGAATTAGACCGCCAAATAACTATCATTTAAATAAATACCTTGTTCGAGCATTCACAAATTTAATTTTTGAAGTCAAAAACGCTTACTGAAAGATTCAAACCATTTTGTGCAAATTGACAGCAGCGCTCATATTTGCGACTGCATATTTGAATATAATTCGGGCGCACAGTGGCGTACCCAAGTTAAGGTAAAACTTTACAAGTTATCAGGAAACCACCCCTTTGAATAGAGATTGAGTGTCTACCGAGCTAGCGTTTTGAGATTGAAATTGCAGATAGATAAAATACAAAAAATGGCATAATACTATTTTATTTTGAATAAATTACAATACCGCAACTATTTTAACCAGTTCAAATCTTGCATTAAAATATCAAAATTGCTGGTGGAATCAAGCCATCTCAATTATAATAGCAAGCCCAATGTGGAGCTTATTAGACCACTTCAAATTATGAAACAAATCAATAAGCAATATAAATATATCACAGCCAATACATATCACAAATAAATATAATAAGTTGACCTATAAAACAACGATAGTGCTACGTAATTCAAGACTAGGCAGAAGGGCGTTAGATGCTTAGCAATCATCTAGTTAAGCGTCCAAAATCTTAAATCAAATAAATAAATGTAAAAGGATGTCTAAACATAAATACAGTGTCGGTCACCGTGAAGCGGAGATCGATACAACACGTGGCATGACTAAATTGACCAATGATCAAAATCACACAAAGCTCTAAATACCCAAATATACTCCGTTTAGCAAAGTGCAAACGAAAGGGGTGCGAATAGCGCAAGTACGAACTAAGGCCAACGTTCAAACCCCGAGAGTTGGCTTAATAAATTGACTTTACTGCAAACAAAATTTCGGCGGGGCGGTACTTGCAGTTTATGAGATCTCACAAGGGGGTGCTAGGACCTATAAGAAATTCATAAGGCGCATTTAGGGAAATTGTATTGTATATTTGGGAAATAAATATGAAAAGTAGAATTTAATTACTTATTTCAAAGACTGCATGCAAAACGACAAAAGGAGCATAACAAATTTTTAAATAATAGTTGCGGGTCACGTCGTGAGTAGAGGATCCCGCCGTGACCGTAAGCGTTCGTGAATCGGAGTGTTTAAAGCAAGCGTGAAATGTGCGTGACGTCACTCACGCGCCCATCTCTAGTTGATAGTAACACCACAGTACTGTTTTCGGGTGCAGAATTATGGATACATTGTTAATTACATATAAGCGGATATATGATGATTGTGAACACATTGTTCCAAAACCAAAATCAAGATAATATGCTGAATAATATCTACATTTTAGTTTTACATAGACAAGTTAAAATAAAAGGTGTCACTCTGTTATTGGAGGTTGATCAAACCTGCCAGCTACGGCTAATATTGCAGAAATTGTGTTCAGAGAAAATTTTACTCACAACTACAGTCTATACCCATACCCTCGTCAAGTTGGAGATATATCTGTAGACATACCACAAAAACTGTTGGTGTGATATATTTTTCTCAATTACTCTTGGCGAGGCTACATACAGCAGCCAATATTGTCCCTATCACTATCACTATCAACGAACAGCTATAGTTTTGCAAATAAATATAAAGAAGAGTTACAGCACCTGATTTTATACGCGAGGCGAACATACAGTGGGAAGTTATGTAGGAATTTTCACAGATGGTACTTGAACATTGTCTGTAAAATCTATCAGACGTTTGTGAAATGGAAATGTCCACTATGTATCTGCACACATTGCACGATTGTTGGAGGAGCTCTTGCTGCAACATAAATTAGTCCTGGTGTAAGTATGATGTTAACAACAGGTGTAACCAATTATGCAGAGTTACTATTTCATTGGGAGGCAGGAGTGGTGTCATGGAACACGTATTTGAAGCGTATTCATGAAATAAGAAACGAAATAGCAATCGCCATGGAACTTGAGCTACTTCATAGAATGAGGAATTAAATACCTTAACTCTTCAACCCCAAGAGAAAATTTATATACATGGTGAGGCACATAAAGCGTTACAGAGCAATAGCACTCAAACTATTGATTACATCCAAAAATGTTTCAGGCAAAAGTTTCAGTGTTCGAGAAGGTCGTCATACTGGACCACCCTATTTTTTTATCGGTAGAGGCGCTGAAAGTACGTCAAGGTCAACTCCACTTTTTTAAATGGAACCATGTATTTTTTTTTCGATGACATTATTACCGATTTGAAGACAAATTCAGCGACCTGAAACACAAGGTCATTCTAGTCACGCAAAGTATGAAAATAGTCGAAAAATCGAAAAATGCAACAGTGCAACAAACACGAGTCAACACGACGGTGCACCACCCCATTATGCTCTGTGTTTAAGACAAGTGATGAATGAGATTTTTGGCGAAAAGTGGATAGGACGAGGCGGTCCTGTAGCTTGGCCACCTCGATCGCCAGATCTAACATCAGCAGATTACTTTTTATGGGGTTTTGTCAAAGATAGGGTAATGGCGGTAGCACCTACCACGCCTGACGACATGAAAGACAGAATACGACGAGCATGTACCGAAATTACACCACAAATGTTAGCTGAAGTTAGACGGTCTTTTCATCAGCGAATTAACAAGTGCTTACAAGTCGAGGGTCATCACTTCGAGCATCTTCTGTAGGTAGAATCAAACCAAGGTTAGTGGATCCTTTGAAAGTGATTATTCCGATATTTTTCGATTTTTTGACTATCTTCATACTTTGCTAACTAGAATGACCTTGTGTTGCAGGTAGCTGAATTTGTCTTAAAATCGGTAATAATGTCATCGAAAAAAAATACATAGTTCCATTTAAAAATCTGGAGTTGACCTTGACGTAGCTTCAGCGCCTCCACCGATAAAAAAATAGGGTGGTCCAGTATGACAGCCTTCTCGAACACTGAAACTTTTGTCTGAAACATTTTTGGATATGATCAATAGTTTGAGTGCTATTGCTCTGTAACACTTTATATGCCTCACCCTGTATACTAGGGCTGACTGACAAAAGTAAATGCTTCTTGTTAAAAGCTAGAGTCATGGAATATAAATTTGTAACAACAATATAGAAATGTTTACAATTGTGTATGGATTTGTCAAAAGGCAGAAGAGCAACATTTTACTTAGAAATATTGAAAATGATTTTATAACTTCGACAAAGAATTTTAGAGAATATTTTATAGCTGACGATAACGTAGTAACAATGTACGCGTAGGTTAGAAAACCCCTTCCAAAATAATCGTAATGGGTTCTCCATTAAAGACTTGACGTCAAATCGAGATATAAAATAGTACATTATAAGTCCAGGAAGAGAGAAGCACACTTTTCCCAAGGTAAAATTTTGAGAAAAAAATAGCGTTCTCTTTTGCTGATGCTTTGTATATACTATTTTTATCTTTGAGATATCAGTTTTTATTGTAGTGGCTGCTTTGAAAAGATATACAGAGCCCACTAAAATATAGAGGGAGAACTAAGGGTGCTAATTTCTAATATATTACCATCTTATGAAGCACTTCATTCTGCAACAAGTCAAAAGAAACAATTAATTTTTTAATCATGGTTATTTTTACATTAGTTACTATATTATGCAATAATAATATGCACCCATATCTAACATATTCAATATTTTAGAGTAGATAATAGACTAATAAAATAACAATGCTAAATCTCTCACAATGCTTTCCATGTTTTTGTTTAAATTTTTAATAAATGCATTTTTTTATTTTCACTCTTGCATTGTACAGGTTGGGAAATTTTGCGTCCCCTTTGAATATTTCGAGCCCGCTTCCCCATAGCTAGTCCTACTCTAGAATTTCAGAATCACTGCTTTAAGATTTCAGTTAGATCTTTTACTTTTAATGTAGTGTCTAATAATTTAATTTTCTTTAACGGGAGAACGATTTATATAGGTGTATATGAATTAATAGCTCTTTCAACAATTTAACATTAACTTACATCTACCCACAATCTTTGATAAAAGTACTATGCAAAATTACATTTAGCAGGGAAAATAACTTTTAACTTCGAGGTTTTCATAGTCGAATAGAAGAGCTTTTCAAAACAAACTATGTAATTATTTAACTTATCTATTAAATCAAATATATCACTAACTCATTCAAAAGTTTAGAATTCAAAAGCATGTGAATTCTTTTCACAAGTTCACGGCACTATTTTAGGGATGTGTTTTCCAGCACGGAATAAACAAAAAAGTTCATACAAACATAGGACCTAAACGGCTTCGTTTTCAAGATACAGGATCTTGAAGTTAATTTTTTTTTATTCTAATGAAACTTGGTGTAGGTTAGTATTTCATAAAGTGGCATTGTTCGGTCAAAGAAAATTAATTTATTTCCACCAGTGGCGTGCATCGGGACCACCTCAGTTAACTTATTTTAGAAAAATCTGCTACGCCACTGTTTTTTAGCCAAAAGTTTTGTAGCTATTCTAAGATTGTTTGTTATTAAATATTATTTTTAGAAAGGTGATTTTGAATCTTTATTGTAAGTGCCAGTGGTCAAGATCATACCTTCCATTTAGGATTTCGGGATTATGTATTAAATAAATTGGTGGCGCCTTTTGAAATTAGTAGGTATATAAATTATTGAAACCCATCCTTGCCTCCACGGATTAGCTAGTGGGCCCCGTTGAAAGCAAAATTGCTTCCTCAACTCGCTATTTGACTTAACTTGAAGTGCCATTTGATGCTCTTTCAGTTTGGTTAGTTTAATTTGCTATTAAGTATTGAAGCGTCCAGCGGCACGCCTCATCGCGTCCGGTTTTCTAACAAAGCTCGAGCCCTGTATGGAAAAACTATACTTTCCTCAATTTGTTGTACAATATCCTTTGTTTTTATGTTTTTCATCTTGGGTGTTATATGTTTGTTTTGGCTCTAGTTCCACCTTATTCACACCAACTCCGACTACGCCGGGGCATAAAGAAGTACATCTCCGGTGTAAATCGAGGACTGTCTCTAATGTGTTTTTATTACTAATTATTATGCAATTATAGCTTTGTTTGTAGGTTTTACACAAATAATAACTTATTTCATAACTAAAATACTCCTCTTAGATAATAATTGAAAATTATAGGCAATATTTCAGTATTACCCATCCTTTCTATTTTGATATCTTTGGTACTCAGTTCGTATTTCGCGCGCTGGCGCCACGCCTACTTATTTGGCTTTGCATCAAAACGTTTTATAATCTCGTGTTTGTCTTCGGAGCCTCCCTTTCTGAGGCTGAGGTTAGGTTTTCCGTCAGTTATGACACAAAATGACGCAAAACCTAACCTGCTAACCTCGAATTTGACATTGACGTACAGTGTCACCAACATATTATTCATACGTTGAATTTCCACAGCCCGCTGAGGAACAGTTTTTTTTTGGGTCTTTCGATATATATGAATATATATCTTTGATAGAATAAATATTTTTCTAGAAAAACGGAAAAATCTGTAACAGCTATTTCGTTCATTGGCCGTTAATGGGACCTAAACGGCTGCGTTCTCAAAATACAGTTTAAAGAAGTTTTAAAAAATATTATTTAATAACAAACACTCTTACAGTAGCTACAAAACTTTTGGCCAAAAAACCGTGGCGTACCAGATTCTTCTAAAATAAGGTAACTGAGGTCGCCCTGATGCACGCTACTGGTGGAATAAATTAAATTTATTTTGACCGAACAATGTCACTTTATGAAATACTAACCTACGCCAAGTTTCATTAGAATACCTGGAGCCGTTTTTCAAATTTTTGAATAAATGTATTTGTTTAAACTTCAACATTCTGTATTTTGAAGAGAAAGATGTTTAGGTTCTATGTTTGTATACACTTTTTAATCTTAGAATTGATCAAGGAATTACTCCTTCAAGTTTGCAATTTATTAATACCCTGTATATTTTCCAAAATAAAGTTGGATTACAGTTGTGGCATGTTTCGACAACAGGTCATCTTCAGGCTAAGAAAATAGTTAAGTAATAAAACGAACCCCACCTAATTATTGCTAATACTTAACTAGCTTAAGGAGGCTAGTTATTATAAAAGTAAAATAAAGACAATTCACCAGGTGAAATTGTAGGTTAAACCTTAAAGATGTTAACAAGGAAGCACCAAACTATGTAGCCCTCCCCTGCCTAACACGTTAATCATAAGAAAATCGGCTACTCCTAGTTTGGTGCATGCTAGAATGAGGAGTAATTTTGCAAAACTTCAAGAGACTAAGTACATTTTATGGGAAAGGTTTCATATTTCTAATTTTCTTCTACTCCTCCTACTTGAATTATTATCATTATAAATAAAAAAATAATGTCGCAATGTAATTTTTCTATTATTTAAGGTATGTATAGGACACATAACAGTTCAAAGCAAACACGCTATTATTGAGCCCTACATTATTAAACCGCTAATTTTACGTTATCTACACATACAGGTTATAAAAATTAATAATATTGGTAGATTACAAATCAATATCTTTTGTTCTCCGTTAACAGCATGAAACTGAAACCCTGAGCAACATATATTTCATTTAAGCTTTAAGCTTCCATTTTTATTAAATACAATAACGTACCAAACTACTGAACTGCCTATGTATTTTGCTTTTATAATGGCCAACCTTATTTACACGACATTCAGACTGGTTCAGATGTCAACGTTATAAATCTCGAGTTAGTTAACCCTCGCGTTACATGAACCCGTATTTGACTTCCTCGTGAGTTATAGCGTAGCCTGACTTTAAACAGCAAATATAAATGCGATTAACGTATTTTAATGAGTTATTTCTCTCGTGAATCTCGCCTTTATGCGGATCCAAGCGTTAAGTACAAGCCCGAATTGAAAATTGCCAGCCCAAATTCTGCTTTCCAGAAAGCGACTCGGCCGCTTGCACATAAAAACGGCCAAGCCGAAATCAATTTGATTTCTCATCATACAACCCTTCTCAAAACCGGATAAAGCATCAGTCAGATAGGCCAGATTAGCATCTCTATGCAAATGTACGAAATAGTTCCTAATCCTGCCATGATTTGTGTAAATATTTCTTTATGTGGGGTTTCGTAATAACCCAAATCTCCTTTCAACGAAAAGGTTGGATAAAGCTGAGCTGCTTTGGAATGTATCTTGGACTGACCGTTCAAATTAGAATTTCTTTTAACCATAAAGTCTATACGCACCTTTGCATTTAGTTATAGCTGGGTCCATAATATCGTATATTATTCATTTTAAAAGATAGACAAAACCTGCATAAAATATAAAATAATTAGTAAAATATGATCAAAGTAACGGTATTTTTGAAATATTTCAATAACAAATTATATTTAGAAAAATATGTGATAACATTTAATAGCAATTAAAAAAAAGAATTTTTATTATTTACATTTACCGTAAGTAACTCTGTTATTTCACAAGAATTTTCACATTTTATAATAAGGTTATTAAGTATTGCAATAATTGTAATTCGAAATAGATTAGTAAGTTTAGTAAAAATGTCATTCAGACGGAAATTTTCATGTCCCTAAACGGAATAATGAACATTCACTTTTCATTGCAAAAATGTCGGCAATAGTTTCTAGTTGAAAGCGGAGTGGCGTGGCGGTCAGATTGGTTGAATTAGTTTATACTATATTAAATGGAAATCCAGAATATATCCAAAATCATAGTAATGCAACCATATATTAATCACAAAAATACAATTGACTGCGGCAGAACCTGTCGAAATATTAATGTAGAGGACTCAAAAGCTTTGACGAGATTGATTGTTTTTCTTTATATGTGTCTGTCGATTTCTATTCGTGATATCAGTTATAGCCGTTAACCGTACGTACGCCGACACAATGGTGTAATGGTACAGAGCTCGGCTGCCTAGCTTAAAGTCGTGAGTTCGAAACTTGGTGCAGGATGTTTTTTTTAAATGTTAAGATATTTAGAAATCAATTGTCACCTTTAAATATAAAATGCTACATAATCGTTCTCTCTCCCATTCGCAGTCTCTCTTAGCCGTAGGTATTGATTTTAAAGCGATTACCTCCATCTAGGCTTTGCAATAATTAATTCTCTCTTTTCTTGAAAATTCTTTTTAGCCGAAGTCGTTGCACCTAGAACCAGATCCTATATAACAAAATATGATAACGACCATACCATATTGAAAGAACCTTTTTAATAGACCAGGAGACTAAATTAATGTGTCTTAATGAGCGTCCATCCAAAAGAGCGCATGGCACGAACTATCGATAAGCAGCTTGCATCTTCTCATGTTATTTTAATTTCAGATTTATTATGCTTACTTTATAAGAGAGAAGCAATTATTTTCTAAATATTCTTATAATTGACGATATTATAATGGTCTTTATGTATGTAAATGTTTTTATGTTATAACAATAATTATTATTCTTTAGCTATCACGTCTGACTTTTACTATACTTTAGTTTATTTACAATCAATTTTCTTTTAAAATAAATTTAAGTAACTCATTTACCCTTTTATATTTGATGAATTATCAACATTATTAAATATATCTAGCTCCGGTAGAAAACATTTACTCTTAACTGAAAACACAGGTTAGAGTCGCTCATAATCAAGACTGCTTTTATTCTTGATAATTCATTTTTTAATTTCGTGACAACTTGAACGACTGTTACTGTCATTTTAAATTATGCAAGTGCAACCTCAATTACAAATACCTCCTTGTTACATTACTTGTCATTTAACAAATATCAAAAAGTAAGGACTCTCCTCTTACCGCACTTCACTCTTTCTATGTTTTTCTTTCAGTTTTTACATAAATACCTGTAGCCTTTCACCTGTCCATGGACCTCGGTACTCTCCTGTACCCAGCCAAATGTATCCGGTAGTCTCACAGAAATCTCCCAACGTCCAGACAAATCCCAGTATGAACTCAAACAAACACCATGAACCGCAAAGTCTTCCCAGCCAAACACGACAAGGCACCTACCACTTTTCTCCAACAGAACTGCCAAAAACTGATCAGCATCAGACGCCTTCCAAGTCTTTCTTCCAAAATTCTCAAGCCACCGACGACCTAGTATCACGAACCTCGACTAGATGCAAGTTACAAGATGCCACTTCAATAATAAGCATGGCGAATTAGAACTCCAGCAGATGAAAAACCTTCTATCCACACCACAAGACGCTCACTCTGCTAACAAACTCAATGTAAACCACTTCCAGGAAAACCATTCCCTGGTATCCAATAAACTTAGTTCGGCATCCAATTCCAGAAATTGCTTTTGTTGATTATAACTGTATTACATAGGGCACTCTCACCACATCTATTTGCTTCCTCATTACCATCTCCACATCTTTAAATCTTTTAAAATGTTATTTTAATTCTCTTCTCGTAAATTTTAGTTTAATTCGCAACTCTTTACATTCCAAACATCTTATAACTTTCTATAAAGGGTTTATTTTAGAAATTTAGCCGCTTACAAAGGTATTACATGTTTTTGGTACCAAATTATTTTACATACTCTTAAATATTATTATCTCCTTAGTGATATTGTTTTGCATATATTTTAAAGTCCAACACTCTATATAATCTCTATCATATTTATTTAACACGCACTATGTTGAATGATATTTCTCGAATAGGTATTTGTCATTAATCCTCCACTTTATTTCAAATAATAATTAAATTATGTTAGAATCCTTTTGTTTCTTATATAGCATCATGCAATTAAATTTTAATTCTATTTTATTTCTTTACCAAATACATATTAATAATTTCGATATCCTTCTAATACTTAAATTCATCTTTGTAATTTAATACTGTATTCTTTTACAATTTTTTAAATCTGATATCAAACCCTTACACTAAAAACCATTACATATATTATAAATATTACAGTCCTGTTGCCTGGTCACTATTAATAATAATTAGCATAAAAAGTATCTTCAATTAACCTTTGAAAAATACAGTTTGGTGAGTAGTTCAGAACATTACACGAAATTATACAGAGATCTCAACAATTTCATGTGTTTTAAGGAGCAGGTGTCCCAAAGAGCGAATAGCACGAAGTATCAATTAGAATGTTATGTAATATATTAGGTATCGTTTTAAACTTCACACAGGTACACAGTGAACACCCGAAAATGATGATAAGCTAAGAGCTAAAAGCCATTATATATTTTTAAAAACTAGATTCTTACTTACCTTTCAATCGCATAATACGGCGTGTTCAAAAATAAATTACATTAGGGTTGACCATGGAAAATAAAAGTAATGTCAACAGAAAGCTTTAGAATTCATTAACTGTCATCACTGTTGCTGTTATTGCAAGTTTATATTATATGCTGACAATGTGATTGAAAATTCTAAAGATTGAGGTCTCTACAGCTTACTGTTGACATTATTTTTATTTTCCATGGCCAACCTTATGTAGTTTCTTTTTGAACACATGATATTTGATAAATATCTGTTTTTAACATACGTTGAACAAAACAACAATTTTTTTCATACACTCATTTATGCTAAGTTTCTCAAGTATAGTAAATCAATGACACCCATGCTTTCGTCAGTTTTAGCTAGTGCACAAAGATTTTTATATTCTTTATAGAATTTATAAAAGCTGCCGTATCCTTTACAGACCTCATTTAGCAAGTTAAATTTCTAAATAGAATGATGAATTAGTATTGCTTTACACCACTTTCCATTATTATTTGCAAATTTACAACAATGACAAATCCATATGAATTTATTGAAATTCGGCATAAGCCAACTTGAGCAAGTAAGTTTCTTCTTGTCTTGTTCTTCTTCTTGTGTATTTACCTAAACGTAGCCTGTCAAAATTAAACAAAAGCAAAGCAACAACCGTGTAACCACATCTTTAAAACTAATGTTGCCAAAACGAATTCTTGTAAATCCATCGAATAAAGAATAACAAAGATCACTTCTGACACCAGGAAGAACATAGCAACACAATCCCGGAAACAATTCTTAAAACGATTCTACAATTTGCCATTGAATTATGTTCTACATCTTTGGCATTATATATTTGAATCTGCGATTCCCCTATAGCCTAAAAAAACAGTCCGTACTTAACAGGGAATGCAGATGCGCAACGGCGTAAGTAAACTGGGAAAACTGTGTAAGTCGTGCAGAGGGAGTAAAAAGTTCGCTATAAATCGACTAACGTGCGGGCCTAGTGTCGTGGCTACAATGTGTTTTACAGAGAAGCATGTTTCGATATCATGACGGCCATTAATTATAAGGAGCCTGCTATTAGTGTTCTAGATGACCTGTTTCATGTTGCAATCGGTCATCTCTCAGAGTTTGAATCTGCCGCTTTCTTATCGAAGCGCGAGCCATGCGGGTTTTGCCTCCGAAGCAGATCTGCAATTATCTCCCACAAAAATGTACCAACACTGAATATAAATGTTTAATGGCTGTGAATATGACAACGGTTGTTTCAATTTTTTAAATCTCGATGGCATAATCTTATATTACGTAATTGGTATTACAGTTAGTGTAGAAAGTAGTATGTTAATTAAAGGAAAAAGAATATCTTTCGATTTTAGATAGCTTTGTTGTAACAGCTATTGTGCAACTTTTCATCTCTTTATGACATATCTTTGCTTTCTTGTGTATTAGTTTGTCATTACAGATAAGCTTAGTTATATTAAAGATCCGAAGCGTAATAAAATTCTTAGATTTGAAAGGCCAAGGACCGAAAATAAAACACTAGTCAAAACAGTTCCATCGAGGTCGCCAATCAGTCGAAGAAGATCCAAGACTAGAACAGCCGAAAATTGCAACGAATCCCAAAACGTGCAGAAACATAAAGTCCAAGTTGAAAGTTAACGTTTGAAGGTACATAGCATCGTTGTGGCGATGAGGATATCCAAACCAAATCTTCTATACATTTTCAATAAAACGGTTGTAATGACGCCAGATCTATTCCAAAACTATTAACTCCTGAAAAATATTGTCGTAGAAATATTTCTTCAAGAAATTTAAATTTAGAAAAAATCCAGACATGTTGTGGAAAACAGTAACAAGAGATGAAACCTGGGTCCATTATTGGAATCCCGAGACCAGGCAGAACTCGATCTTCTTCTTCTTCATGTACCATCTCCATTTCGGAGGTTGGCTATCATCATTGCTATTTTAACTTTGGAAGCTGCGGCCTTAAATAAGTCAGATGACGTGGCATTAAACTATTTTCGCAAATTCCTAAGCCAGGATATTCTTCTCCTACCAATAGATCTTTTTCCTACAATTTTTCCTTGGATTATGAGTTGCAGAATCTCATACTTTGGACTTCTCATGATGTGGCCTAGATATTGCAATTTTCTTTTTTTTCACTTCCTGTAGGATCTCTACTCCTTTCTCCATCCTTCTCAGAACCTCTACGTTTGTCACATGTTCTGTCAATGATATTTTCAGCATCCTACGATAGGCTCACATCTCGAAGGCTTCTAATTTCCGCTCACAATACACGTTGAGGGACTAAGCTTCCACACCATACAAAAGGACTGGTAACACATAACATGTGAGCATCCGAGTTCTCAGGTTCAGGCTCAGATCGCGATTACAGAGTAATTTCTTAATCTTCACAAAGGATGCACGAGCTTTCTCAATGCGGATCTTTATTCTGATAAATAACCCGCGCAACAGTTGACATTTCTACCTAGGTAGTCATACCTCTGGACTGTTTCTAGCCTTTCACCTTCCACATGCAGATGTTCATTGGGAACTTCAGTTTTGGTAGCAATCATGTACTTGGTCTTCTTAACATTGAGTGTCAGACCATATTCTCTACTGACTGTGGTGACCTTATTCAACATGTTCTGTAGGTCTTGAATGTTTTCAGCGAGAAGTACTGTATCGTCCGCATAACGCAGATTGTTCAGTGGAGTGCCGTTAAACACCACATTTCACCGGAAACATTTTTGAGGGCTTTGGTGAAGATTTCCTCTAAGTAAACGTTGAAGAGGAGTGGTGAAAGGACACATCCTTGTCTGACTCCTCGCTTGATTTCCACTGCTTTCGTTAGTTCAGATTGGACGCCAAAAGACGCACTTTGGTTTAGATGTATGTCTCGTGTGTCGAGGTTTTTTCTTTCCAGTGCTTCTATTAGTTACTTGTGTCTCACTTTATCAAATGCCTTGTTGTATTCAATACAACAGGCGTATATGTTTTGGTTGACATCAAGACATCGCTTTATCAAGACATTGCAGGCAAACAAAGCTTCCCTTGTGCCTAACACATTTCTAAAGCCAAACTGCTATCTGCAATGTCCTCTTTCAACTTCTTATAAACCCTGCGGATGATAACTTTGAGAAAGATCTTTAGTGTGTGGCTCATTAGGCTGGTTCTGGTGTTCTTCGCATTTTTTGGCATTATGCTTCTTAGGAATTGTGACAGACGTTGACTGAAGCCATTATTTTGGTATTATTCCTGTTTCGTATATCGTATTAAATTAGGAAGTTACAGCACCTAAATGTTGTTCTTCAATCAACTTAAGCACATCTGCAGGTAGTTCGTCAGGGCCAAGAGCTTTCCCATTTTTGGCTGATTTTATTGCTGCTCGTACTTCCTCTTCCAAAATAGATGGTCCAGTTTCATTGTTATTGTTGATAGATATTTCTTTCCTTTGGTCGTTGAAAAGGGTTTTGATATATTCTTCCCATAAAATCAGTTGTACTTTACTATCCAACACAATGCTTTCTTCTCCATTTGTAAGGATGTATGATTTTTGCTTCCGAGCAGTTCCAGTAAACTCTTTTATTTTTTTATGCACACTATGGGAGTCGTACATTCTCTGCAGTTTTTCTATCTCGATACATTTCTCGTTTATCCACTCCTCCTTAGCTTGGAGGCATTTATATTTGATGTCTTTCTGTACTTCTTTATATTTCTGTCTGTCTGTATTTTCACGTTTCTTCTTTCTTCCATAAGCACTAATATCTCATCCGTCATCCAATCTTTCCGATTTGTTGTTTTCTCAGGTTTCAGATGCTTCTTACAAGGTTCCATGATAGCTGATTTTAAACTTTGCCACATGTGTTCAGGTTGAGTGTGAGTGTGGGTTGCCGAACGGGTATTTATTATTATATTTAAGTTTTCATTTATGTCCTGGTGCACCTTCACTTTTACGTTATTATTTCTTAGTAGGCTAGTATCAATAGGTCTTTGGTGGACGGAATTTTCCGCTTCTTGAGCTTCACCATAATCTCTGCCACAAGCAGATTATGATCCGAGCCTACATTGGCTGCTGGATATGTTTTGGCACTTTTCACTGCATTCCTGTATCTCTGATTGAGAAGAATATAATCGATTTGATTTCTTACTATACGGTCTTCGTTGTCTTGTGGCGATCTCCATGTGTACAAGCGACGTTTTGGTAATTTGAAAAAGGTATTAGTTATTACCATGGAGTTTTCTTGGAAGAATTGTAGGAGGCGATCTCCTCTTTCATTTCGTTCGCTCAGTCCGTATTGCCCAACCCATTTATCATATACACCTTGTCCAATCTTTGCATTCATGTCCCCCAGAATTAGAGTGACATCTTTGTTCTTAGTTATTCTCATGACATCGTCAATGTCTTTGTAGAAGGATTCCACTTCATCCTCGTTTTTGTCCCCTATTGGAGCGTACACTTGAATTAGGTTGAGTGTTCCACAATATGCTTTGAGTTGTAAAAGCAAAACATGGGGAGAGAGGGGTACGAAATTCTTCACAGATCTTTGAAGGGTCTCGTCAAGGATAACTGCAACTCCCTGGAGATGTTGATTGTCATTTCTTCCTGAGTAATAGATAACTTTGTCTTGAAGTCTACTCTGTCCACAGTTAATCTAGCGGGCTTCGCTGATTCCCATTATTTTGATGTTCAGTCTATTCATTTTCAAGATTACGTTATGTGTTTTCCCTGGATCATACATATTTTAAACATTCCATGTTCCAATTCTTATTGATTTTTGTAGCAAAATGTTTTCCTATCGATTGCATTACTCATATTAGTCACAACTGTCATCCCCGGAGATCCGATCGGAGGACTTACTCCGGAATTATTTTTAGTTCTGACTTTAGCCATGATGATAATGCAGGGAATATCACTATGTGATCGATACAGGTCAGTAAAGGGTTAAAAAAATGTCAAACACAGGCGTCTGGAGGCAGAAAATGCTTTAAATGTATTACATGAAGAAATGTAAAACAATCATCGCTAGTGCCTTGTTATATCACACCCGAGAAACTGCACCATGCTATACAGGAAAATTGTTAAAATTGAATGAAGAGAGGGGTCTGAGTCTTCCCGACAATGCAAGAGTGCACAAGGTCCAATCTGCTCAAGCTTTAAGTTTGTTATCTGATTACTGATTGAGGAGTGCAAGTCTACTTAAAATTATTATTTGCGAAAATAGTTATTAAAGTGAGAAACAGGTTGGCTAAGGGAAAGAACTATTGCATTACATTATTACATAACTGATACAGTGTTGAGTATTGATATTATAAAGAAAATAAATAGCATATATGTATATAAAGCTATTATTTGGTAAACTAAACCATATATACAGAAGCAATAGAAAAGTTCAAGTACGAAAGGAATTTCTAATATCGATAGTATTACCAAGAGTTGTTTTATGTAAAAATATTACTTTGGTGTATAGGATTTCCCAAGGAGCGTACAAAATGTAAGAATTCCGCATTAAATGTTCTAAACGCGACAGGAAAAAAACACTTTGTTAGACGTGAAACGGTGGCAAGACTAAAGGGGTCAGAAGTCAAATGTTAAAAAACGAAAATAATTGAAAATAATAGAAAAACTTCTGGCTTGACCTAAAGATCACGAACCACATAAAGAAGGAAAAAAGAACGAAGTTATTCTTTACTATCGTCTATAATAGACCTATATTTTCCGGTACCTGTAAAACAGCGGGTCGACCTTGTTCCTGGTATTTAATAAGGCAGTAAAGAAGAACAAACTAAACAACATTGGAAAAATTAATTATGGAAGGTATGCGTTTTGTAGATTTGTGTCAACACTGACCATTGAAAATAAGGTACACAAACAATCATTGAAAATGAACAGGGCTATGCAATCAACATTACAATAGTTGATTTACGTTTTCTGAATAATCTATACATGATCAGAAATATTATTTACATCGATAGTTCTATAAAAAAAATTATAATTATAGTAGTCTGCTAAAAACATTGCTTCAAATCTGTAATATATGTTGCATAAGCCGTTCATTTTCAATGATCGTGTGCGTACCTACAACTTTATATATATGCTCTTTCGAAAATGCGTCTAAGCAGGTAGAGACTGTTTTTAATATACATTTCTGCTGTTTTTAAAAGTTGGCAAATAGTAGAAATGTTATTAGATTGAGAAATTTGCTTGAGGGGCACAATATGTGGATTGAATAGCTTATTGGCGGATACAGCCGGACCCAAGCCCGGATAAAAGAAAGGTGGGACCTGGACATATCGCCGAATGGACAAAACGCCGAAAAGTATTTTAATGCCCAAAACGCCGAATCGTGCCCAAAACGCCGAATTCGTTTGAGTGGACAAATCGCCGAAAATGCCCAAAATGCCGAATGCTGTCGGTGGACATATCGCCGAAAATGGACAAATCGCCGAATTAGTTGGCGTGGACAAAACGCCGAAAATGCCCAAAACGCCGAATTCTCTCGGTGGACATATCGCCGAAAATGGACAAATCGCCGAATTAGTTATCGTGGACAAAACGCCGAAAATGCCCAAAACGCCGAATTCTGTCCGTGGACATATCGCCGAAAATGGACAAATCGCCGAACGGTGTAAAATGACCCCACATGGATCGGAAAGTTGGCATCGCTCGATTTTGTTCAAAATCCCCGTTTGTGTCGGTGGACATATCGCCGAAAATGGACAAATCGCCGAATTAGTTAGCGTGGACAAAACGCCGAAAATGCCCAAAACGCCGAATGTTGTCGGTGGACACAACGCCGAAAATGGACAAATCGCCGAATTAGTTAGCGTGGACAAAACGCCGAAAATGCCCAAAACGCCGAATGCTGCCGGTGGACACATCGCCGAAAATGGACAAATCGCCGAATTAGTTACCGTGGACAAAACGCCGAAAATGCCCAAAACGCCGAATTCTGTCGGTGGACAGATCGCCGAAAATGGACAAATCGCCGAATTAGTTACCGTGGACAAAACGCCGAAAATGCCCAAAACGCCGAATTCTGTCGGTGGACATATCGCCGAAAATGGACAAATCGCCGAATTAGTTAGCCTGGACAAAACGCCGAATCCTGTGAGTGGACATATCGCCGAAAATGTCCAAAACGTCGAATTAGTGGGCGTGTACCAAATGTCAAAGATGTCGAAATCACCAATTCCTGTTAGTGGATATGGTACAAATTAAGGATGCAGAATATTTTACGGCCAAACAAATAGCGAGAATTGTTTTCAAGTTGTTATTTCTAAGTTTCAACAATAATAAATTCAACTAGCAATTGCTGCCAGCATAAACAACACCTGTAAACTATTAGTTGATATTCTAACTACAATTTTTGATATCCCGTGTGCATTTTTGTGATTGAGTATTGAGGGTGGTGTCATTTTGTTCCTTATGCTGGGACCCGCGACTGGGATGAGCGAGGGGGCTATTTGGGGATAAGTTATTATTTTAAATTATAAATAAAGTAAATATGTTTCAAAAACCTGAATATCTATTTCTGCAACTCTTAATCTAATAAAATAAAGTGATAATTGACTGTCATTGAATCCAAAATGGCGAACTTTAATTTTTTTATTTAAAAAACTCTTTGAATATAAAACAACAGGAAGGAGCATTTACCAAATGAGGTTGCGTCGAGAATGGAGGTTGTATATGGCCGATAGTTGTTTCCGTTTGACACTGGCGTACTGTCTGTAAAGGATATATTATGGGTTTATTATATATCAAGGATGGACATTTTATGTATTTCTACACATTTATATCGGGTGATTATAAATGTTTTTCCATCAAGCTACTTATGAAATATTTGTTATATGAATAATATGTAGGTGGCACTGTAAGTCTATGTCAAATTCGAAGTTAGCAGGTTAGGTTTTGCGTCAGTCTTGATTATAAAATCACCCGGTATATTAATGCCTAGACAAGCTATTAGGTTAGATTATTGGAATGTATATATATGAATTAAATAAATTATTATTTATTATTATTATACTATAATTGTTTTACTGAGTTTAAAAATTGTTGTTATTTGTATTAAACAAATTTTACTAAAAAAACATTATGTAAATTAATTCACATTAACATTAATTTAACGAGTTTCTGCTACAATCGCAAAATTTATATGGTGATAAATATAGAATAAGTTGGAGTTTTAACAAATTTATTTATTTTAATTTTTCTTAAATTTATTTATTTCCAACAGACAGGAAGCCCAATTATAGAAAGTCTACAATTTCATATTTAGAACTAACTCAAACATAATTTCTATTATACAGTCGAAAACCAACCTAAGATTACAATAAACTTACAGTATAAAACAAATCCTTAGAAAAACCTTTCAAGTCACAGTGGAATATGTCAATTTGATTATTAATAAGATTGTATGATGCAGTGCTTGCAAAAAGTGATGAATTTTTATAAGAATTTGTCCTAGGACAAGTATTAACAAATGTGAGACCATTTCTCGTTCTTATATCAGGTATATGAAAGTTAAGTCTTGACGGCAGTTCAGGACAGTCAATATTTTAATTTTAATTACCAACCAGCTTGTAAATAAACATCATCTGAAAATAAGTACGCATTGACTAAGGCTTTATACAATTAAAATGCAAAAATTATACCCCTATGATCACGTTATTTGACAACTACCATGAATAAACTACCACAAATGAGTCATACTTGGAGGTTGCATATGGCGATTTCAGTCGCACTTTTAAGTACGGCCAATAAAAGACCAGACTCCTTCCTGTTGTTTTATATTCAAAGAAAAAACTAAACATGAACTTGTTGGGTATCAAATTAAAGGTAATCGATTATACAAAACAAATAGCAAACTTATAAAATGTTTAAGTGCCATAAAAAATAAACTGCTCAAGTACAGGTCTAAAGAGTAGCTTCAGCACTGCGAAAACATTAAGTATTATAGTGCACCCAGAATGTGTAGTTCAAAACGTAACCACCGAACTTCTGTAGATGGCGCCAAGTGGACAAGCCGCCACTGTGCTACAATGCTTGGAAATTTTGCAAAGTGGAAAATCGCCACCTTTCGCCAAAACCAAATAGCGCATGAAGGTGCTCGGGACCTTAGCAACAACTTTGCCCCCTTTCAAAATTTCGATATCTGTAGCCGTTCGAAAGTTACAGGCGATCCAGACAGACAGACAGACAGACAGACAGACGGACGGACGGACGGACGGACAAAACGTTCGCATAAGTACGCTGAAGCTACTAATAAAAGAGGTAGTGGCGGTATTTATGGCCCAGTGTGCTTACATTTCTAACACATTTTCGGAAACAATTTACACACTGTCCTGGTTCCTTCCAAAGGGTGCTAAACAAAAAGATCAACTATGACTGTTGATGTTCCGTCATTATCTAACAGAAGTTGCAACGTAAGACATCATGTGGTTGCTAGGCGAAATTGTTAATTTAAGTCAGACTTATAGTTCCAATCAAGTGCTAATAACTCTGTCTACCCACAATTCCATGGTATATGATAGCAGACACAAAACACACATATCTGTTTTGCCATTACTTCCTGCATCACCAAACTGGAAAAGTTAGTTGTGACTGTAAACCGTCGACTACAACGGCCTTTGATACATCTAAAGATGGCATTTTTTAACCGAAAATTGGGTGATCATTCCATGGGAATTGCACATAATAATAGCTGCTGTACTCAAATCTATTAGAAGTTATATTGGATCAACTGGCATTCCTGAGTTGTGGAGCGTGGCCTTTTTTATAAATTTATTAGAAGAAAAACATGTAACGCTCATACCACAACTTTGCCTGTGTTATATACTGCGCTTGCTAATGAATTCTTCAAGGAAAAATGCCAAGTTATTCAAATAATTCTTTGGGTAATTTGGCAGAAAAAGTACTCGAAATCCATGATTGACAACAAAGTTTGTTCACGAAAATAAGTTTGTACCGCTTAGTAAAAGAAACAATAGTTAGGTACCTATTGTATGTAACAGAATGTTGAGAATTTGTTAATTCTTCTAATGTCCCAGGTACCTATGACGTTTTCGGCATTTCCACCCCATTGGGCTTTCCGTCCGAATTTTAATGCCCGCATTGTTCTCTCGCAAGAGGCGCGTTCGGTTGAAATCACAAAATTAGTTTTGACGAATTGGGTAACACAAGAAACACGCTGTTGACTGGCCCAATTATTCATTTTGGATAAATGATTGCACATTATTTAAGCAATATAATCTGTATATATAAAAATCACTCAACGTGTGTTAGTAACCCAAAAACTCGAGAACGACTGGAGCGATTTGGATGATTTTTTTTGTTTTGTTCGCCTTACTCCCGAGGTGGTTTAACAAAAAAAGAAAATTCGGAAATATCCAAAGGGACAGCCGGAAAATTGGAAAATATCGAAAGTGTGTTTTTCTATACACTGTACGACTTTCTATTTGCAGTCATACTTTTATCATTCTGTGCTTAATGGTTTGAAAGGTTTTCCCCATCATGTCATAATCCAAAACAGCGTTTGCCGGGTCAACTAGTATATAATACATAGTGTCTAGACTGAATGCAGTAAACACATTAAAAACTTGCATTTCTAGGATTTCTGTTAGATGTTTGTACGTTGACCAATGATGAAACAACAACCGATTAACAAAATATATTCAGACAATCTTGTGAAACAACACATACAAATAAAAAAGTGCAGTCAATATAGAAAAGCTTGGAACAATTCTAGTAAAATTTAAGGTACTGTAGAAAAAGGCCAAGCACAAGAATGTTTCTTTATGTGCTCTATTTACTACTTTTATTAAAAATGTATACCTAAGGCAATTTATAATTTATTTTTAAAAATACATATATTAGAAATATTTATATTTTTCTGTTGGAAATAAATAAATTTAAGAAAAATTAAAATAAATAAATTTGTTAAAACTCCAACTTATTCTATATTTATCACCATATAAATTTTGCGATTGTAGCAGAAACTCGTTAAATTAATGTTAATGTGAATTAATTTACATAATGTTTTTTTATTAAAATGTGTTTAATACAAATAACGACAATTTTTAAACTCACTAAAACAATTATAATATAAGTAATAATAATAAATAATAATTCATTTAATTCATATATATATACATTCCAATAAGCTAACCTAATAGCTTGTCTAGGCATTAATATACCGGGTGATTTTGTAATCAAGACTGACGCAAAACCTAACCTGCTAACTTTGAATTTGACATAGACTTACAGTGCCACCTACATATTATTCATATAACAAATATTTCATAAGTAGCTTGATGGAAAAACATTTATAATCACCCGATATAAATGTGTAAAAATACATAAAATGTTGATCCTTGATATATAATAAACCCATAATATATCCTTACAGACAGTACGCCAGTGTCAAACGGAAAAAACTATCCGCCATATGCAACCTCCATTCTCGACAAAACCTCATCTGGTAAATGCTCTTTCCTGTTGTTTTATATTCAAAGAGTTTTTTAAATCAAAAAATTAAAGTTTGCCATTATGGATTCAATGACGGTCAATTATCACTTTATTTTATTAGATTAATTAGAGTTGCAGTATATGCGCGATATAGAATATGAAATAGATATTCAGGATTTTGAAACATATTTACTTTATTTATAATTTAAAATAATAACTTATCCCCAAATAGCCCCCTCGCTCATCCCAGTCGCGGGTCCCAGCATAAGGAACAGAATGACACCACCCTCAATACTCAATCACAAAAATGCACACGGGATATCAAAAATTGTAGTTAGAATATCAACCGTTAGTTTACAGGTGTTGTTTATGCTGGCAGCAATTGCTAGTTGAATTTATTATTGTTGTAACTTAGAAATAACAACTTGAAAACAATTCTCGCTATTTGTTTGGCCGTAAAATATTCTGCATCCTTAATTTGTACCATACCCACTAACAGGAATTGGTGATTTCGACATCTTTGACATTTGGTACACGCCCACCAATTCGACGTTTTGGACATTTTCGGCGATATGTCCACTCACAGGATTCGGCGTTTTGTCCAGGCTAACTAATTCGGCGATTTGTCCATTTTCGGCGATATGTCCACCGACAGAATTCGGCGTTTTGGGCATTTTCGGCGTTTTGTCCACGGTAACTAATTCGGCGATTTGTCCATTTTCGGCGATCTGTCCACCGACAGAATTCGGCGTTTTGGGCATTTTCGGCGTTTTGTCCACGGTAACTAATTCGGCGATTTGTCCATTTTCGGCGTTGTGTCCACCGACAACATTCGGCGTTTTGGGCATTTTCGGCGTTTTGTCCACGCTAACTAATTCGGCGATTTTTCCATTTTCGGCGATATGTCCACCGACACAAACGGGGGTTTTGGACAAAATCGAGCGATGCCAACTTTCCGATCCATGTGGGGTCATTTTACACCGTTCGGCGATTTGTCCATTTTCGGCGATATGTCCACGGACAGAATTCGGCGTTTTGGGCATTTTCGGCGTTTTGTCCACGATAACTAATTCGGCGATTTGTCCATTTTCGGCGATATGTCCACCGAGAGAATTCGGCGTTTTGGGCATTTTCGGCGTTTTGTCCACGCCAACTAATTCGGCGATTTGTCCATTTTCGGCGATATGTCCACCGACAGCATTCGGCGTTTTGGGCATTTTCGGCGATTTGTCCACTCAAACGAATTCGGCGTTTTGGGCACGATTCGGCGTTTTGGGCATTAAAATACGATTCGGCGTTTTGTCCATTCGGCGATATGTCCTAGACCCAGAAAGGTGTTAGGTCAACGGACTAGCTCAAACAGAAGCTAACAACACAAGAACGGATGATTGAGGAACAGTACGGATTTATGAAAACGTGTATAAAAGAAACAACCAAGGAAGCTTTCGAAATAGAAGAAAAAAACAGAAAGCCTTATTGGTGGGATAAAAATATTAAAGGACGGATCTAGAGAAGGAAAGAAATCCATTTAAGACGACTATGAAACAGGAATGACAAATTAGTACAAGAAGAGGCACACGGTGCTCAGAAGCTCGGCGTACGGTCAAGATCTTAAGAAAATCAAAAAATGAGCATCACCCTAATACCACATCAGACAAGCAATGCAGAAGAATATTTTAAAGAATTATTTAGTAAAAGAAATATTCTAAAACAGAAGTAAATAGTAGAAGAAACGGGAAACGAAAACATTACTATAGATATATCGGCTGAAAAACAATTAAACTTAAATAATCTCCCCGAATATGAGGTACGAACCTGAAGAGCTATGTATTAGTCTGGTGTAGCTGTTCCGCCGATGTGCGAATGATGGAAGCATATATTACCCTAATCTACATAAATGGAGCTAACAATAACCCAAGAAACTATAGGGGAATAGCAGTAATATGTACAATTGGAAGAAGGTTCTCAACGATAATAAAGAATTATATAGAAGAAGAGGTAGAAAACAAAGATCCAGCAGTACAAGCGGGATTTAGAACAGGACGATCCACTATAGATAATATGTTTATTATCAAAATAGCATGAGAATATAGAGTAAAGAGAAATATGAACCGGTATATAACACTGATCGACTTGGACAAAGCGGATGATAACGTACCAATCTCGTAGATATGGAATTCACTTAAAGATCTAGGTGTACCTTCTACCCTGATAAAATTTTAAAAATATGACAATAATACGATAAAAATAAAAAACGGATATTATTAACACACAACCGTTTAATACAACCAAGGGGCTAGGACAGGCTACAAGCTCATACACTCTTTAAAATAATTCTCTAAAAAAATATCAAACAAAGTTAGAGAAATGGGGCGGCAAATTAGAGACGAAAAACTATTTAGTTTATACTTTGCTGACGAGCAGGTGCTGATAATAGGTGTCTAAGCTGATTTGCATGATATGATCAGAAAGCTTCGACCGCAATATAAAGCTACAGGGCTGACAATTAATATGGAAAGTATGTGATCATAGAAAATGACCAGCAAGAAGATCTTATACAATATAAATAAATGTTTGACGACATGTAAATATATGTAGGAATAATCCTTAATAAACCTAGAAGTAGTAACTATAAACTAAATGAATGAATAAAAAAGGAAGAGGAATGGTCCGGTCGCTAAACCCAATTTTATGGCACAAAAATATTACGAAAGAAACCAAGAAGAGAATATACAAAAACACCATTCAAAGAAGAGTCACACATGGAGCCGAAACATGGGACTTGACAAAAAAGAATAGAAACAAACTCACGACGAGTGGAATTGCTTAATGTTAATTATAAAGTAAGAAAACATATTGAACTTATATTTTATACTAAGTTGACATTCATGCTGAACCTACGTTAGGATCCCTGATTTATATTTTTTTTAAATAAAATTAAGTTGACTAGTATAATTCAATAATGGGTTGCATCACTCTGTCAGTGGCATTACAAAATGCCGTATAACTTGATTTTGGCACAGAAAAAGATTGAATGGCACTATAAGACCAAGAGAAATTTTGGAATGGCTATACGCCAAAAGAAGAAGCGGTCGTTCTAGAAGAAGGTGAAGAGACCATGTAGATGAGTCTGTGCAAGCAAGGGAGTTAGAAGAGGGCGTGTTTTAGAACAGAAGAGAGTGGAGACTGGGGTGGTGAAGCGAAGTATACCGTAGAAAGAACCCATTTATATAGATATTATTAATTGAAAAAGGCCTTTTTCCACGTCTTGGAGCAAAACATGGTTTCTACGATACCCAAATCATAAGAGAAATAATGAATTACTCCCTAGAGGAAAGAAATTTCACTAGGGAGTTTTCATTATGACTGAGCAGCAAGAGCTCACAATTATGTCAAATTCGAGGTTAGCAGGTTAGGTTTTGCGTTTGTGAGCTTTTGTCATAATGACTTACAGTGCCACCAACTTTAAAATTTACCATAGGCTACTAATTTTAAAATAATAGCAACTAAAATGTCAATAAATGACGTTTAAAAACACAGGTTTTTTGTTTTAAATCTTCCTGCAACTTGAAAAATAGTATATGCATCTCTGAGAGAATGCTATTTTGCTTCAGTGTAATTTATGCACCTCAGCAAAATAACGCATTTCCCTCCCTCATTGCATAATCTACTATTTCGTTGGGTACCACAAAATTATTGTATGGAAAAATTAAACTCCGGATGAAGCTACACATTTATTTCCTACTCTATCTGGAAATGGAAAACGAAGGACAAATGACATTTCTAGATACCTAGGTAATAAGAAACAAAAATAAGTTGAAATTCGATGTTTATAGAAAAGAAACCAATGTAAACAGATTCATTTTAGCGGATTCAAATCATTGTTTTCAACACAAAATGGCTGCTCTAAATTTCTTAGTGCATAGACTGTTAATCTTTCCTTTAAACAAAGATCGATATACCACTGAGCTTCAGACCATAAAAAGCATCGCTGTATACAATGGCTTCTCTTATAAAATTATCGACAATTTGATTAGGAAACAAAAGATAAAATTGCACGTTTAAATTCTACAACTCTCGTCAGTCTTAGAAGTGAAGGACTCAAGTACATCAAAATTTCGTTTCGCCCGGCTACAAAGGGCCTAACAAACATTTTTAAAGAATCGGGCCATAAAGTTGTGTATGGTTCAAACGACAATTTTAGAAATTTGTTAGGAAATCCAAAAGACAAACTGAAGACTCTGGAATTTACGAAATTAAATGTTCCCATTGTGATTCTAAATATATTGGGCAAACACGTCGTAATTTTGGTACTAGGTTTAAAGAGCGTTTAGCTCATTTTAGATTCAACTGATTCGTAAAATCGAGTATTGACCAACATATTTACAAAACGGGTCATAGTATAAAAGAGAATGACCTAAAAATTGTAAAGGCGTTAACTTCAACAAAGCAACTAAATTCTTTTGAAAGCTCATCCATTTTAAGAACCAAAATAATAAACTTTTGAACAAAGACGGTGGACCTATACCGTTCTCCATCTTGTATGATTGATTTAAGTTATATTGACCGTCGGCCATGTTAATTGGCCCTCGGCCACGCCCTCCGGGTCAGACAGTATAAATAGCTGTAAAATGCGCGGGAATCGCCCACTTCCATTTGTGATTTGGTCACGAACATATCGTTGCCATTTTACTGTGTAAGTTTTTCGTAGCTACTGATGATGACAGGTTGGCTGTCGAAATACGTAGTATTTAGCAGTTGTTAAATATTTGTGTGGTGAGGGGTTTTAACGAATCTGTGATACTCTATCTGAATTTAAAGTAAACCGTAAGGCAATCGATTCTAGAGCTAATCACGCTTTTTACTGCTAAACGCATCGCTTCAATATAAGAATTAATAAGCATGAAACTCTATCTCAGGGTTGTCAATAATATAAAGTATTCCGTGGCCTCGCCTACGTTTTATCAGGTCACATGCAATAAATATGACGCTTTATACCAATACAGACTAACAAGTTCAACCCGAATCAAAAGAAAACACTAACATAGAAACGCACTGTTAAACATACAACTTCAGCGCCAATCCCTTCGTCTATAGTGCTGCCACTATTGCTTCTCTGTCCCAAACATCAAGAACAAGGTGTCTGCCCGTCAATGACAGCACCAACCCACATAGCTAACTAATACGATGCCCAAACAGGAAAATCGTTGCTCTTTAGCTCAACCAGATTTTTACGTCCAAAACCCAATGAAACGCCACCAAATTGAAGGTATTCTTCGTAATTACCCAATATTAACGTAGATGGTTGATTCATATGCTCTTATTCAAAGTGAATTACCGATGGACTCAACTATAAAACACATCGTAAATAAAACACCAGTAGTAATCGAAAACACAAAATCAATTAATTTTATAGGTGAGTATTAACATTTCAATATTACCTATTATTTTAACCTTAGTTCAGGTTTTATTCGAAAACAATTCAATAATAAACCAACAACCTAACCTCAAAATTAGGGGTATAAACAAACGTACTTTAGCGTAAATAAAAAGTGGCAAAATTCTCTTCCTCTTGAGTTTTCGCTTTTATAGGCTGCCAGAAACAAAACACAACGCAACTTCAGATTGCACGGTTTGACATATAACAAATTGACAGTTGCTCTGGAGGCCTTGCGTAAACATTTAATTAAATTTTCACTTAATCTAATAATTATTGCTACACGGGAAATTTCTATATACAAACAAATATATATAAATATTAAATAATTTACAACACGGCGGTTCAGGAGTTGTCTCGCGGTGTAGAAAATTTTTGCTAGCCAGTTCTCGAGCAGGAATGAGGAGGTTGTCCGGAAGCGCCACTGGTTCGAGACGGTCCAAACCAGAAAACCTACAAGTATCCGTGTTAAGTTCCTAAACCATTTAGCTGTTTCATAAAAATAATAACAGAAAGAAAATACCAGCGCTTGATTTAACCTAATTATTTATTTACAGAATGTACACGTATAAACTCTGCACCATACTTAAAGAAGGCAAAACAAATCGGTGATAGGATACTTGTTTGTAATTGGAATTGTAGATTTAATTTAGTTTTAAGTATAAAATGTACAAGGTTTTAATGTTAATAAATTTGAAGTGAAAAACAAGACTCTGCGATTTTAACTCTTAATCCGCTCGAATACACGTATCTCAACTAAGTATGCAGAATACGAGTAAAACGAAAAGGGCCTGAAATGACACAATTTCAAACTCGGTGTTCAAACGGAACTATAAAAACATACCAAAGCTGGAAGGTGGCCATACGTATGTGATCTTGCAGAAATAAATTATTATCCCGGTATAAGTGGCTTCATTCTAGCAATCTCACACAGAATTCCTTGCGGGTGAACGACGATTTACATAATAATTCTGAAATCGTAGATCTGCATGAAGCAAAATTCCAGGGAAATCAGCTAAATCACTCAGAAACAATTACACCAAAAATCAGAGCCATAAAATGGCTGCCGTAAATTATACTCACAATCTATTTTGAAAAGTTATTATAATCCCCTAAAATTCAAGGTTTTTCCAAAACATCCCAAAAATTAAAAATGAGTATGCAACCAAATATACACTTAGGAACTGCAGGACACTCGAAAAAAATTCCAAAAAATGCATCTAGATTATTTGAAAACTGTAACGAAGTAGCATAAATTAACATCAAAAACTGACCCATGCAAAATTACAAACGTTTCGAGTCTAAATAGTAAACGAGACGTGTGAAAATTGCATATTTTTCCTCATATATATATATATATTTAATCTAGAACCTTGCAAAAAAATGAACTTCACTATCATTTTCTACACCCTTTTCTCTTGCCATTTGGGCAGTTTTATATAAATTCTAGTACAATTTCTCATAAAAACCGTCATAAATCTCACATCTAATCAAATTCGATTTCTACATTATTCAATGACTAAACCCCTTTGTAAAGTGAAATAAACATTCAAAATGGGTTCTATGCTCTCTACACCTATTGAACATCAAGTTTTACAAACTTGCATAAAGTACGTTATGGCAATTGCGTATTCAGATCCGTTTTATGTTGTTTGTACAAAACCTAGCAACGCCATCCTAAGATGCGTTTGTAAATTGTAGCACATATATAAATGGCTAGTTAGATTATAAAGACTTCAGTATTGGCATTAATCTCTTGTTTTCCCATTAATACTCTGTTAGATTTCGAAAATCTTATGTCCCTCGACAGTCAGTGAATACTCCGGTCATATTGAACTTCAGTTTATAGGTTAATTATGTACTAATAATAACTTTATAGTACTTACATATAGAAGATACTAATAATATTGATAATTATGGCACGGGAAATATTGTTTGTATTTACTTTTCTCTGGATTCTGGACATTACAGTGTTACTAAATTTAGTGCCAATTTAAATAATGATATGTACTGATATTTCTACAAAACGAAAACGTAGAAAGTGAACATTAACCGGTCGTGAAAAAGTATCAAGTCAAGGGAATGAAAGAATGTATATGTAATACATAAAATTCTAATTTGACATACTGATAGATAATCAGAAAATCTCAATAAAAATTGCAGACGTCATTCACTAAGCCATGGTTTACCCAAATTCCAATGTCAATTGATATAAGAGGGTTAAAAATGGCTTTTATTGATTGCTGTTTTATCCGCTTGGCTGGCATCAGTTCCTTTTACAAATAGGGTCAAATCACTTTCAAGGTTTTTTTTTTAAATTTACCCCCCAATAGTTATGGGCGCGTAACGTGAAAACAGTCTGGTCACGCTGGGTCACTACGGGTCCCGTCGTAAACGTGAGTTACATTTGAAAATCGGGCCGTGCACGTGAGTGAAAATTTCCAAGGCGTGATTCAAGGTTCACGTTAATTTCACGTTAAATATTTAGTATCGAGTACAAGACTGCAGGGTGCCTGGCTCCTCCGGCTCTCACCCAAGTGAAAGATCTAGAGCTGGGGGTTCTCTACTTCTGTGTGGCAGCCTGCAGCGACGGAGCTTCGCACCTGCGTTGTGTTGTGAAGGTTGTGTCTACAGTCAAACGCGTGTCTGCGTCTATAAACGACTAAGTAAAACTTACTTTTAATTCCTTAGACGTAAAAGTAATATGTGAGCAAACGAAAATGAAATCAAGCTTGGATTTAAAAATTTAAACATATGTCGGTTATTAATTCACATTGTGTTGGGTATGGACTATTATAATAACTGTCATATTTAAATTAAAAACATCAAAAGTAATACACTACATGACTTAATTTTTTCAAACCAACCTTGTTTTCGTTTTCATTTGCTTACATGTTACTTTTAAGCCTTGGAATTAAAAGTGTTGCCTAGAAACATATACCTTCTTGGACTCGTATCAGTAAGAGAAACGCCAATTCCAATGACAGCTTTTGGTATTGAAAGTAATGTCTAAAGACGGTTGCAAGAAATGTTTTTGCGAGAAATCAGTATTTATCCCTTCTTGTAAGCTATTGTTGCCAATTTTCATTTAGTTCTTTTTGTGTCTACTATTCTGGTTGCAACATATCACGAAAATTATTTCACGTGCAAACATACTCTATTTTAGAGTTTTTAGTTCACTTGCTGGTCCTTTATTGGTTTTAAATTTAAACATTCTGTTCTATCTGAATTTGAATTTTCAAATAAAATCTACGGGTCACGTCGTGAGTGGAGGGTCACGCCGCGAACGTGAGTGTATAAAGCAAGCCCTAAACGTGATAAAATTACTTTCTGCGTGTTTCGAAATTAACCCCCCCCCCCAAAGAAATTAAGTGTTAATGTAATCAACCCCTAAATATATATGTGAATGTGGTTCGGGGAGAATTATGGAACCCTTCCTATCTTCTGCGGTTGTTAAGTTCCTATATATTTTTTAACATGTAGGTGTGTTTTTAAATCATTAGGAACCTTGAAAAGTATTTTTAAACCTCCAATTAGCGGGAACTGCTGCAGGTAACGAACTGAAAGTCGGAAAATCAGTCCCTTTTACAAATAGATTCAAAAAATTTTGGGTTTCTCGGAATTTACTCTTCAAAAGAGTTAAATTTTATTTTTTTAAAGATCGCTATTACGCGGAACTATTGCAGGCAGAAATTTAAAATTGCAGCTCAGTTTCTTTTACAATTCGGTACAAACAATTTTCAGAATTTTTCGAAATTCACCCCCGAAACGGATTAAATGGGATATACCTGTTTTCTCGAAATATTGCCATTGCGCGGCAACTACACTCACCGGCACGAAAAACGGAGCACTTGCATTTTTTGATTAGATTTAAAATTGTATCCCTTTGTGATGTTTTATTATTACATTTATTATTATACATTTATTATACATTTAACATTATAACATGTATAATAAATGTATAATAATAAATGTAATAATAAAACGTCACAAAGGGATACAATTTTAAATCTAATCAAAAAATGCAAGTGCTCCGTTTTTCGTGCCGGTGAGTGTAGGTACTTCAAAAAGGTAAACATTTTGAACGGTATTAAAACCGTATAAAGCGAGGGGTGGGTATTTTGCTATTTTTGGATAGTAACTAAACAACTTAAAAATCACCAGAGAATGACAAGCGGCAATTTTGAATAGTAACTAAGCTGAACTTAAAAAATCATACAACAAATAATGTAATACACAACAAAGGTGTCTCGACGGTAATGTTAATCCTAGATTTAAAGTAAAAAAGGAATGTACAGAAATTACTTAAATTTTCAATGTCTGTTCTGAAATTCATACAATTATGGATCCTAGTATGTACATATTTCTAGTAAAATACGTTTGTTATAATTGTCAATGTGTTTAGTTGTAAGTTGTAAGAATAGTGGATTTTTCTATCGATTTTAGTTTTGCGTTACTTTTGTTTATTAATTTGAGTTTTCAGTTGTTGTCATGTTTGGCCCTTGTAACACTCTGTGCAGTCAAGTCTATAAATAATATTACTCTTCTGAATTGTAGAAACCTTATATTTTAGCTGTGAAAACATATTTTTATCTGTATCTTCTTTAAGAAGGTTTATAATTTTTTTAGATAAATTGTTAATGTATGGAAGAAATCTAATTTTTTAAATTTGACTGAACTCTTGATTCAAAGGTTTCACGTGACTTGTTATACGCAGACTTTCTTTAAAAAACCTGAGGGTTATAAATTCTCTTTCAAGGTTTAGTATAGTTTGTTAATATCCTTTTGAAACAACGAGTGATGAGATATTTTAGGGACTCTAAATTTAAGTGCCAAAATAAAGTTGATTTTAATTTTTATAGCATGGTACGAGAAATAATTAATGTATCTGTTCGAGTTCCTTCTTTTTTTAAACCAATCCAACCTAATTCTGCTAGCAGGGGCTCTTACGATCTTTATGTCAAGAAATTAGAATGAATTCTGTTTTTCCGTTACTGCAGTAAGTTGAATATGACTGTTGTAGCTGTTAAACACTTGTAAGATTTCCTCCACAACATCTGCTAGAATGGATAAAATCAGATCACCGACACACTTATTAATGAAAGATATTTGCAAAGACAATTTAGCAGTACAATAATTTAAAAAGGATCCATGACTATCTGAGCAACAATTGGACTAATAGTTCACGTATCTCGCCCTGGTGGGCACGACCATGATGTACTAGCTCCGCTATAAATGCTTAGCTAACGTAAATAGCTATTAATTTACTGTCACTTGACAAAACAGAAGATTGTTGCAAGGTGAACTGCGTATGTTGATAGTACATGTAGAAAAATATTTAAAATCTAAAGTATTGTAAGATCTTCCATGTAGGCTACTTAGTTTTAAAATATCTTTAATTACACAATTACTGAAACTGAATAGATACATAAGGAGTGACTATAGTTCTATTTTCTATTCTGCTTAATTAAAGAAACTTTGCAATTGAGGTTGTATTGTCATGTTTTCTAACCTAAATGCATTTGGAAGCCTTAACCTCACATGCAAACCTCTTTTAAACACAACAAAGTAAATTTACACCGATAACTTGGGAAAACTTCCGTGGAAAACCTTTATGCAAAAAAGAAACAGGATATACTTGTAAATTATCCCTGAAATTATCTAGGGAAATTGTTCCAATATTTTGTTGTTAACAAATTTAAAATTTAATTTGTCAATGTTAAAAAATACAATACCGAAAAAAGTATCTAGTAATATTTACTCTGAAATACACTAAAGGGAAATAGTATATTACACAACGAGAGCTGTAGGAAGCATATTACACGCGAGTTGGAAAAGTTACGCACAAGCCGCGTAGCGGCGCGTGTGTAATTCCACGAGCGTGTAATTGCTCTATAGCTCGAGTTGCGTACTATACTTTTTCTACATTCACACTCATTTCGTTAAACGAAAAAGAAATATTTTATTAACTGTCAAACTATCTGTCACACCATCTTAAAAATTAGGCGGCTGCAGTCACATCCCTACACCGCTTCGTACAAACAACAGAAGCTAACTGTAACGTAATAAAAAAAATTACGTGTTAGTCATTACGTAACACTGTTTGTAACAACGAATTTACTAATCAAGTAAACAGTGCTTAATGAGCAATTTACTAATAAAGGAGTAGAAAAAGCAAATTATAGTTTTGTTTTCTGAACACGTCATTACGTTTGTCAAATTTTTCACCATTACGATATTTAGTTGCTAGGGCTCGTATGATAAACTTCGTAACCACAGCCAATAGTGCTTCAAATTGTAGTATCTTAAAACAATCATTCAATCTAACCATAAGAACAATATCAATGATACTTGATCACACTCGTTGCCATTACTACGAAAATAAGGATTGTGATCGCAACTTTTTAATTTGAAGTCACTACATACTTTTATTCATTGGAGCACTTAAGGAAACTTTAGATGCGATGCATTTTCTCAGTAATAAAACTTCGAAAAATGCAGCATGGTGCATCTGCCGCAGCAACTACAAAACCAATGTGGTTTCGATTATAAAGTGCAAAATATATATGGATTTTATATCGTTAAAAACAAAAACCAGGAAGTCTTAATTTAAAAAGAGAACCTATCTAGAAATTACCATCAAGACTGGAAATGTTTAAGTTGATAATGTTTCCATTGAGCAAATCCAATACAACTTCAATTAGCTCGGTTTTACGTCTGATATAATTAATATATTATAGCAAAACTTAACGCATTCCCTTGATAACGACCGCTAAGCTACTGTGCGCCAAATTCGAGCATAGGTATATAAAAGCGTTCGTTGAAATGCAACAAAGGCTGCTGAAATATCTTTATAATAACACATCGCGTACACCAAGAAGTCCTGTGCAGCAGCCTTCAAGTGCAGGCTGCATAAAGACAAACTAAGGTTATTAGTGCGTATCGAGATTTTATTGTTAATTTATTGCAGGGCCGCCATTTGCCCGCCATCAGATCGAGTCGGCAAGTCGGGCAATGGCTGACGCGTACCGCAGCCCTAGACGCCTACAATAAGAATAAAAGACTTTTAATAAACTATTAAACGCGTACATGATGTACCACCAGGCGCAGCAGCCACACACGAAGACCTCGACTTGAGGCGGGCCCGCGGAGGCGACAGGCTGCCGATTTTCGATTGATCGGACATTGATTGGAGGCATGCATAGAATAGTTGTTAAGTCATCCCGGAGCTGCGGGATGGACACGTGTAATGAATTGGTAGTCAGATTCTAAAGGCTAGAAAGATTGATTATGACATCGGGAATCAGAAACCTCGCGAGGTGGTTATCTCCGATCCCACATCGATGCTTCGTCTGGACAAGTTTTGCTCAATTTCTTGATATTTTGTAACTCTTCGCCCACCTTGGCGTGTTAGCAGAGCGGATTGTGCGAGACTGACGAAAACAAATACTCCAAGGTGCAACAACGGTCCAATCGTGTGATGGAGGGTATTAGTATTAAACGTCCAGTAAATGGTTAGTTGATTGACTATAAAACATACAATAGTAAAGGTAATTGCAGGCTCTGCAATTATAGTATAGCACAATTATTTCATTTTCTTAACATTATTTTCTAGAGGAACAGAATTGGTTAACGTTCGAGTAACTACACTTGTACAATATCTATAGAAAGAAAATTTATGTTATACAGTAATTACACAAATAAATATAAGGCTTGATTTTGTTTAAATTACTTCATTCAACAGTCACACATTTGACCTATAGCTTTTCAGTCTTAACATACCTTCAAAAACTTTCGTTTATGAAAGCCTTTCGAACTTTATCTGCCGAAAATACTAACTTACTGAACCAATTGCGTTTTATAAATTTGGCAGTTAACATGCAACTCAAATTTGTATTTCTATGGAAATGCAGCATAACGCTAGTTATAGTAATACTGTGGTAATATCTGCAATAGGAGTAATGTCCTATAATAACCTTGAACTACCTATAGTTACAAGATTTAGGATTTTTAGAAATTATTTCCAATATTCAAAATTTGTGTCACAACATACGACACGTTTTTAAGCGACTGTAAAAAATTCAAAAAAAGTAATAATCTAATAATAATAATCACTGTGTTTTCTGCCAAAAATATTGTAGCAAATAAAATATGTACGTCGATATACAAAATGGCCAAACATAGGACAAGGTTTAGAATATTGGCATAGTTAGTGATCCAAGAGAGTCAAATAATACTTAAATTGACAACGACCATATTGCTTAAACCCATTGCATGTAGCAGTATAAGTTAAAGTTATACCTTCAACAGAAGAGAAGTAGAAGAGAAACGTTATAAGAAACTGAAGGAGTAATTGCATTTTTAAATCCAATATTAATATTGCCTGGTTTATTGTAGTGTATGGTGTTGAAACCTTTTCATTCTCATTAGTGGTCTGTTTTATTGTTCGGCGGAAGTGATACCAACTTTTGGGAACGCCCCATATATTGATGCATTTTTGGATTCTACATAATTTTTTTTATCCAATGATACCACATAAGTAACATTTCAAGTGTCAATTTTTTTTATATTTAATTTTTAATTGTCAATCTAAGTGTGCCATGACTGTTCCGATTTATTCCAGTCGACCTATGTAATGCTAGAAAAATGGAAATCACGTTGAAAATACTAAATTACATGACTAAAGTCAAAGTGGTATTTGGAATGATAGTATTTTTTTCAAATGGCACCAAACTAGCACCAAGGTACTCTTCAATACTGCTACTGATAAGAAATCTTTTGGTATGCCCACTTTGCAACTGGGACAAATGCAGCGGAAATTACAATCCATCAAAAATGTTAATGTTCAGTTGGCATTAGAACGTAAATCAAAGATAGAATGTATGTAAAAAACCATAATTCTAACTGCAGAAGAGATATGCGAAAAAAGTAACGAACTAATACGAGGGTTGCGCTGAAAATTGTTAGTTACATTTTTAACAAAAAATCTTTATTTTTTTTCAAAATATTCTCCATTCAGACTAATACACTTGTGCATTCTTTGAAACCACTTTTTAAAACGTTCTGAAAATTCATTTTCTGAAAGGTCCTCAAAAATTCTTTGAAATTCTGTAACTGCTGCATCTGCGCTGGAAAATATTTACCTCGCATCATTTTTTTTAACAGTTGGAAACCAAAAAAAGTCGCACGGCGCCAGATCTGGGGTATACGGAGGATGAGTTACTAATTGAACTCCCGAATCTTTAAAAAAATCCAATGTTCTAGCAGCAGTGTGGAAGGATGCGTTGTCATGGTGGACTAAGATGTTACGGAAACCGGTCTTTTGGCGACCTGTCTGTAATTTTCCAAACATCTGTGGTAAAGCCACTTTACAGTGCCATTCAGAATTAACAGTTCTGCGATCTTGAAGTGGAATAACAGCAACAGGACCACTTTTACGGAAAAAACAGCAATATTTTTTTTATTAACGCTTCTGCCACGAATTACTTTTGTGGAAAAAACTTCATCTTCGAATACCCAAACACTAGACTGCTGTTTAGTTTCAGGGTTGTAACTGCATACCCAAGATTCGTCACCTGTTACAATGTATGCCAGTTGCTTGGAAGCTCCTCCGTCAAATTTTTGCAACATAAACTTACAACAGTCTACTCGATCCTGTTTTTGACTTTGTGAGAGCAAAATGCGGTATTCAACGGCTGGCTAGCTTTCTTACTCCAAGATGTTTATGCAAAATGGTATTCACCGCCGAGGATCCAAGCTTGCCACACGATCAACATTTTCTGAACAGACAGCTTCCGCAGGTCTTCCAGGTCTTGCTTCGTCTTCTAGCAGCTCTCGCCTTCGTCGAAATTTGCAGAACCAATGACTAACAGCGGATAATGAAGGGGCAGCATCGCCAAAAGCTGCTATCAAATTTTCATGGCTTTGCTGGTATCCTAACTGTTTTTTACAGTCATAGAAAATCATAGCTCTAAAGGCAGTTCGAGGAATGCTCATTTTAACTGAATTAAAATGCACAACTACTTAACTACGTTTCACAAGGAAATCGGAACGTTTGATAATTGTGGGTAACGAATGTCAACTAATGCGACATTCAATTGTTGCAATTGTTTCTAGCCAATTGAGCTTTCCATGGCTTGTTACTAACTATTTGAAACAAATCTTTAGCTCTGTTTATTTGTTTCGCCAATTACCCATCTATTTTAGGCCAGCCCGTATATTTTCACTTGAATTATAATCCGCTGTATTTCAAATAATGTCAAATCTTGTTCCGCGGAATGGTACCGATTCTGGATTTCCCGAATTGTTTCTTATCGCAGCGCGCCACTCTTCAGCTGTTTTCTCGCTTGTGGGTTTCGCGAGCACTTCTTTCCTGCATTCCAACGAAGCAACAAGCTTTTGTGAAATTATTGTGCGTACTATTGCACTACAATTAATTAATTTCGTTTTCGAGAGCTGATGACCTAAATCAGGTATGATTGCGTTTCCTTGTTCATTATTCAAACTTTTAATTCTCCTTTCCTTAGCTTTTAAATAACAGTTTGAACCAACAAATTCAATCTGGATGCAAGCCGTCTTAATTATCGAATCCGCCGAATGAAGTTCATCTCGAACCCTTCCCTTCCAATTTTAATGTTTATTACTGACTTTACGAGACAACTAATAATTGATTATTAAATAAACTTTAGTTGTTTGTTGTTAATTTGTTAATTACTTGAAATCTTGGGATTTCTGGCGCCCTGTGTTTTTTTAAAAAGATCTTGCGGAAGTACAGCTTATGCTTAGCATCTACGATCCAAGGCCGCCGAAATTTGAGTTAGCTAGGGCCATCGCGGTAAGTAAAGAGTTTTCAGAGCTGCCGTGGTGTATAAACTGTAACTGGGTTGATCTGCGATTTTTACTACCATTGATTATTATTAGTAATCAATCGCAGGTCGGCTTCTTTATTGTTTCATATTAACAGAGCATCCCTCGTACGCAGAAGTAAAGATCAGGATGGCGAAACGTGGATGTAAAGAATAAAATCAGACCGAAAAAAGCAGTGTAGCATAGATTAAAAAACACCAATACAGAATCAGATGGAGTAATTTACGTATCTACTAAAACGTGACTTAACTCGTCCTCGGCCTGGTGCGTGCGAGGGCTTGACCAATATCAAGAATGGCGTTTAAGACCATTCACCCAATAGCTCAGCAGTAGAGAGTGTTTAACGAAGAGCAGTTCAAGCGAAGCTCTTGTTTTAAAGACAGCGATTGGTTAAGTCATGTTTATTCTATGTCTAACATTACTATTCACAGGTTTAATATTTACAATTCCCGGTGGGTGAGACGTGGTGCCAGCAGTTGCCAGTATATGAGCAGTTGATGGTGGAGATGAGCTTCTTCGCGGAGCTTGTCGATGGCCGGGTGCTCGCTGGAAGGTATTGGGCAGACCTGATGTTTGACTTGGAGCCGAGCAGAGGACAGCTGGTAGAGACGCACTCCAGTCACAGACAGCTGGAGCTGAGAGAGAGCTTGGGGCGTCTGGGTGCCATGCAGAGGACATTCGGTGGAGAAACACTGCGGTCACAGGCAGCGGGGGCTGAGCGGGAGCTTGGGGCGTCTTATTGCCATGCAGATGACAGCTGGTGGAGACGCACTTCGGCGGCAGGCAGCTGGAGCGGGCCGGAAGCTTGTGGCATCTTTGGGCGAAGCGAGGTGGACCCTCGTTGGAGAAGGCGACGTGCCAGAGTTTCTGGAACCTAAGGCTGAGGCTGATAAATTTTTTTTTCGTGTAGTTAACCTTCTCGCTGACGTGGGGGGATCTGGTACAATTCTGGAAGCGCTGTGGACGGCGGCTGCTGGTGCAGGCGATCCGCACGTATAGAGTGAGTGCTTGGTTTGTTGGGGGCATTGATGCTGGAGCTTGTTGGCCGAACGATGTGGAAGTACGAGATCGATAGCTTGATGTGGTTGAAGTTAGCGTTCCAAACTCCTGATCGCACAGAGATGGTGCCGATCGAAGAGCTGGGTTTGCTGGAAGACAGAAGGGGAACTGGATGATTCTACCGTTGAGTCTTCGAAGATTTCCATCCGAAATTCCCCGCGCTTATAATGGAGCTTGGTTATTTGTTTTCACTTTTCAGAGCTGTTATTGGTCGATGTGGTGGGAGTTTCTGCTTGTTTATCTACTGATTCTTCGTTCTCTTGATTAACTATTTCATGGGCGGTTCCATCGTCGCGCTGTACATGGCATTATGTTGCCTGTATTTTTCTGCGTATGCAGACACTAAACTCGATGGGGTTCGTGTAACATGGTTCTGAGATATCCGCATGTGTGTAATGTCCTACATGTTATGTATGTGTGTGTGTGTGTATGTGTGTGTGTGTTTTACGGGCCTGCATCGGCGTTTAACGGGCCACCTCTGCTGGCGGCGTGAAGGTGGACAACGTGAAGCGTTTTTAATATTTTCGACGCTTTTGTTTCATTTGGCCGCGAGATTAGCAGGTTTTAACTGTCGTTTGCGGGCTACCTACCTTTCTTTGTTACAAGCAGGCTCCAGAACGTAAGCATTTTAAAGCTTAAGTGCAGTTATTGACATTAGGTTGAAAATAAAACGGCGTTTTTGTTTATTCTATGCTTTTATGTTGAGATTTGAGTTTGGTGTTGTTTCGATATATTTGAAGCAGGTCGCTTTTTACATTTTTCTTGCTGTGATAGTAAATAATGTAACGAGTGACGGGGGGTTTTGCAGCTAAATTAGGGTGGTTATGTTCGGGCCAGTCCTTGTTTCGAATTAACAAAGACGGGCTCGCATTTAGATGTTTTTCTGCCACATATCAAACGGATTAAAGTTAAGAAAGCAGTATGCAAAGAAAAACGGGCAACAGAAACGTTGTAAAAGTACTAAAGGAAAACCGATCAAAATTGATAAGAAACATCATGAATCAATGAAAGAAGTCGGCAGAAAACTTGTAACCGGAAAAACGAATGATGACAAAAAGAAAACCCAAAAGAAATGAAAGCACAAAATGGAAATTAAGAAAAAAGAAATAGCATAACAGCCGAACAGATTGAGATAACTTTGAGAAATACACGAAAAGGAAAATTTTTAGGCGAAGCCAATATAGCCCCAGAGCTACTCAATGGAGGTGAGAAGAAATAGTCAAATAGCTAAAAAATACCTTTGAACATGCATAGGATCCATAAGCCCATACATACGAAGAGGGAAACTGCGATGACTACAGGGCAGTCTGTAGCATTGAAAATTGTAACAAAATTAAGCATCGAAATAGAAGAGAAGCTAGAAAACGAACAAGCGGCTTTTCACCCAGGTAGGCTCAAGACCATAATATACACTATTAGACAGATAATACAAAAGTTGACAGTTCAAACAGGGAGATCTACCTGGAATTTCTAGACTTTACGGCGGCGTTTGATAAAATACCAAAAGAGCATATATTGAGTGCACTAGAAGGACTAGACACAAGCCTAAAGCTTATAGGAATACTCAAAAGTATACACAAAATGGTGGGAGGAATAGTAATACTAAACAGACAAGAATCTAACAAATTGAACATAAAGGCGTTAAACAACGCAAAAGCTTGACCCCACTGCTGTTCTTGATTTACACGAATAGGTAATACTTCTTCCTTTTAGTATAGGCTGAGACCCTGTTTCTACCACATACTGAGTGCGTCTTTATCTTAAGCCGCGGCCGGGTAAGGTTATTAGGTGAATTTCTCGTGCTAACGCAATTAAAATTGCAAAAAGTACGATTACAGCAATTCATAAATGTAATAACCATAGTCTTGTTTTTTTTGTGGGAAGCGGTTTCGTCAATTTTTCGTTATCATGGGTGCGACAAGATTAAATTAAACTATCGATCCCTTTGTTCTGTAAGTTCTTGGTGCCGTAGAGACGCGTGAAAGGTCATCTAAAATGACGTAAATGTCGTCATCAATTTGAATAAGCGCAGGCGTGCAAAACGGTTAAGTCAGCATTGCGACTTGAAGCTTCTTGAAATCGATCGACATACTCTTTGCGGGGTTCCACAATCGTGTCATGGAGCACCAATCGAGTGCAGTCATCTGATATTCACTACACTCTTCTTCCCAGTCGAAATTAAAAGCAAAATGCACGTTCAGCGTAGCTGGGTGGATAATGACCGATACAAAATAACATAAATTTAGATTAAATACCTGCAGAGATTAATCAGTAAAACGACAAGGGAAAGAATAAGGACCAGAAGCAGAAGAAATGTTTTAGAATGTCACCAAGCAACCAGTGAAATAAAGACAAACAATTAAAAATATGGTGTGCCTGTACTGTTTTCCTTATTTGTTCATTGAATATTTCGAAAAATGGTGGGAATATGCGTGCCAACACCTTATGGTTAAAGGCCACGCCTTGGATATTTAGTTGCAATAAATTTGTTTACCTGTGAACAACGTGAAGAATGTGTTAGAACAAGCCCTTCCATAAAAATCATTTGAACGATATTTTTAGAAAACGTGATCTCTAAGCAGGGTGACATTAATTGGCCCCCCCAAAACTTCAAATGTAACACCAATTGATATCTTTCTATTGACTTATCTCAAATCAAAGGTGTAATTCTCAAAACTTCTAAAAGGACTCTTACTTTAATTTGTTCAATTTCTTTGGGAATTTAGTGTAAACCTGTGGTTTGAAATAATCCCGTAGTAAAAAAAATGTTTAATCTGGACTTCTGGGAGGTGAATTAATATCCCTTCGAAATTTTTCGAGAAATATGGTCCAAACGATTTTCATGAAAAGGTTTGCTCCAACCTATATGGTAGGTTTTTCACCGATGAACTGATCGATTGCAATTAAAATTACAAGGCGTGGCCTTTATCACAAGGTGTATTGGTGCGTCTGCTACTACCACTTTTTCAGATATTCAACAAACAAATGAACAAATCAGATCCGGGCCCTGTCTACCAATTGAGAGTAGATGGAACAACAACCTGAGGTAGACTTCCAGTTCAATGGAAGGACATCAAGGAGGTGGCTAAATATAGAGACAAAAACATGGAGGAACTTTTTAGAATGTCGATAAATCGATATACATATAGAATATAGATAGAAGATCCAACGCCATGAGGCATAAATGGAAATAGATAAAGAATAATAAACTTGTTAAGCTCGACATTACTACATCGCCAGGATTAGACGGTATATCTTCCCGCCTGCTCAAATCATGTGCCTCGGAACTAAGCTGTCCTCTGAGCATACTTATGAATCAATCTTTCGAAACGGCAACCTTACCAAACATTTGGAAAACTGCGTCCGTAAGACCTATATTCAAGAAAGGTGATAAGCTCGACGCCCGCAACTACAGACCTATAAGTCTAGTTCCCATTATTGCAAAAATAATGGAATCCATTATCGTAGACAAGATGCAGGTGTTTCTTTTACGAAATAAGGTCATACCAACTAATCAGCATGGTTTTTGTCCGGGTAAATCAGTCGTAACAAATCTGTTGTGCTGCGTTAATGATTGGTCTCTTAGTTTAAACAAAGGTGACTGCGTGGACATAATTTACTTGGACTTTAGTCGTGCGTTTGATAAAGTGCCAAAAAATCGGTTGCTTACAAAATTAAATCATGTTGGCATACGTGGACAACTGCTAAACTGGATTAAATCGTTTCTGACTGGACGCGAATTTACTGTTAAAGTCAGTACTTCAACCAGTGTTATGAAACCAGTGGAGAGCGGCGTACCTCAGGGATCTGTCCTGGGACCGCTTCTTTTTATTATTTATACTTCGGACATTTCTTATTATATAAAGTCACCACGTTCTTTCTACGCTGATGATACTAAAATATACAACAACCCCGTAACAAGCTTCCACACTATTCAAAACGACCTCAACAGCATTTTTGATTGGACGGAAGAATGGCTTCTCCCTCTTAACGTTTCCAAATGTGTAGTTATGCATTTAGGGAAAAATAACCCTAGGCATACCTATAAAATAAATAACAACCTGCTAAGCAGCAAAGACAGTTATTGTGATCTTGGTGTTGTCATAACTGCGAACTTATCGTGGAGTGATCATATCTGTCAGATTGTCAAGAAATCAAACACTATGTTATATCTACTTTCCAAAACATTTGAACATCTTGATTGTACTACATTTAAAAAACTTTACAAGTTATATGTACGTCCGATCTTAGAATTTGCAAACTCCGTGTGGTACCCTGTATTACTGCGCGACCGTGACCGACTCGAAAATGTACAGCGACGTGCTTCAAGATTACCTTTCGACCGAAATAGACCCTCGTACGCAGAAAGACTCGCTATCCTGCATCTTCCAACACTACTATTTCGTCAGCAGCGAGGCGATCTAATAACCGTCTACAAGGCGTTTCACAACGACGAATCTCCAATTCGTCATCTTTTCCAACTTGCAACATCTACACACCTACGGGGTCACGAGTGGAAGCTAAGAAAGGAGCCCTTCATAACAACCCAGCGGCAATTCTTTCTTACAAACAGAGTGTTTCACTCTTGGAATTCCTTACCCCATGAAGTGGTTGCTGCCAGTGATGTCAACCAGTTCAAGTCGTTTATTGACGAATTATTAAGTACTTAATATCAATCTTATTTTAATTTTATTACTGTATAAATTGTGTTCATTCTGTATATGTTTTCAATCACATACCTTTTACTAATTTTTGAGCAATGATAGATTCATTCTCTGCTCTGTATCTTCTCTAATAATAATAATAATAATAATAATAATAATAATAATAAGAGAAGAAAAAGCGGGAAAACTGTAGAGCTATTTAGATATAGGACATTCCATTAAAAAACGAAAATTTGGTTCGACACACTGTTTTGAGCCACCCTCTATAATCAAAAATATTTTACCAATGCGCAACACCTTAATACCTACAACTTTCATATACACGAATTTAGGTAACTCTTATACTTTTAGAAATATCTTCCACCCTCACATCGTTGCCAGACCCTATATGTTACGACATGTGCAATGGGGCAATGTTAAATAATAACCCTATCCCTATATACCTACTAGATTATTGGGAGCCTCGGGTACCACTAATAAAGCTGCAGGGATAATTTTACCATAATCAATGGCAATATATTGCTTTCCAGTGTGGTTAAATACCAAGGTTGGATTACAACTTAGCTAAACTATGAAAACTCCTGGTTGCTTGCATTAAGTCACACTTCTCCGTATCAATTGCAATTAACACCAACAGTATAACAACATACGGGAGAATACGTTCACCACTCCCCTTTCGTGAAGATCTAAATGCAAGAACAATGGAAAAGTATTTATACTGAAATTATGACTACATCAGCCTATCATAAAAAATAATTTGCTCAGAAAACTATGAACCAAGCTGAGCAGAATCCGCACAAGAGGACCAGACAATTTGGCATTTTGTTCTTGAATGCCGTATCTATCGACACAACTCAGACCAGAAAATATAAACACTCTAATGCCTAATGTAATCGAATGTCTAAATAACTTTATTGTTATGATTGTTATGCTTCTTTCATCTTAAAACATTATTGTTTCTCCCTGGTGATAACCAGCCCAATGCTTCCATTGTGGTGACTGTTTGTTTGATAGAAAAGTCTCAATACAGTGCAGCCTAGTCTTATGGGCACTTTAAAATTAAAAAAATATTATTTGACAAACCTCTGAAAAGAAACCGTTATTTATCAGTAAACTATTCTCCCACAGTATCTATTAGCATCTATTCCCCACCACGTCATATGTTTATAAGGAAACGTTTGGTGGGATTGAACTTGAAAAACTACTGCAAAAATGGGGCGGTGGTGGCATTCCTGCTACAAAAATATTCTATTCTCATTGCAATTTTAACATAAATGCACATTTTTCTTGTTATTTTGTGCAGAAGGCAGAATCAACGTGCTCCAAGTATATTTTACCATTATTGCTGATCGATACTCAACTTTGTTTTCAGCTGATATTTAAGAATAATGATTTCTTCTCGAGGACACAAATTATACTGTTTACCAGAAATATAAAAAATATATCTAGATCATACCACATTAGATTCAAAATAATGATTGAATAAAAATAATAAACGTAAATTAAGCAATCTGAAAGTCTCACAACCGCCAATGTTACTCATGGATATCCAGATAGTAATAGCCTTGGCACTACCCATTGCCGGAAGACACTTATATCGGCAGGGAAGGTGTTGTAGTCAACATAATAGTAGCTTATTACGAAACCGCAATTACGATAATCCCTGTAGCAAGGTATGATAGACACACTTTGCCAAACGCATTATTTTTTTATGTAATAGCAAAATGAACCCCAAGAAATACCACGAATTCTAAAATGTTCTGCCAACAAAAAATAAATGTATCTATGGCTACATTGAACTTTAACCGACAAGAGGACACGTTTATTACTAGGTTAATAATGGTTTATTTTGTTTAGGGTCAATTAAAACTTTAAATTTATCGATATCATAAAATATCCTCTGAGGTACATAGAATTAGTTTTATAATTTTATAATAAAACTGCATACAAACCAATAGTCAGATTTTCTGGCCTATACAAAATTAGAAAAAGGTATTTTAACATATCAGATTTTTTTAAGTATTTTGTGTATCCACGATTATTTTTACTGAAGCTTTAGCTGATAAATTCTGAAGCACATTTCAAAAGAAAGATGTGGAGGTATGGTGGACGATTTTTGGTTGCAACCACTAAACTACACAGACGATTCCCAAACGTTTCCACATCGAATGCTAGAGGCGCTTCTGTAGAATAACAAGGCTCTAGGCTCAAGGAGTTCTAAATACCATGAGATAAAAAAAATATTCTGAGCAGCCTTGATATATGTTATACGTTTTGCAGTACTGAAGTGTATTGTCAGTCTGTGTCAAATTCGAGATTTGCAGGTTAAGTTTTACGTCAGTCTGTGCCAAACAACAAACAAAACCTAACCTTTTAATCTCGAATTTGACATAGACTGACAATATACTTCGGTACTGCCAAACGTATAACACATATCAAGGCCTGCTCAGAATCTTTTTTTTATCTCATGGTAGAAATTAGAGACAGATGGGCATTGACATACATGTAATAGAAATTATTGAAGTAAAAAAGTTATATGGTCACATGTGGTATGCAATGGAACGCGGCAAACAGGAGAAAAATAGGAAGCCCTAAGTTATGATGCACAAATGGGATTGAGAAAGCCATGACATATAGAAAGCTGGAAGCCTGTAAACCTGTAAACTAGAATGTATGTACAGGTTGGGTATTTACTGTGTGGACGGAGAATTGCTCCTTAACTATTAGAGACATCAAAACCAATTCCGGTGTGGTAATACACGATCATTGGACCTACATTCTAAAAATATTTAGGTACATACACGGTAATTGACAAAAATATGCCAACCCAAATTTTTTTAATAGAACACTTTGTATATTTGTTCACTTTTGGATTCCCTGTAATATTTTGAATAAAAATGCATAAAGTTGTAACTGTGGCAAATTTTTCGAAATGTGTAAAACTATACAGAATGATTAATTTACGTAGAATGTAATTTTTCTTAATTTCTTCAAATACAACACCATGTATATTTTTCATATTTGGATTCCCCGTGAAAAGCAGATACTAATTGATAATAGGTGTCATAACCATAAGACGAACCCTTCTTGAGATATTGACGCTTTTATTCGAAAATATTGAAATACAGAAGAACAAATAGAACAAAAACCAGAGCAACAATGCCAAAATACGAATAGCAAATAAATTCGTAAACTGGTAGGAATAGTAAATCAATAACTAAACAATAAAACAATTCTCTACATCTAAAAAATAAGTTGAACAAGTAAACTTAAACGAAGAAAACCAGAAATTCAAATTAAATGTTCAAAATGCTGACCACGCCTAGCTAACCAATATACAATTTGCTCCGAAAACAAAAGTTTCAATCGAAACAACATTTGATTCGAAATAGATTGAAACACAGCTCTAATTCTATTTTTCATATTTAATTGAGTAGAACTTTACATATACTACATGTGTTTTCTTTAACATGAACCTCCAGTCTTAATATTTTTCTTGTAAGGAAGGCCCAAATACTTTACTACTAACAGGGATGTGTAACGGGCCTGATGCGTTTACCAGAGCTATTGAATATTTACACATTATAGTAAAGTTGTACTGCACCTTTCTCACAGTAGTAAGTTTAGAACTTATTCGTAAAGCGCGCCACTAGTTCGCGCGCCCAGCTGAAGACGAACTGGATGCGGTTGTTACTAGGACGGAAGACGCTTTTTTTGCGGGATTTTGTGGGTAAAGTCGGCATTCGCAGCCCAGTGGCGACAGCAAAAGTCGTGTTCAAAGTTGATACATTGCCCGTGGTTACGTTCACCAGGACCAATGCGCGCAGTATTAAAGTGATTAATTTTTAATAACATTAGATGCGCAATAATTTTCTCATTCCATTGATACCAAAATATTTTCTATAGCTTGAATTGGAGAGCAGGAATCCATGAAACTGCTAAAAATAACGTTGAATCCCTATGTTGCAGTTTGAAAGTGGACACCCGGTATAGTGTTTATGTATTGTCGCTGTGAATCTTTTTATGTTTTCATGTGGATGTATATCTTTATCAAGAGTATACGACGTTTATGTAAACAGCATAGCTTTTATTCCTAGCGGAGTTAAAACTGTATATTTTCATAAATATAGGTATAAACGAAGCAGGCTCAGAGCCAGCTGTATTGACAATACCCATAGCCACACTAAAGTAAGAAACGGGTCTTATACGTTGACGACTAAGTTAGCTAGCAAACAAAACGCAATTAAATTCAGAGTAACAGAGTAAACGGGCACGCATTACACATGCGACCCAAAACTTATTTCACAAGCAAATATGACATTTCTACTTTAGGTACAATCGCGGCCATCCAAAAGCGACCTTCCGTATTTCGTTAGATTAAATTAGATTTAATTTATTAGCGTCCCGTGCACCAGAAGTTACTATTGTAATAATATGTTTTTTAATAGAAATAAAGCTGATAATAGTACATTATGAAATTAGTTTATAATTCAGAGGATTATGGTATGAGTGAATTTTAGCGCATGAGCGAAGCGAATGCGCTAATTTCACGAATACCATAATCCTCTATTATAAACGAGTTTCATATACTATTTTGTCGTCGACTAACATAATAATTTCGAAGGAAATTAATTTCTGCTATTTTTTAAAAGCAGTTCATGTATACAAAACTATGACGTAGTTGTTGCTATGATAATGTAGTTGCTAAGCTATTGTTTATGCTTATGGTAACAATTTTTGTTTAGCGAACACATTTTCGGCCAAAATGAATGATTGTCACGAGCCTTTATTAATAAGTGATGAAATTCTTAAAAAAGCTGCAGAAGCTGAGCTGAGTCTGATTCCTAAAAAGTCGGAAGAGATTTATAAGAAAGAGTATGACAAGTTTTTGCAATGGCTAAGAGCCAAAAATACGGAGATAGTTACAGAAAAGGTTGTGCTTGCGTATTTTTTAGATCAGGTAAATTATTTGCATTTTGAGTTAGATATATTAGCTACCAATTCATCGTACCTTATTTTTAGTCGAAGATTTACAAGTCTTCATCGTTATGGTGTCTGTTCTCGAAGTTGAAATGCATGTTACGAATAAAGGACAATATTGACATTAGTAATTTTCCTAAACTTACTGCCTTCCTGAAGAACTACTCGGTTGGTTATGCACCAGAGAAGTCTGCAGTGTTTTCAAAGGAACAATTAATACATTTTTTTGTAAATGCGCCAAATGACAAGTACTTGCTTATGAAGGTACGATTTGTTTTTTTAAATGTCAAAGTTTATTATAGTTTCTGTCATACTAATGTTATTTATAGGTGGTTGCAATTTTTGGTTTGTTTGGGGCTTGTCGACGTGCAGAGTTTCATAATTTATGCGTTGGTGATGTCAAGGAGGAAGGCTCTGTGCTGGTTGTTTATATCAGGGACACAAAAACTCACAGGACAAGGATATTTACAATTTTGAATGATGATGGCGCAGTGAATTATACTGATCTTATTAAAAAGTACATTATTTTAAGACCAAAACATGTGAAAATTGAGAAGTTCTTTTTATTCTATAATTGCGGAAGATGTACATGCAATCCGGTTGGCATTAACACATTTGGCCAGATTCCTCGAAAAATCGCCACGTATCTGAAAATTTCGAATGCTACTGAGTATACGGGTCACTCCTTTCGGAGAACATCCGCTACGATTTTAGCAGATAGCGGTGCTGATATTAGAACCCTCAAAAGACATGGAGATTGGAAGAGTGATGCAGTTGCTGAGGGATATATTGCAGATTCGCGAGAAAATAAAAACAAGATTGCCCGAACCCTTGGAGCTGCTAGTGGACAGATTAGCAATGTGTCTTCAACGAGTAATGGTGTTCTTTCTACCGCTAATACATCTATGTCGGGTATCACAATATCAGGAAATTTCAATTGTAGTATTCATATTAATATAAATAAATCTGATTGATCTTTGTGTTTATTTTGTTGTTATGACAACTTTATGGCATTCGTGCCATAAAGTAGGTGTTTATGCATGATTTTCCCTACATTAAAGATGGCATTGTGACGCTAGTCGACGACAAATAATTAATAAATATGTTGTTAAAGTGAAAGTAAAACTATTTTAACTTAAGAAAAATTAACAAAATATTAATAATGAATAGCTCCACCATTAGCTTCTAGAACAAGCTGTCACCTTCTCCTCATGGACAGAATGAGATTCCTCATATCATAATCCTCTGCAAGACTTTCCCAAGCATTTACAATTGCTGTTTGCAATTATTCAGCATTAGCCGGCTTGAAATCCACGGATCTAATTTGGTTGTTATATATGCCCAAATATTCTCAATCGGATTGAGATCTGGGCTTCTGGAAAGTGAAGGTAACAAATGAATGTCATTTTCGTTCATCCATTGTCTTACAATCCCCGCAGTGTGAACAGGAGAATTATCCTATAAACATGATATGAGGCAGAACAACAGATAAATGCAAGCCCGTCTTTGTTAATTCAAAACAAAGACGGGCCCGAAAATAACCACTCTAATTTAGCTGTAAAAGCCGCCGTCGCGCGCTCGATGCTTTACTATCACGGCAAGAAAAATGTACAAAGCGGTCTGTTTCAAATAGATCGAAACAGCACCAAACTAAAAGCATCAAATAAATACAAAACGCCGTTTTATTTTCAGAGAAGTGCCAATAACTGCACTTAAAATTTAAAAAGCATATATTCTGGAGTTTTCTCAGAACAAATGAAGGCAGGTAGCCCACACGACAGTTAAAATCTCGTAGACAAAGGAAAATCTCGCTTGCAAAGGAAGCACAGCGCAGTAAAGGATTGAAACCACCTCGCGCGGTCTATCGTCATGTCGCGTCGCGTGCAGAGGTAACCTGCTAAGCGCCAATATGGGTCCGCGCAACACGCACGCGCGTAATATGTGGACGATTACACACATGAGGATATCGCGACGCCCAGTGACACGAACCCCATCAAGTTTGGTATCGACATAGGCGGAAAACCTGAAGCAATAGAACGCCACGTACAGGGCGACGATGACACCCCTCGCGAAAAGAATTAATCAAGAGATACCAGAATCCGCAGATAAACAAACAGAAATCTTCAGCACGTCGACGAATAACAGCGCTGAAAGTTAAAAACAAAGAACCCAGCTCCTTTATAAGCGCAGGGAATTCCGAATGGAGATCATCAAAGACTCAACGGTCGAATCCTCCAGTTCGCCTTCTGTCTTCCAGCAAACCCAGCTCTTCCATCCGCACCACCCCTGTGCGATGCAGAGCTAGAAGTCATCACCTCAGCCACCGATGGCTTCTTCGGCTCGCACTTTTGGCTTGCGGCCGAGAGAGCTTAAACTTCCCCAGCGGAATCCTGCCCACGGATGCCCCGGCCCCTGCCGTTAGTTTGGAACCGCATCTACGGGATACTCGCCGAACGATTATTCTCACGTTCATCACGGCCCTACAGGCTATGGCGTAAACAGCCCATACACATAAAAAACGACCTGCGAATACATTTAGCTGCCCCGTTACGGACACTTTGGTGCTTGCTTCCTATACAGGCACCAAGAATTATTTGAACGCTTATGTGGGCCTTCGCCGTCTAGCACCCGGAAGTCGCCCCTAACGAAGAAATCTGGCATTTTCCGCCAGCCGCTACCGCCCCCAGAGGCCCGTATCATCTACAGCGCCCGTAAGGAGGAAGCTACGCCGAGTCGCTGCCGTCGCACCCCGAACCCGAAGAACACCCTCACCGCCTTCTGTACCCTGGACGTCTGCACTCCGGAAAGCTAGGTGCTGGTCCACCGCCCCCGCAACAGGATAACCTGCCGCCTCCGGAACTTAGAGCTAGAGCTGGTGATCCACCTGGACCGCGCCGAGCAGGAAGAACTCCAGCAGCTGTGGGACTCAGCCCGCCCAGTCCCGGAGCCCAGCACCCGCCTCCGCTTGAGTGAGGTCGAGCTGCCCTCGCGACACCCAACGGTTGCCGCCACCAGGTCCGCCCTCCGTGACTATCGGCTGAACTCCAACCTCCACGGCCGCCGCCCTCGCGCATCGCGCCGCCCCTGAAGAGGAGCAGCCCCCTCCGACGCCGCGCTTGTGCCTATTTGTGTTTTTTTTTACAAGTACCCTGTAACTGTACATACTCTCGCTCCTCTGTAGCTACAAGTATTTTTTAATGTAAATAAAAACAACGAATAAAGCCACACCAACTTATTACTCGCTGCTCTGCGCCTCTGCTTTTTGTTAAACACTCTCTACGGCTGAGCTATTGGGTGAATGGTCTTAGGCACGCCATTGTTGATATTGGTCTCGCCCTCCCTCAAATCTATTTTACTAGCAATCGGTTAATAATAGGTATGTTTCTAACCTTCAAAACAGAAGGAAAGCGAGGCACTGTTTACTTTATCTCAGCTAGCGGGGAAAGATTTTCCCAGCTAGCTAAACGTTACTTTCAATGAACTTGTCATGTTACCTAGCTACATCGTCGCAGTTTGCTTTGTTAAAGTGATTTATTAAACTGCGATAAAAATACGTATTATCTCGAGTCTCAGCTATCTACTTAATCTCTCGACAGTAATAAAACACTTTCCACCTCGGTATGTAATATACTACTATTTCAAACCAATAAAAATGACCTGGTGAAAAACGGAATTGCTACGAAAGATCTGCTGAACGGATGGTAACATAATGTTTTCTAAAATGTCTCTGTAATGCACTGCTATGAAGCGTCTATATATTCTCCAACATATTCCTGGTCCATGCACACTAATCCATCCCCAAGCGCTGACAGAAAATCGTCCACAATTTGTTACTGGATGAATATAACCTTTATGGAACCGTGAGTTCCGTGACCTATAGACTCGCAACATTCCGTTATAGCAAGATTGAAAAGTTTTATCGTCAGAAAACACCACAGAGCTCCAAGCTTCGTCGTTTTCATTAAGAAAATTATTTGCAAATTCGGCTCTACAGTGTTTTAAAAATATTCAGTAAATTGATAAAAGATTTAAAAATTTGAAAATTGTTAATGGAGATAATTATATGAATTCAAAATGAGATAAGCTTGATTTTTATATAGTATAAATAAAAATCATATTGTCGTAATATTTGATTTAATGAATATACGTTTTGCTAATAGTATTAGCTTCTTCGGTATTCTATTTACATTATAATGAAATGAAATTTGCCATGCTGAAATTAGAAAAGTCAAATTTAGATAAGCGAACACAATATTAATATTCACTTGCTTACTTACTTGTATTATGGAAGTCAGAAAAGCATTATATTACGACAAATTATAGTTATAACACATTAAAAAGACGATACAGGGAAAATAATCATCCCCACAATTTAAAATTTACGAAACGAACAAATTTACATTTTGCATGCAAGCAACGTACATATGAGAATGCAAGGTTGTTCCTTATTTGTTATCTGTAATGCGCAGAGTGTAAAATTTGGAACAGTTATTTGACATGTACAGGGTCCTATTTATTTAAAAATTATGAAGTTTTACAAAGTCAAGCCAAGTTAGAAATTAATTTTTAATTTTAAGGAAAAGAAGCAGAACATAAATTATGAGAAAAATTCACTTGTAATTTTTTTTTTATGTTAATTAAATAGGTTGTGATAAATAGAACTTAGGTTTTCAATATCAGTTTTATAATTTATAGCGGTAGGGCTTCGTTGTATTTCAATCATTTCCAAAACTAACCGTTTCTTTAAGTTACTCTCTTTATGTAAAATTGTTGGTGTATTGAAATTAAATTTTTTTGTTTGAGGGGGATACATTATTGATTTTGATTGAATATTTGTGTAAGTTAATTCTGTTTTTTAGTAATTGTTTCGTGTGTCCAATGTAAGTGGATGGACAATTGCTGCAGTTAATTTGATAAACAAGATTGGATTGCATATTAGTTTCAGTTTTGTCTTAAATTGGTAAAAAATATATTGCCAAAAGTGTTATAATTTTTGAAAGCAATATTTATATTATATTTTTTCATTTCTGTTTAAATTTTTTCAGATAGTTCAGGAATATAATTTATAGATATGTATTTATTTTGCTGTGATGTGTCAGTGACATTGAAATCATTGCCGAAACAATTAGGTTGCAGATTTATTGAATGGTTAATTTTCTTTTTGATTAATAAAATTAGTAGGGTAATCATTAGTAGTTAACATATGTGTGATGATTTCTAAATTTTTTTTGTGGAATTGTTTGGAGGATAATTTTAGAGCTCTGTCAACTAAACTGTTTATGACACTTTTTTTATATTTATTGGTAGTGTTGGAGTTGAAGTTTAAATATCTGTTAGCTTTAATGTCTTTGCGGAACCAGTTTGTTAGGATATTCCCATTAGTTGGTCGGAGTAAAGTTAAATCTAAAAAGTTTATTGAAGCCTTATTATTTTCATTTTCGAGTGTGAATTTAGTAGAAGATATGGGTGAACCTATTGCACATCCAAAAGTCTGAGTGTATATATTTTTATTGTACGAGAAATATGTAGTATTTAAAACAAATTCAACCAATTGAATAAAATCATCTAAGGGGATATTAGTGTGTTTTTTAAATTTTGTTCCAATTATTTTTGATGGTATTTAAGGCAAGGTCAATTGGAATCTACAGTGTTTGTTTTCCTCGCTAAGAAATGGTTTTCTTGCAGCAGCGGAATTTTTTAAACCAACTTGTTTAATACGCCGTCGAGCTGTTCTGACAGATCCCGGAAAATGGGTTTCTTCCCGAGCTCTTACAGCAGTCGCAAAATGATTTTCACGGATGCATTTTACCAAATCATTGTCTTCCTGGAGTTCAGAAATCTTTCCACCACCTATTCTTATTGGCCTTTCAAGCATGTTTTCTTGCCATCGCCTCTTTATATTGATGATGCAAGTTTTACTGCAATGTAATTCTCTCGCCACAGTAGCTAAAGACCAATTTTCTTCTAGCTTTGCAATAGCTCTAGCTGTCTGAATCGGAGTTAGATGTGGTGGATTTTTTAATATATTTTTAAGGCTAATGTCATATTGTGTCATTTTAGGCCGCCCATGATTTAAAGCAAAAATCAAAGTATAAAAAAAACATTCATTTTTGGATAGCCGCGGTTGTACATATAGTCCAGTTACATTAGAATCCGTTTGCCGAAAAAAAGCAAGTGAGCGCAAATTTTGCATACACCTTTATTTTGACATTATAAATAACGTCTCAAAAGTCCATATCGATATCGCGCTTGCGTTTTGAGTTATTCAAGGTCAAAGGTCAAAGAAATAGGTTTTTTCGCAAATATCTCTCTTTCTGTAGGTTGTATAACTTTTTTAGTTATTACAAAAAATGAAGGCTAGGAAATTCTCTACAAAAAAGATTATACAGGTTTTTTAGGTACAACTAACCATTCAGTTAATAATACACTGTTAAGTTTTGCAAACGGGTTTTACTTTCTTTTACGATAAAGGAAGTAGGTATTGGATTCACCCCAAAAATTCTAAATTGAGTTTTCAACAGATCTTCACGTTTTGAGTCCCCTGAACCCAAAAAACATTTTTTATTTCATTGGTCTGTCTGTCTGTCTGTGTGTCTGTGTGTGTGTCTGTCTGTCTGTCTGTCTGTTTGTCTGTGAACAAAATATCTCAAAAACGAAGAGAGGTATGGTGTTGAAACTTCCTATATAAGTATATAAGGGAAAAATCACAAGAGTAAACACCATACTTCCGGTTATGGGATTTCTTCAAAAGCTTGCTGTCGCATTTAGATAATACACAAAACTTATATATGAAGTTTCAACTCCATACGTCTTTTTGTTTTTGAGATATTCTGTTCACAGAGACAGACACACAGGCACACAGACCAATGAGCAAAAACATGTTTTTGGGTTCAGGAGACTCTAAAACGTGAAGATCTGTTGAAAACTCAATTTCGAATTTTTGGTGTGAATCCAATACCTCCTTTACCGTAAAAGGAAGTAAAACCCGTCTGCAAAACTTAACAGTGTATTATTTACTGAATGGTTAGTTATACGTATTTGCGAAAAACTTATTTCTGTGACCTTTGACCTTGAATAACTCAAAACGCAAGCGCTATATCGATGGGGACTTTTTGCGTTTATGTGGTGTGCTTCCGGTTTTCCGAGAAATTTGGCACACAAACCATGGCTGAAGAAAATTATCTTTTTTCCTAGCCGGCGTCATCTAGCAACCTTGAAAATTTCGGAAGCCGTATTTACGATAGTGTATTCTCACTTCTTATGGGCTGTGTTGCGATTTTTCATGGTTTTCCGCAATCTTTACGGCCGTTTCTCACCTGAAAGCCCATCTTTCTTTCTTCCGACCCTTTTTTATGGGCCGGTTTAAGTCTTGAATGAACCAATACTTTATTCTAGTAAACAAGTTTCTACTTTTTTAGTAACGTAACATAGCGTTAATCTTATGTAATGCGCTTCGTTATCCTAAGGCTAATGTGTAAAATGCCCCATCTGAAAATTAATTTTTTGGATGCAGCTTTTTGAAGTGCCTGATGAAATTCCTTTAATTTGGGCTATTTTCAATTTACGAATAATGATTCCAAAGTTTTTATTTGCTAATATAACCCCCATACTGTTTAAATTATAATTTTGTTGTAATCAAGTATATTTTTTAATTTAATCATTTAAGTTTTAGTTATGTTTTGAGAGTGTTAGAAACGCGGATAAATTTCTATAATTTTGCATAATAACTGAAAGGTTCATTTTAAATGCAAAAACCATCGCATAATATTTATATACCAGTAACTTTTAATTCAGGGTTGTTCGAATATAACGAGCTTTTTGTAATTGCAATATACTATTTAATTAGTTAACTTCTGGGTGACTTAAAAAAATTACAAAGTTAGTGTTATTTATAGAAGGTCAATTTTGCTGTAATATTCTTAGCTGTGGTTGTTTTTAATTGCTTTTAATTTTTAATTTAACCGTTGTTATTTCACTTGTATAATGCGATTGGCTGTCATCGTTTTTATTAAAGCTTTGATATTTGACTTTTACTTCTAGTATTTCTTAATAGGTTGGTGTGGGATAGAAGCCTTCAACAATAAGTGAAGTTGGCTTGTTCTTCTGGTTAGTTTGAAGTTATCGTTGTCGCCTATATTGTATGTAGAAAAACTTTTGGCAGCTAATTTTTTACATTTATTATAAAACAACATTGGAGTAAAAATATTTCGACTTTCGTCTTCTTCAGTTTACACAAATATAAAATCTGTAAGTTAAAAATGCGAATTTAGATGCTATTATTACACTATACGGAGGTGAGTGAACGAAATCATTCACCTCAAGTTATGCAAAAAATTTTATATATAATAAATACCTTTTCATAAATACATAAACATAAACATAAAAATTCGATAAAAGTTATAACTGAAAAACCTAATCAACCTAACACTGCTTTGTCTGATCACGCTGTTGAGAATTTTAAAAACTTTGATTTTAACTCCCCAAAAATACTACAAAGAGAAAATAACCTAAACGCTTAATAATGGAAATGATAGAAATTAAAAAAAGTTCTTATTCAATCAATTATAAAACTGACATCGATAAACTTAATGTAATTTATCATAAATTATTCTAAAGCTTCAAATTAAATATTTTCGACAATCTTAACATTCAAAAATTACAATTGTATTAAGCACTAATTTTGATTAGAGAGCAATTTCTCATTTGGTCATAAACTACAGATATCAAATTGCAAACGCAAGAAAATGGCCGCACCTTAACCAAACTTACTGTGCCTCTTAAAGTAAAAATGGATTTTTAAAACAGTAGTAAGTTATAAAAAAATATTAAATAAAAACTTAAATATAACAGTAACTCCTTCTTTTTCAAAAATAAAAAAGAATGATGCATATCAGAAATAATAAGAAATCCAGTTTAAGCGAAGCCATTAATTTTCGCCATATTTTCCACCTACATGGTATTTCACAAAAAAATATTGAACCGCATTTTAACGATTTAACGTGTGATAATCCTTAACCAGGGGTAGTAGAATGAAGATCGTCTGATTCAACTTGTTTTGAAAACAGAGTAAGTTCTTTTAAGTTATAAAAGGAGGTTAAATAACTGAATATTTTTTTTCTAAAAGGGGAAAAACAAACAAATCAAGACGACTACAATCTTATAAAGACTTAAATAAATAGAAGTAAAACAGTTTTAAGGAGAATTGGGTGGAGAATCCAAATGGGGGAAAATGTGCAGCAAACAAATTTCCCACAAACTGGACAATTGTCTTGGGCTGCGTATAGCTTTTTCATAATTTAATTTTCCTAACTAGGGGTAGTAAAATATCATCTATTTTAATAACACAGTAAGTTTCTTTTCTTTTACAGCTTAAATTAATTTAAATAAAAGTACAGCTTTCGGAGAATTAAATGGGCAAAACAAAAAACAAAAAATTCTAAATAAAAAAAATCGTACAACAATCTAACTTCCCATATTTGGCGGGCAATCGTGGGCTGCATGTAACAAATTTCATAATGCATTTTCCTAACAAGGGGTAGTGATATATTATCTATATTTACAACAGAGTAAGTTTCTTTTATAGCTTAAAATTAATTTAAACAACAGAACATTTGAATGAGAAATCCTTAGGAGGATTTGCACAACACACAAATTTCCCATATTTAGCAAGCTGTCGTAGGCTGCGTGTAGCAAATTCATAATTCATTTTCTAGCAAGGGGTAGTGATATATCATCTATTTCTACAACAGAGTAAGTTCTTTTAAAGCGTAAATATAAATTTTAAATAACAAAAACATTTTTCTTTCTTATAGATATTGAATTAAATAAACAGAAAAAACGTCTAAAAGCCTAACAATAATACTGATAAGAAAACAAACAATTTTTAGAACTTGAAAAGGATAGCTAAAACATGGATATTCTTTTTTGGAACTTGGAACTTTTTAATTGAAAAGTTATTTATTATATATAAATTTTTTTTGCATAACTTGAAGTGAATGATTTCGTGCACTCACCTACCTATAACTAGTGTGATTTAAGCACCTAAATTAGCATTTTTAACTTACAGATTTTATATTTGTGTAAACTTAAGAAAACGAAAGTCGAAAGATATTTTTACTCCAATGTTGTTTTTATAATAAATGTAAAAAGTTTGCTGCCAAAAGTTTTTCTACATACAATATAACTAATGAAACAGCTGTAAAATCACACAACTAAAGTTGTCGCCTATGTTGTTTTACATAGTAGCTATAAGAGCCATATATTTTCTAATTTCTACTCACGACGATGTAATGGCCGAGGATCTAAGTGGTTTTTATTTTTTTAAATAGAATTGTTTTAAATCTATATTTTATGACAATAGTAAACCTGATTTGGCGATGGTCTTATACGCTGCGTACAAAAATTTACAGATCCGCAATCTTCATGAAACCCTATGAATCGATCTATAGCTGTTTCTATTAACATAAAGCTGTAAAATTAAAAATCGTTTAGTAATGTGATACTTTACAGCATAGCAACCATTACAACATAGCAATGACTTTTAACATGGAAATTATTTGTAGTTAATCAGTATAAATATTAAAAATACAATAACTTAAATTTTAGAAAGTAAGAGTACTTGATTGAGCATGAATTAAAGCTGCTCATTGTGTTTCAGTACAAAAAATGAAGTCTGCGCAGTTTGGATATATGTTGACATTTAGTGTCACTTTTATTTAAAAATTTAATATTTTACATTTGTATGTGAAATACGATAAAATAGTATACTCAACTCGTTAAAAAAGTGGTTTTGTTGAACTCATATGTCTGTTTAAGTATTCGCTAACGATTGTCTTCGGACCAGCCATACTCGTTCAGAACCTTTTCTAATATTCTATAAAAGCAACGACAAAGAAAAGGAGAGTTACTTTCTTAAATATGGAATATCCAAGTAATAGTTGAATATCCAATATATGTATATTACAGTACTTTTTATGCCTAATTTTCTGGGATACTCTGTATAATAAAAAAGATTTTTTATTGGATCTATTATATAATAGTAATAGTTTTTCACTGTTCTTCGTGTGCCAATACAGTGGACAAACGTACATTAACTTTAAAGCTATTTTAATTAGAGTTTCTACCCGCTAAAATTAACTTTTACTGGTCACGCGAGCATGAACAACAAAAAGCCAGGAGCTTCAAGTAATAGTTCAATTGCTTCTCTTCGCGTTGTATTTAAGTTAAATAACACGTTAGTCATAGTTTTTTTACGAAACGTTTAACTCTTTCGTGATACCTCGCACAACCTCAAAACCATTATGAGTTGTACACCTATAATTGGCTATAATTGAAAAAATTAACAGCTTTAAAACGTCGTTGCTCCAGGCTGAAAATTGATAAGGTCGACTAGCGAATAACACTCCCTTAAGCATCGGCGAGAATAGAAATGCGTGATTAATTTTTTCGCTCATACATTTTGCTGCAAACGGGCTTGTCCCCATTAGCTTTTAATGATCACTTGAGCTGTTTGTTTTGCAATCTGGTCCAACTACCAAACGTTTTTAACGGTTAATTAGTCATCTCATAATTAATTCCATTAAAGCAGTTTAAATCAATCATCTTCGCTTTTTAATAATTATCCTGCAATTAGCTGCATAATATTCATATAATTTAGTGCTTTATAAATCATCCAGTATTTATGGTGCACAAGACACATTAAAAACATATTTAAGAATTAGTGGAGTCCAATACCGTTTCTATTTTATTTCCGATTACTTTTAATACACTTTATATCACATCAGCCTCTACAGTTAAACTAGTAAATTCAATTATTTTTACAATTATACTTATACCGGGTGTCTTAAAATGAATTACATCTAGTATGCTTTGAATTTCCCATAATGTAATATAAAATTTAGATTGAAATTGGCAATACTGCGGGTCTATGTCAAATTCGAGGTTATCAGGTTATGTTTTGCGTCAGTTTGTGTCAAAACTGACGCAA
>OW679203.1:5149631-5284897 GCA_940337035.1 Agriotes lineatus | reverse complement strand
TAAAATAAATGCCATTTTCGCAACCAACGCAACGTCACAAAAAACCTCAATAACGACACCCATATCGATTTTTAGGCTTTGTTTATGCCTATGCATAAATTCAAATTTGGCGCCACGCCCTTAGTGGAAAAAGCGGATTTGACTTAAGTAGTTTTGTACCAGAGGGTTAGGCGCAAGATAAGCGAGGGAGGGCAGTGAGAAGACTTCCGCCCTTGTACCCGAAAGCACCGCGGCTTAGGTGTGAACTTGTATTTTGTATGTTGTACGTTCTTTGGATGCATTAAATATATTCGAAATCATGCATTGCTTATTATTTTTGGGTGCAACGATTAAGGGTAAGTGTTCCAGTGTTTAAGAGCAGTGAAACCCAGCGTAAAAACATCTGGTCCTTCGATCCGCATGGCCCTTTGGTTTTCGAATTTTCGGCTTCGCGTTACCACCAGGAAGCCAAGCGTCTACAGTGGACCATCGCAGTCACATCGCATCGACCTTGCACCGGCCCTTGTAGGAAGACGCACCCAGAATTCCAGGAAAACAAGCGATTACAGTGGACCAACGCAGTCGCATTGACCTTGCACCGGCCCTTGTACGAAGCGCATCTGGACAAAAATCCTTTTCGGCTACGCGACGCTGCCAAAAACCGTAAGTGAGCCATATTTTTTCCTTTATTCTGTATCCCTTTCCGTTTGTACAAGCACAAATTCACTATGTCGAACGAAAATGGTGCTGAAATTCAAGCCCTTAGGCGAAAGCGCGGTTCAGTAAAATCGCGGCTTACAATTTTCAAAAATCACATTGAGCAGATTGTTGCTTCCGACGCCACTTTGGATGATGTTTCTGTGATTGAAATACAAGATAGGGTTCTTAAAACCAATGCTTTAATTGATGAATTCGAAAGTGTTCAAATGGAACTCGAATGTTTAGAAGAGGGTGAAGATGAATCACATATGGTAGAGCGCGAAAATTTTGACAAGCTATTTTATTCGTCCATCGCAAAGGCGAAAACGTTAATTGAGAAATTTAAAACTGCGAACAATAGCGTAGGTCAGTCTCTTTCAGCATCGGTAAATAATGATTACGCTTTAAATGCCATAAAATTGCCAACAATCCAGCTCCCCTATTTTGACGGGACATATGAGCGTTGGTTGGAATTTCGTGATACATTCCAATCGCTAATTCATGAAAATAGTAGTATAAACAATATACAAAAGCTACATTATTTGCGAAGTTCCCTAACGTCCACGGCCGCGCAAGTGATCCAATCCCTTGAATTTTCGGCATCGAATTATTTAACCGCATGGGACATTTTATGTAAAAGGTTCAATAACACACGTTTATTGGTCCACAATCACGTAAAGGCTCTATTTAATTTAGAGGTTTTGGTTAAGGAATCCGCTGACAAGATTCGAAAATTAATAGATAACGTGTTAAAGCATTTGCGCTCTCTTAGTTTGTTAAATCAGCCCACGAAAGAATGGGACACTTTAGTTATTTATATAGTTTGTTCAAAATTAGATAGAGCCACAATTAGGCAGTGGGAGGAGCACAAATGGGAAAATTCACTTCCCTCGCTTGAAGATCTTTTAAAATTTCTTAGATTGCGTGCCGACCTCCTGGAAACTTTGGAATTGCGCCATTCGGACAAAATTTCTGACAATAAGCCGAAGTTCAATTCGAGGTCGTTTGTCGGTACAAAGGAATGTTGCCTGTTTTGCAACGAAGAGCATTCACCATGGGATTGCAAAGCCGCGTTAAATTTATCCGTTCAGGAAAGAATTGATCAGGCAAGGAATGTCAAAGCCTGCTTAAATTGTTTAAAGCGAGGTCATTTTAACAGGTCCTGTAAATCCAGCAAATGCAGAAAATGCGGGGCTAAACACCACACTTTGCTTCACCTTCAAAGGAATTTTGTGAGGGCTCCGATTACGGCTGCGGCGCCAACCCCAGCCCCCTCAGGCGAAAGTTCAAATATTGCCTTGTCAGCTTTAAACATGGCAAGCGGTCAGGTATTATTGTCTACAGTATGCGTATTGCTTGCCGATTCTACGGGAAAAACCCATCGCATTCGCGCCCTTTTGGATAGTGGATCCCAATCCAGTTTTATAACGGCACAGCTTTGTTCTACTCTAAAACTAAAATTGGAAAATACCAAACTTGCGGTTTCGGGATTAAACAATTTGACGTCTCATAGCCAGAAAAAATGTACTGTAAAAATATTCTCGCAGCGCGGTTTATTTGTAGCTCAACTAACTTGTTTTGTTTTGCCCGCGATTACGGGAAATCTTCCTAATTTTTTCGTGGACGTTTCAAAATTGCAAATACCTGCAAACATTACGCTTGCAGATTCCACATTCAATGAGCCAGGTCCCATTGACCTTTTGATAGGTGCAGATTTGTTTTGGAGTTTAATTTTAGTGGGTCAAATTAGACTAGGCGCAAATCAACCCATTTTGCAGAAAACATCATTAGGTTGGGTTATTTCAGGGCCCGTTGGCGAAAAACAACCCACCAGGGTTGCTTGTCATTTTAGTAAAGGTTTAGAAACTCAAGTAGCCAAGTTCTGGGAGATTGAGGATTTTCCAATTATTAAATCATGGTCCCAAGAGGAAATTGCAACGGAAAAACATTTTGTTAAAACGACAAGGCGAGATCAAGACGGTAGATTCATAGTATCAATTCCCTTTAAAGAATCAATCGAAAAATTAGGCTCGTCGATGAAGCAGGCCAAGCGTCGGTTCTTTGCTTTAGAAAGGCGCCTGCATTCTGATCCTTTATTAAAGGAAAGGTACGTTAACTTTATGTCGGAATACCAGGAATTAGGGCACATGTCAAAAGTATTTAACATTAACGATCTTAATTGCGCGTCATATTTTATGCCTCACCACGGAGTTTTGCGAGAGGACAGCGTAAGTACCAAGCTCAGAGTGGTGTTCAACGGTTCCGCGTTAACGAATACCGGCTATTCAATTAATAATCTTCAGATGGTAGGGCCGGTGATACAGAACGATCTCCTTTCGATAATTCTGCGATTTAGGAAATATTCATTTGTTGTTTCGGCCGACATTGAGAAAATGTATAGGCAAATTTTGATTAAACCTTCTCAAAGGCCATTACAGCGCATTCTGTGGAGATCAAATGTCGATTCACATTTAGACGCTTACGAATTAAACACTGTCACCTATGGTACAGCATCGGCCTCGTTTTTGGCCATACGTTGTTTATTTGAATTGGCAAACGAATGTGAAGCCGAGCTACCTGATGCAGCTAGGGCTATAAAAAATGATTTCTATGTCGATGATTATATATCAGGTGGGTATTCTATAGATTCTGTTATTCATACGTGCGAACAGGTCTCCAACGTATTGAAGCGCGGTCGCTTCCAACTGCGTAAGTGGGTGTCAAACTCCGCGGAAATACTGAAGGCTCTCGGTGATACTAATCCATCTAACCAAATTTTAGATATGTGTTTAAGCGACAACACAAAAACATTAGGTTTGATTTGGTCCGCTAGGACAGACACATTGACATATCAAATAAATGACACTTCGGAAAATCAAGCAGTTACGAAGCGCAACATTTTATCAGCAGTGGCGCAGATATTTGATCCCCTAGGTTTGGTTAGTCCATGTGTAGTTATTGCTAAAATTATTATTCAGCAACTTTGGCAGGAAAATATATCATGGGACGAATCTGTACCGCCACACCTTCACGTAAAATGGACGAAGTTAAAAGACGAGTTTTCACATTTAAATGAAGTTACTATACCTCGTCACGTTATTTGTAGCAAGCCAATAAAAATTGAAATGCACGCTTTTTCTGATGCTTCTGAGGTCGCGTACGGTTGTAGCATTTATGTGCGGTCCACGGATGAACAGGGCAACGTATTTGCACGCCTTTTGTGTGCCAAAACAAGGGTTGCTCCTCTTAAAAGGATAACGTTACCGCGCCTCGAATTATGCGGTGCATTAATTTTGGCAAAATTGGCTAATAAGGTAAACGGATCTTTAGATTTGAATTTCAATTCTTGCACATTCTGGTGTGATTCAACTATAGTATTAGGCTGGCTAAACACACCTCCTAGTGTATTAAAGACCTTTGTTGCCAATAGAGTATGTGAAATTCTAGAATTAACCAAATTTGGAAAATGGCGTCACGTTCCCACTCACGATAATCCTGCGGATTTGTTATCACGTGGAGTTAATCCCAAAAATTTGCAGTTATCTAATATTTGGTGGAACGGACCTCAATGGCTGTTAGATTCGGAAGATGAGTGGCCTACGCTTGCTTTAAAGGCAGACAATTTACCGGAGATGCGAACATCCGTCCAATTATTAGTATTGATTAACTCGCCCGCAATTGACATTTCTAAATATTCCAATCTAGATAGGCTAATCCGCGTCGCCGCGTATTGTTATAGTTTAAAAGCAATTGTTTAAAAACTCAGGATCTCGCGCCCTAGGTCCCATTAGCGTAGATGAAAGACATGAAGCACTTATACATTTGATTAAAATTGCGCAAAATCAGACATTTCACAAAGAATAACAGATTTAAAAAACGGAAAGACGTTACAATCCAAAGGTGCAATTTAAAATTAATCCATTTGTCGATGATAGGGGCATTCTACGCGTAGGAGGTCGCCTGCGGAATTCGGAATTTCCGTATGATAAAAAACACCCAATAATTTTACACGGCCATGATCGATTAACAAAATTAATATTGAAAGCAGAGCATATTAAATTAAGTCACGCGGGACCTCAACTTGTATTAGCCACCATTCGCGAGAGATTTTGGCCTATCTCAGGTCGCAATGCGACCAGAGGTATTGTCCGGGGGTGCTTTCGTTGTTTCCGTGCAAATCCAAAATCAGTTAATCCCCTTATGGGAGAACTGCCAAAAAATCGGGTTGAAGCAACCTTTCCCTTTGCATGCGTGGGTGTTGATTACGGCGGTCCGATTTTGATAAAAAATAGAGCTGGTCGTGGCTGTAAAACTAATAAAGGTTACATTGCGCTTTTTGTATGCTTTGCTACTAAGGCCGTTCATATAGAATTCGTAACTGATTTGACTAAGGACTGTTTTATCATGGCATTAAAGCGATTTGTATCACGACGTGGTAAACCAACGCATATCTATTCAGATAAACGGCACTAATTTTGTCGGTGCCAATAACGAGTTGAAAGCTCTAGGAGCATTTCTTAAAGATAATGAAAGAGACTTGTCTGCGTCAATCAGAACGAAGGGCTGCGCTGGCACTTCATTCCAGCCAGTTCCCCTCACTTCGGCGGGTTATGGGAAGCGGGTATCAAGTCAACTAAGCATCATTTGAAGAGAGTGGTTGGTAATGCTTTATTAACTTATGAACAGATGAATACTGTGCTTGTTCAAATAGAAGCATATTGAATTCCCGACCAATGTCCCCTTTAAGTTCGATCCTGACGATCTCCTTCCCCTTACTCCGGCTCACTTTTTGGTTGGAAGGTCGCTTGTAGCCATACCGGACAACGATCTAAGACAGCTGCCTGAGAATCGCCTCTCGCTCTTCCAAAGGCTTCAACAAATCGTGCAAAACTTTTGGGCACGATGGTGTAAAGAATACATATCGGAGCTGCAGCAACGCTCTAAGTGGAGGCTTCGAGCACCCGATCTTCAGCCAGGAGCATTTGTGGTCGTCAAAGACGACAACACATCCCCTCTAAACTGGATCTTGGGACGTGTAGTGACAGTGCACGCAGGTGCAGATGGTGTCGTGCGCGTCGCAACAATAAAAACTGCCAAGGGCAGCATAAAACGTGCCGTTTCAAAAACTTGCGCACTTCCGATCAGTGACGTTTAGCGTTAGTTTAGCAGAGGTAGACTAGTATTAAATAAATTGTTGTAAATAGCTAGATTAAGATGCCCATTTTTATTGTAACATAAATTTGCTTATTATCCATGCGTATGTGTTTTACGTTGAAAGTCATCCTTTCAACGGGGGGGAGTATGTTTATGCCTATGCATAAATTCAAATTTGGCGCCACGCCCTTAGTGGAAAAAGCGGATTTGACTTAAGTAGTTTTGTGCCAGAGGTTAGGCGCACGATAAGCGAGGGAGGGCAGTGAGAAGACTTCCGCCCTTGTACCCGAAAGCAACCGCGGCTTAGGTGTGAACTTGTATTTTGTATGTTGTACGTTCTTTGGATGCATTAAATATATTCGAAATCATGCATTGCTTATTATTTTCGGGTGCAACGATTAAGGGTAAGTGTTCCAGTGTTTAAGAGCAGTGAAACCCAGCGTAAAAAACAGGCTTATTTACCCCAAATCACGAAATACGTGTTTGCTTATTTATTTTTAGGAGTACTTCTACGAAGTTTCAAGTCGAAATGTCTATTTAATATTATTTTTTCTGTACACTAGCATTGAAAGAGCTACTTTGCCCTACAATTTATTATTCAGAAAGTTGCACTTTGCAGTACGTTTCCTAGTTACAACACATATAAAACGTTACGTACATAATAATATTACTCTACTTATTTGCTATATACGAGGATAAATTTAGTATTCCGTTTTGTATGCTAGTGTACGAAAAAATATTGTACGAAACTCGAATGAAAGTGGCTTTTCCATACTCGTCTCGAAATTCCGGACTCGGCCTAACCGCCTCTTCCGGAAACATCTCACTCGTACTGAAAAGCTCCACTTTCTATACTTGTTACGTAAATTACTATTGCCATACAAAATTGGAACTCCTATTTTACCATTTTAGGGGTTGAATTTCGAAATATCCTTCCTTATTCCTTGTATACATCATAAAGGGAACCTCTGTGCAAAATTTCAGCTTTTTAAGTCCAAGGGTTTGGGCTGGGCGTTGATGAGTCCGTGAGTGAGTGAGTGAGTGTGTCAGGACTTTTAGAAATATATACAGGGTGATTTTAAAATGTTTCGCCAAACTTCGGGGTATTGTTCTACACACCAATGCAAGTAAAAAGTCCATATAAACATGTGTCCGAAAATCGCGCGTTTCTGAGTTACGAGCAATTTTTGAACTTGGGAAATAGTCCAGGCAAATGGTGCTCAAAAAGGGCAAATAGGGAAACTTTGGTGGAGTTCTGATATTTGGTTCCTATATGTTTTTTGGGTGGCTGTACACGAATATCAGGTTTGCCAACAAAAATTTTGACCGAAAACACGTTTTTTAAGCAAAAACCTTGTGAAAACCGATTTTTTTAGTTTTTCTAAAATTACCCGAAAGATATCCATTTTTCATAAATATTGAACCTATATGAAATAAAAGAGGACACAATTTCCTATATTTTATGTATGTGAGGTTTTTTTCTCTGATCAATCGCTCAGCCGCGAGAACGCCGCGAAATTATAGTCCAGTCAAATGGTAGAAAATAGAGTAAAGTTTTGATATTTGGTTCCTATATGTTTTTTGGGTCGCTGTACGCGAGTATCAGGTTTTCCAACATTTAAATTATGAAGATTCATTTCATATTCCATTGTTGATTTACGAAAAGTGGATAGTTTTCGAGTTACTTTGAAATAAACTGCCATAATTCCCTGTTTTTGCTTTTAACACCTAACTTCGCGGCGCTCTCGCGGCTGAACGATTGATCGGAGAAAAAACCGCTAGTACATAAAATTTAGGAAATTTTATTCTCTTTTATTTCATATTCAATATTTACGAAACTGGATAGTTTTCGAGTGATTTCAGAAAAACTAAAAAAACCGGTTTATTACACGGTTTTTGTTTAAAGAACGTGTTTCCGGTCAAAATTCTTGTTGGCAAACCTGTACAGCGACCCAAAAAACACATAGGAACCAAATATCAGAACTCCACCAAAACTTTCGCCTATTTGCCCTTTTTAAGCACCATTTGCCTGGACTATTTCCCAAGTTCAAAAATTGCTCGTAACTCGGAAACGTTCGATTTTCGGACACATGTTTATATGGACTTTTTGACTTACCTTGGTGTGTAGAGCAATACCCCGAAGTTTGACGAAACATTTTAAAATCACCCTGTATAGTAAGATAAGAGTCGGGCAAACGCGGTTCAATTTTTGATTGGCTACGATCCACTGCGCATGCGCAGTAATCTAAAATGGACATTTGAAGGGTGGCTATGGCAATGACAATTAAATGACGTACTAATATTGTTCGATTCGACGACAAGACAAGTTTTTAGAGGTTAAATGTTTACTACACCACCAAAAAACCGCTCGTAAATTACTCAATCCGATCTATCTACTGCAAAATCAGCTGACCACCAATCGGTAAACGGTAGATACCTACCAGTGTAGTTTTCGTGAATGCATTAAGTTTACCATTTATTGACAATGTCAAACTGACAAGTAATTAAATTCATCAAAGTGACACATACTAAGGAAAACAACTCCGGCCTTGAACGCATTATTTATTTTTGGAACACTAATGGCGGCTGACATTTGTGTTTGCCCGACTCTTATATAACTATATACAGGGACTCTAATCCGCTCGTCAACCCCGCGTCCCCTAGCGGCGCACTTCCGTAGCACTCACCCGCGAAACGCTGAATTTAAAATATTTTTTAGACGACCACATATGAAAGTAACATTATCGCGACAGCAGCCTACTACAGAAAGTTGACAATTTCAAACACTAGCACGATATTATATCGTACTAGTCATATCGTAACGGCACAAAGTTATTCAAAACACGGCCTGCTTAATTGTGTGACAAACGTCACTTTGACGTTTGTCACACAATTCAGCAGACCGTGATTCAAATCATCCAGACGCTTTTGCCAATTGTACCAATAATAATATAACAATCAATTTTGCAAAAACGAAATAAAAACAATTCTTAAAAATAGAATTTGCTTTGAGTGGTCGTCTAAAAAATAGTGTTCATAACTCGCCCGAAAGTGCAAATATCTGTGCTCGTGTTTTAGATCTACTCGGGCTTCGCTTCGCTACGCCCTCGTTTGTCTAATCAACACTCGCACGATATTTGCTACTTTCGACGCTTGTAATGAAAATAACTATATCATTCGGCCATTCCTGATTTTACGACCTCCTGGTTCGTTGCTTGGGAAACGCTCGGATGTCCTCGTTGATCTCCGCCTCCCTCCAACACGTAATCCTTGAACCGCAATGGCCTCCCCACCTCTCGCTTCGTTCGAAGGTTAACCGGTCTCGCTGCCATTGTTACAGCACCTGATGTTGTTTGACCCACTTCGGAATCTGGCGTTGCTCGTCTTGAAGCGGCGACCTTGACCTCGTTCTCGTCCTCCCCGCATGCGACGTTGTCACGTTTCTTGCCTCCACTAATCCGGATAGGTTCCTCTAGTTCGCTCGTAGATTCCTCCTCTCCGCTTTCGTTCTCCACTGGATTTTTGTACACTTTCAACCTGGACACGTGCACTTGGGTCGTGAAGTTCCTGTTCGCACCATCTGCCACTGTATTAATCCTATAAGTGTCATTCCCTAAATCTCCGGTCACTGTGTATGGGCCCTTATATTTTCTTTGTGTTTTTACAGGTTCCCCCGTGGAAACTGGCGGAGAACGCACGTAAAATCCTTCGTGTTTATACCGTTTACGGTCAAACCGCTCCTTATATTTTATCTGCTCGTTTGTAACCTTTTCACGCACTTCGTCCTGTAACTTCGCTGGTAATACGTAATCGTCATTGTTTCCCGCGAATTCCCGTAAAGCACCATTGTGAAAGTTAGCTCGAAACCCATACAATGCTTCGAATGGCGTTTTCCCTGTAATTTTATTTACCACACTATTCGCGTCACGTTGTACTTCTTTTAAACAACTGTCCCACATTCGCTCCGTTTTCATTTTCGTTAAAATCGCCGGCGTAATGGTCCTATTCACCCGCTCGCAGACTCCGTTTGCTCGAGGATGTCTTGTGCTATTTAGCACGTGACGTATCCCATTACTCGCGCAATACTGTTCGAACCCGTCAGCTGTGAAGCTGGTTCCGCGATCCGTCACAATCATCTCTGGTAGACCAAAATCGTTCACAAAATCGCGCAAACACTTCAATGTACTGCTCGTTTTGGTGCTCGGCACCGCATAAAGTCTAATAAAACGTGTGAGAGCATCAATTACTACCAAAACGTGGGCGTTCCCTCGCGCACTTTTCAAAAAGGGGCCTAGATGGTCCAAATGGACTCTTCCCATCGGCCTCTTCGGAGAAGGTATCGGGTGCAACTCTCCCGCTTGCTTACCTCCAGGTATTTATACCAACAATCATTCTACGCAAGAACGAATGTGCTGTCTGACGTAATGCCTCAGTCCAGCGAACCAATAATTTCTTAATATTAAATCCACTGTTCGCTCCACACTAAAATCACCCGCCATATCATGGAATTTAATTACCGTACTTTTCCGCATGCTAGTCGGGATTACAAAAAGTTCTCGAATTTTCCCGTTTACAGTAACTTCGCGCACTAATCGTCCGTTACGTAACTTGTACTTTTGAACAACCTGTTTTTCGTCTTTGTCACGCTCACTATTCGGTAACTTGAGCACTCTTATTATTTCTTGTAACTTATGATCGCTGCTCTGGATTAACAAAACCCACTCCTCTTCTGGCATTATATTGTAAACCTCCAGACGTTGTTCGTAGATTTCTTCCATCGTGTCCGTGGCTGCTTCCACTGGAGATCTACTCAATGCATCCACGTGCTGCATCTTCTCGCCTTTCCTAAATTTAATCTCAAAGTCAAATTCCTGAAGTAAATGGCTCCACCTAGCAATTTGTGAGTTTGTAGTTTTTTGCATATTTAAGTACACCAACGCTTGACAATCGGTTACCAGCGTGAAATGCATATGCAGCAATAATGGCCGCAATCTGTCCATACACCAAACGACCGCCATCAGTTCGAGCCTGCTACTGTGGTATCTCGACTCTGCATCTGTGGTTTTTTTTGACACCGCGTATACCAAATGCATTTTCTCGTCTGCACCTCGTTGTAACATCATCCCCGCTAAACCAACTGCACTCGCGTCCGTATGCAGTTCTGTATACGAACTCGGATTATACAGATGCAAGACCGGCGCTGACGTCAAAGCGTCCTTCAACTCGTCAAACGCCACCTGCTGTTTGTCTGTCCACATAAACACATTGTCTTTCCGCGTTAAATCGCTTATCGGTCTCACTTTGACCGCATATCCTTTCACGAAGCGTCTAAAAAAACCTGTTAATCCCAGCCATCGTTTTACTTCGCGCACATTTCCCGGTCGCGGAAAATTCTCTATGACCTTCACTTTCGCTGCACCTGGGGAAATTCCCTCCGCAGATAATTTGAATCCTAAAAAGTCCACGCTTGAAGCACCAAAATGACATTTGCGTAGCTTCATCGTAAGATTCGCGGCACGGAAGGCCTCGAACACTTGTCGTAACCGCTCCAACATATCGTCCCAGTTTTTTGCTGGTATCAGCACGTCATCTAAAAATGCCATCGCGACCTTGTTCCTCAAAGGCCCTAGTACTCGCGTCATTAGCCTAGCAAAGTTCGATGGACTATTGCACAATCCGAAACACATTCGCGTGAATTCCCCCGTTTCATCTGGCGTAACAAAAGCTGTTTTACACCTAGACCCTTTCGCTAACGGTAACTGAAAAAACGCGTGTGCTAAATCCAAGGTAGTGAACATTGTACACCCTGCTAAATGTTCAAATTGATCATCCATGTTCGGCAATGGATAATGTTCTTTCACTGTCTGTTGGTTCAACTTTCGAAAATCTACCACTAGCCTTGGCTCGTGTGAACTTTTGGCCACTAATAACACCGGTGACGCGTATGGCGAAGTGGTATCTGTCGCAATACCATTTGCCTTCCACTCGCGCACGATTTTTGCGATGGTTTCTCGCTCGTGTGCAGTCACCCGATAAGCTCTCGTACGCACCGGCACATTATTGTCAACTATGTTCATTTCCATTAACTGAGTACAACCTAGTTCGCTTAAGTTTTGCGCGAAACACCCCGAAATTCGTTCACCAAGCTTGTTAGGTTCCGCAAATCTCGCTGCGATATTTCTTCACTCACGTTTAGTTGTTCACTTGTAATCGCTTCTCTGCATAATTCAATTTCCATCACGCTCATTTCTTGTCCACAAATATTCTTCGAATCAATGTTCACACCGAATTCCCGAATTTTGTCTATCTTTTCGCCTTTCACTACGAAGTTTGCATCGTCACTTTCGTTGGCTACTGGCACCGTGAATTTGCCTCCATTTATGTCCACACTCACGAAGTTTATGCTCCTGGGTTCCAACCTTTGATCTTCCGCAGCAGTTATCTCTACTGATTGCGTGGAAACTGGCAAATTAATTTGCGCAAACGGTTCCTCACTACGCAAACCAAAATGCAGTGTATCGTCTACCCGCACATATGCTAACTCAGGGTGTTCGGTAAAGTTCTGCCCCAGCAATACACGTAGATTCTGTACCCCACACGGAACCACGTAAAAATTCACATCTTCTACGTTAATTCCATCTAGATTCACTCTAGCTTTCGCAAAACCTTTGCTGATTACCGCACTGCTTCCGAATCCTGTCAGTCTGTTTTCCGTTTTTTCAACTTTTAATTTTAAATCTCTCGCGGCTTCCTCAGTCACTGTGCTCACCGTAGCACCAATGTCAATGAAGCATTTTATCGCTTCTTGCTCGTTTATTTTAACATTCCGTATGAACTTCGTTGCCGCACTTTCTGCTAAATTCTTCGGTTCAGTCCCTATTCTCCACACTTGATTCACAGATTCACTCCTCTTCGTCAGACGTTCTGGACATTCTCGGCTGATGTGGTCCGGTTTTTTACAATTAAAACATACAACTTTTCTCGGTTTAGTGCATTCTCTGGCTAAATGCGATGGTTCACCGCAGTTGAAACACTTCCACTTCTCCTTCTTCACTTCAGGATGCTTTTGTGCACCCGGTATGGCTGGTTTCGTTGCTTCCTGAGGTTCCCTTTTCACCCCGACGAAGCTGCTGCTATTGTTTTGGGGTTTGTGTGGCTTTTCACTTTTTTCTGCCCGGAAACGTCCACTCCTCGCATCACCGATTTCTTCGCACTCTTGCAAGTCCTGTAACAACTCCACTTCGTTCCCTTGAGTTTTTCCCATTGCCACATTACACAAATCCTTGTTACACAATCCTACTAAGATTTTCGCTTTGGTTTCTTTAAAATTCAGCTTAACGTCCTTACACAATTTGAATTTTTCGTGAAAGTAGGAATTTATGCTTTCATTCCGGCTCTGCATTCGCTTCCACTTCTCCGTTTGCGACAACTCTCCACTGAACATTTCTTCAAATTTCTCCGCGAATTCGTCGAATGTTTTTAACTTCTCCCAGTTACTTTCATGCCAATGTTTTGCACCTCCAACCAAATGTGTACGAGCTGTTTCCAAAGTGAAAGCATCTGGCCACCGGTGCAATAGCTGCATACTTCTTATGTTAGCTATCCACCTTTTTGCTTCACTTTTACTTTCTCCATTAAATGTACTGATTGTCCTCGTTAAATCAGGCATTATGTGATATGCCATTTGATTTCCTGTAACCGCACTCCCGGCACTACTCGTTTGCCCGGCTGTCACTTGTGTGATAAGTCTTGCAAACAAAGCGTCTCTTCGTCTGTTCTCTGCTGTCATAATCTGCATCATTCTGATTACATCACTGTCCGTATTCACTCGATTATTGTCCGCGTTCGCGTTCACCTCCGGCGTGTTAAAGCTTGAACTTCCCGCCCGATCCAAATTTCCCACCTGTTCACCCACCATGATGAGGTCGTCGCTCTCGCTGTCACTACCTCTCACTCCCCCACTTCGTCCCTCGCGTTCACAGCGCAGTTGCAAAAGCGCCTGGAACCTCTCGAACTCGTCGGTCATCCTCTCGAGAATCCAATCACGTTCGCTTTTCCCCTTCTCGTCGACGTGTCGCTACGTCACTTCCTTTCTCGATGCACAAGATGTTCACGCCCCTAACGGTCAAATTACAGGCTGGCGCTCCATCCGTCATCGGCCATGTTGACACGTTACCACAGCACTTGAATATTCCGTTTTTCTTGCTTTTTCGCTCGCCTTGGGCACTTGTGGACACGTCCCTCTGCTCTATTTCCCCCGGAAATCACGCAGACACGGAAGTATCCCACTTCTGAACTATGTTAAAGATATATTTTCTCACCACTTTAAGACAATATTCTTTATTACGTAAAATACAAAAATAAGGGGGCACATCTAACACATCGATATTAGATAGCTAAGTTCTTAACTTGTCCTATGTCCTTTGTAACAACTTAATAAAAACCACAACGGTCTCCACCCGCTCAAAACCTGCTTGTTTTGTTCACGTTCGGCGATCGACTACGCGTTCCCCCTCTCGTACATCCGCTCTACAGTCGCTTTATATAGAGACTGTAATCCGCTCGTCAACCCCGCGTCCCCTAGCGGCGCACTTCCGTAGCACTCACCCGCGAAACGCTGAATTTAAAATATTTATCAAATGATACTCTTATCTTTGCAGGTAGGGTTAAGTGGTATTAAGGTGCTTGGGTTTTATGTTTTGTGCAGTAGATCTATCGTTGCATTTTCAGCGCCCCCCTATGACGACGCCCGGTGCGGTCGCATCGCTCGTACCATCCTAGGGCCGCCTCTGGTCCTGTTTAACAAACACAATAACACAAATAAAAAACTAAAACATAAACCAAAAACCAAATAGTTATTCTAATCGAGTGCATACTTAAAAATCTGGTGTGATACACGCACACAAGTTCCTTTTATAGTGATCTTATACTTAGCCAAAAATTTCATTTGTGTTTTTAAACATTTGTCAACATTTTTCAAAAATTACAAATTCTACAGAAACCGTATACAATAGAGCATTAGTTGAAGAGACAAATTTTCTCTAAAATTTTAAACTAAATTAAAAAATGTAATAATATGCTGGGTTTTCTATTTAAAATAGGAGTTAATAAACAAAAGAAACCCATTTTAGAGGTATGCAACTTGAAAATCACCCATCTCACATCAATACACATTAAAAATGTAATAAAAATGTTAAGTTTGAAAAAATCGTAAAACGTCATGTGGCTTATTTGCCTTGGTTTTACGGGCGTCGGCAACTAAGTCCACATTCGTGTTAAAAAGGTAAACTTTAGTGCCTTGGTATACAAATTGCTATTAAGCGTTAAATGGGACATATTTTTATTTTGAATATTAGTTTTTAAGGTACTGATAAATTTTTTAGTTTTAAAAGACATTTAGCGTCCTTTGACACCTTATTAAAGGACAAAGGACTTTATTTTGAAATAAGGGACTGTCCTTTGAAATAAAGAACGGTTGGTAACCCTACCGCACAGCCTACTCGTCTTGGAAGGCAACCAATTCTCTCTTCTTATTGCTTTCACCCAAAGTTCCAGAATCTCTGGACGTTTGAATGGAAAACTAAAATAAACGTATACTTAATTAATAATAAAATTTATTATATACTTTTTTTACTTTTATAGGCTAACTACATTTTACGAGTACCTATTTTAAATTTTAAAATACAATAACGATTTTATAGAATTTAGGCTATAAAAAACTGTAAACTTACGTATGAAAAAAAATTGGTTTTCTTGCATCCTTTACATTATTGCAACTATAAACTACTCAATTAAGTACCATGATTGTTCAGTTTGTAAACACAACACTTGAACAATAGTTTTGGCACTATTTTGCTTCAATTTGCTTTAAACAATATACACAAACTGCTTGGTGTAAAAGTAATTCAACAACTAAAAACCTTTTCACAGATACAAGCTCCTCAAAATAACAACAAATTTTAATAAATGGGAAATGAACCGTACAATTGCCATTCGGTTGCATGTGTAAAACAAAGACAGGGATCTTACACGATCATTCCACCTCAGTCTGTTGCCTCTGACACAGTTTTGCGTGCTTTGCGCACGCGGTCGGGTCCTTTCCAGTACTGTTCACTGCCCTAAACTGCACGTTTACCCAGCTGGTCCGTAGTACCATGATGCTGGCGATTGCAGCGGAATCCTTCCGACAGTGTTTCCATCTTATTTTTAGGCGATCGGTAGCTTTTTGCGCTGAATTTCGGGAGATCCCAAAAATTGTCGGTAGACATAATAAAATGTGTTTTGTAGTACCTACTTACATTTTTGCAATTGCCAAGTTTCAGTAAACCGGCATTTAAAAATTCACATATATTTATTTATTTATTTAATTCACACTCAGCCAACAGCCGTTGGGCCAATTATATATTGAAATGGTATTAAGCCCACAACTTGGCTCTGTTTGCAGTACAAAATATTCAACCAAATTAATAAAGCACAGAGTTAGGATATTTTATTTAATTACAATTTTAAACAAAAATTAAAATATTAAATGCATTGATTATGAGATACGAGAAACAGTAATTAGTCGGATAAAGGCACGCAAAGGCAAAGCATATTTCAGAGGGTTTAAATTTGGCTTGTGAATAAAGTAATATAATTAAAATGATAGGTTTGTGCACATGTAAAGACAGACCAAGAGAAAGTAATTGACACAAACATGTTTTTACTTGCATAAAAGGAGCGTAGTTATCAATAAAAGCAAAGGACTGTGAAAATTGTGAGCAAGCTGAAGGGTAAAGCAAGATGAAAGAAAATCTAAAAAATTGCAAAGAGCAATTGCTGAATGAAAGCAACGGAAAAGAGGCAAACCACGTGAATAGTGCGGAACTCAAAAATCAGTGCTTTAATAATTAAAAACATAGTGCAAAAGCAGAACAGTGAAATTAAAAACGTTTGTGAGTGCAACGCTATGAAACAATATTAGTTATAAGCAAAATATTTTAGATTTTAAGAAAATGTTAGATTGTAAGCTATGTAATCAAACTTTATTCTATTGGTGGTAAATACCATGATATAAAAAAAATATATTTTGAGCAGGCCTTGATATGTGTTATACGTTTGGCAGTACTGAAGTGTATTGTCAGTCTATGTCAAATTCGAGATTAAAACGTTAGGTTTTGTTTGTTGTTTGACACAGACTGACGTGAAACTTAACCTGCAAATCTCGAATTTGACACAGACTGACAATACACTTCAGTACTGCAAACGTATAACACATATCAAGGCCTGCTCAGAATAATTTTTTTAAATCTCATGGTATTATCAAAACTAATTTTCAATTAATAGTAGAATAACACCGTATTTTAGCAACATGATGCTTTTTTGCCGTTAGAAAAAGAACAATTGAATAAAATTCAATTGAAAGGTTGTCGAATTTGTGCTCCATATTTGATTAAAGTTTTTTATAAAAAGTGGTCCATTTGATTGCCAATGTGGTAGTGTACCTGTGCTAACGTTTGCAGCAGTTTCTGCAACAAAAAAATTACATTTTGTCAAATTTCATCTCGAAGAATTCGGGAGCCGTCCAACTGAAAATTAAGATCTTTGACTACGACGGATATTACCATCGGAAGCCAGAGGTTAGCAGTCCAGAACATCAGTCAAGTCTGCAAGAACGTTCGAATCAACATTGGCGAGCAGGGAAGCACCTACAACCTGATATATTCCAGCAGCGTCACTACGACCAGCTCCGAAGCCAGCAACGAAGCGAACTTCACGAGGTAGGATGAAACGATATAAATCAAAGATTAAACCTTGCCGAAGAGGCATAGCGTTTTTCCAAAAGTCCAATTACTTCGTAGTTTTCGAAAATCGAACGGCGTCATCAGGTTTTGGCGAAATCGGCCAGAATCGAGCTTCGTAAACAAATGAAAGATCTGCGTGCATTCTACGTCATCCTGGGAATAAAAATCAGGGCGAGTTTGACTTCATCCTGAGAAACAATGAAGGCGATGTTTTAATAGTTGCCAAGCGGGAATATTCAAATAATTTACCTGACGCGTTTTACTGTACCTCACGATATTAAACGTTCAATTTCACGCTGTACGCAAAAACCATTTTGTGTTCATCTGTCAATTTATGAGATTGTGAATTTTATCTAGATACTAATAACGAGCAAACGAGCTACGTTGAGACAAATAACCTAAAATTTAAGAATATAGTCCGTTTATGAACTCAATCCATGAGATAAAAAGTTTTGTGTTTGCTGAGAGCTAGCGTAATTGGTATTGCAGTTAAATAAAATAGAAAGAGAAGCATGCAACCATTTTATTTGTGCAGTTAATTATTACAGTTCATTTTAACCAGCATTAATTTACTGACAGGCAAAGGTTGAGCACAGTATAAAAATATAAACCCATAATTGTGTGTACTAGGATCTTTGCCCGTAATTGTACTTATATTATTTTTATACCAAAATAAATAAATAATTACAAACGTCGGGACAAAGGTGAATTTTTGTTTAATCAGGTCCCATTCAAAATAACAGGGTTGTCATTGCAATATTTATATTTCACTTTCTAATTATTAAATAAATAAAATCAAGACATACCCAATAATTTTATTAAGAACTTTGGAAAAACTTCACTAATTTACTTGAAACATTATTAACTACTAATTCATATATGCAAGTACAATAAAATACAGGGTGGTGCACGTAACTTGTCCAGTCCAGTAACTGAGTCATGCAACTCAAATTACATGTATCATGGCAACTAAGAGCGCTTAAATAATGAAATTGTAAAAAGTAATATTAATAAGTGTATGTAGTGTATAGTTTCTTGACTTATGAGGTAATAGATACAAACACATCTGCTTGCTATTTGGAGAGGTTTTACAACAATATTTTAAAACCAAAGTTAAACTAACAGAAACTGATAAAATAATTAGTACACCAAAATTAAATTCAATGTTTAATTATAAAATTTAAAAATTAAGTTAAATCCTCACAAAGTACAACTTCAATTAAAATTAAAATTAAATTTTAATTACAAAGATTTTAAACAAGTACACTACCTTTACTGAACGTTAAGGGTCTTTATGGGAGACAAAAAAAGCTTCATTTAACTTATTAATGTAATAAGGGTTCAAAATGCAGATCATTGCATTTTCACAGGCAGTTATCCTTCGCAGAATTGACCTATTTGCCGGGTAAGCATTTCAGGTGTGATGGTTCTGCATGCCTCTGTGATAATGTTTTTCAAATCTTCTGCACTACCGATTGGTGTTTGATAAAACTTATCTTTAAGAGTACCCCATAGAAAGAAATCTAGAACTGCCAAATCAGGGCTTCGAGCTGACCAGTTGTGTATAGATCCTCTGCCAATCCACCGCCCAGGAAATTCTCTGGTTTCTCACAGCAAGGTGGTAATGTGCCGGTACTCCATCTAGTTGAAGCCAGATACGATCCCGGTTATGTACTATACCAGCATCGCTAATTAGCCGTGGAAGAATATCTTCAAGAAAATCCAAAAAACAGCTCCTCTACCTTCGAAGAAATGTGGACCAATTAGTGTGTTTCCCATTACGCCACACCAAACATATATGGAAAATATGCGCTGAAAATGCGCAACTTTAATCCAATGCGGATTTTCTTGGGCGTAATAATGGGAGTTGTGCTTGTTAACACTACCATTGTTAGAAAACGTTGCTTCGTCGGTGAACAGAACCAATTTTAAGATATTTTCATCTTCAGCGATTTTTGTTCGAACGAACTGGGAAAATTCTAATCTTCGAAAGCATTCATTTTCTTTTAAATCTTGGACTAAAGAAACGTGATATGGATGAAACGTGTTTGCTTTCAAAATGCGTTGAATAGAATGATGACTTATGCCAAGATCTCGGCTTAATTGTCGCTGACTTACATGTACACAAGGCCGGACTGGGTGTTTGAACCGGCCCGGGCGAGTGACACCAAACCGGCCCCTTTTAAAAATGATTCTTTTAATAAGGCAAACAAAGTCAATTAAAAAACATAAAAAAATGTTTATAAACGAAACTATATATTCCAAAAACATCTTTCTAATAATACAAAAAGTATTTAATATAAAAAAGATTATTATTCTCGTACTGCACATTGGTGTAACTATTTATAAAGTAAGAAAGAAACAAATATAGTATTAAGATTATGGTAGAATATCAAATTACAAGTAAGTTTTTCATGATTTTTCACTTATATGTCAGGTTATCCCAAATATAACCATTCTCGTTAGACACTAGAACGTCCTTTTCGGAAGATATTAACATGAAAGCCACCAAATAAGCTTAAGACAAATAGCTCCTTGCTCTACTTGAATAAAAGTTAATTTAGGAAAGGACCATTCATATGCAACTTGTGAAATATAAATGTAAATAACTATTTTTTGCAATCGTGTACTAAAATGTCTACTTCTTAGTTATCATTATTAATCTCAAAATTACATGCTTTTTATTCACGAATAAAAAATGGTTATTTACATACCAAGTGCGTAAGAAGAGGTTTATGGAACGCGCCGTGAAAACAAGGACAATACACGCCACTTATGCACATACAACATTTTACACACGGGCCGGAATATTCACAATTAAAATCAGATTTATAACATTTATATAAAGCTGCCATCCTATGATATCATTGTTTGGCAAACTCATAAACAGGACACTAAGCGGGTCGTCAAAATTACATATTGTGTATTGGTGGAAAAATCCTATTTTTTAATGTTGCATTGAAAAAATGTTGTGTTTATTAGAGATGTGTAAAACATTTTGTATGCAACTCATTGCAGAGTTTTTTTTCACTCGTAATTCACATTAACAACTCGTAAAAACACCTACATTTTATAACTTATTTCATAAATAACTATCACGACCCGGTCAGTGTCGCTTAGTGGGCCATAAAGTGGCTACTCTATTTTCAAATAATCTATTATTTGTTATTTATATCTGTGATACGAGGTATAGAATGCTTTTCAAGCGTTTCAAGTGAAAAATAAAATGTTGTATGCACAGCGGGTATTACTTAAGGTGTATATCTCTCGGGCACAACCATCTTCATAATACCCTTGGTACATAAATAAATATTATGGTCCTAGGACCGTCAAGTAACATAGTACATCCTAAAAGATAAGGTATAAAGTGACCAATTCCTCCCGGTCGTACATAAAGTTACCTTTTTTAACGGTACCAATGATGATGTGAAAAATTTGCTTTGTCAACATAACCTAGAATACCTAAAAATGTTGGTTTAGTACATATTTGCAAAAATCAATATTGTTTCCACTCGTTGTAATTAACAATGTTTTCGACTCGTGAAAAGAAATACCCTCAGTTTGCAACTTGTTCATAAATAAAACTATTTTGCAATCCCGTATAAAAATGTCGATTTTTTAGTTGTCATTGTTAATGTCAAAATGACATGTTTTTTTCTCACGCTTTGTGGTAAATTTATATGGTGATATAACCTATCTAAATAACAAAATATATCTAAAATTTTGTGTTTATTATAGAATTGCAACAAAATTGTATCCAATACGTTGCAAAAGTTAATATTTTTCCACTCCTCGTCCAACAAGCAATCTGGCTCATTTTGTAACTTATGTCATAAATAATATGCTTTTTCTAGATCAGCATTTGTTTCAGCATGTACAGTGTGTCCCAAATTGGACACTTTTGATAGGAACCATTCATTTCTAGAGGAGATAGTAAAAAATTAACTTACATGTTAAGGGCTCGTTTTTTATGTAAAAATGAATGGCGAAAACCGCACATCGATATCTTGAGCTCTTTAAAAGATACAGGGTGATTTTCAATTTGGTGCATTTTCAACTCACCCCCGTAACTTGCTTATTTGTGAATATTTTGTGTTTCTGCAAAAACATTCTTAAGGCACTTTTTTAAAAGGAATCAAATGGTATGCTTGGTGTTTTTGTAAAACAAATGGCGGGGAAGCTGACATAAACTTTTATTTTTACTTATGGTAAATAAAAATAAAAGTTTGTCACAGCTTTCCCGCCATTTGTTTTACAAAAACACTAAGCCTACCATTCGATTCCTTTTAAAAAAGTGCCTTAAGAATGTTTTTTCAGAAACACAAAATATTCACAAATAAGCAAGTTACGGGGGTGAGTCGAAAATTTACCATAAGTAAAAATAAAATTTATGTCACAGCTTCCCCGCCATTTGTTTTACAAAAACACTAAGCATACCATTCGATTCCTTTTAAAAAAGTGCCTTAAGAATGTTTTTTCAGAAACACAAAAGATTTACAACTAAGCAAGTTACGGGGGTGAGTCGAAAATGCACCAAATTGAAAATCACCCTGTATCTTTTAAAGAGATCAAGATATCGATGTGCGGTTTTCGCCATTCATTTTTACACAAAAAACGAGCCCGTAACATGTAAGTTAGTTTTTTACTATCTCCTCTAGAAATGAATGTTTCCTATCAAAAGTGTCCAATTTGAGACACTGTACATTATATTTCTTCAAAACGTAGTAGCAACAAATTATACATTTTTTGCAGAAGTGGTGATCAACAGTACGGTTTTCTGCTTCATAATCATCCTGTTCGATTTTCTTTGTTAACGCCGATGTCAACTTATTCCACTTGGAACCAAAATTCAAAAGTTCCATTTGTAGATTATCTTGTGTCACTTCAAGAAAAAATTTGGTTAGCTTTTTGGGAAAATATGTCGACAGGTTTGGAAGAAAAGAGAAATTCGACGAGTGAAAGCATTCGAAGTCCTGGGACAACTGTTTGTGCAATGCAAATTTGAATCCTAAGATACTGACAACTTTGTCCACAGTCACATTAAAAATGTATATTCTAAATTTGTTACTTATAGCTGGATTTTTTGGTACTTCGTCATCGCAACTTTTGTCACCACATCTTTTTTTTAGTATTCATTGGACACACACATCTGTTTCTTAACGACAAAGTCTTTCATTTTCAAAGAAATGTTCATTTACTTCAGTCTATCCCGCAATTTTATGAAATGCTCGATAAAATTTCTTCAGGGCTAGTAAAATTTCCTCGACCATGCGATATTCTTCCAAGAAATCCGTACCTGACATTTGCGGATACTTTGAGAGAGAAGAAGTACCTAAGCATAAAGGTTTTTCTGAACAACATTGCGAAAATATTTGTCTTATACTTCAAGAAGTACAAGTAACATTTTAATACGTGATTAACCAGCAGACCACCGGCCTCCACGACCACCGGCCCATCGGGCTAGCGCCCGATCGCCCGGCCCTCCAGTCCGGCTCTGCGATGTACATTTTCATCTATTGTCTGAACACCACATTTTGTTCATGCGTAACTGTTCTTGGGCGACTTTTTGTAGATTTCGAAAATTGCCCGTGTTCTTTTAAAAATGCTACTAATCGTTTAAGAACTTTTCTGCTTATCGCTCGTCTTTCCGGAAACCGTTCTTTGTAAAGCTTAACAGCCAGTGTTAAATCCAGGGGGGTGACTGGGGGAAAAATTACCTCCCCCCCCCGGGCAGTACAAAATTCACCCCCGGAAACATTACCACTTCATATTCATGTTTTTTTCTATCTATAAATGAATGGGTGGATTTTGCGGGAATAGGTAAAAATACCCCCCAGACGTTTTATTTTCCCCCCCGGAGTAATCAGTCTGAATTCAACACTGCTAACAGTAGCCTGCGAATTTTGGCGGCACTCACCATAAATCAAAATGAGATCAGTCTTTTCAACGTTAGTAACCATTTCTGAGCTTTGAAAATAATTCAATCACATTTGACGTTTGCTGACTATCTGTCTATCAGTAAGGTAACCATGATAGTACGTCGGGTACACCAAAAAAAGCTGCACTTTTTGATTGGAATGTGCCACTTTCTGTGATCATAGTTGATGCCAAAAGGTAAATTTCCAGATAGGGATCCACTTGAAAATCCGTGTAGAACACCAAAATGGCGACCATTAAAGATGGCGCCGTATTGGCGCACTAAATTTTTTTGTTCTATCTGTCCCAGGATTCTTCCTCCTGACGTCACACCCGGATGTGTATGATGTAAGATTAACTACCAAGTTGTGTTACGATAAAGAAGCTGACCTGCGATTAATTAGATAAAATAATCAATGGTAGTATAAATCGCAGATTAACCTCCTTAAAGTGCGTACTGCACGGAAGCTGTAAAAATTTTTACCTACCGCGCAGGCTGAACTAGCTCAAATTCGGCGATAAGGTCGTGGGTTCAAACCATCAGCTGTGTACCCTGCAAAGTCTTAAAAAAATATATATGGGCGCCAGCAATCAGATTATTTCGAATAATATAATTAACTACAAGTAATCAGAACTTATTATTATTAAAGGCATAATAATCTGGTAGATGTAAATAGGAATCTGATTGAAACCAACAGATTTTTTAGGTTTCATGGAGCGTGATGTTGAGATCGTCTCTTCTATAGTTATACAGTCTATGATAAAACCCCATGAAACGACATTTCATCAAAATTTGTAATTCTCTCCTTTTGAGAATATATGGAGTGAAAGTTATTTGCTAAAGCGTTGGTTATTTCTACGTTATTGTTTAAATATGTACCATTAATATGCATGTTGTCCACAACTGTATTTGTTTGTTGCTTATTTTTAATAAAAGTCCACAAATTATGAGGGTTGATCAGAATAGACTCCTCAGTTGATCTACAAAATTCATTATCGGCAAAATTGATATTGCATTTAACCCTTTTCCTCAGAACCACGTATCTCCGATGAAGCATATTATCATATGTTCTTTTTTTAAATGTATCATGTAACCGATTTTTCTTTTTTACTTCTTCAATGATATCAGTTGTGAACCAAGGAGGATATTTACGTTTTAATGGCTTAGTTTTTGGTATAGAAGTACGGAGAGCTGAGTCAAAGAGCTCATAAAATTTATCAACAGCCAAATTTACATCAGTATAATTGTTTAACACATCCCAATTAGTGTCACACAGTATAATGTAGAGCTCCAAAAAGTCACCTTTTTTATAGTTATATTGCTCGCCTCCAAAAAAGAGTTCCGATTTTACTCTAGTGCACTGAACAATACACTCAAGTGAAGGGTGAAGTACATCTTCAGTAACAAGTGGGTTCCTACATCTAGATACTGTAACATTTATATTTGATAGTACCAGATCCAAAATTCTACCAATCGAATTAAAAATTGTGTTATACTGTGTCAAGTTTAAAAAATTTATAAAATTTAAAAATTCATTTCCAATCGCACCAAAAGACTGTTAGTTAACATATAACGATTTGTCATTTGTATTGGTTTGAAATAGTACGAGGTTTGTTTTATTGGCATTTAGCATGAGCAAGTGTCTTTCACACCAGTTCTCCATCTTGGTTACCACCTGCGTTGTATTTTTAGAAAGTATTTGCAAATCATTACTTGATAAAAGTGCAGAAGTGTCATCTGCATATTGACATACTAGTCCCGATTCAATGCCTATATATTCACTCAAATTGTTGGCATATAAAAAAACAGAACGGTACCAAAAATGGAGCCCTGAGGTACCCCACATTTTATTTCGTAACAATTTGAGTAAATATTACCCTTAGAAGTTGTTAGGGTAACAGTTTGAGTCCTATCGCTCAAAGAAGATCTTATCAAGTTAGCTGCCGCTCCACGAATACCATACACCTCAACTTTCTCCATCAAGATTTCAAAATCAATCCTGTCAAATGCCTCTGACATATCAAAATATAAACCAGATACCTTCTGTTTGCTATCCAATTGTGTAGTTATATAATTAAGTACACTAAAATGCGCCGTTTCTGTTGACCTTTTGGGGATGAACCCGTGCTGGGTTTTTGCTATAATTGTATGCTTCGTGAAGTGTTTAATTAACCTATTATAGATTACATACTCTATTATTTTTGAAAAGGCGGGTAATATTGAGATGGGACGATAATTGTCTGCATCTTGCGAATCGCCCTTCTTATACACTGGCGCTCTTTTTAAATTTTTTAATTTTTTTGGGAACGTGCTACTCGTAAGGCAGCTGTTTATAATATCTGCTAAAGGTTCGAAGATATAATCTACTGCTCGTTTTATTACTTTGACAGATATCCCATCAAGGTCAGCAGAGGTTTTAGGTTTAAGCCTATTTATTATCGTTCGTATCTCTAGTGAATCAGTGGGATATAAAAATAATGTATTTTCGATTCTCTTGGAACTAGTAGAGCATGGGTTATTAAAGGATTTCTTAACATTCTGAACACCAGATCGAAACCTTTCCTCGAAAAGTTTTACTACTTCTTTCGGCTCAGATATTAGTTTATTATTGCTGTTAATAGTTATAGATCGTCTCTCTTCTTTTTCAATAATTATCTCCTTAAACATGCTAAACACGGATTTTACTTTGTTATCCGAGTGACTAACTATACTTTCTCGATATCCCTTTTTGTAATTTGCAATAAAATTCTTAAACTTTTCACGTTCAATTTTATATTTCTCGAAGATAAGTTCCGATCTGGTATCCAAATATAAACTATACCAGTCCCTAATCTCCCTTTGCCATATTTTTATATCATTACTAACCCAAGTTTTTTGGGTTGTTTTAGTTTTACCTTTGATTAACGGAAACGCCTGTTCAAAATAATATTTTAAAATATTGAGAAACTTTTCATATTTTAGATTGGCATCCGTTTCATTATAAACTTCATCCCAACATTCTTTTGAAATTATATTTACAAATTTACAGAAATTCGATTCGTTAAATTATCGTTTATAATAAATTTCAACTTTATGCTTATCTATAAACATATAATACTCGAACTCGAACACCGGTGTAAAATTATGGTCCGATAAATACGTTTTCAAAACTTCGCATTTTATTCTACCTGCTACATTACTAAAAACGTTATCTATACCTGTGGACGATGTTGCTGTTACTAGCGCATAGTGCTGCACATATTCCAGTAGCCCAAACGTATTGAACAGCTGCACAGGTTCATCGGCTTGTCTATCCTTCCTCGGTGCAGCTAAAGTCGGGGCCTGGACACAACGCCTTCTGGTCACAAACCCCAACTCAGAATTTGGCCACAACGCCCAACTTTGATTCTGGTCACAACGCCCAACTTGATCACAACGCCCAATTTCGATTTTGGTCACAACGCCCAACTTGGTCACAACGCCCACCGACGCCTGTTATAGGAAAGAGCTATCGACGCCACTTAAACCACCGTTTTGGTCATAACGCCCAACTTCGATTTTGGCCACAACGCCCAACTTGGTCACAACGCCCAACTTCGATTTTGGTCACAACGCCCAATTTTGATTTTGGTCACAACGCCCAACTTGGTCACAACGCCCAATTTAGATTTTAGTCACAACGTCCAATTTCGATTTTGGTCACAACGCCCAACTTGGTCAGAACGCCCAACTTTGATTCTGGTCACAACGCCCAACTTGGTCACAATGTCCACTTTTGATTCTGGTCACAACGCCCAACTTGGTCATAACGCCCAAGTTTGATTTTGGTCATATCGCCCAGGCGGCATAGAAAGTGAGAAAAATGTGTATCTAAAATGAATAATAATAAATTAAACTTTAAGGTGAGGTAATAGGTAGGAAAATTTTCAAGTTCCCGTAAGTAGTATTAATATTATTTATTTTTGATAATAATTCAGTGGCGCAGTGTATTGCCCAAAAAATTTCTAAATTCGGATTATAACATAAAGTTGTATTTTTTATATGGAACTCATAGTTAGCTGAAGCATTATGAGAAAGAGGATTTTTTCCCATTTCAGTGACATGTCGTATGGGATCGATTTATTCATTTTCACTACTTTATAGCAACAATTCACAATTTTCAATATTTGGTCGTTTTCTAGTTGAAGGCTTGTGCCATTTGGAATATACGTGATTAAACAAAGTTTTTGCGTTGTTACAATTCCACCGTTTGATTGACAGAATTAATCACGTTTGATTGTTGCTTATAATATTATAGTGTCCTTCATATATCCATTTATCAGAACATTTTATTGTCCATTAAAACCTCTGCAGCTTCTCAAATTAAAAATGCATTTGCAAAAATGTAAATATCCTACTTCATATACGAAGGACGTTCGAAAATATGAAAATTATTGAAGAATAAAGTACCCTTATTTTTCAAAATACACAAAAATATTAATTGGAAGTATTTATTATAACATATCTATTAAAAATTTTAATTGATTTTAAATTGTTATATGGTCCGTTTGTTATTAAATTATTTAAAAAATTTTACACAAAAATAAAATTTGTTTGCACTAATTTCAAATCACGTAATATCCTGTGTGAGGGCAAACTCAGGTTTGACAGTACACGTTTATCGTATCCGTTGATAAGTTAACTTTGAGGTATTTCATTTGGTAATACACAGAGTGGTAAGAAAAAAATAGGAGAAACCAGAAAAAAATGTTTTCGGAGCAAGTAACTGTGACTTTATATTTGACACCTACTTTTAACTTATTCAAATAACATTTTTGTCTATTTTAAAAAATAACGGTACTTTATTCTTGAACCATTTTCATATTTTTTAACCTCCCCCGAATACGAAACAATATATTTACATTTTGGCACTTTTAGTTTGAGAAGATGTAGAAACTTGTATCAGGAATAAAACTTTCTGATAAATGTATGATAAAAAAATCGGGAGTGTGCTCCCCTAAACTTTCTCGCAAATACCTTGAAGCAAACTGGTACTTTACTTGAATGGATACCGCTACCTGTTTAGGTAAAATGCCACTTCCGGTTAACCGATCATGCTGAAATGTAATATCTGGTAGTTTTTCTACATAAAAAATGTATGTACAAAATTTTGTTCAAATATCTCGAAGCAAACTGGTACTTTACTTGAATAGGTACCGCTACCTGTTTAGGTAAAGTGCCACTTCCGGTTAACCGATTTCGCTCAAAATTTGATAGGAATCTACAAATTTTGAATAATGATTTCTTCTTCTTCTTCTTTATGTGCCTTATCCGTTACGGACGTTGGCTATCAGCATGGCAATTTTGATTTTGTTTGCGGCACTCCTGAATAGTTGAACAGACGTGAGTCCGAACCATTGTCGCAAGTTGTGAAGCCAAGAGTGTCTTCTCCTACCAGGACCTCTCCTGCTATCTATCTTTCCCTGTACTATTAGTTGGAGCAGGCGGTATTTCTCTTGTCTCATTATATGACCGAAGTATTCGAGTTTCCGTTGTTTAATTGTGAACATAATTTCTTTTTCTTTTCCAATTCGGCGTAATACTTCCGCGTTGGTAACGTGATCCGTCCAGGATATACGGAGAATGCGTCGATACACCCACATCTCATAAGCAACCAGTTTCTTCATTAAAGTTTCGGTCAACGTCCACGCCTCCGCACCATAGAGCAAGACAGGGAACACATAGCACTTGACTAGTCTTATTTTTAGAGGAAGGGACAAATCTTTGTTTATGAACATGCTTCTCATATTGTTAAATGAAGCTCTAGCTTTCTCAATTCTTGATCGGATTTCTGTAGATTGATCCCATCTTATATTAACTACCGTGCCAAGGTAAACATATGAGTCTACGTGATTAATAACCTGGTTATTTAACATTAATTGTCGAGCCGGTTGTTGACTTTTACTTATTAGCATCCATTTTGTCTTGCTTAAGTTGAGATTAAGGCCGTATTCTTCGCTTGCTCTATTAACCCTTTCCATTAACTGCTGCAGCTCATCGATATTACTGGCGACTATGACTGTGTCATCGGCGTATCTTATGTTGTTAATTAGTTCACCATTAATCTTGATACCTTCAGTGGCGTTCTCCAATGCTTTTCTGAATATTCCCTCAGAGTAGATGTTGAAGAGGAGAGGAGATAAGACACAGCCCTGTCGCACGCCCTTCTTGATCTTTATGTTTTCAGTGAGTGAATTGCCTATTTTCACCTTTGCAGACTGTCCCCAGTAAAGACTCGCCACAATACGAATGTCCTTGTCGTCGATGCCAGTTTTTTGAAGAATTTCGAATAGTTGTTCATGCTTAACGTTGTCGAATGCTTTGGAGAAATCGACAAAGCACAGATATGCATCTTTATTTACATCTCTGCATCGCTGCACAAGTACTTGTAGGCTAAAAATTGCTTCTCTTGTGCCAAGGGCATTTCGAAAACCAAACTGGGTTTCACTGATATTTGATTCACATTTATTATATATTCTTCTATGAATGATCTTAGTGAAAATCTTAGTAATGTGATTGATCAGGCTGATAAGGCGATGTTGATCACATAGCTTGGTGTTACTTTTTTTCGGTATAGCAACAAAAGTTGACTGCAACCAGTCTTCAGGAATTTCTCCACTGTTGTACATGATGTTAAAGAGAGCAGTGAGCGTATCAAGAAACTGATTGTCCATTTTGCATAGGATTTTTAATATTTCACCGTGAATGTTATCGGGGCCTGGTGCCTTGTTATTTTTAAGAGACAATATGGCTTTCTCGACTTCTGATTTGAGGATAGAAGGTCCTGTATCTGCTTCCCCAGGTATGTATACATTAGAGCGATCTGACGCAAATAGATGTTCGACGTATATTTTCCATGTTTCCAAAATTTTTGAGGGTTCCGAGATAAGATTTCCATTGGCATCAATTATGCTTAGAGATGGGTTATTACTCTTGTGCTTCGTCGCCAATTCTTTTATTTTTTTATGCATATTGTGGTAATCATATTTTATCTCGCATTGTTCGATCTCCTTGCATTTTTCAGACAACCATTTTTCTTTGGCTTCTCTAATTTTTGTTCTTATCTTATTGTGCATTTGTCGGTATTTCGTTCCGTTTCTATTCTTATGTTTACGTCTCTCTTCCATCATGTTGAGTATTTCCTCGGTTATCGATTCTTTTTTCTTCATTTTTTCCCGTTTTAGGAAAGTTGAGCATGTTGTTTGAATACTATCTTTTATCTTATCCCATTTTTCTCTTATATTTGTTTTGTTTTCATGGATGTCTTTTATTTCATTATTTAGGTAATCTTGTACTTGTTGTTTAATGTTGGGGTTAGAGAGCTTCTTTATGTCTATTGTGTTATTGCGGACTTTTTTCTCTAGACGTTTCAGTCTTACGACAACTTTGCACACGATTGGATTATGGTCTGACGGAACATCGGCACCTGGATATGTTCTTGCTGATTTTATTGGGTTTTTAAATCTTGTGGGTATAACAATATAATCAATTTAATTTCTTATGATATTTTCGGGTGAATCAGCTGGAGACTTCCAAGTGCAGATTCTGCGATTAGGAAGCTTGAAAAGTGTGTTACTCAGCAGCATATCATGTTCTTGACAGAAGCGGATGAGACGATCGCCTCTATCGTTTCTTTCTCCAAGACCGAAACTTCCTACGACATTATCCACTTTGCCTTTACCAACTTTGGCGTTGAAGTCACCCATTATGAGTGTAATTTCATGCTTTTTTGTCATCTTAATCAAACTTTCCAGTTGTTCATAGAATTCCTCAATGGTTGTCTCGTATTTATCAGCAGTTGGTGCATATATCTGTATTATGTTGAGATTCACTGGAGTTGCTTGTAATTTCAAAAGCATCATTCTGTCAGAAAGGGAGGTGAATGACTTCACTGTCAGTTTGATATGTGGTGCAACTATTATTGCAACACCATTCCTGTGTTGCGAAGTGTTGTTTCCAGAGTGGTATACTGTATAGTCGAGTACTTTGCATTGTCCAGAGTTGAGCCAGTGAGTTTCGCTGATTCCCATTATATCTATTTTTAATCTGTTCATCTCTTTCACGATATTATGTGCTTTGCCACTTTCATACATACTTTGTACGTTCCATGTTGCGATCTTTAGGTATTGAGGAGCTTTTATCTTTTGTGAATTGTAGGGATTTCGCTGGATGTCGACCTGGGAGGCCCTACAGTCTAATTGCGAGAATCCTCCCCTGCCGGATCTTGGCTTCCGAAGTCCATGATCAGTAATGATACTGCCATCATCATTTATTGCCATGATAATTGTACTTGGGAAATGTAATGGAGTAGTTTCCCGTTGCTTTCTCCATCGCAGTATTACAGCCGGTTGAATCTTGATTAGATATTGATTCTTCTTCAGCCTTGACTCAGTAATAGCTCAGCTGCTGCCCTGAGCCATGGTTAGGATATAGGAAGGGTAAGTTGGGGTTTTGGGTATTAGGTTGTAGGTTGGGACATGGATACCTCCCGGGGTTAGGTAGTGGGAGAGAAATCCAAGGCTCGCGTGGGCAGGGTCGCATCCCTGAAGTAGACCCATCTCTGTCAGGACCACAGAAAGTATCTACCCCGCTACATGACTATGTACACAATTTCAAGGGTCTAGCTTATTTCGTTTTTAAGTTATCGTGTTCACACACACACACACACACACACACACATACACACACACAGACATAATGCGAAAAATGGTTTTTTCGGACTCTAGGAGGTCTAAAACGTCAAGATTCGTCAAAATCTCGAAGTCGATTTTTTTGACGATTACAATACTTTCTCTATACTATCGTATGCGAGAAAGTAAAACTCCATGTGTTACAAATTTATGAGGGACAGTATATGTTATATTATACAGATTGGTGGTGAATAGTGTGAGCATAGGCAGTCCATTGAGCTAGAATACAGTTTATGGGCTTTGTATGCGTTAGACAGAAGCAGACATATATGATTTAAAATCTAGTATCTTAGAATTCAGTGTTTTCTAAAAACAAAACCTTTTGATTCTGCGGATACTAGATGTTAATCGCATATAGGTCTATTTATGCCTAACGCATACAAAGTCCACAAACTGTATTCACGCACATTTGATTACTTATGTTCACATTTTCCGCCACCAATCTGTATATTATGATATATATCACTGGAATGGGAAAAATTCCTCTTACTCATGATACCACATACAATTATGGATTTCATATACAAAAATACAATTTTATGGTATAACTCGAATTTCAAAACTTTTTTTGAATAACTGCCTACCTACTGCATTCGTATCGAAAAAGTGCCAGAAGACAAATTACTTTTTTATCTATTTTTATAAATATGCGAGATATGGTCACAAAACGAAAAATCGAACAATATTTTTTTTTATAACTCGAAAACCAAAGACGGTAGCCCATTTTGGTTTCCACCATTAGGTTTTCCTCGAAAAAAGATAGAGGATGGGGGTCCATTTTTCCATATCTCCTATAAGGTACCTCCGGCAAATAAAGCCCAGCGGCTAATAAGGCCCAGTAGCTAGAATTAAGAACACAATGCACATTCTTAAAATCCGGCAATATCAAGTTCCTTCTGACTACCTATCCAGGGTCACCAGCCGTTGCAATATTGCGAAATCTGAATAGTGTTAGCACAATCAGTTGATATCGGGGCGGTGTGCGATGTGGATCTCCAACTACTACAATTTATTTACTGTATTACCATAAATAATTCGTTTGTTAAGAAAAATAAATTCCAGTATGTGTTCTACATTGTATGGACTATATTTTGCTATAAATACATGTACATAAAGGTATGTGACGCTCGAAGATTTGTAATTTTTTACAGCTAAGAAGCATTTCGGGTAATAAAGCCCAGTAATAATTCGGCTAAACCGGCCCATTAAAAGGTATTGCTTTCTGTGTTATAAAAACAGTTAGATATGCGGTGCTGTGTGTTGTGTGGCAGTTGGTGTCACGAAATATGTATTGGTTTTACAAAAGACGATACAGATGACTATATTTGCGTACGTTGTGCTTAATTTTTAGTTGTTCATTTTACCAAGAATTTCATTTATGTTATTTTTATAAAAATATATTTTGTGGCTTATTTAGTTTCAAAAGTGATGCAAAATAACGTAAACTTTACTTTTTAGGACGCAAATATTTTTACTTTTTGCCCTAGATTAATGTATTAAGTCTTATTTTAGGTGGGCCTTAATAGCCGACAACAATTTATCTCGTGGGCTATATTAACCGAATGTTCGGGAAATAAAGCCCATTCGTATTTTTTTTAAAAGCATGTTCTAAGTTTCACACAAATTTAAAACTGCAAATCTAGCTTTAGTTGCGTTTACGATAGACCGAATTAATATAATCTTGATTTTGTTAATTATTTTTTGCCTTTTTCGGGAATTAAAGCAGTTTTTTTCTTAAGTGGGCCTTATTTGCCGTAGGTACTGTAGCGATCATCTAGTCACCTGGTTTGTGTTGTTAAGGTGACGATCGCAAACAATTTTTATTTAGTTCATTATATTGGTTCATGAAGCAACACGCGTTTTATTTCAACCTCTATATATGAACACTTTTATGTAAGAAATAACGCCCCAAAAGCCACAATCTTACAATTGGTGATCCCGAACGTGTGATAGACATCATACCTCCACCTGAAGCTAGTCCTCTTCCACAGCTTCAGAACCCCCTCTGCCTCCTCCAGCCTGTTGTGAAGTCCCTGGAGTTCATCTAACAAAAGCTAAGTGTTATCATTTTACACATTTCGCTTTTGACACCTCGCAATACCTGCACACAGTACAGCTGTCACGGCGTGGAATTGTGCATAGCGGTGCTGTCAACTTCTGCGACTACAATCCGGCCTGGAACCTGGGACTATCGCGCTCCCTGCAGCCTTCCTGCGAACTGCAAAGCCATCTACCAGCTCTAGCCCGGATACCCAAAGCAAACTCGCTCGCGGCGCACACCAAGAGCCCATCTCCATCCGCCGCGCCGGCCGAATCCATCTGTCAAAGCGAAATCGAGCCAGTTCGCTGCACACACCTATCGTCCGTCTTCGAGCACCAGTGCAGCCACACTATAAGTTAAGTCATCCTTTCATTTTATCAAAAAATGGAGAGTAAGCTGGCTTTCCCACCGTTTATGCCTCACGATGTCACTTTATATTTTGTCCTTGTTGACCGTTATTTCACGCAGTTGGGCATAAACGATGAGGCCCAAAGATACAGCTTACTCTTGCTTAACTTGCCTTCTGATGTGATTCCAAAAGTGAGAGACTTGATAATAACACAACCACAGCGCCAACCGTTTACTAAAGTCAAGGAGCGTATTCAAAATTCTTATGTTGAACCAGTCAATTCTAAACTGTCCTTACTGTTTGACAACACTGTATACAATGGCAATCCTACAGATCTGTGGTCAGAAATATTAAAACTCACTATGGATCTCAATTACCCGCTGCAAATGGCACGTGACATATTTGTACACCGTCTACCCAATGAACTTAAATTATTTGCGTATTCCAACGAACGAATGGACATTGGAGAACTCGTTCGAAAACTGACTCAATTTTCTTCTTTGCCCAATGTTCAGTTCCCTGGCACGAGCTTTCCGTCGCCGCGTTGTAGTAATGACAACTCACGTTCGACATATGACACTTATCAAAACCGCGAACCTCACATTGCAAAACAGCCTGCTATTACTAACGCACCGAACCGTCCTCCTAAAAGCATATGTTACTACCACCACAAGTTTGGTTCAAAAGCATTCAGATGCACTACACCTTGTTCTTTTAATTCAAAAAACGCAAACTATGTTTAACGAGCTACCCTCCAGCTGCGTTAAACAACAATCCTTCAGGAGTGGCCAATTTCATTGTTTTATTTGATTCTTTAAATAATATTAATTTCGTTGTTGACTCTGGAGCAAACGTTTCAGTTATACCAAGGCAACTCGTTACTAGTAAATTATTAGAATGTGTCAATACTGTCCCTAAAAGGAAAGTATTAATGGCAGATTCGTTCCCTTTACTTATAGAAGGAACAGTGACACTTAAACTGTCGTTTAACATATTTCCACGACCAATTGAGTGGACCTTTTATGTCCTAGATGTCGATTTGCCCCTTTTAGGATTAGATTTTCTTCAATTCTTTGAACTAGTTATTAATTTCAAAGATCGAACAGTTGCACCTCTGCCTGCACGGATGCCTCATCACTCAAAAGAGCACGGCAATCAACCCGTTCAGCAACATCAGATTCGCAACACACTCGATCCAATTTCTTATAACAATCCGACAAAATCCGATGTACACCCGCACCACGTAGATTTCTACCAGGTAGAGCCTATTCATCAAAGAGGGCCTCAATCATCCAAATTCGCAGTACAGACACGTGACATAAAACCAACAGCGGGCTATGTTCATCAAAGATGGCAACATCCATGGCCAACGACGGTCCATATACCTGATGCGTCGCACATTGCAAACGAATCGACACAGCGTGTTTTACCTCAGTCCACGTGCATTTCGACACCCGAGCTCATGCACCCGCAACGGTGCGGGCCGACTCGAATTGAACAACAACAATTCCGTCATCCATCGATTCCCTCGATGCAATCTGCATCTCAGCAGCCGCCTTGTCCACTTATTCAGTGCTCACCGCTACCGGTCTTCCAGCAGCAGCAGCTTTACCCAACCGCCGCACATACACCGTCTTCAACATGCATGAACGGTCTTGCTTCGGTACAGTTCGCGCTACTGCAACCGTGGACTCACAAGCGGGCACAGTCATTGACACCCGTCCGTGCGCAGTTTCCGAACATGCTGCCACCAGTTGCAGTCATGCATCCTGCACATTCGCCCCCTACGTCGTGTAACACAGCCCCTTCATTACAGTGGGCATCGCACGATCATCGGCGAGTTTCGGACATGCTTGCTCCACCATCAACATACATGAGTGGACCAACTTCAAACAACCTCATTCATCTGCAACCTTCTTCAGGTATACCTCTTGTAGGTATACAGGTACCGATCGCTGCACAACAGCAAGTGTGCATACAACGAGGGGTACCGGTAACGCACACGCTTATATCGTACCCAACCACTCATCCACCGATTGCTGCGATTCCAACTGCACCAACTCAGCCTCAATTGTATACATCGGTCGCTTGTCCGCAAAAGGGGAAGCATGCGCAGCTGCCTCATCTGCACGCTTCTAGATCCGAACCATTTGATGTTTACCACCCAATACCGACTCAAACCGCCTATCATCCAGTGTCACCAAGTCATCATGTTGTTCCTATGAGCGGTTCGTGCAGTAACCATTCACAGATATGCAATCATCAACAATCCTCACCACACAACAATCAGCAAAGTATACAACCAGCATCTTCATCAAACAAAAATATCCCTGGTTCTATTGAACAAGAATATAAATGTCTATTGCGACAGTTTCCGGAATTACTTGACGATTTTAATATCAATGCACCTGTCAAACATAAGGTCATACATAGAATTATCACGACAGGACCTCCTCGTTTTACTAAATGCAGGCGTTTGAATCCTGAGCAATTGTCATTTTTGGAAAAGCATCTGCAAGAGTTGTTAAAATCAGGCATTATACAAAGAGCAACAAGCCCTTGGGCAGCAGCCATTCATTTGGTGAGGAAGGCGGACGGTAGCTACAGAGTGTGCGGTGATTATCGACCTTTAAACAGCGTCACAATCCCAGACATGTTCCCTATACCATTTATCCAAGATTTTACCTACAGAATTCATGGTTCAACGATCTTTTCAAAACTAGACTTAAAAAAAGCGTACTTTCAGATACCAATTGCTCCTGAGGATACAGATAAAACAGCCATAATAACACCGTTGGGTAGCTATAAATACCTACGAATGAACTTTGGATTACGGAACGCTCAGAGTAGCTGGTCGGCTCTCATGTCGGAAGTTTTTGAAGGGATGAGTTTTGTTTTTTGTTATTTAGACGACATCCTAGTTTTTAGCGCTAACAGATCGGAACATATTCAACATATCAAAAAAGTATTCGCCAAATTAGTAAACTATGGTTTGTTACTTAACATAAATAAATGTGTTTTTGGTGCCCCTAACTTAAATTTCTTGGGATACACTGTGTGTAAAGAGGGAATCAAACCTCAGGAGTCAAAGGTGGATGCAATCAATTCATTTCCGCCCCCGACTACTCAACGTCAACTCCGAAATTTCATAGGAATGATCACTTATTACCATAAATTCATTCCCAATTGCTCAAGTCTAATCGCACCGTTAATTTCTCTAGTGATCGCTGGGAAAGCAACCGATAAACCGGTTCATTTAAACACTTCTCAGTTAGAAACGTTTAACTCAATCAAGTTAGCTCTGGCAAAGGCCACTTTATTAGTTCATCCTATACCAAACGCTGAAATCAGTTTATGGACTGATTCATCTTCCAATGCCATCGCAGGTGTTTTGCAACAATGGCAGGATCAGATGTGGAAACCACTCGCTTTTTGCTCGCGAAAATTAACCTCTGCAGAACAAAAATATAGCGTATTCTCACGAGAACTGCTAGCTATATATTTCGCAGTTAAAAAATTTCGATATTATACTGATGGTAAACAATATACTATCTTTACTGATCACAAACCTCTCACTTTCGCAATTACTAAATCAACAGGTGACCACTCACCTCGAGAATTAAGAATGTTACAATACATTTCCCAATTCTGTTCAAACATACAACACGTCAAAGGTACAGATAACGTACCAGCAGACGCTCTAACCAGGGTTTCTGTCGTTGGTCTTCAAAATACGATCGATTTCGATGATTTAGCAACAGCTCAACAAGACGATCCTGATTTAGAAGCCTTATTGTCAAACCCAAATTTATCTTTTGCCAAAACAAATTCGTTAAAAGGAACTCCTATTTGGGTTGAAACTTCTACGGGCACACAAAGACTGTTTGTTCCACGATCTTTCCGCCGTCAAATATTCGACTCAATCCACTCGTTATCTCATCCCGGAGTTCGCGCATCTAGGAAATTAATAACTAAACGTTATATCTGGCCATCCATGCACAAGGATGTGAAAACGTGGGTGGATACATGTCCTTCCTGTCAAGCAGTTAAAGTAACCAAAACTTCGAAACCTCCACTCTATCCATTTGGTGAACCGGATTTCCGCTTCCAGCACGTACACATCGATCTAATTCACCTTCCCCAATCGCAACAATACAAATACATTTTAACTATGATTGACCGTTTTACTCGCTGGCCTGAAGCGATTCCGTTAAAATACGCAACTGCGGATGAAATTATTTTAGCAATAACACAAGTTTGGATTGCCCGTTTTGGCATACCAAAATTCCTAACTAATGATAATGCTCCCGTTTTCCTTTCGAAATCATGGTTAGATTTCATGTCCGTTTTAGGAATTAGAAACATCCGTTCAAGCACATACCATCCAATCAGCCAGGGAATCATTGAACGATTCAATCGTACCTTAAAAAATGCAATCACCGCAACAGGCATTAATGCCTGGCCAGACAACATTCCGTGGATTTTACTTTCTTTACGCTCCAGCATCAAAGAAAACCTGCAAGCATCCCCAGCAGAAATGTTATACGGTACAATTCTTCGATTACCAAATGATTTCTTCGATGAGAATCACTTCACTCAACCATCAGATACAATAATGTCGTCATTTGTAATCAATCTAAAACAATCAATTGGAAAGCATAAATATTTCTTCACAAAAAACTACCCCTCTACCAGTACTCACATTAATAAAGATCTGGAAACATGCACACACGTGTATCTCAGAAACAGCACGCATACTAGGGGCATCAAACCCAATTATCTAGGCCCTTTCAAAATTGCACACCGTTCTGAAAAATACATGTCGCTGGAAGGTATCAGCGGAACAGTCAGCTATGACAGACTGAAACCTGCCTACTTTCTAGATTAACATATGCTTGCATGCTTTCGTATATTTTATTTTTGTTTTATTTTATTTTTATTGTTACGTTAATATTATTTTTATACACGCTTCCTTTTTTTCATTTCTTCCAGCTTACATCTGTGAAGTAGATGGAATTCGACGCCCAACAGAATATCTCCAGGGACGTGTGTAGTGTGTGTTATTGTTTATTGTTACCTTTATTTATTGTTATCATTTATTGTTATTAGTTTTTAAGGATAGTTGAAAAGATCCAGGAGGTTTTGTAGCTAAATATAATCCTGTTACCCTCCTACGGGATTATATTAGTTTTCCTACCTGGCCTCCCTCCCTCTTCTTTTGGGGGGGGGAGTAATGTAGCGATCATCTAGTCACCTGGTTTGTGTTGTTAAGGTGACGATCGCAAACAATTTTTATTTAGTTCATTATATTGGTTCATGAAGCAACACGCGTTTTATTTCAACCTCTATATATGAACACTTTTATGTAAGAAATAACGCCCCAAAAGCCACAATCTTACAGTACCTTAGTTATCCAGATTCTCTATGAAAACATCGAAATTGCCCCAACCTGTATGCTCTGCGACAGTGACCGCGCTTGTTCAGGAAAATAAATTTGAACCAGCGTAGAAAAGCAACGATAATTAGGTATTGTAGGTATCTGAATTTGCTACGTCTTGTAATGTCTATGAAGTATTCTGAATTTCCACCCATTGAGTTTTCCGTCGGAATTTTAATGCCTCTAATGTTCTCTCGCGGAAGGCACGTTGGGTTGAAATGTTAGAATTGGTTAAATTGCTAGTTATCTGTATACAGATTGGTGGCGGAAAATGTGAACAGGTAATTAAATCAGTTAGAATAGAGTTTGCGGGCGTTGTATGCGTTAGGAGCTTTAAATTTGGGTGGAAGTTTCAATTTGTTCAGTAAGGTATTGCTAAGAAGGAATTTTTTGAAATTCAACCCCTAAGAGGGCGAAAAGGGGTAAAATGGGTTTTCACGAATGCCTTAATGTCTCTTACACCCGGTGTTTACTTGCAAAGGTTTTCAATGGAAATGCTTAGAAACATATTTCAGGATTTTGCCGTAATCGATCCTTAAAGGTGAGGATATGTATTCGGGGTGAATTATAGAACCCGTTGTATCTCCTGTGTTTTTTGAATTAGAGCATTCTTTTTTGGCATATAGATGTGATTTTCAAATCTTTAGAAATGGGTTTTAGAGGTTGTTTTTAAACTTAACCCCTAAAGCGGTAAAAACGGAAAACTGAAAAGGGGTAGGGGGTTAAAACTATTATTTTTTTTCGCTCTGGGTTCATTTCAGGATAAAACGGGCCACAAGAATTTTTCGAAATTCCACCCCTAAGTGGTGAAAATAAGTAAACTGTGTTTTCATGCATTTCTCCATATCTCTTAGAATACAGGAGGATTTCTGACATTCCAACCCCAACTGGTGGAAACGGATATCCTGCTATAATTTACGAATACAACAATTAATAAGTACATATATTTTTGATTTTATCTCATTGTTATACTAAAACTATAGTTTTGTCAATCTATACAAGGGGAACGACAATTATTACATACACATTTTCTGGGGGAAGCATAAAAGATTTAACGAAAACTTTTTTCGCAAGAATATTGTTTCCTTTTTACCTACAATATTTTTATACAGAATTTGTTAGTTTAGCGTATTGAGTGAGGGGAAGGAGGGCACTCCAGAATTCATTTAAAATTTAGAAGAAAAAACAAACATTTGTAGTTCGTACGAAGAACTGGCATCTTGCTAGTTTGTAATACAAGTCAAATTATGACAAAATTCGGCTGTAGACAGAACTAATTGTTATAAAGCAAATTTCTGCGGGATCATTTTCTTAAGGTCCCCAAGAATCGCCAAAAGGATTGTTATGGGGAACACCCCTAAATTTTAAAAGATCGTGCGCCACATTGGAACTGCAAATAATTCATGTAGTGCCAGGAAAAATTAGTGGAAAGCTGAATTTAAGCCAGTTGTTAGAACACTATAAGAAATATATTTTCCCAAAACTTCCTGCCTCTTGCCCTTGTGCTTTCCTCCCTGTGCCCCCTAAACGTTGCATCTGCAGATTTCTGAAAACTACCTTATATTTCCATGGGTAAGAATTGGAATGATGTAAATTTCTTTTATTTTAATTCTTAAACAATGTACTAGACAAAGTGTTCAGTAATAATAGGACGAGAGGTCAAAATATTGCCGAGAATAATTTTTACTAATCAGATACGAGTTTCTGTGGTGACGAAAATAACGAGATAATCTGAAGAGCAAAAATTGTCGGCAATATTTCGACCTCTCGTCCTATTCGTCTTGACAATTTAACTTTTAAATTATTGAAAACTGTCAATAAAAATACTCCTTAACACTAAAATTATAAATTCACAAAACTGGTAGTCTTTGAATTGTAGTAGTAACCAATCCTACCAAAATTTTTACAAACAAACAAACAAAACTTATCTAAAACTAAAATCTAAGTTATTTTTCATAAAAAATAGTTACAGAAAAAATTGTCGCTATAATAAAGCTCCTAGAAATATTGACACTAAAATAATCGTTTGATTGGTAGTTTATTTTTAAATTGAAGACTGAAGGTTGTGCTAATGCCAATAATTTTCGAAATAAAAAGTTTACATCGAGTTTTCTTGAAAATGCTAAGAAATTGCTAAACTATCCCCACACTAGTGGGTTTTAATCGAATACTACAAAGCGCTTTTTAGGATAAATATTTTTCAATTCTATATGTATGTATGTATGTATAATCTGTAACCTCATTTACCTTGCGGTGTAGAGGCTGGTGATTTATGCGCTGGCATCTGGCAGTACAATGCTCAACTTGCCCCGGATTCGGGATACAGAGATACAATTCTAATTAAGTAAAAATCACTCAGTATATATGATAGGGGCTAAATAGGTTTTTAGACAAGCACAAATTATTGACGTAAAAGGTTTTTAAAAAAATCAAAAATAAAAAATGTTCCCATATTATGCCGACTTTTTGGCTGTCACTGTATAGTATTTCCCACATTCACAAGGAATACTATATAAGTACCATAGCAAAAGCATGGTATATCATAAGGTTAGTAGAAACATTTAATTTAATTTAATTTAAACGAGGTTGCTTAAATCAGAAAATTATAAGACATATAATTTGTTTACTAACAATTACTACCTACTACAACTTGATATCTTCGGTTTTGAAACAGACATGCCTGGAATATAACGTATAGTCATATATGTATTACTGACTATATTGCTAGCGGCGATGAGTGGGAAACTCACGAAGGACAACCAACAAAATACGGGAAATCTGTAGTGAAGTAATCCATTATTTTACGACTTTATGTCGGGGCGATAGGTAAACGTCAAAACGATTTTTCGATTTAAAAAAAACATAATGCACTCCTCGGCACTCAAGTTCCTTTTTATCCCTCTTGTGGTTTAGTTGCCGAGGCCCGTAGGGTTTATTTGCCTTGGCCCTATGGGCCTCGGCAACTAAATCAACATTAGTGATAAAAAGCTAAACTTCAGTGTCTTGGTATACAAACCACTATTATCTACTAAAATCTCGTTGCTAAAGTAACACTTTATTGACAAGGGTGGATAAGTAACTAAGTAAAGCAATTAATTTAAATGTCAGTCAATAATTTTGTAAATGTGTAAGTTTAAATTGTAACTGAAAGAAACTTTTTTTGTATTATTTGTATTACTTGGTTGTGTACTAGTTTCCACGGTAACATGTTTGTATTTTGTAAGTTGCTATGGATTATTAACTACTTTATTCGCTAGTGAATAAAGTAACTCTTTGTCCATCCCCATCCTTAAAATGTTGCTTTACCATGAAGATTTGCTCAGATACAATAGAGCTTTATAAATAGCCATTGGGAAAAGAAAATTACTTCACTACTATAGCCAAATTATTCTGAGAAAATATATGGAAACAGATAACAAAAACGCAAGTGTATCTAAAAAAATGTAGGCACCACTTCGCTGCCGGCCGAGCTTACAAGAATTTTATTGGATAAACGCTACAAAAAAGCCGCGACTTGAAATATTTCCAACAATTTCAACACTTTCCACTACAATATATTTTTCAAAATGTATGTTCGCCTAATCTTTTTATTGACTTGTAACCCGACCACGTCAATCATGTTGCAATAAAAATAATTAACATTCAACAGTATTCAGTTATCACATACATATATGGAAGTATAAGGTCTGCACACTTACTTGGGTGCCTGCCCGTCTTCAGCTATGAACTTCAATCTAGCCCGATATTTCTATGAAAATGTGCTTTAAAAAAAGTTGGGCGTTATGACCAAGTTGGATGTTGTGGCCAGAATCAAAAGAGGGCGTTGTGACCAAATTGGGCGTTGTGAGAAGAATCAAAGTTGGGCGTTGTGACCAAAATCGAAATTGGGCGTTGTGACCAAGTTGGGCGTTGTGACCAAAATCGAAATTGGGCGTTCTGGCCAAGTTGGGCGTTGTGACCAAAATCAAAATTGGGCGTTGTGACCAAGTTGGTCGTTGTGACCAAATTCTGAGTTGGGGTTTGTGACCAGTGGGCGTTGTGTCATAGCCCCCTAAAGTCGAGGTAGGGTCAAACAACTCATTTAAAAGTTCATTCATGTTTTGAATGAAAATGTCAAACGATCCCGAAGGAGGTCGATATACACATATAACAATAATTTTATATTCACGTGAAGTTATCTCCGCGCAGCAGAACTCGAAATGCATTTCGACAGCGGGTACATTCACATTTAACTTATTTATCATAATGGTAGTTTTTGCATAAATAGACACGCCACCCATATAATGAAGTTCGCGACAGAAAAAGTTTATTAAGGAAAGATTTTGGAGTTTATAAACAGTCATTTCATCTTTGGTAAGATGATGTTCAGTCAAACATAGTATATGAGGTTTTTCATCCTCAATAAAAACGTCAAGTTCAGGTAGTTTATTTCGGACGCTTCTAACATTTAGTACAATGAGTTTTACTTGAATATTGCCGTTGTTTGATGCACTCTATGAATCGGGTGCTGGAGTACCTGTCTTGTTTGCGATTATGTTATGGTCTGGTTTTTCGAACGCCAGTGGAAAAATTTATTGATTTTACAACCTTTTGGCCGTAGCTGGGGATCCAATAATTTTGATGCCGACGTCTCCCAACGCACAACTTAAACGATGGGTACTTGGAATTCAATTTATGACAGGATACTACTTTTGTAACTGCAGATAAAAAGTCAACAATGTCCTGTTCGGTAGTTTCCGGTGATAATCTCGAAAGATGTAGGCAGTTGTCTTAGGAGCAACTTTTAATCTACGGTCGTGGTTGCTACTCTCTTGTGTTCCAATTATAGGTTGACTTCTTTTTTTGGGTGCTTTACGATAAGTAATCCTGTACCAGTTGTCAGTTTTTTAGGAATCTCCTTTACGGCTTCAATGTTGTTATAACCCGAATTGGGAATGGCAGTATCGATTATAGGTGATGTGTTGTTATTTTTATTTATATGTGCTGGTGCCTCAGCTGATTTACAAGTACGTTTATCTACTATTGGAGATAGTAGGTGTATTTTTCGAATAATTTAGTAATACGTGATTGTCCGTCGCCTTATATTCTAGCAACCGTAACTTATCATTTAGCAAGTTAATCTTGTCATGCAATTCTTAATCAAGACGTTTTTGACGCCAATAATAGTTTTTAAATATTGTAATTCCTTGTTGCAGAAGATAATGGATTTATCATCGGTTACTTCATATTTCTGTAGCTTTGTAACACACTTGTTATGGTAGTAAGATCCGCAAATCACGCAAATTACACGCTTAACAGCAGTTTTTACACCACAAACACCACACGATGAATCTAGCACGTCTATACCATCCGCAATTTTTTTTAACGAGGAGCTTCCAGACAACGTCGAAACTCATCTTAATTCATTGGTGGCAACATTTTATGCAAAGAGTATTGAAAAGATGGTCCACAGGTACGACAAATGACTCAATCTCCAAGGTGATTATATCGAAAAAACCATAAGTATACATAACTTTTAGTAATAAAATCATTATTTTATATACACGTGTGTTTTTGTTATTGTTCATTGGAGGTTGAAAAAAACGGTACTCGTATTTTTAACCTTTTCATCTCTTTCACGGTATTATGTGCTTGGCTACTTATATGCTTTGTACGTTCCATGTTGCGATCTTTAGATATTGAGGAACTTTTATCTTTTTTGAGTTGTAGTGATTTCACTGGATGTCGACCTGGGAGGCCCTACAGTCTAATTGCGAGAATCCTCCCCTGCCCAATCTTGGCTTTCGAAGTCCATGATCAGTAATGATACTGCCATCATCATTTATTGCCATGATAATTGTACTTGGCAAATGCAATAAAGTTTCCCGTTGCTTTCTCCATCGCAGTATTACAGCCGGTTGAATCTTGATCAGATATCCGCCTGTAACTGTCTGATGCCAAGCCTGTTGAGAAGCCATTCTTTATCAGCCTTGACTCAGTAATAGCTCAGCTGCTTCCCTGAACCATGGTTAGGATATAGGAGGGGTAGGTTGGGGTTTTGGGTAGGTTGTAGATTGGGACATGGATACCTCCCAAGGTTAGGTAGTGGGAGAGAAATCCAAGGCTCGCTTGGGCAGGGTCGCATCTCCGAAGAATATCTACCCCTGGTCCTGACCACATAAACTGTCGAACCGCTACCGCATAAATTCCACTAAATAAACAAAATATTAGCGATATTATGAAATGGAGGCAATGCAAGTGCCTGTACTACGGAGGGCCCAATAACTCAAATTCATTAAACACTTATAGAAGAACATGGGCTCCTATCAATAATTTAGTTTTGATTTTATAATTTCAAGTTATTTCGAAAAATATCAATATGTAATAAATATAAATAATGTTAAACAATAAACTTCTACCTACTTTAGAAATGTGTGCTAAAACTTTTGATACATACGTTATGTAATAATTTCCGGGGCATAGTCTTACTAAGTATCCCCGGTAAACTATACGAGAGAATAGTATAGCAGAGATTTAGGAATTTGGAAAACCGAGAACTAGAAGAGGAGCAGAGTGGATTCAGCGTGGGTAGAACATTTTGTTCACGATAGGGCAAGTTATTGAAAAGACTGTAGAGTACAACAGGCCTAATTGACTTAGAAAAAGCCTTCGATCCAATACCAAGAGAAGTGATTTGGCAAGTATTCAGGAAAAAGGAAATGCCTGAAGATCTGATAAAGACAATTTTAGAACAACAATTCTGGGGGTCATGTTAGATAACACAATATACGTAATATTCGAATTGTTCAATATAACTTGAGGAGTAAGGCAGGCCGGAATTTTGAGTCAACTGCTGTTACATTAGTATTGGATGTAACTATGAAAGAATGCATGTAAGATATGCGATTATATATTGTGGCATATTAAAATCTACAAAGAGTAGAAATAAGTACACCAGCTTGTGTAGCGACTTAGTGTTATTTGCCCTAACAGAATTAGCTTTACAAAATTACCGAAGAATATTGAACGAAGCACTCAAGAGGACAGGTTTAAAAATCAATTTAAGAAAAACGAAAAAATCCATAGAAACTAAACACGAAAATAGAAAATTGAGGTATTAATATTAGAACAAGTGTCAAGTTATAAGTACCTGGGAGGATATATAAATAATAAAGACATGCATGTTGAAATAACACCCCTTCTCGTGGTATTATTTGTATTAAAGTCAAACTCCACGTTGTGAGCCAAAATGTAGTAGCACCCTCTTTGGAACCCTAATTAAGTTGCCAATTGAAATATATCTAAGTTACACTTTGTAGTATCAAGTTAAATATACTCTTTCACTAATTATTAAAAAGAAATACCATCAGATACAGTTCACTTGTGTACTTACCTTACTTCTTAATATGATAAGTAGGAATTGGCGTAACTCCTAAATCAATTTAACATTTGAAATTATGTCATGTAATTATTAACGTTTAAGCCACGACTAGTCAGTTTTATAAGCAATGGGACTCCTAATTCCCAGCTGAATGGGTTAATCTTCAACTAACAACTTTCTCTATTGAAACTAAAGATTGAACTCCTTTAAAGTTCTAATAACTATTTGATTTAATAAATCGAATACAAGATTCAGGTACTTCATAAAGTTAAATTTGTATGTTCAGTTTGTTAGTAGCACATTGAAGTTTGATCTGACATTACAAAATAAAATACAGATTGTCAAAAAGTGATTTAATCAAATGTTAAATGGGTAAAAATTCAGTATCGTATTTTTTCTCTAAAAAAAAATCATCAAGACCTAACATCTAACCTAGACCGCTAACATGAACCGCCGAGAGCGCAACAATATTGCTTTAAACATTACGAGACGATAGCGGTACCCACAACATTTTTACATACTCCGCTCTTAGCGCAAGCGCAATACACCGGACAGTATACTGAATTTGACCAGTTAAATGTATCCAAATTTAATTAAAAAATGAAAATTCTAAATATAACCTAATTCCAAAATGTTTAAATTTCAAAATATAATTGTCGAAAATGTTGAGTACTCAAATCACTATTGAATTTAGAAAAATATTTTTTCTAAAATGCACTTCTAAATATAATTACAATAGCTTAACGATTTGCCGCATCAAACTTGCTTTTATAATTTCTTATTATTATGTAAGAAATGGTCACTAACCTCCTGAACTTTTATCTTGTACCTGAATGCTCTACCTCAGCTCTTCTAACTGGACAGATTCTAGTCAGCTAACCCCTCCTGGTTATTCCCGATCAAATTTAAAGCTCGTTGTAGCTTTTTGAAAACTCTATCACTTGAATACACAGTTCAACAGCATACCACAGCACTCACTTTCACTGGTTTTACTGGCTTAGTAGTAAAATACCACGTTAAATGGAATCAAATGATCTTGAATTATATATTTGAATAATATTTGTAAATTTGATCGTAGAGAATACTTTATTACTACTACGTATCAAATCAGCAATTTTTCACAATCAACGGGAATTTAACCTGTTAAGTCATTTTGCAGTTGTAGATGCTGAATTGCATTTCACGCCTTTAGGGCAATTTGTTGCTAGGTTAAAACCATTTTCAATCTTTGCGCACAAGTACAATCTCATCTTCCGCACATTTGATTTAGGTCATTTTGGTATTTTAAATAGCCACCTAGGCTTTAGGGCAGCGTGCCGGTATGCTAAGCCCTTTTAGTTCTTTATTTGGCTCCATCGACTAATTCCAGAATCACGATGTCGCACATATTTAGCCCCAAACGCAGTATTTCGCGTCGGTTGCAGCTCCCCTCTGATGGCGTTTTTCCGAATTCCGAATCTTCTAGAAAGCACGCCGTGGTGGCGTGATACCATCGTGGCCGGCATTAATTTGTTTCATTTTATCGCCTTGCGATTGGCCGCCGAGGTTTAGTCACGTGGGGACGCGACCAAGGTGACCTGTGCCAGCGCTTCCCTTTGGGCATTCAGCCGAGAGCCGTCGAACGAACAAGTGGTCAGATAGTGTGTGAGTTCGTGCGACGCTCCCGCCCTTGGCGGGGGCGTCAGCCTTTTTCCCGTCGAAGTGCTGCTTCAGCACGTATGTGACATACGGTTCCGCCCTAAGTGGCAGTTGTCCGCAGTCCGTTGCAAAGAACGCTCGTGTGGTGGTTGTGAGTCGGAGTTTTTCGAATTGTCTTCTGCGTAGCGTGGGTGTTTGGAGCCCAGTTTCTGCTTCCGTAAGTAAGGGGTCGTGCCCCCTTCATCTCGACCTACGAGGATCTGTTCCGCAGAACGAAAGTGGCCCATTTTTTTCGTCGTCCCGTTGTACGCGTCCTGGACGCGTCTCACGGCGCCATTAAGGCGGTTGTGCACTCATCCCTATAGCCGTTGTAACATCGAAGGTACCTGCCACCTACGACTGCAGCCTGTCGCAACTCAACTGTACCAGGCTCCCTCGCCGCCTACGCATTAAGGTATGTGTCTTTAACCTGATTACCGCTGTGAACGCGAGTGCTAATTTAATCTTCGCTGTCCGCCGCATAAGGCGTCGCGCCAGCATATTGGTGCATTCCTTCAGAATTGCAGACTGTCCATATCGCGAGTGCTAATTTAATCTTCGCTGTCCGCTGCATAAGGCGTCGCGCCAGCATATTGGTGCATTCCTTCAGAATTGCAGACTGTCCATATCGCGAGTGCTAATTTAATCTTCGCTGTCCGCTGCATAAGGCGCCGCGCCAGCATACTTGTACTCATTACTACTCATTACTGCTCATTACTGTTCATTACTGTTCACTACTGTTCAACATCTGTCGCTAAGTTTAGAGCGCGCGTGCCAGCTGGTGCCCTTAATTATAGTCTAAGTATAGATATAGGGCGACGCACTCTGCCGCCCCATTGTAACCCGAAGTTCAATACATGATTGGTTAGTTAAGGGAATTATTGTTTTGTTTCGACTTGTGCATGTTCTGTTACAGATAGACGCCCCCTTCATTGTACTGATTATTGTACGACGGAACGAGGGAGCTTTGAGCGTGCAGGTGGGTGAGACAGCTGCGTAGTCGCGGTCGGATTGACACCTAATTACAATCCTTGCATAAGGCAATCCCGAAATTGTTATTTGACCTTGCAACTCTTGAGTAATCCTATTGGCGGAGTATTTTGCATGCTTCGCTCCCGTCTAACCGTCCAGGCCCGGTTAGCCGGGTTAAGACAGGCTTGGTGGCGCCCTCATGATTTCGACATACCCTGTATATATTATGCCACCACACGCTTGCCCAGAACGTATCGTGTGACTCACGCCCGACTCCCTGAGCGTCCCAGCCGTGGCCTTTTAGCCTATTTCGAACCGATTTCAGGGCAAGTGTGCCAGTTTTTCAGGACTGATTCCGTGGTGCGATGCTCACCTTGGGTGGGTGTCGTAAAGTTCTTTTAATACCGTAACAAACCCCTAACGTGACTATTTCTCTTAGATTCTGAATTCAAGCTATTTTGTTACTCACAAAATATAAACAAGCTTGTGGTTGCCCTTACTACTCCACCAGTTAAAAACATACAACTGTTATATCACATGATATCCATTAGATATCTGGATATAATTATTTAAATTAAATGTATCATACATACGGTATGCTGCATTACAATGTATGAGCGTTTTTCAGACTGTAGGGGACATCATATTTTCAATAAACGTATATATTTCTTGTAAAACTTGGTCTGTCCAACTTAATGCTATAATTGTACATTTTAGTCACACACTTAAAAAAATGCTATTTTATAAAAAAACAGTGTACCACTAAAACTGTAGTCTAACAATAAACAATATTTTATTTATTATCAGATTATCACATAAGCACAGAAGACATCTTTGTGTTACTTTGCTGTTTTTAATATGTCGTCTATAGTTTCTTGGTTTTTCGTTACAGTTCAAATCAGCACCAACGATACAGTAAAGATCTCACGCGATAGGCTCATCCTAGTTCTGCTTGAGGAGGTGGGTAATAAAACCTCGAAAGTACGGTAAACCAAATAGCCAATCCAAACGTGTCAAACATTGGTAATTACCTGTACAAATTCGGGCGTACGCTAATTCAAGATTTGACTCTCCCGTAAGTTTTCTTCCGCAATTTCGGTTGCTGTGAAGCGGCTCTCGGTAGAAGCAGATAAAAATTCCTCATCGGCCTTACCTTCTGTTCTCTTAAACATAAAGGCAAGCACCCAAAAGGTTCGCTACAGCTTCCTCTACATCAGCGTCTTTAGCTGAAATTTTTCGTTTTAAAATTAAGCACGACAAGGCGACTAGCTGTTCGTCGCCGAAAAATGCCACATGATCGGGCGATTTATGGCGGCCATTTGCTGTGACACGAAATCGGATAGCTGCTTTGACATAGAATAGTCCAAACAATGTACTAGAAGCAATTACACATAAACAACAGAGGAACTCCCGAAGATAATTTCCTCAACGTAACGCAGGTCGGCAACGTTATACAAAATCACTCAAGTGGCCTCTACGTCACACTGACACAAATGCAGACAGATATTGGCCCGCGCTAAATAGCGCGTCGGAGGGATTAAATTGCGAAACAAATCGTTCGCTATTGTAAACTTTCTGAATATGAAAGCATACGTTATTACAAATAAATATTTAATGGTAGGTTCTTCCGACTTGACATTTCGCTGATCATGCTGTCAGCTTCTTCAAAAGTTGTCTAAAAACTGATGTTGGTGCCCCATGCTTCTGGTTATATACGGAAGAGTAGTTACGGTTGGTTGCTCATGTAAATATTGTATGCTATTTGGACTTGTTATTTCGATTGGTTGCCCACTTGTGTATAGTTTTATTTGTTTTGAAGAACTACCTTTCATTTGTTACTAAGGCGGTAACCGTCTTCTCAATTGAAGTTATTCGAAGTTTTAGTAATCTCTAGGGATTCCCGAATAACACAAGGTTAGTAGTTTTGTAGTCCTGGCTAGTATGTTCACGGAGTCTTAGCTTATTCTATGGTCCCTTGGTCCTAATAAGTGTCCTGCGATGGCTGATTTATGTGTGTTTCCAAGTCGTCTGTGGCTCCGATGTTCTTTTATTCTACATTGAATGTGTCTTCTTATTTGTCCGATGTAAGATTTACATTGTAGCTGGTGAACGTTTTCTGTGTGTAGCTTGGGCAAAGAATCTTTGTTGTTCGACTTTTATGATTGTACAATAGCGAACCCCGATGTTTTTCTCATCTAAGGCCTTTCTTATTTTAACGGTTATTCCGGCGAAGAAGAGAAGGCAGGCGTAGGTATAGGTCTACTGCATGCTTTGTCTTATCGTCATCCCCAACAAAAGAGATCATTGATCAATACTCTTATATATCGGGCCAACGCTATTTATGACGAAGACAATAAACCCCAAGAACTTAGAAATGTGAAAGAAGCTGTACGGAGGAATCGCTACAGCCGACGAGATATTAGGACAGCATGCCAAAACACCATAAAACCAAAAGAACCTAACCCAAAAACTATGAATTAAGCCCGCATTTCTTTCATCGTCGGATTAACCGAGAGAATAAAAATCAAGATCAAAGTCCGGCCCACATCCCAAAAAACCTTAAACAATCGCTATGATAATGCGACAATCGGTAGGTCCTCGAAGATGCGTTAGCAGTTAGCTGCATAGCTTAAAATTTGGGAGTCCAGTGCGACACTTTCACAAACTGTTCAGGTTCTTGATACGAAGTTAATTGTCCAAAGCTCGACAAAAAGCAGCCTGTCTACGAAAATTAGGCAGTTTCTCCCAGAAAACGCGAGCTTTAGGCCCCAACGACGTCAACGAGAAATCCCAAGGTGGTCACGATAGCGACATTTAGCAAACAGTGGCATAAACTAACAACAGACATTGCATGCTAGTGCACAGTAAACATGTTTAATTTGCAAAACGGCAAAGCTTTAGAAATCTGCAAAATGGTTACAAAAGAACTAAAAAGGTGACGTTAGTAGTCTCGAATTCTACCAAGCAAAAATTCATCTAGAATTATTTTCCCTTTCTTTCAATGAACATTGGCTGCTTGTAATAGTATTTAACATTACTTGCTTGGTAAGAGGGTTTTTACTGACGGACAGAAGGACATTTTCTGGAGCCAGTAAAACCCGTTACCTTGCGTGTATTGTTAAATATTTTATTTGTTCCTCCTTGTAAATATCTATGAATTTACTATTTATTCACAATGTCAAACTGACAAGCAACTAAATTCATCAATATGACATGTACTAAGGAAGACAACTCTGGCTTTGCACGCTATCATTTATCTTCGAGCACGCTTGTAAAATTTTACTGGCTAGCCAGTTAAGAGACATTTTCAAGATGAATACAGTGACTTGATAAATTGATGTTTACAAGTGAGAAACAAATAAAAGTGTTCTCATTGTTTATTATTTGTGTTCGTGTGTGCGTTTTTCTAATGGGCGTTCAAAAAGTCTTTACGTCCTGGGTGGTTATGAAAATTCAAACGTATGAGTAATATGTTGGTGGCACTGTAAGTCGATGTCAAATTCGAGGTTGGTTATCAGGTTAGGTTTTCCCTCAGTTTTGAGACAGACTGCCGTAAAACCTAACTTGCTAACCTCGAATTTGACATAGACTTACAGTACCATCAACATATTATTCATACGTTCGGATTTCCATAGCTACACAGGATGTAAAGACTTCTTGAACACCCGTTACTATTCCTTTCGACGCACTTTTCTATTATATATGCATTATTTTCTGCAATTTTTCTAAATTTTATAATTGTATCTTAATAACCTTCAATTTCTCTGTGCTGCCAAACCCATTTCATTTCATTTAAATAGAGCTGCCGAAACATTGTTGTACCTCCTCGACCGAAAATTATATTCAACTACATTTTTTAATACTTACCTATAGAGCGGCCGCCTAGAGGACGACTGTATGCAAAATATAAAGACCGCATTCTGGCAATGGATATTGTTTTTATAGCTCATAGACTTCGCTATTATTGATGTTGCCAGCTCAGAAAGTAGTAAGTAAAATTGTATGGAAGTAAAAGTAAAATTGTGATATTTAGCAATAGTAGGAAGTGGCAGTTTTTTCAGAAAAAATATGCAAAAGTGTATGTGAATAGAACATTTTTTATTGAAATTAAAAAGAAAATCGTAGACAAAACATTGTAGTTACATATAAATACTGTTACAGTATAAATTGGTCCTTAAACCCTCAAATCAGTCGAGAAGCAACCCGCCCCTGCGTGGCCCTTCCAGCCCTTTGTGTCCGGCTAAGAACTCAGTGGGGAGGGGGTTCGAATCGATTGGGCACAGCTTAGGGCTGGACGTTGTTGCTTGAGATGTTAAGGGTGTCAAAATAAAGAAAAGAATCAACAGGCGCCACCGCTTTTGGATAGGACTATACTCAATTTAACAGGCCAAAAACCGAAATCCAACTGCTGTTGCTTCGTTTTGCTGCCCCTGGGACACCCCACCGCTGTATGAGGTTTTACCTACCTTTGGTGGCCTTTCTGCCCTTGCTGGGGCACTGTACAATGAAATATACACAACTATGCACGAACGGAGGTTCGTGTACATGTAAATGAACACAGATAAGTAAAGCACATAAGGTAATTTTAATAACTAGGGTCTATTGACTCTGAATATGCACATGAAAAAGAACATGCAGTACATATAAGGAGTGATATAGAGGTTAGTAAACATTAAATAACATTTTGGGCAAGTCTAATAATGATAGGTTTCTAGATTGAATCTTTCTTGGCTTGAATTCAAGATACAACTGTAAAAGGATGCCCATCAGGTTTTCCTGCACTTGAATTCAAGCTGTTACAGTCCACAGCGCTCCTCGGAACTCCAAGAGAGCGGTACAGTTTTAATAATAGAAGGCACAAATGTACATGCAACGTCAAATAAGAGTCTCATTAGGCGTGGTACTTTTAATCGAATTCACTATAAATCTATAACAGTTTACAATACCTTTTGCAGTACTCCAGCAATGCAAATTCGAATGATGGCAGCGAGGAATGCCTCACCAAGGGGTTGCATTCGTTGGTACTCGACGACACTTACAACGGAATGACCAAACGAACGGCAAGGAATGGCTAAATGGATGGCAAGGGGTGGCCAAAAGGACGTCAAAGGGGTGGCCGACAGCTTTCCGGGGAGAATGTGTAGCAGGATTCTTACTGAGAAGATTTGGGAATGGGTCGTAACAAGACAACAATAGCCCACCCTGTGGATAAGCTTAAGGTGGGCCCTTCCTTAAAATCCGCTTCAACAGCGTTATTCACAACGGATCAATATCGACAAGAACGCACAGCACTATTAAGTACACGGCCTGTAAAACGAAGGCTCACCCCCTTGAAGCAACAAGAGTTTGTACCACCACCGGCTAACCACTTTTCGAGGTGTTCGTTACGTTCGGTCAGGTATTGAAGACTGATCCCACGCTCTCAAAAAGCGCGGTTGCCGAATTGGCATCGTATGGAAAATTCCTTGTTGATCTCTGTTTAGCTTGCACGAAGAGCGCTAGCGGTGCATTGTTATTGCATCACCCTGCTTCGAAGCGGCAGTTGAGTCGGGGAAGTCCCAATTCACACGGCATCCGCCGAACCGGTGCCAAGGAGGGTAATTTGAGTAGCCCTTGTTCGCCTTAACATGAAATGGAAAGGACTAGACACTGAATCCATCAATGGGCAATTTAGAGAACTAATTAACGAAATCTTTGCGAAATGGTAAGTGGGAGCAGATCGCGCTTCTGCAAGGGAAAAAAGTGCCTTGGGGCAAAATTGGGGGAAACACATGTCGCCGTCTGTACTATAATTGGCTACGGAATCGAATATTTGCCTGTATTGCTACCGCATACCTCGGTTATTCCTGAATTAATTCCAGTTATGGAGCATAGTCCTAAAGAAAAGTCATTTGAATTGTTGTTAACACATTTGCACAATGAAATACAAGTCACATTAAGTTTCTTACAATGACAATACATCGTTCGACAGTTGGAACAACATTCACAAGGACAAGGATTAATTAAAGTGTCCGGTAAAAGTGTCTTTGTTATTTGCTTTGGGTACAGAGCACCTTCTCGTAATTCATATCCAAATTGTAGAAAATCAATACATTCAAATAGTGGTTCTGATGTATGTATGTATGTATGTATAAGGTTATACATTCCTTGCAGATTGTAACCACTCACTAAATGAGTTCTACAGACTCAATTACTCATGGTGAGTTACTTCATTTAGCACTAATCACTTATCCCTCAAAGTTTATCATGTGTTTTGGCTGCTTTCACTATTTTCTTCCATTTTTTCCTGTCCTTTACTTGTTTCTCCCAGTCTTTTATTCCCATTCTTCTTATATCTTCCCTCACTTGGTCCTCCCATTTCACTCTGGGTTTTCCTCTTTTCCTATTCCCACGTGGGTTCCATTCTGTGATACGTTTAATTACTTTGTCGTCTTGTCTTCTTTTTATGTGTCCTATCCATCTTAACCTCATTGCTTTCATGACTTTTATTATGGTTTTTTCTTTTAAGAGCTCCTCTATTTCTATTTACTTTTACTAATCCATAAATTTTTATTATTTTTCTTTCGAAGATCCTTAGTCTTTCCTCATCTTTTTTTTTGTTATACATATGGTCTCCGCCGCCTATGACACTACTGGCCTTATTGCCGTTTTATATATTTTAACTTTGTGCTTTCTACTAATTTTCTTATTATTCATAAACATTTTATATTTATTAAATTCTCCTGCTGGTATTCTCTGTTCTATCTCTATTCCTTTCCGGTTTTCCTCATTTATATTACATCCCAGATATTTAAAGTTTTCTACTTCTTCAAATTTTAGCTTTCCTATTTGCACATTTGTGTTCTTCATCCTGTTTGTCACTCTACTAACTCTCATATATTTTTATTTCTTTTGGTTAATTTCTAGTCCCCTTTTCTTTGCTTCCATTTCCATCTTCTGTAGCTTCTGTGCTAATATTCTTTTGGATTTGGACACTAGTGCGACATCGTCTGCGTATGCGACTACTTGTATTGCTTTTTCTCTTAATGTTCACTTTATCATACTTGCTCTAATCACCGCTTCCATTGTAATATTGAACACCGCCGCTGACAGTCCATCCCCGTATCTTACGCCATTGGTTATATAATTTTTTTTGGTCCTGTCTGTGTCATCACTATAGCTTTTGAGTTTTTGAATGTCATTCTCATGAGTCTAACATTGCCGATATTCCTATTTCTTCTGCATCCTTTAGCAATGTCTGCCTATTTATTGAATCAAACGCTCGCTTAAGGTCAATAAATGCAATGTATATGTCTATACCATTCTCGTAGCATTTCTCCACTACTTGTTTCATCACATGTATCGCATCTACAGTTGAATTCCCCTCCTTAAATCCATGCTGATATTCGCCAATTGTTCTTTGTGTATATACTTTAACTCTACGTAATATTAAACTTATCAGTACCTTGTAGTAATGCTCGGTAGTGTAATTGCTCTATAGTTTTCGCACTCCCTCATATTCCCTTTCTTCCAAATCGGCACAATTATTCTTCTCTTCCATTTCTCTGGGATTTTTTATTTTTCCATATCTTGTTTATTATTTTGAATATCCTTTGTTTTAGTTCTTCACCTCCATTTTTGATTAGCTCGCTACATATTCCATCTGTTCCTGCAGCTTTCTTGTGTTTCAGTTTTTCTATTGCTACGTAGTATTCTTTTTCTGTAGGTACTTTATCATCATCTTCTCTATTTTCATTCTCCTCTGTCCAGTTTTCTCCAATTTCTTCCTATTTTCCCATCGTTATATTCAGGTATCCCTCCCATTTATTCTGCTCATTATTTGCCGTTGTTCTTTTTCTACTCTGCTTTCTTATTATTTGGTATAATTTGGTGTTATTACTGTGGTCATTTTTAATATCTGTCATATTATTTACCCATTTCTCTCGTTTTTCACTATTAACTTTGTACATTGTCTCTTTTTTCCTTTGTATATCTCACTATCTTGTTGTTGACCCGTTCTTAACCGTTTCAGTCTTACTTTAGTCTTTTCTCCTATCATCTCTATGTATTCCTCGTCTATCCATTATTTTTTATTTTCTGAACTCTTCCTTCCCATTACTTCTTCTGCCACTTCTATTATGTTTTCCCATATATTTCTCCATTCTTTTTCAATATTTTCAGTATTCTTTTTTCCTTTAAGTATCTGTTCAATTTTTCTTTCATACTTTTGCTTCATTTCATCTTTTTCTAATTCATCTACTTTCCATTTTGTATTTCTTCTTTTTACTATTTTCTTCTCTACTTTTCTCATCTGTATTTTAGCTATAACTAGTATATGATCAGTATCTACATTCTTCAATTATTTCCATTCTATTCTGATTTATTAATACATGATCAATTTGGTTTCCTTTTGTTTGCCCTGCTATTAACCACGTTACTTTATGCTCTTCTTTATATTGATATTTTGTACATTATTATATATTGTATACATGTTCATTTCTGCTGCCAAAGTACACAGTCTATGTCTGTTCTTACTAGTATTTTTATGTATTGTAAATTTTCCACTCACATGCCTTAGATATTCTTCTTTCCCTACTTTCCCATTATTATAACTGTATCGTGTCTGTTTACTTCTTCGCATGTTTTGCTTAGTTCCTCATAAAAGATATCCTTAGCCTCTTCTTTTGGGGCGTACCCGTGTATTAATGTTATATTTGTTATCTTGTTACTTCCTTTTACAATAAAGGAAGTATTGGATTCACCCCAAAAATTCGAAATTGAGTTTTCAACAGATCTTCACGTTTTAGAGTCCCCTGAACCCAAAAAACATATTTTTGTTCATTGGTCTGTCCGTATGTGTGTATGTCTGTCTGTCTGTGTGTGTGTCTGTGAACAGAATATCTCAAAAACGAAAAGAGGTATGGCATTGAAACTTCATATATAAGTTTTTTGTACTATGTAGATGCGACAGCAAGCTTTTGAAAAAATCGCATAACAGGAAGTAGGTATTTACTCTTGTGATTTTTCAGTTTTTTTCCATTTTTAAAAAACGGCTTTAACGATTTTTTTTAAACTTCACATTTTTATTACATTTTAAATGTGTATTGATGTCAGATATGTGATTTTCCAGTTGAATACTTCTAAAATGGGTTTCTTTTGTTTTTTCTCTATTTTCTTATTAACTCCTATTTTAAATAGTACACCAGGTATATTATTACATTTTTAAATTCAGCTTAAAATTCTAGAGAAAATTTATCTCTTCAACTAACGCTCTATTTTGTACCATTTTTGCAGAATTTGTAATTTTTGAAAAATTTTGACAAATGCTTAAACATTTAAAATCAAATTTTTGGCTAATTATAAGATCACTGCAAAAGGAAGTTGTGTGCGGGTATCACACTAGATTTTTTTAAATTCTTATCATTGAAAATTCTATTATTCTATCTCTAATTTTTTCATTAACCAAGAATCCTGTTCCGATTTGTCCTTTATGGTGAAGAAAATAAACAAGGACAAAACGGAACAGGATTCTTAGTTAATGAAAAGTTTAGAGATAAAATAATTTTCTTCACCATACAATAACGTATATCTTTCTTTATCTATTCTTCCTTTCCCTTTCCATCTTATTTCTTGTACTGCCATTATTCCTATTCTGTATCTTTCCATTTCTCTTACTATTTCTTCCATATTTCCCGTTTTTAACATTGTTTTCACATTTCATGTCCCAATCCTTGATTCATTTTGCATTTTTCTATTATTTATACATTGTTTTGTATCCTCATCTTTTTTAGTTTCATGTGTTTGTTTGCTTCTTTTATTTCCTTTCCCATTGCGTGTTGTTTTCATATTGTACCCCTCCTCTGCTTCATTAACTTTTATATCGGTTTTCTACTCTTTTTGTCTGCTGCCTATCAGGTCTTGTTTGCTTTGCGGAAACTCCATCAACAAGCTCTGTGTGCATACTGCTCTTGGTCTCTGTCTTTTTTCATCATCTTTGTTCTGATATGGTTTTTTGTTCCAACTATTTGGCTCTCTCATTTACCGATCTCTTCATTTTATTTTTTGCATTTACATTATCATTGTCATAGGCCCCTATTTTTTTCATGATTAATTTTATTCCTCTCAATATAGCTTTATGTCCCTTCCTTCTTGCTTCGTTCATCTTTGTTATTAATTTTTTTCGTTCCTTCTGTTCATTTTTTATAAATCTCTGTTTAACCAGATCTTAGTTCCTCTTAGTTTATGGGGGTTTTTAATCAACTCTATCTTTTTATTTCCCCCATAAAGTGTCACTAAGACTGGCCTGTTTTTGTTAGAATCAAATTTCCCTATTCTTCTAATGTCTTCTATTTCACCTGGGTTAACATTCTCTTCAATTTTTTGGGCGATTTCTTTGAATTTCGCCTGCAGTTCTTCTTTATTTTCTTCCAGTGTGTCCTCAATTCCGTGACATATTAGATTCCTTTTTTTTATTTTCTTTTCCAGGTCTTCCAGTCTCTTATTTTGATCTGCTATTTGCTGACTCAGCTTTTCATTACTATTTTTAACGTTGTATTTTCACTTTTTAGGTTCATTATTTCTACTTGGAATGTGTCCAGTTTTTCTTCTATACGTTGGTTTCGTTCATCGATATTTTTTAGTTTTTCGTGGATTGCATTTAAAATTTGCTCCATTTTCTCTGTTTTAAAGGTTTACTTTATAACACCGTCCACCCGCGATAAATTGTAAATGTACCACTTGCGAGCGGCTCTTCTTTCGGGGCGGGCCGTCCTTGTTTTCGCCTTTATGTGCAGTCTTTGTTTACTCAATTACTACGGTTTTTCAACTTAATTTAGTGCTCATTCGTCCTGTATTTTACTGTCTCTTAGTGAGTATCAATAGCTTTGTCTTTCTGTTTGCTTTTCAACAATTTCAATCGCGTATTTCCCACTAATTTCACTGATATTCACTTCACTGGCCACACAGCGAACTGTACCTCACAACAGCCAACACACAATCCAAAGTCTGATAATATTTTCCATAAATAAACTTGTGCTGAAGCTCTTAAACAATGCAAAAAAAGTGCATCAGAATTACATATTACTCTAGATATATTTAAACCAAATCAAATATACTGATAAATGGGATAAGAAAATAAATTTTTTCATCGAATTTATCAATGAGTCTTTTTATTGTTCGACCGTCTACAACAACGTCTTCTATCTCAGTGATTTCAGCAACTCGGCTGCTAAATAAGACATTTTAAAAGAATACGTTGACATTTTGTCTTTTATTTCACTGATCATTTCTTAGAAAGCAATACGTAGTGATTTTGAAGGTATTTTAGTAGACGGTCGACCAGTTGATACTCTTATTCTTATATAGTCGTGGTACCTAGCCCTTATTGTAAGCAAATCTTTTGCTGCCTAATGGGTACCTACTTTTTAGTAGAAACACTATTTTGTTTACAATGTGCAACCGATAATTCTGACCACAAAAAAAAGTTGGCTTGTGTTGTACCTATCTCGTTACTTGATTCCATATAAAATATTTGTTCGAATATTTTTCAGTGGTTCTTAATGGCTTACGAGTCATTGGGTTGGCTGATTGTTCCATTTTATGGCTGGTAGAAGCAATTTTTTCTTCTTGCTGTTTGTGTAATGCCGATTCTCGACGTCGAATTTTCTCCTCACTGACATAACTTGCCATACAATTTCTGTGCCATGAAAAACTTTGTACGCTAGATTCTCGGTTATACAAGCCATGAAACTTCTCACTGACGTCATCTTTGCGTCCGTCTACTGTGCGTTTTACTGTTAAAAATGATTGTTCTTTTGGTTCGTTTACCAATGATTCTGACAAGTTACAAAACAAACATAGGGAATAATTTACCCTGTCCCTTTATCTTCAAAGTAATGACCTACACTGCCATTTTTCAGTAATAACTATGTCAAATGTATTAATAATAACAGAAACACTCGAAAAAATGATGTAGGTACATTCACAAATAAAATTTGTCGAGGGACATGTCTGTACTAACTAGTTGTAGCTGATGCGTTTATCATGGACTGAAAACAGCGCATGGTCACATTACAAGGGACGGGGTGGGAAAGATTGGGGAGGGTTAATCAATCTCGTGGAGCCTTGGCAACATGTATTTTCTTCAATATTAGAGGCTCGAATATTACTATATCCAAACCATTTAACAGAATTTGTTTCTCATATTTTGCACACAGACTTCCCTTGGGCATCTGCACTACTGTATATTTTTCCTATGTTATATTCATTTACTGAAGTATCTTTGGTTAAACTATTAAATAGACTTAGTTAGATTGATTAAGTTATATATTTACGAGTATTAAATGTTTTATTGGGTACATATTATTAAAAATATGGTAAATTGTGTATAAACATAGTTTTGTGCTTACAAAATTTGTATAACTTACGTTCATATGCGCCAATAGTCAACAAAGTGCGAAAAACAAGCTTAACAGAGTGACCAAATAATTTCCAAAATAATCACCTTAAAAGCATTGTATTTATGCCTCAATCTTATAATTACATTGATTTATAACAATGGAGACGGATTATATTGCAGCTCTTAGCCATGTGCTGCACATGCGCCTTCCTTCCACCACCTGCTCCTGCTTCGTAGTGCTATTATTAGAGAGATTAAAAAGTAGCTAAACGTTTGATACTAGCATCTTACATAGTCCTTGCTTCGTATGCCTGCAAGAGCTGTACATATTCAACCAATTTAGAAATTCACCACTTAGAGCAAACGAATATAATGTCCGAGGCGATAAGCATGTTATACCAAAGCTCATACAGTAAATCAGATAACACAAAAGATTTTGAATGAACATAAGTCTTATTCATGGCTAAGATCTACAAGTCGATCACTTATACGCATAATCATTTCAGTGCATTTCAAAGTTAGACTCGCATGTTTGTACTCAAGTGGTTCTAAAACAAACACACTATTCCTATTCCTTATTGAGAAGACTAGGACATTTCTATTATTAGAGATTTTGTGTAACTGTCGCTTTTCTTACTCGCACGTTCTTCTAAATTAAGTAGAGAGCATTTTCTTCGATTGTCAATGTATCACCAAATTTTAAAGATTTTTCTTGTTTAATTCAAGTTTTTCGATGGTACTTTTGCAGACTTTGATCTAACACACAAACCTTATCCATAGCGTTTTTATTTATATGTTCTAAAAGTGCACTGTGTGGAGACTTACGGAATATTTAGTTATATTGCAATATTTAATTCTACAATTATATACCTATACTATCGAAAAATGCAACAGCACTGTCTCCAGTTATATTAAACATTGCTTCCATTACATTGCCCATATAAATTGCTACAAGCTTGCACCTCCATGGAACAAATAATGCCCCTTCTACATCTTCCTCATTTCTCTGCAGGCTTTTACAAACTATCCTTAACAGACATAATACTAACTATATTTACCTATTGTAGAACTTTTTTCCTCACATTGTTGATATATTTTCAGTTAATATCGAATGCATTTTTTAGAATTTTAGCTTTAAGCTCTTACATGTTGGACTTATTCTTTTCATTACTTCCATAGTTTGGACGATATGTAAAATTTATCATGCTTAGAATGTATTTCTTTTGATGTCGTAAAGTTTCATCAAAGCTGAAATAAAGTGTACAGTGTTAGGATATTTTAAATTTTAAGCAACCACAAACACCCATATGCCGAGGTTGCTCCCTTCTGGGCAAGGAGATGCCTAACATCTTCAGGATGAGAATTAATAATACATTGGCATTCTTTCCGAATTTAGTTAGACAGAAACACCTGTTTTCAAAATAGTAGACCCGCACCTGTGTCGCACTGTAGTTAGCTGGGTGAAGTTTTGTTTGATTACTTGTCCTAAATTCATGTTTTAGTGTAACAACAGTTTTTGAAGAAAGAAGACAATGGGCGTCGGGGGCAAAATCCCAAACTAGTACTTTATCTGGGCAAAAGTGCAATGCGGCCGAGCAATACATCAATCACAATTAATTTGACCAAAATCACCATGATATTTGACTGAAAAGCTTGCACAGTATGAGATGTGCCCAGAAAATCCTTTCAGAAAACACTGTCAATGTTTCTTCTTGTTATATTATACAAGGCTTGATCAAAAAATACCCAGATTGTGCGGGCTACACGCATCCCAATATTTAATAAATGAAATAGTGAAATTCTGTGGTAGATCCATCAATTGTAAGTTATCTGCCATAGAGATTGTATCAAACAGTGTATTTTGTAATTCGATTTTGATTAGGTACCCCTGTGATGTACCATTCCAATCGGAACTATAAAGGTGCAAAATAAGTAAGAATATTATGCAGGTCTTGCCAAAACATATAGGGCACAATTTTTTGTATCAGTTGTGTTGTGCAGTTTCTTCCGCTTCTTTTGATATAATACCAGAAAGAGAAAAACTTTGGTGAAAAACAATATCACCTTGATTTACATCCGGCTTATCTACGAGCGATTCGCAGAAGTAGCACCCGTTTCTAGAAGAACTGCATCAGCAGCGGTCTGTAGCTGCTGTAGAAAATTATATAACTCAATTTTTTTGTGAAACCTGATACCCATTTCTAAAAATAGTTAAGCATGAGAATTCAGTATATTTTGTCAGATTTCCCTCTTGGTAATTCTTCTCTACAATTATATGGGCTCTTGCATCTTGTCATCTATGCAATTATGTTCAGTATTATTGTCCATGGTGTCTATTTTGAAATATCTATTTCTATTTAAGGGTATTATGTTAAAATTACTAAAGATTTTCTTTGTCTAAGATAAGTAAAATTGGAAATATAAATTTCACGTAATTCATCAATTCCACATCATCACAAGTGGACGTGGTTATTTTTAAGTACAATATCTTACAAAGAAGATGAATTATCTAGCAAAGGAGGAGTAAAAGGAAGAACAATAGCAGGCATTGTTATCTATGAGTGTTTTGTATATAATTTCTGCCATTCCCACGTTTCCATAGAATAAAGACAATGGTTTTCCTTACAATACACAAAGGTGCAAGAGCATGCTTTGAAATGCACTGAACCAATTAATGTCCGTATCAGTATGAGACCTTTCACTTAGAGTAACAGTCTATAAGCTGGCCGCCGTGGATAAGGTGAATGGTGGCCCATACAAATTAAAGCGTTACATACACATTTGCAGGAATATGAACATCTGTGAAATTGACTTTTAACATTTGGACTGTTTGGTAGGGCTGGGGGAAGGAGATTCCTGAAACATTAAAGAGTTATTGAAAGCAGGTGGTTTTACTTGTGGTTGTTTACCAAGTCTAACTCATCCAAAGACTCTAACTTAGCAATGGGAGCGCACTTCTCCTCTTTCTCGACTTCTCGAAAGGACATATCCGTCCATGGGTCTTGTACTTTGTCGAAGTCGAACGCTTTGTTGAATGATGCAAACCTGAAACAGAGTGCTTTTATCAATTGTTTTCAATGGAAACCCTCATCTGCAATAGGTAGAGAAAAGGTTGAATGAGACCCAAACTGCAGTTTTACTGCTTTGGACAAAAAGTCCAAGATCTACTAAATTCTTGTGAACAACTGAATTTCTTTAACTGTGTTTATTTTTTGTTATTGTTGAAGAAAGTTGAACTGCACTTCTTGCCATTTACCTACTTTTCTACCTGTAATAGTTTTAAAGATAATATTGTACACAATGAAAGTAGTGTATAGTTTACTATTAAAAGATAATTATAAGAGTAGGTAGAAGTTTAACCATTTAGTACCTAAATAGTGAATTACTTAATGAAAAAGGCAAGACGACTTTAAGAAAATTTACAACATTTTCAGTCCTAAATATTATTAAAATAAATGGAACAAGCTCCTGATAATAATTTATTTTTTCCTTTGCTTATGGTAACAGCTTTTCACACTCCTTAATCTCTTCTTTATTTGAACTTTTTTAGCCTACGTCAATACTAAAGATATGGGCAATAGAAGGAATACCCTGAAAAACTCAGTTAGAAGATATAATCGTTGTGTGTCATGTTAAAGTTAAAAATGGAACTGAACCGGAAAAGTAGCCAAACAACCAAGAGAACAGTAGAAATACTAACCACCATTTGGTCACCAGGGGTCGCTAGCAGAAAGAGAAGAGGATCAAGTTTACATTGGGTTGATCAAATAAAACAGTGCTCAAGAGTGAAATGGGAGCAGCATGCATGTAACAGGAAGAACTAAGCCAAAAAATGTAAAGCTTTTGCCCTAGGACTAAATTTCGGCTTAGACCGCATCGTTTTTGTAGATGAACACCCAGCATTTGTTGGCCTTGTGAACTCAAGCGAGGGTTTGTGTAAAGGTTATGTTCTTTGGTGGTTCATGAACTCTTTCCAGCCACCTATGATTTGGTCCATGTTATTAGAGTACCTTGTGAACAAGAATACTTAAGCATATATGTCCTTTTTATTGTTTGTGCACCCATATCGACTAACATTTTGCAAGACATTGCAGCTTGCATCATCAGAGTCAAACTTGGTCGAGCAGTTTTTGTTAATCAACGCAGGTGACTTTTGCAATCAATACATTAATACAGAATTTACACAATCTGTAGCCCATGTTCTATTGATATATTTTTAAATATAATACTTATCCCTTAATTTTCGACCTCATTTTTCAATGATTAGTTTAATTTGTGCTATTTTCTATTGACTAAGTATGCTATGTGTTTTCCATTAGAAAATTTACAATTTTATAAATCTTCAATGGTATTCCACAATTTTTTTGCTGTTTATTCTATTATCGACTACAGGTCTTTCACAGAGCTTCATACAAAGCAATAGTTTCCAACCCTCATACTAATAATGGGTAATTATAATCTGCTCTGCTTCATTGCTTTCATTAATTCTACTATATCAAAGGTCTTTATAGGAATTTTGCCAATTCTGTCTGACACTAACTTCATTTGAACAGCAGCACCTCATTCATTACTATTTAGTTGTTTTACAATCTTGTTAAAGTATTTCGTACTTACTTATGCCGCGGTGATTGCTGCCACATTTAAACATTTCAATCCAGACAACACTTTTGTTTTCATATTACGTTTTACGACTTGTTGGTTGAAATTCTCAGAATCACACAAGAGGCCGGGACTAAACTGCAGAAAAAACCCTGCATGTATTTCTAAACGCCGGAACCAACAGCTAATTTAAAGTTTCCATGCTATAAGAGCGACGGAGTACTGGTGAGAATAATAAGAGATGGCTATAATCAAAGCGATGGACAGATATAGGAAAGGGGGGTAGACAAACGCCTAATTTGGAGAGGAGGAACAAAACTTTGCGCTACGCTTCGAGGCAGACAGATGTAAAATGTTTCCGGGGTGTGCGAATCGAGTGCCCCAAGTCGTCGAAGTTCCTTTGAGCCACCGCATGGAAGCTATAATACCAAGACATTTTTTAATGTCTTCGATACCGTATTAGTAGTTAGCCATTCGTTCGGATTGAAATCCGGAAATAAATTATGCATTTCTTCAGTTTCTTCTAATTATCATGACACGTGTACGTTTTTTGCTTAAGAGAATTCAGTGGCAACCCTTTTTAAGTTTCCTGGAAGCTTGGCTTCGACTTAGTTGCTCAAGTTCGAAAATCGCCTGCGGGAGGAATGCGTTACTGCTCTTGCCTACAATTATTTGTCTCTAAGGCATCCGGCTATTTGGGCCTGCTACTTCAGGCAAAGCTGACTTAGGAGAAATTAAATGCTCTTGACACCCCTTTGAAATCAACTCTCTCAACGCAGGATATCTGTACACTGTACTATATTTTAATGTGCTTCACTGAGATGTGAAGTTCTCCAGTGATGTACATAAACCATAGGGTGCTCGCTCAAGTAGTTATTGGCTTCATTTAGGGGGGGAAAAGCTATATTAATCTCTGAAACTTCTTTGTGGCGTGAATTCATAATTCATTTTCTTATATGGGTATTTCGCCATATAAGAAAATGAATTAAAAAAGCTATATTATTTGTTGCTGTGTTGTTTAGGTACTTGTCCTACTTAGGTTATTGGACTCCGTTGATGATTAATAAACAAAGCTTCAATTTTATATTATGTGTTGTATGCTACAACGATTTACACTTTCAATTTCCTGTTATGCAGCCCCAGTCATTTTAAAATTGTAATAAACCTAATTTGTTAGGCTACTTTTTTGTTTCTTCGAGTGAAAGTGCAATTTGCTTAAGCAAAAATTATCTGTTGGTTAAACAGTCATTAAGAAAGTGTAAGGGAAAGTTGAACTCGAATAGCTAAAGCAACTGGGTTTTCAATTGAAAAGAAATTAAGATTTCACGTAAGTATTCTTTGCATCAGAGCCCGCTGCTTTGACCGTGGATAAAGTAGATCCATACAGTTACGAGTTGAATTTCATGGTGGTGTCCTGGCATTCATCTAAATTAAATTTTTTGTCATAAAAATATGATTAGGTATACCGTTACAACCTTGTAGGTTAGTTGTTAAATTTCAAGTATGTCACTCTCTATTTTTGATATAAAGTTGTTCCACCTTTCTTGTTATGCACGTTGGTTAAGTAGTCCTTTGAATTTTTTGTATACTTGTTACAAAAGAGTACGATCCTGCGCCTAGTAAATAGGCAACCCATTATACTTACCAGGATGTTACAATATGTAACTTAATATAAGGTTCTGCCTAAATATTAAGTTACATATAACTTAAACAGGCTCCACTACCTCAAGTACCTCTGCCAAATTTAAAAATGCACATACCCTCAGCGGTTTGGTGCGCCCAGCACTACGACACTGTGTATACGGTATAAGGGATGTATGTTATCATGCAGCATACTGTATGATTGTGAATTTAATTTAATAATAATATCCAGATATCCAATGGGTATCATGTCATGTAACGGTTGTATGTTTTAACTGATGGTGTTGTAATAGGCAACTAGGTGGTTGTTTACATGAAGTAGAAAAAATTATTTGAATTTATAATCGACGATAAATAATTACGTTAAGGGTTAAATTCCCATTAATTGTGGAGAATAATAATTGGATATTTGATATGTAATAGCAATACCTACAGTATTCTTTAAGATCAAATTTGACTAAGGGTGGCAACTATTATTCGAAATAGAATTCAAGATTGTTTGAAGCCAGTTAAAGTGGTATTTTTACTTCGAAACCAGTAAAAAAATGCAAGTGAGTGTTTGTGGTATGCTGTTGAACTGTCTATCCACCTAATAAGCGAGTCAAAGAGCTGCAACGAGTTTTATTTGGTCGTGAACAACCTAAAGGAGGTGTTTGCAAACTAGCATCTAATTAGGAGCTGTATAAGACACACTCAGGTACAAGAGATAATTTCAGAAGGTTAGTGCCCATTTCTTCTGTAACATTAAAAGGTAAATAGCAAGTTTGGTACAGCAAATTATTAAAAATAATTGTAATTTTATATTTAGAACTTAATTTAGAATACTTCATTTTTCTAAATTTGAATATTGATTCCAGTACTTGACGTATTTCGGTCATTATAATTTGAAATTTATATATTTTTGGATTAGGATATTTTATAAACGTAATTTAAATCAAGGTTGGATTTTTTAAACATTTGATTAAAATATTTTGACAACATCTATCTGATTTTCGTAATGTCAGACCAAGCTTTGAAGCGATACTAACGAACTGAAGTATAAGTTCAATTTTGTGTACCTAAAGTGTGTATTTGACCAACGAAATCAATTAATTAATATATTTGATAGTAATTCAGTCTTCAACTATAATAAGAAGTTATTAGTTGAACATTAACTCATCCAGCTGGGAACAAGGATTCTCAATTCTTATTAACTGACTAGCCGAGGTATTAAAAAACTAGATTCACATGACATAATTCAAAGTGTTAAATTGAGTTGTGAGATACGTCAATTTCGATTTATTTCAGTAAGAAGTAAAGTAAGTATTTAAGGAGCTATACCTGATACTGCTTCTTGTTATTAAATAAAGGGTACCTATATTTAACTTAATATTATTTGCAACAACCTCGCGAGAGGGGATATAATACAATGTATGTATGACAGCATTATATGTCATGCATGTATTGTGATGCGTATGTTCGAGGTGCAGGTGTACTCTACCTCGTAATTTATTCTGCATATACATAATAATTATAAAACACTATTTTATTTGCGATAATAATAAACTATAAACTGATGGGTAATAAGAAATAACATAGACAAGTTAATCCATGAATGTAGATGTTAAAATATAAATGCTATATATTCTTACCTATGTAATGCTTGGGAATGTTGACTACGTGAAGAAATGGGTTTGGGTTCGCTGACAGATCGTTGGAAGGTATATTTGGTTTTAGACGTGTCCGGAGGCACGTTTTCATATTCTGGAATCTAATATGCAACCAATTAGTCTTACATCACCATTTTTCCAAATATCCTACCTCCTGCTTAGTGCTGGAATCCTTACTCGGTTTCTGTGCTTGTAACAAATTTAAAATTACCCTAATGTCAGTGGCTAAATTTTGCTCTAGTGAATGAACTCTCCTCGTGAGTTGATCTAATTTATTATTAATATGTTCAAATTGGTTCCTACTTAAAACTAATACATTAGAATGTGGTTCTAGAGTGGAATGTTGAAAAGAGGATTGTGCAAGAAGTTTTGCCGCTTCTAGAGAAGGCCCACTACTTATGCTATCTATGTTATCTATTCCTAAACCTAACGTGCTAATATCAGTCCTCTGGGTGCCGTAATCTTCAACTACGCTTGTTACAGGCTGCGTGAGCGCGTGCTCCAGTCTTTGAGATAAGTCGTAGATTTCTTGAGGACTCTTGTCGTGCGTCTGTGCGATGTGCTCCCCTATGTGAGGCGGGCTCGGGCTGTTCGTATAGTAACTCGTGCTACTTGATATGGGGATGGAGCCCTGTTGTGCTGCCCCGGCCTGCTGGTGCGATGAAGCTACATTGTTGTCCTGGAGCACGCCTATCGATGATTGCCGTCTTATTGTTCGTATGCGATGTGTGGAGGGTGATGTAGAGGGGGCTGCAAAAGAACACGTTTGCACTTATAAATTGGCCGGAGAAAATTACGTATCAATGGTTAGTGTAAGCACTAATTTTATGAATACCTTTTAAATGACCCAGATGCTAAGAACGAAGGTTCTTTTGTTAGTAGTGTGCTTAGTATTGGTTCAAATATGCATATGAAACAAATGACAATTGTTTGGTAACAGCTTCATTAAAATCAATTATAATAGAATTAGCAGGTACTTAGAAACTGGCACATTGTACCATAATACTTTCACGACGCTATTAATAAAAATATTTAATAATTCCAATGTAGATATTTTATATTTAAATGTAGAAGTATTTCCCTTATGTTTTCTAAAAAAAGATCCTTGCATGTTTTTCTTCTGATTATTTTATACTGCAATTAAAAAAAATAGTTGTAGGTACACAGTATTGATTATTGATTTTGAAAACTGTTTGGCAGAAGCAAAATAATTCAAAAATGATAGTCCTAATTTGTGGTCACTGTATGGTTACATTTTCAACATAATAAGTGCATGGTTGCCATAATTGGAAAATAATTGCAGTTACTTTGTTGTAATTAGAATCAAGTAGTTATTGAACGTGGATATTGATCCCAAAACAACCTTCTTTAAGTTATTTGTGATTAAAAACAGTTTTATTATAGAAAAAATTAAAATAATTTATATAAGATGAATACAGTGTGGTCTACAAAGTTGATGACAGAAACGATTTTGAAGGAAACCGAAACACGAGTAGAAAGGGATTGGACTAATCATAGGTAAGAGAGTAAAGAGAGAACTAGATATATAATGTTATACTCATTTCCTTCCATATATAATTTCAAGCACATGCCGCTGCTTTTAGATTGCTCGAAAAGATTATTTTGCTTGAAATGCAAAACAAGTGACTGCACATGTTTGTGGTCGGTGAGGTTTAAGTGTTACCATTTTCGTGAAACCAGGGCCTTCAGAAGTAATTTAACGGTTGTGAAGACGCTTCGGTTATTTTGAAATAGTAAAAATATCTGTAGTGCTTAAACCCTAGCGGTTTTGTTCTTCGCTATCAATAACTGAGTTAGCATTGGACTCCAAGAATAAATTTTTATCGCATCAGAACTGTGCATAATCGTTCGAATTTTTCCATTGGCTTAGCTTCTTTTCAATGCTGACACAATCTCAACACTTGGCTAAACCTTTCAATATTCGGAAACTCCCCAGATCAGCTGCCAAACTCCGTGGGGCAGCATTGTGTCTGCCCCATGTTACCTTCCTGGAGCAAGACATTTTGAATATCGTCACCCATTAAGGCCGCAGTTTGGAGGTGCATATTTGATATTGCTAAAATGCTGCATTATGTTATGATCGCCTTGTTACTGTAGATGTATATCATCCTCTCTCGTAGACACAATCGTTTCGCCTCTTTTGCTTGGTAGTGTACACTTATGCGGTTTGCATGCATAGGTGTTGTCACATTGCTACTTGTTTGCCTAATGAACACCCTGGTCGGGTTTTGCCCTTCTGGGAAGGCTAAATATAATTTGAGCAAAATAACTACCACAGAATGTTACACCGTGATATCACCTTTAGGGACAGCATGGGTAGTTGTAGTATTGTTTGTTAAAAATAATGTACCTATAATATGAAGTAGCAGAGTACAATATAAGAGAGGTTTCTACCAAACAGACACTCTGGTGAGAATTAAAAGGAAGATGGATGAGAAATATGGGCCAACATGGAATGGGAACCATAAACTTCAATGCAGAATTATTAGTAGCGATATGTTTAGAACATGACTAGAAGAAACACAGGAACTGTACCTGCACAAGAGGTACCTACAGTCACATGGGTACCTATCACCTAGGGTTGCCAGACCTTCTATATTTAATAGAAGTCTTCTATATTCAACGAAAATCTTCTATCTTCTATGTTCCTAAAATATAGAAGCAACATCTTCTGTATTTCGGCGTTTGAGAATAATATTATAATAATAATATTTTGATTTTTGGCACCACGCGGCAACACTGTGCTCATATCATACATATGTAGTAAATAGTAAATTTAGAAGGCCAGTTCGGTAATCGTGGTATGTCATCTCGGTGTCGGTTTTATCCGTTTGAATCCTAATGTAATGTAACAACTTGTTACTCCATAGCAACGGTAAATAATAACTTAACCTAAAATTTCGAGCCGGTTCGTCCTTTGCGGGTTTATTTTGTTTCTATAGTGTAAATACTCTACTTATTTGTACTTATTAATATTAATAACAATAATATGGCTGATTCTCACACGCACATTAGTGGTGGTGATGATGATGATTACAATTGCAATTACAATAACCACTCTTTATTTAGAGTTCCGTTGACCTTCTTTTGTGGGGGGTCAGTTCACTGTTTTTTTTCTTGTCTTGCGCTTATAAATTGCTGTGTGTTTTTGCTTTCTTAACCACTAGTAATTAATCTAATGTAATGATAGTAATAAATGATTTATTTGAATCTTCTATATATTTTTTTAAACTTCTATATTTTCAAGTTAATTCTTCTATTTTTGACATTTTGATTTCTGGCAACCCTAGTATCACCTAATTATAGAACTCAAAATGAAATCGATTCTATAATCCTCAGTAGACAACACTCAACAAACATGGAGAACTATTTTACAACAGAACAGCAATTAAGACCATGACAATATTATTATAAAGAACCTCTGAAACATAACAACACAAACAACAGAACAGAAGAAAACAAACTACAGGAAGTAATAGATACCTAAGTGTTATGTCCCCGTCGCCAAATGTTATGTCCTCGTGGTTAAGGCTAATTAAAGATGTTGTAGTGGAAATATATGTTTATTAAATAAATATAACTTAGACAGATCTCATACAAATACAAGTTACTGTTAACAAGAGCACAACTCGAATGTACTAAAACTAACCCAAAACTTTTGTCCGGGTACCTGTCTTTGTCCCTTAGGATAATCCGCAGTTACACAGCGTTGCCAAACCTCTGCTACACCACACTAAGAAAGTCTAACCTATTTGGCATAGATGACATTCACCGTTCAGGAAAACAGACAGCAAAACTATGTTTAGACCCTTACTACCAATTATGGAGGAAATATGACAAAAAGAATAAATAACAAAATAATGAGGGACCGGAATAATTCTGAAAATACCAAAAAAAGAGGACATGAAATAATATTAGAACTACAGCATACCCGATACATTCATTAGGATGATCAAATTGATATACAATTATGCTACGTGCATGTGTGACCAAGTACCTTAGGACATAGGTTGTATATAAGCGAACAGATTCAAATACAAACAGATGTAAAGCGAAGATAAATGTTGTAACCTCCTCAGTTCAACATATGCATTGATTGTAGTAAGAGAAAAATCAATAATTCACAGAACTGGAATCACCTCATATCACATAGGGAACAAGAAATTAGCAAAATTGCCAAACAACATGTAAGGATATCAAGATTGTGGTCAGTAGATTAGAAGGGGAAGTGGTGAAGGCAAAATTAACAATCCATATCGATTGAAAATGCGAATAAGAATTAAGTAGCAGAAGAAAAAATCTACATATATCAAAAATAAGTTGAACAAATAGAAGCGTTCTGTTACCCGAAAAGCATATTGAACATAGCAGCAAACAAAAGTACACCTCAAAAACCAGAATAAAGAGAGCCAAATAAGTCTTTGAAACATTCAAGAATACATGGTCATCCACCTAAATGAGCAAAAACGCAAAAGTTAGTATCTTCAATAGCAAACGTAGAATCTATATTACTATACGAATGCAAAACTTGATTAGCAACAGATAAGAGTCTAAAAGCCACACAGGTATAAAGACCTGTTACGATCTGAAATTGGCCAACGTACATTTTTCGCCACTTCCGCTATAAATCTAGTAATTCAGCCTCAAGCCTCCTATTAGGCTTAATACACCAATTGGAGGTGGGAGTTATCTTCTCACTTACGAAATTCGCATCCTAATTTTCACTTCTAAAACTGGCTGACATGTTCATGTTTGGACCCCATCCGCCGAAACCGCCACTCTAAGCTAGTGTTACATAATGTGATAATTTTCCAGTGCGATGTGAAATGACCAATAAAGATAAGCTTTTTCCTTCGTATACCTCAATTTTCTTTCTTTTCCTCCTTACATCTCCGTTCTCTTTATCGTTTTTCTGTTATATACCTCTAGCCTTCTATTCGTAGTTTTCTACGTGATCCTCCTTGCTGGTTTTCGATGCCCAGAGGCCCCTTGATTCTTTTCTATGCTTTAGAATTTCCATTCGAAGAAACTGCATTTGCTAGCCAATGACGAATTTGACCCGTGCAAGCTGTACAATATTGAGGTAGGGATTTTCCGACTTTGGCTGCTTAGCGACGCGTTTTGCATGTCCCGACTGGAAATTCCAGAGCTCGCCAACTTACACCATCCGTGAAAATTGCTTGGTGTAAAGTTTATTGTTGATGAGCAATTGTTTTTCGCCCACTCTTTGTAATTCCTTTATTGCACGTTGCACACATCTTTCAGTTCTATGTAATTTTATCAGCTTTAATAGGAACAGCAAACGGTCCTACTCCATAACCTTTATATTCCTGAATTAATCGGCGATTGTAGGGAAGATTAACGTGTGTGAAACGCATTAATGAGTAGTTTTATTGGAGCGTTAATCGCAACTCTTCATTTAGAAGTTGGAATACCTTCGCTGGATCGATTCGGATTCTGGGTCTGTTTTGCATCTACGGGCCCAGTGTAAATTTTAATTAATTAGTAAGTGCATCATTCAACCGATAGCGCATTGTATTCGTTGTTTCTTTCAGCCTGTTTTTCCGTAGTTCAGTCAACACAGCCTAAGTTACTGAACCGGGCGCCCTTTTTGATTGACTCATCGTTGTTCATACTAATTAATACCTCTTAATGTCTACTACCCACTCTCGGTAGTGTGTGATGGGTTGGAGATATTCTACGCAGAATAACTAAGACATAGCCAAGCATGTTTAGAAATGAGCACCTACAAGAAATAGAAAGAAAGGATGGTTCCAAAACACCTAGAAACATGTAACAGATGAGGCATTGAAGACGACAGGGAGGAGTTTCAGAAAGATAACCATGCTTACAGAGAGGAGGAAAAAAGATGGAACAGCTGCGGAGTAGAAGGAACTTAGCTACTATCTTCTTCCCTTTCTATTGTAAAGTTTTCTGTAGCCATTTACAACTCGCAGGCTTTGCAAGTTCTTCCCAACCTCGTTTCTCTGTCTCAACCTAAGTCTTCCTAGTGGTCTTCTTGTCTCAGGTTTTCATGCAGCTCTATTATCTTGTGGAGCAAGTATAACAACAAATTACTAAACACAAAATAGAAACGCAAACCACTAAATAAATTTAAAAAAGTAGTAAGTGCATTACAAGAACACATATTTGAACAAAACATGTAATAACTTGACGTTAGCGCTACGGATTCCCCCACCTAAATGAGCTGGGTACGTGGCAAGGTTAAATACCCAATGGACAAAAGTGGTAGGTAATCCAATAGTCACCCTCAGTAGATAAACCAAAATGTTCCTGACGAGGCAAAGATAGGTGCCGAAACCTCAAAGAAAAGAAGCGATGGTTATACAATGGGACCAAAAGATGTATTTATTCAAGATATTTTGTTGGAAATTATAGCCTATACAGCAAAGATAATGACAAATATCTTTGATATGGCTGCGATTTCCTATTCTAGATAACATTTTCTGTGTCACTCTGTGCCATTTAAGTTTCTAAGTACAAACACAATTTTCACCAAGCTGTTTTACTATTCATTGCAGACCTTCTGGAGGACCACACTGTATATGCCTACTTCAATGAGAGATAATAATGTCAACAGGACATATTTGAAAAGTGAAACAGTTATAATACGTTATACTTATAATCGCATTAAAGTAAACTACGTGTTCATTTTGAGTAGTTTCACTACAACTGCTAAACTAAGGGCATACGATGAGGAAATGCACATAACAACCACATAAATGAAATCAATAATTTCTACACAATTATTAAACAATGATTTCGTATTATAGGCAACCCATTATATTTTTGCGTTAATATACTTATAACACAACACAGTTAATCTTGTAAAACAACAATGTAATAGCATAGTTAGTAGCACCAAATGCTAATTGTAATTGCAGCACATGTCAAAACCAGAAAATGTAATCACTGTTAAAATGTAGTAGCAGTTATGCCAATCAACAAACCATAAATTAAAGAGTTACTGTAAATCTACTACTTGCTATTCCTTGCCCCTTGTTAATTACTCGGATTGTATTATTTACCATAAACCTATTTGGTTGTTTTTCGAAAGTTGGTAATGTCAATTATGATGTGCATTGTCTGATATTATGCCCTTTACTATGCAATCTATACCTACTCAGTTCTTTATATTTTTCTAATTTCTTGAGGGAAGGAGGTGTATCCCTTTTGTCTATCCCTCGCAAATATGCTACTCATCTATAAAGGCATCGGTACTTTTATGCAAGTAAATCTAATACTTACAGTTAAATTGAATTACGTTAGCCTAAACACTTATAGTAATAAATACTAATCTAATGGTTCAAAACTAAAAAATGGGAAGATTTAATCTAAGTACCTATCAGAACTTGAATCAAAAAGACATTAATGAGTAGGTACACTTGGATCGTTAAGAACCTAATAAAGGTATCTAAGCATCATTTATTCTCTATCTAAATTTTTGAGAAGTTTTTACCTAAAGCACCTCAAGACATTTAATTAAACATATCAAGGTCTCTGGTATGGTGCTAGCACATCGTCAACACATCTCGAACTGTCTAAACACTTTCTAAGCAAGGTATCGTACGAGGATACTTTGAGTGTAGCATGACAACTACATACTTATCTAGGATTGGCTACGTATCAATGCACTAAACAAACGCATTCCAATTAAGTGTAAGCATTGGTAGTTTCTGAAAACCAACTAAAAGGGTAATATTAGTGTCATTAAAATAAATTGTTACAAGTCTGTGGCAATAATAATAACAGGAAAAGTAGTAAAGGAATTAGTGTATGTTGCCTGTTTTCTGTTTGTGTGATGTAAGAACTGGGCATTACGAACTTGAAAATTTTAAAAGGCTCTACAGCATACATACATTTACATGTGTTCAAGAAGGGGTCGCTTGTGCAGATTTCACTTCGACATGTAAATTCCTTTTCAGAAAAGTGGGCTTTTGGATTTGAACAATTTAATCTTTGGGTAGATTTATTTAATTATTTATTCAGCTTGTGTAATGAAGCATTAATCCTTAACAATAAAAATGATTGCATCTTTACGAAAATGTATGTTTTAATTTTCTGAAAAGGAAAGTGGGTAAAATCCTAAGTGCAGTCAAATGTAGCTACTTTCATTTTTAAATTTCTTAATCCTATATGGGTATTTCAAACAGTTATTTTGTACTTTACATTTAACTACACAAAGGATTTTCTGTTGAGAAAACAACATTGAACTTACCTAGCAATGGTTGGTGAGTGCTTTTGTGAGACCTTAGATCTGGTATACTTCGTTTGAGGTGAGAAAACATGCCTAAACACATTCGATTGTTTTATTTTTTATCGTTATCACAGTACTACTAAAACTGTGGTATTAATAAAAGATAAAACAGGGTAACCATTTCAGACAGTCAGTTCCAACTTATCAAAAATGCAGTTACTTTGTTACTAGCAGGTCAATTAAACAACAATCAATGGAAGGAAATGTTGAAAAATACAGATAATGATAAACATCGAACACATCGAACATAAGGCAATCAATCGGGAGAGTTCCAGCAGGATATCTATATTTTTCACATTTCAAATTTAAAACAAAGGTACATTTACCATTTACCTCACAAAAAAATCGAATTTAATTTAAAGTGCATCTAAAATCTGACCAAGGTGGAGTTACTAAGAATGCTACAAAGAGTAGTGAGATTAAAATAAAATTACTTTTAGTAAAGTTAAGCGAAAATCGATATCTTAGTGTAGATAGGTGAGTAATGAAAATTAGAGTTACCAGTAATGGAATTTAGAGTCGTTGATCGTCGTTTTTCCTCGAAATCTAAGTTAATTGGTGTCACGTCCTGCCCTGCCTTTGCTGTTGTAAACTCCAGTATGCCGTGCCCTGCAATACCAACAATTTAAGTACTCAAGCATCTTTTCGAAACAGTGCTTTGCTCACCTGATTCCGATTCATCGCTATTCTGAGATTCCTGTCGCCCCCCTATAGATGTGCCCCTACTCGAGTGCCCGTTCGATCTGGCATTGAATCCTCTAAAAAACCTACTTTCTTTGTCGATGTGGCCACGGTAATAGCGCGCTTTAGGCACAACACCCGCTTGTTCCTCCTGAAACACGATTTGGCTTAGTTGGTTATTTATTAAACATCATTGTAAAACTACTATGTGGTGAGTACCCGTTACATTTAGACAGCACGCCTGCCAAGAATGCCATGGTGAATGTTATGTTATGTGTTCTATTCTGGTGTTAATTAATAGAATGTATAAATATTAATAAAGAGTACCTATATTTTTTATTCTGTCTTTTAAAAAATTATATAGTAAATAATTGGGTTTTGTTCCTCAGGGTAACAATTCTAAAGAACACTCTTTTATACAAGCCAATATTTTGGTAAACGTACATTATCATGTATGTCATGGGTTACCATCCAAAAATTAGTTATTATACATAACATTGTAAACATTTTTAATCTGTTTGTAACTGATGAATCGATTAACTGTGATATACTCACATGAGGTACCTTAAATACCTACTTATTGTTTGTAACCTTTAGCCTGATATACCAAACAAAATATGCCGGTTTATGTTTTTTGTTGCTAATTATGAAGTATTAACTATATTTTCGTTGCCAGGAGAAATAAATCAAGCTTTCCGAAATATTGGCTCGAATAAGAGTTTTTCTTAAATTGCTGTCCTGAAATGTCTTTTCAGGGAACAGAAATACTTACGTCTCTTAAATTAAATGTAATTTCTAAATTGCTAATAAAATTGTTATAAAATTCGGGATACAGTTCTAAAACATCCAACAAGTCTTCTCTGTGAATTTTATGTAGATCACAATAAGTTAGTGCTCTAACGTTGCAGCTTGATTTCCCTATAGTGGCCTGAACACAAGGATTTTCTCCGAATATGTCAAATTTACCTGAAAGAAATATGGCATTAAAAGAACATTTGAGAGCAAAGTTTAGTAGTAGAATAATTTGCATTCATTATAGATCTAAAGCTTGGGTCTTAACAAGGATATGAGCAACATAATCCCTGTCGTAACATGTGTATTAAGAAAACATATATCGCTACCTACCTAAAATAGCCATCACAATATCATCTTTAAGTATTTCTATAGAACCCCTTGATATGAAGTACAGCGACGTTAATACATCACCACGATGCACCAGAGTATCTCCCGGTGGAGCATGTGTTGTCTTGAATTTCAGAGTAAGAGCCCTGCAATATAAAATACAATTTATAACAGATGAAAGGTTGCATTTCTGGAGGTCAAGTATTCCAAGAGCGACGTCTAAACTCTGCATATTTAGAGAAGATATAAATCTTGACAAGTTTTCCTTATTGTATAGCAACACTATTATTGAATATCGGTGTGATGTATTAGTCTATTAGTCCAGTCAATCTGTCATCAAAAGGGGGTGTCACCTTGCATCAAATCGGGTAAGTAGTTCTGATTTTTTTATATGTCTTATATGGTTGAGGCCTAATGATGAATCTAAGTTTTCGACCTCGGCCGGGTGCCGGAAGTACTTCAAATAACCAAAAAAATCCAAAATTTTCGAACTTGTTTCAGTTTTCGTCAATTTTAACCCCGAAGAACTGGTTTCGTAAATGTTAAACCTATATGAAATGAAAGAAGATAAAATTTCCTACATTTTATGAAGTAGAGTTTTTTTTCTCCGACCAATCGTTCAGCCGTGAGAGCGCCGCGAAGTTGTAGTTCAGTCAAAAGGTAGAAAATAGTGGAAAGTTTTGGTGGAGTTTTGATATTTGGTTCCTATATGGTTTTTGGGTCGCTGTATACGAATATCAGGTTTGCCAACAATAATTTTGACCGGAAACAAGTTTTTTTTTTAACAAAAACGGTCTTAAAAAACGATTTTTTTTTAGTTTTTCTAAAGTTACTCGAAAACTATCCAATTTCGTCAATGTTGAACCTATATGAAACGAAAGAAGATAAAATTTCCTACATTTTATGTACTAGAGGTTTTCTTCTCCGATCAATCGTTCAGTCGCGAGAGCGCCGCTAAATTAGGTGTTAAAAGCAAAAAAAAGGAAATTATCCCAGTTTATTTCAAAGTAACTCGAATACTATCCATTTTTCGTAAATCAAAAGTGGTATATGAAATGAATCTTCATAAATGAAATGTTGGAAAACCTGATATTCGCGTACAGCGACCCAAAAAACATATAGGAACCAAATATCAAGACTCCAAAACTTTCCCCTATTTTCTACTATTTCACTGGACTATAATTTCGCGGCGCTCTCGCGGCTGATCGATTGATCGAAGAAAATTTTATTTTCTTTCGTTTCATATAGGTTCAACATTTACGAAAAATGGATAGCTTTCGGGTAATTTTAGAAAAACTAAAAAAATCGGTTTTTACACTGTTTTTGCTTAAAAAACATGTTTCGGTCAAAATTTTTGTTGGCAAACCTGATATTTGTGTTCAGCGACCCAAAGATCATATAGGAACTAAATATCAAAACTACACCAAAACTTTCCCCTATTTTCTACCATTTGATTGGGCTATACAGGGTGATTTATAACGGGCGGATTAAACTTCAACAGTTTGCTGGGGAGGTCATTTTGAGTAAACGATGTTATATGAACATAGGTTGTATTCCATTTAGTTACCCAACTACAAAAGACCAAAGTTTTATTAAGGGGCGGGTAAAGGTAAAACCGCTCAAAGTAGCCAATATTTCAAGCGTCATATCTACTACGTATGTGGGCCAATCACATAATTTTTTTGAATGTATTCTATTTTTTATCTCATACACTAGAACATATCATATCCGTAAGGACATTTCAATGCAATGTATTGGTCTGTTTAAAAAGAATCTCAAAGATTTTATATGCCAGTTTATAACTATGGATGAGAATTGGGTTCACCACTATACAGCTGCAACCAAACAACAATCGATACACTGGAAACAACCTGGTTAACAGATACCAAACAAGGCGGTAAAAGTGATGGTGTCTATATTTTGGGGTGCAAATCTTCATTTAGTATTTAGACAAGAGTGGAAGACTGAAAAACTCACATTTGAAGCGCAAAAAGTTTTATTTAATCATGATAACGCTCCGTGCCATACTGCTAAATTGACCCTAGAGAAACCTATTAAACTGCATTTCTAATAATTAGTCTCGCGGCAACCGTATATTTGGGATCTAGTTTCTAGCGACTAGTTTTTATTCCCAAATCTGAAGAAATTCTTGATGGGTAAAAATGTCAGTGAAATGAGGAAGTGATCAACAAAATGAACAGCTATTTTGGATGCCTCGACGAATCGGCCTACAAACGTCATTGAATACCTTTGGAATATATGTCCTGAGCTCGGATGAACTTTGTTTAATCTTGTTAGACGTTAGTTAGTCTCATCAGCACTGAGTCGCCTATAGTGTTACACGACTGCCTCGTTTGCTAATTAATCTTTTCGTGTTTACTTTTAACAATTAAGTTATCAAATACCACTGGGTTATCGGGTATCTGCTAATATTTCTTTGCGCTAAGTTTAAAAAGAGCGAGTTCCATCAATAAAATCAGTATGAGTCTTTCACGATTACTACGAGCCCAGAATCATATCATTTGGCCCAGCTACGTGAAGCTCTTATATTTGCTGGTGTAATATTTGGAGTTACTACCAAATTTGGCTTTTCTGCTATGGATCCTGTTGTTTTATAGTTTCACAATATTTCATACACTAGTATAATACGATAATTGCAATTGTTTGGAAATGTTTCCACAGAAATCACCACAATTAATCAAATTGACAATAGCTTTACTAAGTACCATTTTTTCAAAAAGAATACAGACACCAGACTGTTAATATGTTATTAAACAACAAACAACTTGTTTCGCTTCAACCAAAACATGCTAAGATGAACGAAATTATATTTTGATCACAAGGGCCAAATGAAATGAATCGATACTTTATTTTTAATTTAGTGTTTCTCGACCTTTTTTTGTAATTTGTTATTGCTAAAGCTGTTTAAAATATTAACTGAAACAAATGATGTGATTCTGGGCTCGTACTCATTCACATACAAGGGTATGCTTTCCAAGCCACAATTACTTGGTCTTTGAGGGCGGAGGCCAGCCTCCTAGTATTGACATCTACTAAAAATAAAGCTACTGATGTTTTGGATCCAGATCACTACAGACTTTGTTTTTTCCACATCGCTCAGTAAATATTTCATACACTACTCGTATAGTTCATATATCTGAGAAATGTTGTTTTCCTTTTGTTCAAAAATATCGAAACATTTTGTGTTTACTCGAGACATTCAATAAAATAGCGAAACTCTCTTACCCAGAGCAAGCCGTCTGAAAACCTTAATTTAACCTCACACTCCTTCGTAGTGCAGAACTATCTATCCTAACTCATAACAACTAAAAACAGGTATAGACCTTTCACCCGGTTCATATGGCAATTTACGGTTACATTATGGAACAAACTTCAGGTGGTACAAACCTCAAGCACCCGGGACTGGCCCCATCGAAGACCGAGCAGTTCTGCAACAAGTTTCGGTTGAGGTGCAGGCAGATGTCCGCCTGCAGGCACTCAGGGAACCCTTTCAGCACGGAGTTCATGTCGATCCCATTGGTGTACGTCCAGGCGTGTTGGAAATACTCCTCGAGTCGTTGCCGCAGAGGGTTGGGGATTTGGTGGAAACGGATGAACTCCCGCACGCGCAGCATCTGCGTGTGATAGCGCGCCGTCCCTGAGTACAACCGCTGGATGATCGCCGAAACGTTTCCGAATATGCTGGCGTACATTAGTGCTGAAAATGGAAAATAGGATGTTAATTTATATTTAAAATTCGATGGGCGTCACGTGTTGTGCTCTCTTGTTTTTCGGGATTAGTCGACAATGCAATGGTGTTCTAGCCGTTGTGCGATACATTTTTTTAATGAAAAGTGTCGGAAAATTACTGTCGGGGCTGGTGAACTGATAGTTCAAGCTTATCTACAATCTACTTATTGTTAATACTGACTGCGCTTAAAGAGTAATGTATACTGATTACGAGTTTTTAATCACAACTTATGCTAAAGATATGGTTTTCAGCATGGGACTAATAGACCACTACATCACTGGCAGGTGATTATACGACGATGATTGGCTTATGTAAAGGGCCTGGAAAACACAGCGCTAGTCTATCGGTGTCGAACGTATACTGTCAATAAATAAATAAACGCGAGCAGTTATTAGCGTTAATTCGCAGAATTAAGTTTCTCACATTCTTATTCCTTTCGCTACACGACTCCGATTGCCTTGGATTAGAATGATCGGTTAGAGCTACACCTAGCTGGCATTAAGGGCTTTACATACCCTCACCCCTACTTTAGATAATGATTGCGTAAGCAACCTCTGCAAAAAGCTTGTTTGTTAAAGTTGACTTTCAAGGCTGTACTATTATAGTACTTTACGATACAAGTGCGTAAAGCTAGTCTTTAGTCACGAGTGCGGCAGAGTTAGAACGCGAGTGAACGAGCATTTTGAACCCCACGAGTGACTAAAGACGCTTTACGCATGTGTATCGTACAATATTTTATCTCCGATAGAATCTAGAAAACACGGTGAATATAAAAAACTATTTTAAATGTAAATTAGGATTACTAGCAACCGGCCGTAATTTTGCGTGGTTAAAAATTTTAATACACGTTACTATTGACGACGTGACTAATGAAACCATTTTAAACACGTTGCTACTGACGACGTGAACTAATGAAAAGATGTTATTAAACAATCGCTTTACAAACTTTAAATTGCCAACTAAAAGTCCATTCTACACATTGTCGTAGATAAAGTTACTTAAGTTGGATTAAAACGCATTCATTTGACGGGTTTTGGTTATTTCGATTAGATCAATATAGTTATTCTCACGATATTAGAGGTGCTTCTAAAGAAAGAAAACTGAACTACTCCGCCACAAATCTCTAATCCTAATCAGATATTTCCTGTTCAGTGTCACTGTTCATTTCCCTAGTTTTCAATAAATTATCTTCGTCAGACGATGGCACATCATCATAAAACGCGTTGTCGACATCCTCCTCCGCTATTATATCTCATATCGTCTGTTCTAGTCGCGCCTGTTCTTGCTCATAAAATCTGATATGACTATAATAATGTTATAGTATAACAGCGATACTGAAAATGCAGAAAATACTTCCTTCTCCTCACATTGGTCGTATATCAAAGGTAAAAATAAAAACAACTCGGATACCCGCTTCGGTCTCTGAAACCGAAATTATAAATAACTTTTAAACTACTGCACACACAAACTCAAAACTGCATACGGATCTTCAATGGCAATATATAGGAAGGTAGTGAAATGGGCGGTAAGCTAACGCTGGCACATTAACTAATATACTGCATCATGTGTTTGCTCGGTCTCACAGACCGTAAACGGGTACTGAAGGGTTAAGGAAACGTCTATTTAAAATCGTTCCATCCAAAATTAAAAGAAAAGCACTTCACACACTGAAATTTATTTTAAAAAGCCTACTTTTTTAAATAAAATTTAAAAAATTTCTTTTTTGCAATTTTGAAAATCGTTAAAAAATAATGTCTCTTACAAGAATTTCCTTAAATTATTTTTATCCCGTTGAATGCCCTTTAAATTTCTATATTACAATATTTTCGTGCAACAACTAATTTTAATCTTATTTGGAAGAGTTAATATAACTTCAGCAACTTACAATCTTATTTAAGCGGCTATAGAGCACTATTCTGCAACTATAAAACTCGTCGATACGTTTTTTTGTGAAAATTTATTTTAATCTAATTTGCGAGAACAAATTTCGTCTAAACTACTTATTAGAATCTCATTTGAACGACCATATAGCTCCTATATACTGCTTTAGTATCATTCAATTTGCTTTACATTTATAAAAATATTTTAAATCTACTTTGGCAGGCCTTATATTTCGTTAAAAAATAATTTCGCTAAAACAAATTTGATTAAATTATTGTAATCTGCTTTAACGTAGTTTATAAGGACAAATATCGTTTAAATGACTATGAAGCTCATGTACCTTAGTAACATTAAAATAACTTTTAATTTTGTAAAAACCAGCTTAAAGCGGATTTAGTACGCTTTAAACCTTGTTTATGTAATTTTTATGTCGCTAGAAAATAATCTCGCTAAAACAAATCCGGTTTCAATCTCGTTTGAGCAACTTTAAATCTCGTTAATAGGATTTTCTTATATGAAAACCACCTTTAATCTAGTTTCCAAGAATAAATAAATATCGTTTCACATTTTAAAATAGTATCATTAAAATGACACTTAATGCCATGAACACCACCTTACATCATCGTTGATACAATTTGTAACATCGTTAAAAATAATTTCGCTAAGATGAATCTAGTTAAATGATTTTAATATTATTGAAGCAATGTTAAATTTGGTCAATATGATTTTGTTTTATGAAAACTAATTTTTATCTATATTGAAAGAATAAATATCGCGTAAACGACTTAGAATCTCGTTTAAACGATCATAAAGCTCGTAAAGGGTGTTTTTTTAGAGAGACCGAACTGTAAATTGAAATAAAACACAGAAAAATGTTTTTAATATCCATGAAATTGGCCTTATTTGAAAGATAATTTTATGGCATTTATGTTTGAATATGATTTCGGGCATGTGACATCCGCGGCTGGCGTGTAGATGACGTAATCTGGAGGTCCAATTTTCACACACTCTTCGCAGTAAATCAGGATGTATTTCGAAATAACGCGTCGAATGTTGGCTTCCAAGCGCTCAATTGTTTGCGGTTTATCGACTTAGACATGCGACTTTACATATCCTCAAAGAAAATAATCTAACGGCGTCAAATCGCACGAAGGAGGTGGCCAGTTAACAGATCCACGAAATGGATCCACAAAATGGATCTGTTAACTCTCCACCACTTTCGTGCAATTTGAAGCCGTTAGATTATTTTCTTTGAGGATATGTAAAGTCGCATGTCTACGTCGATAAACCGGAAACAATTGAGCACTTGGAAGCCAACATTCGACGCGTTATTGCCGAAATTGGTACAGCCTGATTTAATGCGATTTACTGTGAAAATTGGACCTCCAGATTACGTCATGTACACGCCAGCCGCGACGGTCACCTGCCCGAAATCATATTCAAACATAAATGCCATAAAATTATCTTTCAAATAAGGCCAATTTCATGGATATTAAAAACATTTTTCTGTGTTTCTGTATTTTAAAGTTCGGTCCCTCTAAAAAACACCCTTTATATACTACTTTACTCGGTTTATGTGATTTAACAACAGAACTTGGGCGAATGCTTTGAAAATGGATCCGATTCATAAATCCGAATCCTGAAAAATTATTCGAAGCACGGATGGATACCAGGTTCGGAACATATGAAGAAGTTACTGGAATTGCAGAATTTGAATGGTGTTTTTGGAATCTTCGATCAGAATCCCCAGTTTAAATGCAGAATTATTGTTACAATAAACAATTACAGTTATTATTATTATTATTATTCTATTATTATGGTGATTAGACTAGTGCTTTTATCGTGTGTTTATTTATTTATTTTTTTTATTTCGTACTCAGCCAACAGCCGTTAGGCAAATTATAGGCGTCGCTGTACATTATTTGCCGTAGAGTTGGGGTGTACAATAAGTTAAAGAAATAAAAATAATATTACCAATAAATAATCAGATAAAAAATATATTTTTTCTTGTTAGCTCTTGACGAGATGAAAACATCGGTTTTCGGAAAGATTTTGGTTCCGTCTGTCAGGTCATTTTGGTATTTTAATTAGCCACCTAGGCTTTAGGGCAGCGTGCCCGTAGGCTAAACCCTTTTAGTTACTTATTTGGCTCCATCGCCTAATTCCATAATAATGATTTTGCACATATTTGGCCCCAAACGCAGTATTTCTCGTCAGTTGGAGCACCCCTTTGCTGGTACTTTGGAAGCCGGGTGTTATCGCTCGCAAGAATTCCGAACCTTCTAGAAATCACGCCGTTGAGGCGTGCTGTCTTCGTTACCGGAACTTATTTGTTTCATTGGGCGCATCGCCATTGGCTGTCGAGGGTCACGTGGTAACGCCGTTTTGGCTCACGCCACTTCAAGCGTCGTAACGCTCCTTGCGGGGCATTCAGCCGAGGGCCGTTGATCGAAGAAGTCGCAGAGTGTGCCGTTTCGCGGCGTTCCCGCCATTGGCGGGGACGCCAGCCTGTTTTTCCCGTCTCGTGCTGTTTCAGCGAATGTTGTGTAAATTACCGTTGCTGTGAAAGTCTTCCTATTTCCCATGCTGTTACAGCGAATATGCCATAAACTGTTTCGCCTTTAAGAGGTCGCGTGTGATTGTGCGAGTGGCAAGTCTTTACGCCAAAGCGTAGGTGTGTGAAGGGCTTCACGGGGCCAGTTCTGCGTTTGTGAGAAAGGGGGCTTTCCCTTTTCAACTCGCTGTTTTCGAGGATCTTTCTAGGCAGGACGAAGTAGGCCTCTTTGCCGCCGTAAGTGTGCTCTCAGGAGAGCGTCCTAACGCCGCCATCTTGGCGGATTCCAGCCCGTTTACCCCTAATGCCGTGTTTTGGCGATTGAGCTGCCACAGACTGCCGCCTTCTACCAACTGACTACACGCAACTCTCATAGACCGTCTACGGACTAAGGTATTTGTAATTACAACCATTTAAACATAGTAACTGTCGCTTGTGTGAGCGGCGGTGCTTTTGTGCTCAACTTTGTGTGGGCGGATGCATGCCCCCTTGCTTGCTTGTCGCGGCTTTTAATGCCGGTTTGAGGCCACCATGCTTCAAGACGCTACTTTGGTAGCCTACTAGTAAGTTCATGTGCGCGAGTTTCGCGTTTCATCGCCTAAATAGCTGAAGAACTCTGCGCCTATGTTTTGGTGCTACGTTTGTGCTAACTTTTAATTCAGTAACGTTAGGTGCGCGAGCTTCGCTATATTGTACCGATTAATACATAAATGGAATCAACGCCTCGCCGTGCTGAGCCTGGCGCGCCCTAATCTGTTCGAGCTCTTTGTTTATGTTTGCGAGGGCTTTGTGCTTTGCTTATCAGGTGTTAACCGCAGCCAACGACTGCGTGGGCGACGTAGCAGGGGCTGGCAACTATTCCAAATTCGCATGCTTTAGTGAGGCTATGTTAGCCCCTCTTCCTGGTCAAATATTGCAGTCACGCTGCCCCGCTGCCTAACGAGTTAGGCCTTCAATTAAATCGTCGCGCATTGGTGCGGCGTCGTGCTTTGCTGCTAGCTACACTGCTCCCGTTGCCTTTGCAGGTCGGCGTCTGTTATCGCGAACTAACGCGCCCCTTTTCCGGAGTGCGTATTTCTAGACTGTACTCTAATATGTAAAGTGTCGAGCCCACTGCGGCCGGCCACCCATAGTGTGTTGTTTACTAGCACAGCGCGTCCATCAGCTGGTGCTTAACGTAAGAAATAACATAAGCTTGGCGGCACGATTTGCTGCCCAGATGTAGTTATCGACCAATAGACGCATATTTAATTAAGGGACGTATTATTCCTATTCGGCCTGTGCATGCTTTGTTTCAGATAGCGCCTTTTACAGTGTAAAGATTGGTGTACGGCGAGACGTGAGAGATCAGAGCGTGCAGGTAGGTCCAGTGGTTGCGCAGTCTCGGCCCAAAGAGTCCCAATATTACCATTCCAGTATTTGCGATCACGAAATTGTTATTTGAGCTTGCAGCTCATGAGAATTCTTATCGACGGAGTATCTTGAATACGTCGCCCCCGTCTAACCGCCCAGGTCCGGTTAGTCGGGTTAAGACAGGCTTGGTGGCGCCCTCATTATTTTACCGTTAGTTACCGACCTTCTGGCCGTTACCCTCAGATAATCTCGTTAAAGGACCCGCCCATCTCCACTGAAAGTCTAGCTCGGCCTAACTTGTTGCGGCGTGGGTGGCGGCCTAGGAGATATTTCGTCCCGATTTCGTCAGTTACGGCCCGCTCCGGCCGTTTCGTTATTGTATGAGCCGGTGCGGTGTCGTAAAGTCAGTTTAAGACCGTAACGCGTCCACCATTGCACTGCTTACTGTTAACAAAATAAAGAAGACAACGCACAACAGCTGCGTAAAAAGTATCCGAACAACTAAAAAGAATTCGGGTCATAAAAAAAGGATTCGAAAAACCGAAAATGATTAAAATTCTATATGTAGATTATAATCCTTTAAGAGATTTTGAATTACAAAAGTGAGTATTCGAATACGAATAATTTTTCATTTGCTTTATAATTATGAATCACGAATCCTTTTGAGTTAAACCATTGGAACACCTCTTACGGACTCTCAAAAAGGTTTAGAATACTGGGAGATTCAAATCAAACCTAGCTCGGTTTAGCAGGCCTGAATTCTCGTTTATGAAATTTAGTTTAGTTTAAAAGAAGAAATATTGTTTACACTACTTAGAATATCATTTAAATGATCATACAGTTTGCGTATACTACCGTTCGCATCTTTAAAATGATTTTTAACTTGATATAAATATAGTAATCCCTAATCTCGGTTAGGCATTTTTTTAGATCGTAAAGATTTTCGTTAAATTATTTCTATCTCGTTTAAATAATTTTGGATCTCTTGATACGATTTTCTTTTGTGAAGCACCATTTTAATTTATTTTCCGACAAGAAATATTGTTTATACCGCTTAGGAGCTTGTTAAAAAATCATACAGTATGCGTGTACTATATTTCGTATCGTTAAAATGATTTTTAACTTGATGCAAACTACTTTAAATTTGATATGGTAGGCCCTAAATTTCGTTTATCTACGACAGTGTGTAAAATTGCCTTTTAGTTGGCAGGTTTAAGTTTGTAAAACGACTGTTTAATAACATGTTTTCATTAGTTTACGTCGTCAGAAGTAACGTATTTAAAAGATTTCATTGGGCACGTTGTTAGGTAGCAACATGTTATAAAAATTTTAAAGCACGCAAAATTACGACCGGTTGCTGGTAATCCTAATTTATATATATTTTTTTATATTTAGCGTGTTTTCTAGATTCTATCGTAGATAAAATATTGTACGATAAACATGCGTAAAGCATTTTTAGTCACTCGAGGGGCTTAAAACGCTCGATCACTCGCGTTTTAACTCTACCCCACTCTTGCTTAAAGAGTAGCTTTACGCACTTGTATCGTAAATTACTATTATCTTCGACAGTGTCTAAAATTGACTTTTAGTTGGCAGTTATATGTTTTTAAAACAACTGTTTAATAACATGATTGCATTAGTCACGTAGTCAGTAGCAACGTGGCTAACATTTTTAACTATATTGCATTTCTGGATGAGGGTTGGCCATGATTTCGTTTTATCAAGTTACTTTCTTTATTATATTTTTTGGTTCCTTTAGGTTTTCCTGTTATTAAAGACTACGTTTTTCCACGACCGGGAGTAGAAGTCGGTTTCTATAGCATCAAAATTGTGACAGAAGTAAAACATTTACTCCCTAGAGACTAAATAAGACCAAAATTTCCCTAGGGAGTTTTCATTATGACTGACAGAACAATTATGTCCAATTCGAGGTTATCAGGTTAGGTTTTGCGTCAGTTTTGACATAAACTGACGCAAAACCTAACCTGCTAACCTCGAATTTGACATAATTGTGAGCTCTTGTCATAATGACTTACAGTGCCACCAACTTTAAAATTTACCATGGGCTACTAATTTTAAAATAATTGTAACTAAAATTTCAATAAATGACGTTTGAAAATAACCGGTTTTCGTTTTAAATCTTCCTGCAACGTGAAAAAAATAGTATATGAAACTCGGAGAGAATGCTATTTTGCTTCAGTGCAATTTCTGACTCTCGGGCTTCGCCCTCGAGTCAGAAATTGTACCTCAGCAATTGCATCATCTACTATTTACGGTGCTGCCAAATCTAAATTTAGCGATTTTAAAAAGATCTCGATAGTTCACGTCAAGCTCGTGTCAATTTGAATTCAAGTTGAATTAACGCAGCAAGAAGATGCCCAAAACGATATCAAAAGAAACCAAAGTGCACATTAAAAAATGTTTTGAAACCCTACGAAATATGCGGCCTGATTTAACCCATGATTGTCTGGTAAACAGCGTTTGCAATATTTTTGGGGTAAAGATAATTACATACATGTTTTGTATATTTACCTAATAACGCATTAATTTTTAGTTTGGGTGGTCGACAATATAAATTATTATAAAACAACAGCCTAAAGAGTTGCAATCTTCTGTCGTTGGCGTATATACGCTCTAAATCTAGTTTATATCAAATAGATATTTATGCATTAAGGGAGATATGAATATGTTTTTTCCCTGAGGTTGACATGTGTCTGTAAGTCAACCGAAGGTAAAGAACATAAATATCTCCCGTGGTGCATACAATATTTTATCTACTAGCATATTCGTAAACATAGTATGAAATTTCTAAATGTCATAATGACATTTAAAATTAGAATGTGTAAGTAACATCAAGGATTGCCTCATGGTATGGTTGCTAAGACGTTAATTGTAGTTGCATTGTTACCATGAGTTTGAGGGAGAAATAATTTGACAAGTCCCTTGGGAGTTATGAGTAGCTTTTCATATTTTGTTTCTATGGCGAAAATGTACAATATCATGTTGCTAGTAGATAAATCATTTTTTTAGGAAGAACTTGCAACAACTGATTTGGCAATATAGTTCCGAAAATAAGTTTTTTACAGTAAGTGATTTATTGGTTGATGTTAAGGAACAGTGTGGGTTTACGGGAGGGAGAACATTGCTATACGAAATTCTAAAATCTATGGGATATAAATATAAACGTGGCAAACAAAAAAGGCTGCCAAAGAAGCCAAAAAGGCAGTCATCACTAATTTAGACGTAAGTAACCAGAAAGCGTTATTTAAGCAACAGAGGCGTCTATTATACCTGTACACTACCACGGGAACGTCGGAGCAATCATATAGCAATGCCCAGTGAACAAGAAAATTGAAGGTCAAACCCCCTGAGTGGATGCAGCGAAAGTGCAGTCGACAAGCACAGCATAGTGCGGTAGTTCATATTTTATTCTCTGTGCATGGTTGAAATTATAGCATTTTCAGGTACTCTACGGAACAGTAGCTTAACTTCATGTTTCTCCTTCAGCTCGTTTAGGCGCTTATTGTAAAGAAGGGATTAACCGAGGTACCTACTATAACATGAAAATAAAAGACGTGTTGCCAATATCGTCGAAAAATACGCTAAAACACAGAGGAAGTCAATTAAAATTCTAACAATTTTCTGCTACTTGTAAAAAACATGTGATTAGTTTAATAAAAATTTAGATTTATAAAATCTTTTGCGTTAAGATACAGAGGAAGCGCTTGCAACAGCGCAAACGATGAATGATAGAAAACATAACCTTAAGATAAAATTATCGAATGTCAAATATTAAAGTCACAATTCAACTCCTTAAACACCAATCATACTGCCAAAACTGTCTAAATTCCATGGCCAACCCTCATCCAGAAAGATCGCGATTACAATATACGCAAAATTAGGACCGGTTGCTAGAGTTAAGTTTTTCTGTTATTTAAGGAAGTGGTTATAATTTACATTTAAGTAATGTTTCATATTTAACGTGTTTTCTAGGTTCTATCATAGATAACATATTCTACGATACACATGCGTATAGTATATTAAGTATTAAGAACGGTAAGGACATTTTACCGATCGAAGACAATTGTTTGGAGGAGGAGCAAAGCGGCGACTCCAATTATTGTCTGAGATCGGTAATTCCTTAACGTTCGTGTTGCTTATGACGTTGTATGCACGATAGAAATTATACCACAGAATAATATGTTGGTAGAAGTTAGCAGGTTAGATTTTCCGTCAGTTTTGACATAAATTGTCGCAAAACCTAACCTGCTAACCTCGAATTTTTACTTACCGTTCTAGAACAGTAAGCATAACTTACTGATTTGAAAACAAACGCGGTGACTAAGTAAAATCGTTCTATCGTGCAAAAAAGTATCTTTAGTCGCTCGAGCTTAAACCTCTAGCTACACTTTGCTCCACTTTTGACTAAAGACTAGCTTTGCGCACTTGTATCCTAAATAACTATTAAGCAATTTTTAATACAGTTAAAAAATAATCGCACCTGAAGGAATCTCCTTAGATTGTTGTAATCTCGTTTAAGTAAGTTTAAATCTTAAATTTCCTTTATTTTATTTTGGAACCATAAAATTGTTTACTGGTTCTCTATAGCGGGTGTAAAATGGCTTTTATGGCCCTAGGGCCTATAAAGTTGCTAAGCAATATAACAAGCACCAACAATGTAGTATAGCAGCACCAACAATCTGCATATAAACTATAGCACATTAAAGATTCACATAGTATGTAGCCAAAATACTGAATCCTTGAATTTTTCCCATTTAGAGAACCAAAATGAAATAAATTGTTGTATGTACCACGCGCCTAATCATAATCATAGCTCTTGGGAAATTTCAAGATCTCTGCTTCACGTCGCGCTTTAAACATTCCCTCGTGCTATAATCTATTGATTATGACTTTAATACATAAATAACTATTATGTAGCTTATAAAATCGTTAGGCAATTTCACAGAAAGTAATATTCTTAAAAAAACACGAGTTGCTCGTCTAAAAAACAATTTTAATCTAGCTTGGTTTAAAGGAGTTACTACTTACTTTTAGTGTTGTTAAAATGGTTTTTTATTGTAAGCAAAACACTTTAAATATGACTTGGTATAATCTCTTAAACCTTTTTGTAGCGTTTTATAATTCGTGCTGTTTATTGGGTATTTCGAAACACTACAGAATGAAAAATATAAAATGAAACTAGGTAATAGATCAAAAGTTAACAAGGAAAGGTTTTCGTATTTCACTAGAGATCAGAAGCAATTTTACTGGAAGTTGATCTACTTAAGACTTGTGGGAACTGGATAGAATTGTTGAGGTCATATTTAAATGAAACAAATTTAAGATAGATATATTTTAAAGAGATTACGCCATTATTATTGAAATTGGAAACTACTAAAGGCGATATTAATACCAATTTAAAGAGAATTAAAGTCTTGTGAAGTCGATTAATATATGGTACCTATAACGAAATAGTTCATCTTAATTAAAAAGTTTTAACGAGATCAAAAGTAATTTTAACGATTAAAACCATTTTAACATACAATTCGATCTGTTAACAAATGTCGGTAATTTCTAAAGCTATTTTAACGAGACTAAAAGTCGAAATCCTTTATAACGAAAGCAGAAGCAATTGTAATGATATTGAAACTCAGGATGTCTAAGTTACTCGATTGAGATCTATTAAAATCTTTAGAGAATGGTGTAATCGTTATTTTAACCAACTATTTAGAGCAGCAGCGTCAAGAGTACAAATTGCTGATTTGCAAACTCCGTAGCGCAGACTGAACATGAAGAAGAAAAGGAAACACATTGTTTTAATGAAATAAAATCATTAAAATGAGATAAGTTACTTAAACAAAGTTAACAGACATTTTAGGGTGACTTAATGTGGCACTAACAAGAACAGCAGTCGTTTTAACAATGCTACAAGTAATTCAAACAAAGTCCACAGTCGTTTTCTCGAGATACAAAGCGTATAACCTCCCATAATTTAGAATAAATTTGTTTAACAAGACAAAATCGTAAAACTAGGTAGTCTTTAGTTACGGGTGGGGCAGAGTTAAAAAAGTTTTAAGCCCCGCGAGTGGCTAAAGATGCTTTACGCAAGTGCATCGCACAATATTTTATCTACGATAGAATCTAGAAAACACGGTAAATATAAAAAAAGAATTTAAAAGTAAATTAGGATTATTAGCATACGGTCGCAATTTTGCGTGGTTAAAAATTTTCAAACACGTTGGTACTGACGACGTGCCTAATAAAATCTTTTAAACACGTTGCTACTGGCGACGTAAACTAATGAAATCATGTTATTAAACTGTCGTTTTACAAACTTAAACTTCCAACTAAAGTCAATTTTACACATTGTCGTAGATAAACGCTAGTTAAAGTAGAAGGAAGCGAAAAGAATAGCAATACTACTACTTTGTGCAATATTTCCATCAATTTGTTTCTCACAAAGGTTGTATTAGATTGTACTCTACGTGTTAAAGATCGCGGAAAGGCTTTAAATGAATCGGAAGTTATGAAAGAAGCTGCTGCTGTTAGCTACGTTTGTCTAGTATGTGACGTCGCAAAATTCGATAACGCAGGCTGATGTAACTCATGTAATAACAACGTTTATGTACCCGCAAACGACATGCTGGACGTTATAGATAAGGGTCAAGATGCCAATAGCATCTATAACATTTGCCCACGTACTTTAAAAATGGTGCTGCGCGGGCGCTTTTCCGTATCGAACTAGAGAAATCCACAATTTCCCTGATTCACCAATTCCCATGGGAGCATTGCATCTCTCTTTCATTTCGCTGATTATCTATTGTTGCCAGCCACGCTGCCACTTATATCTTGCTCTGAAAATATTCTATCTTAACGCTCGCAAGGTGGGATTGTTTCATTTTCTTGGACAATTGTTGCCGCCTATGCCTATATTCTGCTATTTCAAAGCTGCATTTATATTTATGATAAATGAAAAATCATCCACTCAAGCATAAGTCCAAATAAAGGGCGACGAGCAATTGTGTAGATTAAAATTGATTTTAAGTAGATCCCTGACAGCGATATTTAAAACAATTTTAGCGCTGTGAAAAATTGTATTTAAGTAATTTTAACGGATTTATGTCAATTCAAGAGAAAATCGTACGACACTCATTAATGACCAATAGAAAAATTAGTTTGCGAGCCGTAACCAAGACACCAACAAAATTTCTTGGAATTTTTTCTGTAGGTAGACCAACCTAACTGTGAGGGTTTGTGTTTCTTACCGAATCTGAATTCGAGCATTAATTTCCGAAAAGAATTAATGCTCTTATGAGATTATATGTGACAATTTAAATAAGATTATTTCCTTCACATCCCCATAATAATACGTAATCACCATGGTTTCTGTGAGTTTAATAATGACAATTATTGTTGTTTATATGATATTTATCCCTGAACAGCTATGATATTTATGCTTCCGAGTATTGCCATGTAAAGACACTAAAAGCCCACACACATATTTTTGTTCAGCTTGTGTATTCATCTTGCCTATATATAAGGTGCGTAGAAATTAGTGTTAAAGCTTTGCGTAGCATTATTCTTTAGATAGGTTTAAAACGACAATGTTAGTACCAAAGTGTTGGATTGTTCTTCATGAGCCCTCACGAGCGGTGGATAAAAATATTGTTTTCAGGTAAAGTTAATTTTCTGTTTTAAATACGCCATAATGTCATTACAAAATGTGGCTCAGAATGTAAAACTATGGTTCCATACAAAATTTCAGAATTACCTGCTTACCTTTAGGAACCTGTGTTTATAACGAGAGTACTTCATCTATATAATGTACTCCATTTTGTGCTTTCTATGAAAACGGTTTCGTATATATTTTTTCAAAGACCAATAAATAACCTACAGTGAAACAGACAATTACATTTTTTTTAAATTTTATGCTCGACATAGCAGTTCTAGAAGTCAAGTGATTTGAACAATATTTCATCTTTCAAAACAAACTGCAGGAAACTAATTTTACAAAGGAGATTTAGACTTGCTTAAACGAGATTACTATAATATAAAAAGATTCTTTCTAGTGCATTATTTTTTAGCAAAAATTGCATAAACGATATTTAGGGCGTACCATATTAAACTTGAAGTAGTTTTCGTCAAGCTAAAATCATTTTAATGATGCGCGGTAGTATATACCTACTGTATGGTTGTTCTTCTTTTAAAGTAAATTCAAATTGGTTTTCTCAAGAGAAAATCATATTAAGAGGATTGCGCGAGATTATTTTTTAACAATTTTAAAAATTACATCAACTACCTATACTTACGTGTTACCATATTAATACTAAATTTAGCGTAGTTTTTATCAAGTTAAAAATAATATTAACGATACGAAAGGTAGTACACAAACCGTATGGTCGTTTAAACAAGATTCTAGATAGTGTAAACAATACTTGTTCTTTTAAACTAAACTAAATATCATAAACGAGATTTAAGGCCTGTAAACTGTGCTGGATATGATTCAGGAATACCTCAGTATTTAAATCCTTTTTGAGGATTCTTAGGAGGTATTCTAATACTTTAACATACAAGAATTCGTGATCCGGATTTGTAAACCAAATGAAAAAAGATTTGTATTCTAATACTCACTTTTAGGACTGGAATCCCAAAATAATTCAAATCCTCTTAATGAATTCGAATTCACATATTAGATTCGAATCAATTTCGGCGATTCGAATACTTTATTTATGACGCGAATTCATTCTTATTCGTATAATTTTTGCGCGTTGTTTTCCTTCTGTTGTTAATAGTAGGGCGGGCAGAAATGGACGGAACCAAGACCTTTCCGAAAACCAAAGTTTTGGTCTCGTCCAGGGCTAAGAAGAAAAGAAACCAGATTTTTTTATCGGATTATTACTATTAGCTTTATTTTTATTCTTTTAACTTTATATACATTGTACACCTTAACTCTACGACAAATTGCATTCTTTATTTATTAATTAATTCACACATGACAAAAGTACTAGTCTAATCACCTTGATGATAAAATTTAAAAATAATAACTGTAACCGTAACTGTACCCATAATTCGGAAGTTACACCGAGAATTCGGCTCCACGATCCGAAAAATAAGAATTTGAATCATGTGATTTCAATCATTTTTATATAAGGGTGTTTTTTTTAGAGGAGGAGAACTTTAAATTGAAATAAAACACAGAAAAATGTTTTTAATATCCATGAAATTGGCTTTATTTGAAAGATAATTTTATGGCATTTATGTTTAAATATGATTTCGGGCATGTGACCGCCGCGGCTGGCGTGTACATGACGTAATCTGAAGGTCCAATTTTCACACACTCTTCCAGTAAATCAGTAAATCGCTATAACTCGTCTTATAAAAGAAATCCGAACCTGGTATCCGTAATTCGAATAATTTTTGATGATTCAGATCCGTGAATCGAATCCATTTTCAGAGGAATCATCCCAGATCTGCTGCTAAATCACGTTTAAAGTGGTTTTATAAGATCAAAGGAATTTTTTGATACTAAAAGTAGTATATATACGAGCTTTATGATCGCTTGAACGATATTCTAAGTCGTTTGCACTATATTTATTCTTTTAATCTCGATAAAAATTGGTTTTCACAACTTCATGATACAAAATCATATCGACTAAATTAAAAGTTGCATCAACAAGATTAAAATTATGTAAGGAGATTCATTTTAGAGAGATTATTTTTTAATGATTTTACAAATTATATCAATGAGTTAAAGTATTCTTCATGAAATTAAATTATACTACCATACTAACAATACTAAAAATTGTATATACGAGCTGAGTGGTATTTTAAACGCGATTCTGAAACGTTTAAACGATATTTATTCTTTAACGGTAGATTAAAACTGGTTGCGACAAGAGAAAGTCATATTAACGAAATTTAAAGTTGCTGAATCCAAATTAAAATAATTTAACGAGATTTATTTTAGCGAGATTAGTTTCTAATAATGATGAATCGATTAGCACTTTTACCATGACGGTTACGATTATTAAAACAATAGTAGAAAGGGGACCGCTGCCCCCCACTCCTTTTAATTGATTCGCGGATTCGCGGTTTAATTCGCGGATTTATTCGCGGATTTCGCGGTTTTAATTCGCTGATTGACCCAATTAATTTCGCGGTTTGATCTAATTAATCACATATGAAGTTTGATATGTAATTTACATATGTGCTACTGATTAAATTACGCCTTAGCTTCCGATTAAGTTACGCGCGGCTATTTTTAATTTGCTTCTGGAATTACACGGCGGCCATCTTGGTTTTCTGGCGCGAATATTTGAATTTAAATTTTTTCCAATTTTTGAATTTAAACTTCCCGGGGTGTCGGCCATCTTGGTTTTCTGCGTGCGCACTTCTCACGGCTGTCAGTTTGAATTTGAAATTTTCGCGGAAATATTTGAATTAAAAACTGGTAAATCTGTCTCTCTCTTCTGCTCCTTGGTTGTCTCTCTCTCTCTCTTGCACTGCGGCCATTTTAATTTCGTGCAAATATTTGAATTTTTCAGATTTTTTGAATTTAAACTTCCCGGGGTGTCGGCCATCTTGGCTTTCTCGCATTTATTTAATTTAAAAAAAGCTTTCTGCGATGACCCATAGCCGGATTCGAACCAGCGATCACAGTATTACGAGTCTAAGGCGTTGTCAACTGAGCCACCCAGACAGCGTACCTGAATGCGATTAAAACTTTAACAGTTGCGTGCGGGTTCGACGTCGAGCTTCCTTGTTGTAAACAAACTATTTTTTGAGAAATAGGTATGATTTATAAGAATGGAATTGTATAGCCTGTGGTGTTAAATGAGGTGTAGCAATTTTAAAAAACTGATTTTGCGATTGGCTGTGGGATAATTAATTATGTTATAATTTGTGGCTGCTATATGGATTGATTAACGAGATTCTCATTGTCCCTACCTACTATAGGAAATTTCCGATCGGTCGGCGATAAGAGGTAAAGGCAGATCATAAATATAAAAACGAGTTACAAATTTGATTTTAATATATTCCTGAAATACTAAGTATGAAAAGGTCTCATATAATATTATTAAATTATTTATAAAACCGAGGCTATTATCCATTTTTCATATTTGAAATGCTGGAATATGATTAATTTTATGCTGCTATGCGTAATTACAAAAGACATTATAGCCCCGAGGAGGCTTTCTATTTTGCCATCCTCAAATGGTCTAGCAGGTCGTTGCCTGTCGGCCACAATTATTATATATATCGGCAATAAGATAACATGAACAAGAAGATACACGTATTGCTTGAGTAAGAAAGAGATAAACAGAGTAGCAAATATTCGTTGTAACACCGAGATTGACATGTTTGGTTTTATTTTATAAGTAAGCGTCTGAAATTGTGTCATTATATCGATCAAAACTGCATTTTAGTTTAAAAAATTCCAGTATAAATGCAAATGGCCGAAAATAAAAACGCAATTAACCACAAAGTAACATAATTTTGAATAAAAACACACAATTTCGTTGAAAAAATGTTCTGTTTCACTTAAAATTTTACAAAACTGACATCATGTCACTTGAAATTATACAAAAAACGACATTTTTATCCAATAAGCGATAAAAAATACGCCATCCCACATCATTTCACTTAAAAATGATCACATTTCGTCTTACAAAACGCTTTATAATAAAGAAAATGATGTAAAAACAGTTTTAAGAGTTATTTCTAAGCATAATTTTGCAAATGTTTTACACTTTTTCTCTAACTTGTTGCAATTTTAGCAAGATTTGAATAAAAAAACAGCAATTTCTGCAGCAATTTTAGTAAGATTTGAATAAAAACACAATTTCGCTGAAAAAGTTCTAACCAAAAACGATAAAAACAATATTTTTATTCCATTTTCATTGAAAAATTTTCTATCACAAACATTTCTATCTTATATACTTTTGATGAAAATATATGCATGTTGACAACAAATTAACATAAATTTGCTCTAACTTGTTTCAGTTTTAGTAAGATTTGAATAAAAACACACAATTTCGCTGAAAAATGTTCTGGTCCACATCATCTCACATAAATTTTTACAAAAACTGACATCCTGTCACTTGAAATTATACAAAAAAAACGACATTTTTACTCAACGTACGACAAAAATTTAACAAAAATCACGCATTACACATCATCTCACATAAATTTTTACAAAATCGACATCATGTTACATAAACTATGCATAATTTTGCAAATGTTTTACACTTGTTTATAAAATGCATCGCTCAAAATTAAAAGAAATCGCAATTTTGTTGAAAAAATCTACTACCACAATCATTTCGATAAACAAAATTCAAAAATCCTTATACTTTTGATGGAAATATATGTATGGTGACCACAAATTGACATAATTTTTGAATAAAAACGCTCAATTTGTTGAAAAAAATGTTCTGACACCATCAAAACACGCAATTTCATTGAAAAATCTTCTACCACAAGCATTTCGATAAGCAAAATTTTAGTTACGTAGGCTCATTGTTCATTTTTATTACGAAAATTAACTCAAAATCACCCAATTACACATAATCTCATAAATTTTTACAAAAACTGACATCATGTCACTTGAAATTATACAAAATGTATGTATGTTGATCACAAATTAACATAAACCTGAATAAAACACAATTTCGTTGAAAAATTTGCAAATGTTTTACACTTTTTATAAAATGTATCGCACAAAATTAAAAGAAATCATAATTTTTAAATTATATCACGCCATTATGAAATCGTAGATTGATTTTTTTGAAATTTTACACTATGTAACTGTAAAATAACTTCAAATACTAATATTTTAGCTTTAGATTTTGTAATTATTGCAGATTCGTGAAAAACAAAAGCAGAGTAGAAATAAAAAAAACACAAACACTTTGTAATAAACAAATATATTGTTCTTATTTCGTATAATACTTAATAATATAAAAATAAATGTACAGCTGAATGTCTTATTTTCTAAAAATTCGCTAGCAATTTACAAAACTGTAGTTTGAGGTGTACAACATTTCAAATTAAAAAGGCTGCAAGTAATAAAATCAGAATTTCATTGTGTCATTTTAAAGTTTAAGATGCTCCCAATCTAGAATTCCCTTCGTTTTCGATGTTGATGACATCTACCTTAGAGGCATTTTTCTAACGGCCCTTTTTTGGAGGCTTTTCCTTATCGCCGTTCTTCTGACTGAACCTTTTTGATGTGGACTTTGATGAGTAGCTGGTGTTTTTAATTTATATTCTAAATGGGGCTCGCAGTTATCAGTTTCCATTTCAGTTTTTCCTGTAGTATCAGTCAGGGCTGGCTTCTTTTCCTGTTTAGGTTTAGTTAGCAACACTTGAGCAACGTTAAGGCCTTTGATGTAATCAGCAAACTGTAGGCGTCCGGGTGGATTATTAGTTTTTCGAGGCCTCAGAGTGTCGTGAACTAAATCGACTATGTTAGACGTCGGTAAAATTTCACCCTTTATAGTAACGGTACCCTTGTGATCCCAGCTCACATCGTTTGAGGCACTCAAAATGCGTAGGAAAACTTCAGCTTTTTTCTTAAAAGTTTTGGGAAGTGTAAATAAAATAACGGCATTTGATAGGCTGTTACTGGTTGATTCAATAGGTATTTTGATTGGCTGCCGTGCCTGGTTTGTGAAATGAAGGAATCTCTGTAAGACTTGGTTGTATTGCCCCCATTTATCGTGATCAGTTAATTTGGACTTTAAAACTTTTTGCATTTCAGTAGAGGGTTTGTACCAGTTCTAGCGCCGCACCTCCACACCTCTACTACAAAGGCTTGTTGCAGGTCTGTCTCTCTCCGACACGTGTAAAGGTATATGTCTATCTGTGTCTACAGAGCAGTGTTACCAACATACAGGGTGTTCCTTAAAAAGTTTATGTAACTAGATGAAGTCCCTAGATTAGTTACTAGATTTGGGCGGTAAATCTAAATTTAGCACGTGTAAAGGTATGTGTCTATCTCTGTCTACAGAGCAGTGTTACCAACATACAGGGTGTTCCTTAAAAAGTTTATGTAACTAGATGAAGCCCCTAGATTAGTTACTAGATTTGGGTGGCAAATTTAAATTTAACACGTGTAAAAGTATATGCCCAGCTCCACCTACAAAGCAGTGTTACCAACTTACAGAGTGTTCTATAAGAAAGTGCATGTAACTATTGAAGTCTCTAGATTTAAAATAGGCGACTAGATTTAAGCATTAAATTTAAATTTAGTAGTCTCTGTTGTTGTCTAACGAGTTACTCAGATATATGTACATCAACCCGTACTAATACAACCGATGAACCAACGAAGTCGAGAACTAAAGTTGCCAATAACAACACAACTGCGAGTTTTGCAGGCTCGGCTTACCGATGCGTCTAGGTAACCTCAACACCTTCGTAAAGGTGTCTCAACCTCAAGCTAGTTAAAGTCAGAGTAGGTATATTAATTTTACATAATACAGGTTAAACAGCATCTGAGGATTAAGATTGTTTGCATGCTAAATAGTACACTATCACTAGGATAACTGATAAATAATTCCACACAATCATAATTTTAGTTAAAACACTCGCCTGTATGTAGCAACGCAAATCCTTAAAACTGTTCGAGGAGCTGAAACATCAATATTCCATGTAACCCTCTAGTAGAACGATCTCCCCTCGTGTTATACACAGCAGAGAGGTTCAACTCGATGCGAACTGTAAGAGTGATTGAGTCGAGGGTGATGGAGTTAGCAACGGTGGAGACGCTCAAGCCTACAAAGTTGAAGTTGTGTAGATGAATGTTGCATACTTGAATAAATAGATATTAATCAAAACGCTCACAACCAACACCAACAACTACACCACAACTAATATCAATCTATACCAACCAACAACGATAACTACTACCACAACCAACACCGACAACTACCTCCACAACCAACAACGATAACTACTACCACAACCAACAAACCAGCAAACTACTTCCACAACTAACACCAATAAACCCAATCTGTACCAACAACTACTTCTACAACCAACCAACACCAACAACTACTATTACAACTACACCAACACCAGTATAAACTTCGATAATTCAATAAAACACAGAATACATACATACAACATTTTATTTTATTTATCTATCTTACACTTCAAAAGTCTTAAACATCTATATAACATATGTTCAAAAAGTATTTGAACTAGATGAGGCTATACACAGTAAGATGAACGACCGATCGACCAACCCCATCAACTAGCCGACCAACTGATTGACTTAGTATACAAATATGCAATAGCTTCAAATTTCTTAATAGTTTAGTGTAGATTATACTACAGACTAATTCAATAAAGCATAGAATACATATAACATTTTATTATATCTATCTACTATAAATATCAAAGTTTAAACAAATTTCTGTTAACTACGATGTTGCTATCCGATTGATGAATGGTGAATTTTTTAACACGTTGCCGGAATTTTATAATGACCCCAAGCTAGAGTCATATGCGTTCCAGGAATGATGTACCTTTTATCATCTTCTGGAGAAAGGGCAACCTTGTTTTTCATTTCCGTGTATAACTGATGGTTATACGATCTAAACTGCCTCATCGTTTTATATATAGTTTTGTTATGTAACACAACACCCTCATAATCATCCATATCAAGCTCATTTTTAATAATCGCGGTTTGAACTCCTTTAGCCTTTTTTGTGAATTCACCCTCCACATCAACTATGTAGGCTTTAGCACCTGTTCCATAGAACTTCCAAATAATCTTACCCCCATACTCATCTTTCATTCTGCCTATTACAGATTTTGTTATAGGCATATCAAAACGATTATTTGGTAAATAGTTAGATGTATCAAAATACTCTAAGTTCTTTTTCATATCATCATAAAAATTTTCTGTAAATAGTTCTAGAATTAACGAATCAGTGTCGGTGTAGGCTAAAAGAGCCTTATCCTCATACTTTTCTTTAATAAAATTATAATAGAAGTTATACATAATAAATTTAGACAAGTCCAGAACACAGAAACCTATGTAGATGGGTTTGTTGTAGACCACTTTAAGTCGCTCCATTTGTATAGCTACAAAGTCTTCACTTATAATGGTTAAGTTTTTAAAATTCGGTTTGGAAATTAACGATTCTGCCCCCAACCTTTTACCTATATTTTCCCAATGTGTAATAAGCCGTATATCTACTCTTTTATCAACATTTTCCATTGTTTTTCCAAATACCGCGTTATTCATTAATTTGTAAAACGTTTTCTCGAACTCGTTGACAGCCTGATTCCTCCTCACGGTATTTAAATCAACATACTTTTTTAACCAAGGAGATTGTGAGAATGATAAGATGCGGTGGACTTTCCGTAATTTTAACCCAGCATTTAAACATTGCTGTAGATTTTGGTAGTGTATAATGTATTTCTCTTTCGGATTTAAATTCGCGATTAGCTTAGTGTATTTAGAGTTTGGTGGCGATATATTTTCAGGACAAAATGGAAGTTCGTTATGAAGATCGTGTAATGATTCAGGATAATCTAAATCAACTTCCAAAACATATCCAAGATTAGAAGTGTTTAGAATTTCATTAATGTTAAAATTTTGAATTTCAGAATCGGATAACCATTGAAATCCGCCTGTTGGTAGATCCATAGATAAGGAAGCCCCATAAAGATTTGTTGCGTCGACGTATGACAGATAAGACGTTTGTTTGTTAGGATTAAAGGTCGACATGAATGGGTTATTAGCCTTAACTGCTCTTTTGCTACACTGACAGAGTCCGCCACGAATGCCTTTTTGAAAAAAATGCACCATATCTATATCAGTTAGTAATTCTAGTTCTATGTCAGTATATTTTAGCATCGCATTCCAGCTTAAACCAGGTGCAGTATAAAAATGACATGGATCTAGTTTATAAGTTTCCATGCAAACATATCGAAAGTTTTCAAAAATGTCTGCTAGCAACAACACATCAGATTTCAAGTATATATCCGAATAATCACCTAATGTTTTACACTTGAAAACCCCCCACACCATCTTTGCACGTTCATAAGCCGATTCTGATATTTCACTGTTAGTTAAGCCGTTATAAAATTGTTCACGTGTGGGTAGTTGCGGATCATCTAACCGTTCCATGCTGTCAACGTAAGAATAGGGAAATACACCCTTCTGTCTAATTAAGCTAAACTTTTCCCCTTCTCCAAAATATTTCTTAATTTCTGTACATTGTTCTACCCCCAAATTTTTAGCTAACTTTTCCAAGCTCATAGGCATAAATCTAAATGAATCTAAAAATCTCAATTTCATAAAAACGTTTTTTTCTTTGCCATTCTTATCAACAATTGTTTCTACGGGTATATGTTTCGTAAAAGAGATATACTTTTCTTTGTTTGTAGCTATCACATTAATTTTGCTTTCATCTAATCCCAAAGCTTTTATAAATAAATGAGCATCATAATTTGACAAATTGTGAAAGAATATTGGAATAAAATTCGAAAGTTTAAAATTTAGATTGCATATACTATGAGCAGGTCCACGGTATTTGCCAGTTAAGTGACAATGATCTTTCACCCTCTCATCACTATCCAGAAACGGCTTTTCACATATATGACAGCTTGCTGCTATTTTGTGAACTAGTTTTTCATTTTCGGTTAGATTATTTATTGGAACTATATGTTTCAGGTGATTCACATAAATTTCCTTTATGTCAGCGGCTATTCGCTCACAAAAAACTTGAGCACAATCAAAACCTCGGTAAGATTCAAACTTTGAAAGGGAGTCGTCGTAAGAGCATTTTATATAATATGCGAAACTATAGGGTGTGTGCATATGAGTTTTTTGAGAAAATGGTTTATTACTGTCTTGCTGACAGTATTGAAGTGGTACGAGCATCGACTCGAAATCTACATATACAACGAATGGAAGTTTTAATTTTTGTTCAAACGATTCAAATTTTAAAATATTTTGTGGCAACGTGTTTCCAAATTTATTCAATCGCGGTTCAGTAGTTGGCAATATAACTCGAACATTTTTACAATCGTGTTGTTGATGTAATGCCAAACGTTCTGAAGTAGTAAAATTCATCAGGCAACCATCACAGAAACTTTTCTTATGCCCATCGGTTGATAACTGATGATTGACAAGCCTTGATAAATTTTTAATGAGACAGTAGTGTAATCCACCTTCATTATCATCAATTAATAACAGATTTACATGAACATCTCGTTTTCTTTTCGTGAAGTGTAATGGCCCACTAATTTCATATTTGATTTTTCCATTTTCATATATAGAATCTAAACTATATACATTAATGGAAATATCATTTTGCAATTCAAATTTTGATATATCGCGCAACTTCACAGGAAACTCAATTCCTGCAAAATTTAATTCATTCTGATATTTTATATATTTAGTTATACGACAAGCATCCTTATCAACAGGATGTAAAGCGGCCAATACACTCCACATAAAACAACGATTATCAGCATTTTGAATGTTAATTACAGCCTTCCTATTTTTAATTGTTTGCGGTAGTGGAATATATGTTGAAGCCCTTAGAGGACTATATTTGTTAATATTCAACTCGATAAACAACAACCTTTCCAGAGCCCATCCACTCTCTCTTTCTTGAAACTCGCTAACTTTATTGTCGATGATATCGATGAAATAATTATAAAGTTCGTTTAGGTTTGTTGATGAAGTGCAAACTTTGAATTTGGTGTTAAATGATTTTACTTCTTTTAGATCTTTCGATTGTAATATGAAAAGTCCAAACAATTCAATATTAATCTTCACAGCACCATGCTTACCCAAACTTGCCACAATGGAGTCAACACATTTTTGCTTAAAAATCTTCAGATATTGTTTCACATCCACATAAATTTTTGTATCGGCTGTAGTAATACGGTATGTTGCTATTCGGTGCTTAAAGGATTGGTTTATTACTGTAACACCATCCCCTTCGCCCACGCACGTCTTGTTTTTATGTTGTAGGCTTCTACAATGCTGCATTATGTATTTTCTCAAGACAGATACATCACATACTTCACATCTTGTTGTATCGCCTTGAATTTGAATGCTACCATCAACACAAGTTTGTTTAGGCTTAGGTGTCAGTTTAACACCATCTTCTAACTTCCTTTTCCGTAAACCATGTTTTTCAACCTGATGTTTTCGAAAATGCCCCAAACTTGAAAATGTAACCCCACATACTTCACATAACTGGGATAGTGGTATACAATAACCTTCTTGATGTCTGCGTAGGCTATCTTTCCGAGTGAACTGCTTGTTACACACATCACAAGTAAATTGCTTCATCTTCACGCTACGAGATAGTGCTAAAAACAGAATGAAGTGAGAGCTCTCCATTAACCCTCGAAGACTATATTATTACCTGCTATAGTTGAATATAACCGAACACTTCTGATATTATATGAAGATGCTGTATCCTCAACTGGTATTCCCAATACAATTATTAGTGAAGCTATCGATACAAATCGGAACTGAAACTGGTGAATACGTCTTTAAATCAGGAAACAACAGCTGCAACAATGAATACGATATTAGTATTAAGCTTTAACGCTGAGCGGATAAATAGATACAATAAAATTTTCCCCAAGTCCGAGCTGATTGCGATTATCTAATTTCAAGGTCAACCAGACATTAAACCCATCTTACTATCACATGTGAAACGCTTGAACACCCGATCCACCCTTCAATTTTCAACCCGACGACATCTTACCACAATTTAATAAACCGCAGAGCACCCGAGAGCACCTATGACCACCACCGAACGGCTGAAGCACAACTGAGAAATATTTCAAGGATGGCACGTCTTTTATATACCCAGCTACACTGCAGCAGCAAGCAAGGACATTTCTAAAACCACCTCCCACCACTCATCATCAAAATTAAAAATCAAAGTCGGCAGAAACTCTTAGTGCTCTAACGTTCTCAGCAGTTACTACAGCGCAAATTAATCTAAGTAAAACAAGCATTAAACTCATCTTACTATCACATGCGAAACGCTTGAACACTCGACCCACCCCTCAATTTTCAACCCAACGACTGCTTACCACAATTTAATAAACCGCAGAGCACCCGAGAGCACCTATGACCACCACCAAACGGCTGAAGCACAACTGAGAAATATTTGAAGGATGGCACGTCTTTTATATACCCAGCTACACTGCACCAACAAGCAAGGCAGTTCTTAAACCACCTCCAACCACTCATCATCAAAATTAAAATCGAGGTCAACACAAACTCCAGTGCTCTAACGTTCGTAACAGCTACTACAGCGCAAATTAATCTAAGTCAAAACAATAATAACTGGTTTTTACAAATATTAGTGAACTCGAGCGAATTACGAGAACATTTACGAAAAATCCGCTCGAAACCCCTCGGTAGTCGATTTACCTCCCTTATCATAATTCATAATACAGAAATATCAACCCCAAAATCAAACTTCTTCAACCACTCCTTTATGAGAAGCAGTAAGTACAATGAAAATTTTTCCAAGTTCAGGTTTAAAACAAAAAAAATCAGATAATTCTACTTGTTCCATATCCCATCCATGTGATACCAGTTATATCGATACTTTAATATCTTCATAAATGCAGTACTTAATATTATTATTATTATTATTAATAGTACTACATTTCATTGCTAAAACTAAAAGCAGCAGTTAATAATTAAGTTCTACGATTATTATTTTCATACAACTTTGTTCACCTTTTACAACTATTCATTGACAGTTAAACAAATAATGCTGACTATTTAACACTATAACATATAAGCCAAACACATTGCAGACATTTGCTTTTTTCAACCAATAACAGCAGTATATCACTGAATATTGGGCAGCATGCAAAATATTCACAAAACAATGTACGTACTCAAAAAATAAATAGCCTTGTTGCAAAGTATCGCTTAGCAACGATGTTCTGTCCTTAGTGATATCGCTAGGTTACGTAACACTAAACCCCAACAAACTGTGTGGCTTGTTTTAAAAATTTTAAAATGCTGTGTTTTGGAAGTATTCCGCTGAATTTAATTGAGAATGAATAATTATATTAATTGTTGGATTATTTTTCAATAACGTTTATCGTTATGTATTAATATTGTTAAATAGTCGTCCTAAATACCACTCGAAGTGGATATATTTTTTTAAAATATTTTGCCATTTCCATTTAAATTATTGCAAATTTCACTCAACAAAATCACATTTAAATGTCACTCGCCTTCGGCTCGTGACATTTTTGATGTGATTTTGTATCGTGAAATTTAAACGCAATAATTTACATGGAAACGACAAAATATTTGTCAGAATATATCCACTGCTTGTGGTATTACCCTTGAATATATCAATCCTGTATTACATAATAAACTAATATCGCATGTATTCATGTGTAGAATAGCTCCGTTATATTTTAATATATATCATCAATCAACCGATCAGTGACGTCAGAGACATAAAACCCTTCAATGACAAATATGAAAAGATATAGTTTCAAAAGTGAGATTTAGGTAGACTGACAATCTACATGAAAAGGAGTGGTGGCGGTACTACCACACGGTTCTTAAGCACCATCATATTGGGTTATACTAAAATACTCGCTCGAATAAAAAATATAAAACTATAAACTACACCATCCATACATGTAAATACTAAACACAATCCTCAATGCTTTAGGTTTATACTTATTCCACATAATACGCGCCTCTTCATATAATAATTGCAGCTAACATCAATACAGAGAAATGACGTAAATTGTATGAGAAATAATACATATAGTGTTTCTATATCTACACTACCAATACACACCACATTCTATCAGTACATCATGATAAATTAAAGGCGATCTTATTGGCTGATCAGCAGCATCACGTATAAATTACTTTTAATATACAACTGCAAGGTGTTGCAGCCTTGGTTAACAAATGGTGTAGGTAACATGCTATCACAACGCTATAGATCAAAGCATAATCGCTGCATACAAAGACAACACAAGCAGTTGATTACTGATAAAACGTTTTACGTGTATAATTATCACTTATAATAATGCAGAAGACTAAAAGCCGTGTTTACACAACTAAAAGTACTATGGTTGCGTTCCACCATTTCTATTTTCGGGTTTTTGTAAACAAACTTCCCTTAACTTTTAATAGCGATATTATCACAGAAAACAATTATTTGTTATGCATATTTCTTGTGTTTTTTAAAACTATTGACTCAGCTTCGAAGGCAAGTCCACTTTGGTTAATTTTCATATCTGCTCATTGAACGCTCCTAATCTTGAAGCCGCACGCACGCGCTAAAAAGGCGTGTCTTTAAAGATTAGGTTAGATAACCTACACATTTTCAGATTTGGTTACGTTTTACAAAGTTGTGGTGTTGTGTAGTTAACGGCCAAGTTTACGATACATTCCTTGAAGCTGCCAAAGAAGCCGGCAGGTATTTTACCTCGCAAAATATTACATTTTAGGAGATGACAAGTTACTAACTGCAGAAGACGTAGACAGAATTGTAACATCTCAGCTGTCATTTGATGATTTGAAAACCATTAATGGCCAAGTTCAAATGTTCAAATACACTGAGCGACAAAAGTCTGGGTTCACGAATAATTTTTCCAATTTTACATACTGAAAATGGTTTCTGGCGCTTAAAATCTGTCTTTGTTGGATGTGATTATTACATCGTCTTTAGCGTTAATTATGGAGTCGGGTGTGAAAAACGTAGAATTATCAGATCACGAACTTGTGTACTGCCACATTAACATGAAACTTCCTAAGTATGCCCCTGTGGCTCATGTATTTACAAGTTTTAAGCATTTTAATTTGAGTAAATTTAACGCAGACTTAGAAATGCTACCATTGCATAAGATATATTACATGCATGATGTTAACGATAAGGTTGAATTTTTTAACAATCAATTAATTAATCTTTTTAACGAGCATGCTCTATGGCAATCCATTACCTTTAAATATAAACCTGTCCCATGGCTGACAGATAACATTAAATTGTTAATGAAATTAAGAGATCGAGCGAAAAGTAAGTATATAAAACAACGAAATGAGAGTGCTTGGGATTATTACAAGCTGCTCCGTAATTATACAAACTTAGCAATTAAAAATTAAAAACAAGCTTACTTTCAATTTAAAGCTACTCATAGCAGCAGTAAAGAAATGTGGAATGAACTGAAAAGGTTGAATGTGGGTAGCTCAAATTCTAATAAAAAGAAAAACAAACTGATATCCCGAATGTAGATGAAATTAATAAGTATTATATAAATAGTATACCTAACTTGCCAGTTGATGAAGATTTATATAATTTTTACTCAAATAATGTATTAGTAGAAGCATTTTTGGAATTTGAACCTGTGGCCACTGAGGAAATTATAAAAATAATTAATTCATTAAAAAGCAATTCAGTAGGACCAGATGGATTAAATGCTAAAATGTTGAAGCTGTGTTGCCCTCACATTGGTCAATACCTGGCTCACATTATTAATACTTGCATTACGCAAAATGCATATCCTAATTTATGGAAATCTGCATTTGTAATTCCCTTGCCTAAAGTTGAACGTGCTGTTGAACTAAAAGATTTCAGACCAATTATAGTAGGAGAGCTGGTGACATTTTTTGGTGATCATTTAGTTAAGGCCTATTTTTTGAGAGAATGTTGCTGGAGGCATGTATAAGTGTCAGCTGTAAGGATTCTCCTAGATAGCGGTATCGGAGGGAGGCAGAACACCCTAAATGTGCACTGTCAGTATATGTCAAATTCGAGGTGAGCCGGTTAGGTTTTGTGTCAGTTTGTGTCAAAACTGACGGAAAACATAACCTGCTAACCTCGAATTTGACATAACTTACACTAAAAAAGTTCATAAGGGGCGGCTGTGGAAATTGAAACATATGAATAATAGGTTGGTGGCATTGTAAGTCTATGTCAAATTCGAGGTTAGCAGGTTATGTTTTCCGTTTCAGTGACTTTTGGATACTTTTCATAACTGCTCAAAATCATATTGATTTCACCTAAAAATGAACTAAATGAATTAATAACAGATTCATCCATTTTCAAGTAAGCTCTATTCTATGTGTAATGGTTAATTTATACAGGGTCCGGCAACGAAGCGGGGGTGGAAGATATTTCTAAAACTATGAGAGTTGCATAAATATTGCGTATATAAAAGTTGTAGGTACTAAGGTGCTGCACATTACTAAAATAGTTTTGATTATACAGGGTGTCTCAAAAAAGTGTAGCGGATCAAACTTACTTTTTTTTAAATAGAATGCCATATATTTAGGTAGCTTAAAAGTTATGTATTGAAATACTCTTCATTTTCATATAAAATTGTATGGGTCTAACGTCAACTGTTTTGGAGATATTAACAATTTTATGCAAAAAATTGCTGAACTTCAGGCGGCTGCTGTAAGCGACAGAAAACAATTGAATGAAGGAAAACGTTGCCAAAAAATTATGATTTTTGTAAACTATCTTTCAAGTGTAAAATGGTGGATCTGGGTATTAATGTTTTACAGAGTGCTCAATATTTGCAAATTTAATTTCTTTTTTTTTCAAATGAAACGCCCTGTATATTTTTGTATTTTTGAAAAACCCTTTTAATGAACTTTCTTTTGATATGTTACTTCATACCTCTTAAGTTCCAACTGTTTTTCAGATATGCGAGTTTAAACATAAAAAACAATTTAAACCCCTTAAGATGCTTTATTTCAAGGGATAAAAAACAAACGCCTTTATAATAACGATTTAAACACTTGAATTCTTCAAACAAAAGATAAAACCAAGCTTAAAATACAAAAATTGAACCAGAACTCAAAACTAGAAATAACCAATACGAAAAAAGCAAAAAAAGCAGGAAAAAATTAAATCTGAAAATCGACCGAATTTTGAGAAAGGAAATGAAGTGGAAGAAGAAAGCTCATTAAAAGTACTTTTTAAAAATACAGGGATATACAGGGTGTTCCATTTAAATAAATCAAACTAATTATATTTGCAGATTATGAATTCTCTGTACAGCTTTAATACTCAAAGCAGGAAAGGAGAACTATTTGAACATTTAGTGTAATTACGTATAAGCTTTTGGTGTATTGGCTTTTCTTTTTTTTATCTGATTTAATTTGACCGTGGAATTAATTTATTCCTACATTTATCGTTTTTTTTCTTGTTTATAATTTCCTGTATCAACACTGACTGAATTTATATTTTCTAAACCTGGTTTTGTGTTTTTATTTTTAGAGAGATCATGCGTTTAAATCACTATTTTAAGGGCGTTTGTTTTTTATCCCTTGAAGTAAAGCATCTTACGGGGTTTAAATTGTTTTCATGTTCAAACACACATATCTGAAAAACAGTTGAACTCAGAAGTATGAAGTAACATATCAAAAGAAAGCTCATTAAAAGGACTCTTCAAAAATAAAAAATATACAGGGCGTTCCATTTGAAAAAAATATCGAAATTATTAAATTTGCAAATATTGAGCACCCTATATAACATTAATACCCAGATCCACCATTTTACACTTGAAAGATAGTTTACAAAAATTATAATTTTTTGGTAACGTTTTTCTTCATTCAATTGTTTTCTGTCGCTTCAGTCGCCTGAAGTTCAGCATTTTTTTGCATAAAATCGTTAATATCTCCAAAACAGTTGACGTTCGACCCACACAACTTTATATGAAAATGATGAGCATTTCAATACAAAACTTTTAAGCTACCCAAATATAGGGCATTCTATTTAAAAAAGTAAGTTTGATTCGCCATACGTTTTTGCGACACCCTGTATAATCAAAAATATTTTAGTAATGTCCACCACTTTCGTACTTACAACTTTTATATACACAATATTCATGTAACTCTCATAGTTTTAGAAATATCTTCCACCCCCGCTTTGTTGCCGGACTCTGTATTTATACAGTACAGTAAACATTGCGCTTCCATACTTTGACCAAAATTATTTAAAAAGATATTTTTGTCAACTACATGGAAAAATTGCATGTTCAACACATTGGAAAAATGATTCTTCCATGTTCATGTAAAACTTTTACATTCGCTGGAAAACTCTCACTTTTCTTAACTTGTAGAACAATCTACTATTAATTCACTAGCGATTTAAGAACAACTCGCTAGCATATAAACATTATAACCAGTTACTTATGGTTGCTATTATAGAGTTAATAATAATAATGTCAGTTTAAAATGACAAAGAAATAATTAATCGAGTTATTTAACAATAACAGTAACGGCGTAACTGGAGACTTGAGTTACCGCATTTATATTTTTATGACGCTCAACGGCTTAAACCTGAAAAGAAACACAGATTGCAAGCAGCTGAAAATTATTTCGGTGGCACAAATAATTCTCACATATAATCTCATAAGAGTATTAATTCTTTCCTGATTTTTTTTGCTGCATCTAACAACGTCGTATTAATTAGGACGCCTTCCAGAGGCGAGCGTTTCCTTTCCAGAGACTTTCCATTTGAAAATATATTTTTTGGAACTTTTCCTTACTGCCAATCTCTAGCGTGCTTTTAAAACTTTCTTTAGTGCAACAAAAGTTATTACATTTGTCGTACATTTTAAATGCGGCATATGCCGCGGGTTTCAGCTAGTTCTATATAATACGTACCTCTTCTTGCAACAAATACAGCTAAACGAAATCTCGATGTTGACTGCAAAATCAGCTAAGCTCACCCAGCAAATCTTCAAGTCAATATACCTCTTGCTATCGATGTTAGGTACTTATACCTAGAACATAATAATTGCAAAAACAATTCAAATCACTTATAAAAATTAACGAAAATACAGTGGAGAATATATGTCTTAATACCAGCAAAACAAGCTCAAAACTATAAACCAGCAAACCGGAGGCAAACCCTCTTCTAAATTTAAAACACACCTACTACTATCAATGTTAAAACACTACCCTTAAAAATTTAAGCATTCCTATTTGACATCACACCTACCTAGTATAAGAGTCTCTCTATTCCAAAACCACCAAAAAATCGAATGGACGGGCGCGTGTTCCCTCCTTCTAACAGCTGTTTGAAAAAGATAGTTCTCCAAATCGCTCAAGCTCATAAACCCGCGGATAACCTTTGTCTTGAATACACAAAGCTAAGCGGTGAGACTAGATTCCCACAATTGCAACAAGCGTCAAATGTTAGAATTGTTTTCAACTCCAGAACCTACAAAAAGAAAAAAACCAGATAGAACACAGTAAATCGAACAGATTAATAAAGCTTCTAAATCATATTTTAGCATATAAAAACAATACCCACAGACTTTAAATTTAATGTGTGAAATATTCTAAGACAACCTTTAAAACCAGAAAAAATAAGGGAAATACCCCTGAAACAGTTGGTAATTTAACAAAAATAATTTGAAAATAAGAATCGGATAGACACTGCGGATATTATATTTGCATAGTATATTATTATGAATACAAAATCTGTAAAACAACGTTTAACAGATTCATTGTTTACCAAACTCTGTAAAGTTGAATATTTCTACGTGAGCGTATGGTGAATGCAAACAGCGATACCTAAATCGAAGATGTTAATTTGCATAACAATTTATACACTCTTATCTAACCTACCTAGCGGAATCTAAGAGGAGCGCGTCCTGACCCTTCCAGCAACTGTTTGAAAAAAGATAGTTCTCCAGATCACTCAAGTTCGTAAACACGCGGCTAACCTCGGTCTCGAATGCAAAGCTATGCAGCGAAAAGTGGCTTCAGAGTTTTTACGCACGCCAAATACCGGAAATTCTAACAACTCCAAATCTGCAAACAAGAAAAAACAGATAGAACACAGTAATTCGATTAGAGAAGTAAAAAACTTCTAAATTATATTTTTTTATATAACTACGAAAATAGTTCACTATAGCAATGTTTTTTTGCACATTACTAAAATATCTCGTAAACACATGTTATTATCAAGAACAAATTTTAAAAAATGCATCCTATTACCTTACTAACGCACTTTCAGCTACGCCCCAAGATTGTTTATACAATATGGCTGCGCTTACAAGCTGCAATAGCTTTCGTCAACACATCGATGTGCATTCCAACGCAACTAAAGAGCAACTGAGATAGGGCTACTGAAAATTAGGGCTTATATAACTTCCGCGCACCTCTGCCTTGACCTCACACATATGAGAGTATAATATCGGCTTAACTTAGGCACACCTCTAAAACTGTGCAATATTTTATTTTGTTATCCATTTGTAAAGTAAATTAAAAATTATAACCAAATTCTGTCAGTTACAACTTTTGTGCAAAAAAATTGTCCTAAATGATATCTCATAAGCCTTTGAAAGCGTCACTGTAGAAAAGCGCATCGTTTAAGTACTTAATTGTTTTTGCTGAAATAAACGTGTTAGAATCTATCATACAAACATTTGCAAAGTTCAAACTACCTTCAGTTACCCCATTTCAAGGACGTCAGATACAGTAAACCCACGTGAAATATTCGAACCACCCCTACATTTCAACCCGATACATATAATATCGAATGCACTACTCACCCCCAATTTAATGAAACACAAAGAACTCGTGAACGTCTTGATTACAACCGGACGGTTAAAACCCATTTCTCATTTAAAAATTATTATGACAACTACATCCGCAACCAATCAAATGAAAATTACTTCTAGTTCCTAGGAATTAATAGTGTTACGTAACAACATACGCTTTTGTGTCAGTAAGAGAAACACCAGCTTTAATGACAGATTTTGATTTTTAAGACTGTTGCGGAAAAAAGCACCTCTATTTTATCAAATCAACAAATAAAGGAAAAACATGGCGTCTGAAATCGCACTCGACGCCGGACGTATTACTAAATTTAAAAAATAAGTTTATACTTACAAAAAAGAAATGGCCATCCGTTTTACAAAAATACTGCATATCCGGGAAACCTCGTTAAAATAACCAAACACTCAACGCCAATTTGATGGTTTAAAAGCCGCTAATTTCCACTTTGAAACATAATTTTAATCCAAAACAATTCAGCAGCACAAATAACATTGAAACACTGGCTTTTACGAACAGCGAGGCCCCACAACGAGGCGTGCAGGAATGCAGTATTTTTGTAAAACGGATGGCCATTCGATTTTTTGGTGGTTTTGGAATAGAGAGACTCTTATACTAGGTAGGTGTGATGTCAAATAGGAATGCTTAAATTTTTAAGGGTAGTGTTTTAACATTGATAGTAGTAGGTGTGTTTTAAATTTAGAAGAGGGTTTGCCTCCGGTTTGCTGGTTTATAGTTTTGAGCTTGTTTTGCTGGTATTAAGACATATATTCTCCACTGTATTTTCGTTAATTTTTATAAGTGATTTGAATTGTTTTTGCAATTATTATGTTCTAGGTATAAGTACCTAACATCGATAGCAAGAGGTATATTGACTTGAAGATTTGCTGGGTGAGCTTAGCTGATTTTGCAGTCAACATCGAGATTTCGTTTAGCTGTATTTGTTGCAAGAAGAGGTACGTATTATATAGAATAATTATACACGTAAAACGTTTTATCAGTAATCAACTGCTTGTGTTGTCTTTGTATGCGGCGATTAGGCTTTGATCTATAGCGTTGTGATAGCATGTTACCTACACCATTTGTTAACCAAGGCTGCAACACCTTGCAGTTGTATATTAAAAGTAATTTATACGTGATGCTGCTGATCAGCCAATAAGATCGCCTTTAATTTATCATGATGTACTGATAGAATGTGGTGTGTATTGGTAGTGTAGATATAGAAACACTATATGTATTATTTCTCATACAATGTACGTCATTTCTCTGTATTGATGTTAGCTGCAATTATTATATGAAGAGGCGCGTATTATGTGGAATAAGTATAAACCTAAAGCATTGAGGATTGTGTTTAGTATTTACATGTATGGATGGTGTAGTTTATAGTTTTATATTTTTTATTCGAGCGAGTATTTTAGTAAAACCCAATATGATGGTGCTTAAGAACCGTGTGGTAGTACCGCCACCACTCCTTTTCATGTAGATTGTCAGTCTCCCTAAATCTCACTTTTGAAACTAGATCTTTTCATATTTGTCAGACTTGAAGGGTTTTATGTCTCTGACGTCACTGATCGGTTGATTGATGATATATATTAAAATATAACGGAGCTATTCTACACATGAATACATGCGATATTAGTTTATTATGTAATACAGGATTGATATATTCAGCATTATTTGTTTAACTGTCAGTGAATAGTTGTAAAAGGTGAACAAAGTTGTATGAAAATAATAATCGTAGAACTTAATTATTAACTGCTGCTTTTAGTTTTAGCAATGAAATGTAGTACTATTAATAATAATAATAATAATATTAAGTACTGCATTTATGAAGATATTAAAGTATCGATATAACTGGTATCACATGGATGGGATATGGAACAAGTAGAATTATCTGATTTTTTTTGTTTTAAACCTGAACTTGGAAAAATTTTCATTGTACTTACTGCTTCTCATAAAGGAGTGGTTGAAGAAGTTTGATTTTGGGGTTGATATTTCTGTATTATGAATTATGATAAGGGAGGTAAATCGACTACCGAGGGGTTTCGAGCGGATTTTTCGTAAATGTTCTCGTAATTCGCTCGAGTTCACTAATATTTGTAAAACCAGTTATTATTGTTTTGACTTAGATTAATTTGCGCTGTAGTAGCTGTTACGAACGTTAGAGCACTGGAGTTTGTGTTGACCTTGATTTTAATTTTGATGATGAGTGGTTGGAGGTGGTTTAAGAACTGCCCTTGCTTGTTGGTGCAGTGTAGCTGGGTATATAAAAGACGTGCCATCCTTCAAATATTTCTCAGTTGTGCTTCAGCCGTTTGGTGGTGGTCATAGGTGCTCTCGGGTGCTCTGCGGTTTATTAAATTGTGGTAAGCAGTCGTTGTGTTGAAAATTGAGGGGTGGGTCGAGTGTTCAAGCGTTTCGCATGTGATAGTAAGATGAGTTTAATGCTTGTTTTACTTAGATTAATTTGCGCTGTAGTAACTGCTGAGAACGTTAGAGCACTAAAGTTTCTGCCGACTTTGATTTTTAATTTTGATGATGAGTGGTGGGAGGTGGTTTTAGAAATGTCCTTGCTTGCTGCTGCAGTGTAGCTGGGTATATAAAAGACGTGCCATCCTTGAAATATTTCTCAGTTGTGCTTCAGCCGTTCGGTGGTGGTCATAGGTGCTCTCGGGTGCTCTGCGGTTTATTAAATTGTGGTAAGATGTCGTCGGGTTGAAAATTGAAGGGTGGATCGGGTGTTCAAGCGTTTCACATGTGATAGTAAGATGGGTTTAATGTCTGGTTGACCTTGAAATTAGATAATCGCAATCAGCTCGGACTTGGGGAAAATTTTATTGTATCTATTTATCCGCTCAGCGTTAAAGCTTAATACTAATATCGTATTCATTGTTGCAGCTGTTGTTTCCTGATTTAAAGACGTATTCACCAGTTTCAGTTCCGATTTGTATCGATAGCTTCACTAATAATTGTATTGGGAATACCAGTTGAGGATACAGCATCTTCATATAATATCAGAAGTGTTCGGTTATATTCAACTATAGCAGGTAATAATATAGTCTTCGAGGGTTAATGGAGAGCTCTCACTTCATTCTGTTTTTAGCACTATCTCGTAGCGTGAAGATGAAGCAATTTACTTGTGATGTGTGTAACAAGCAGTTCACTCGGAAAGATAGCCTACGCAGACATCAAGAAGGTTATTGTATACCACTATCCCAGTTATGTGAAGTATGTGGGGTTACATTTTCAAGTTTGGGGCATTTTCGAAAACATCAGGTTGAAAAACATGGTTTACGGAAAAGGAAGTTAGAAGATGGTGTTAAACTGACACCTAAGCCTAAACAAACTTGTGTTGATGGTAGCATTCAAATTCAAGGCGATACAACAAGATGTGAAGTATGTGATGTATCTGTCTTGAGAAAATACATAATGCAGCATTGTAGAAGCCTACAACATAAAAACAAGACGTGCGTGGGCGAAGGGGATGGTGTTACAGTAATAAACCAATCCTTTAAGCACCGAATAGCAACATACCGTATTACTACAGCCGATACAAAAATTTATGTGGATGTGAAACAATATCTGAAGATTTTTAAGCAAAAATGTGTTGACTCCATTGTGGCAAGTTTGGGTAAGCATGGTGCTGTGAAGATTAATATTGAATTGTTTGGACTTTTCATATTACAATCGAAAGATCTAAAAGAAGTAAAATCATTTAACACCAAATTCAAAGTTTGCACTTCATCAACAAACCTAAACGAACTTTATAATTATTTCATCGATATCATCGACAATAAAGTTAGCGAGTTTCAAGAAAGAGAGAGTGGATGGGCTCTGGAAAGGTTGTTGTTTATCGAGTTGAATATTAACAAATATAGTCCTCTAAGGGCTTCAACATATATTCCACTACCGCAAACAATTAAAAATAGGAAGGCTGTAATTAACATTCAAAATGCTGATAATCGTTGTTTTATGTGGAGTGTATTGGCCGCTTTACATCCTGTTGATAAGGATGCTTGTCGTATAACTAAATATATAAAATATCAGAATGAATTAAATTTTGCAGGAATTGAGTTTCCTGTGAAGTTGCGCGATATATCAAAATTTGAATTGCAAAATGATATTTCCATTAATGTATATAGTTTAGATTCTATATATGAAAATGGAAAAATCAAATATGAAATTAGTGGGCCATTACACTTCACGAAAAGAAAACGAGATGTTCATGTAAATCTGTTATTAATTGATGATAATGAAGGTGGATTACACTACTGTCTCATTAAAAATTTATCAAGGCTTGTCAATCATCAGTTATCAACCGATGGGCATAAGAAAAGTTTCTGTGATGGTTGCCTGATGAATTTTACTACTTCAGAACGTTTGGCATTACATCAACAACACGATTGTAAAAATGTTCGAGTTATATTGCCAACTACTGAACCGCGATTGAATAAATTTGGAAACACGTTGCCACAAAATATTTTAAAATTTGAATCGTTTGAACAAAAATTAAAACTTCCATTCGTTGTATATGTAGATTTCGAGTCGATGCTCGTACCACTTCAATACTGTCAGCAAGACAGTAATAAACCATTTTCTCAAAAAACTCATATGCACACACCCTATAGTTTCGCATATTATATAAAATGCTCTTACGACGACTCCCTTTCAAAGTTTGAATCTTACCGAGGTTTTGATTGTGCTCAAGTTTTTTGTGAGCGAATAGCCGCTGACATAAAGGAAATTTATGTGAATCACCTGAAACATATAGTTCCAATAAATAATCTAACCGAAAATGAAAAACTAGTTCACAAAATAGCAGCAAGCTGTCATATATGTGAAAAGCCGTTTCTGGATAGTGATGAGAGGGTGAAAGATCATTGTCACTTAACTGGCAAATACCGTGGACCTGCTCATAGTATATGCAATCTAAATTTTAAACTTTCGAATTTTATTCCAATATTCTTTCACAATTTGTCAAATTATGATGCTCATTTATTTATAAAAGCTTTGGGATTAGATGAAAGCAAAATTAATGTGATAGCTACAAACAAAGAAAAGTATATCTCTTTTACGAAACATATACCCGTAGAAACAATTGTTGATAAGAATGGCAAAGAAAAAAACGTTTTTATGAAATTGAGATTTTTAGATTCATTTAGATTTATGCCTATGAGCTTGGAAAAGTTAGCTAAAAATTTGGGGGTAGAACAATGTACAGAAATTAAGAAATATTTTGGAGAAGGGGAAAAGTTTAGCTTAATTAGACAGAAGGGTGTATTTCCCTATTCTTACGTTGACAGCATGGAACGGTTAGATGATCCGCAACTACCCACACGTGAACAATTTTATAACGGCTTAACTAACAGTGAAATATCAGAATCGGCTTATGAACGTGCAAAGATGGTGTGGGGGGTTTTCAAGTGTAAAACATTAGGTGATTATTCGGATATATACTTGAAATCTGATGTGTTGTTGCTAGCAGACATTTTTGAAAACTTTCGATATGTTTGCATGGAAACTTATAAACTAGATCCATGTCATTTTTATACTGCACTTGGTTTAAGCTGGAATGCGATGCTAAAATATACTGACATAGAACTAGAATTACTAACTGATATAGATATGGTGCATTTTTTTTCAAAAAGGCATTCGTGGCGGACTCTGTCAGTGTAGCAAAAGAGCAGTTAAGGCTAATAACCCATTCATGTCGACCTTTAATCCTAACAAACAAACGTCTTATCTGTCATACGTCGATGCAACAAATCTTTATGGGGCTTCCTTATCTATGGATCTACCAACAGGCGGATTTCAATGGTTATCCGATTCTGAAATTCAAAATTTTAACATTAATGAAATTCTAAACACTTCTAATCTTGGATATGTTTTGGAAGTTGATTTAGATTATCCTGAATCATTACACGATCTTCATAACGAACTTCCATTTTGTCCTGAAAATATATCGCCACCAAACTCTAAATACACTAAGCTAATCGCGAATTTAAATCCGAAAGAGAAATACATTATACACTACCAAAATCTACAGCAATGTTTAAATGCTGGGTTAAAATTACGGAAAGTCCACCGCGACTTATCATTCTCACAATCTCCTTGGTTAAAAAAGTATGTTGATTTAAATACCGTGAGGAGGAATCAGGCTGTCAACGAATTCGAGAAAACGTTTTACAAATTAATGAATAACGCGGTATTTGGAAAAACAATGGAAAATGTTGATAAAAGAGTAGATATACGGCTTATTACACATTGGGAAAATATAGGTAAAAAGGTTAGGGGCAGAATCGTTAATTTCCAAACCGAATTTTAAAAACTTAACCATTATAAGTGAAGACTTTGTAGCTATACAAATGGAGCGACTTAAAGTGGTCTACAACAAACCCATCTACATAGGTTTCTGTGTTCTGGACTTGTCTAAATTTATTATGTATAACTTCTATTATAATTTTATTAAAGAAAAGTATGAGGATAAGGCTCTTTTAGCCTACACCGACACTGATTCGTTAATTCTAGAACTATTTACAGAAAATTTTTATGATGATATGAAAAAGAACTTAGAGTATTTTGATACATCTAACTATTTACCAAATAATCGTTTTGATATGCCTATAACAAAATCTGTAATAGGCAGAATGAAAGATGAGTATGGGGGTAAGATTATTTGGAAGTTCTATGGAACAGGTGCTAAAGCCTACATAGTTGATGTGGAGGGTGAATTCACAAAAAAGGCTAAAGGAGTTCAAACCGCTATTATTAAAAATGAGCGTGATATGGATGATTATGAGGGTGTTGTGTTACATAACAAAACTATATATAAAACGATGAGGCAGTTTAGATCGTATAACCATCAGTTATACACGGAAATTAAAAACAAGGTTGCCCTTTCTCCAGAAGATGATAAAAGGTACATCATTCCTGGAACGCATATGACTCTAGCTTGGGGTCATTATAAAATTCCGGCAACGTGTTAAAAAATTCACCATTCATCAATCGGATAGCAACATCGTAGTTAACAGAAATTTGTTTAAACTTTGATATTTATAGTAGATAGATATAATAAAATGTTATATGTATTCTATGCTTTATTGAATTAGTCTGCAGTATAATCTACACTAAACTATTAAGAAATTTGAAGCTATTGTATATTTGTATACTAAGTCAATCAGTTGGTCGGCTAGTTGATGGGGTTGGTCGATCGGTCGTTCATCTTACTGTGTATAGCCTCATCTAGTTCAAATACTTTTTGAACATATGTTATATAGATGTTTAAGACTTTTGAAGTGTAAGATAGATAAATAAAATAAAATGTTGTATGTATGTATTCTGTGTTTTATTGAATTATCGAAGTTTATACTGGTGTTGGTGTAGTTGTAATAGTAGTTGTTGGTGTTGGTTGGTTGTAGAAGTAGTTGTTGGTACAGATTGGGTTTATTGGTGTTAGTTGTGGAAGTAGTTTGCTGGTTTGTTGGTTATGGTAGTAGTTATCGTTGTTGGTTGTGGAGGTAGTTGTCGGTGTTGGTTGTGGTAGTAGTTATCGTTGTTGGTTGGTATAGATTGATATTAGTTGTGATGTAGTTGTTGGTGTTGGTTGTGAGCGTTTTGATTAATATCTATTTATTCAAGTATGCAACATTCATCTACAGAACTTCAACTTTGTAGGCTTGAGCGTCTCCACCGTTGCTAACTCCATCACCCTCGACTCAATCACTCTTACAGTTCGCATCGAGTTGAACCTCTCTGCTGTGTATAACATGAGGGGAGATCGTTCTACTAGAGGGTTACATGGAATATTGATGTTTCAGCTCCTCGAACAGTTTTAAGGATTTGCGTTGCTACATACAGGCGAGTGTTTTAACTAAAATTATGATTGTGTGGAATTATTTATCAGTTATCCTAGTGATAGTGTACTATTTAGCATGCAAACAATCTTAATCCTCAGATGCTGTTTAACCTGTATCATGTAAAATTAATATACCTACTCTGACTTTAACTAGCTTGAGGTTGAGACACCTTTACGAAGGTGTTGAGGTTACCTAGACGCATCGGTAAGCCGAGCCTGCAAAACTCGCAGTTGTGTTGTTATTGGCAACTTTAGTTCTCGACTTCGTTGGTTCATCGGTTGTATTAGTACGGGTTGATGTACATATATCTGAGTAACTCGTTAGACAACAACAGAGACTACTAAATTTAAATTTAATGCTTAAATCTAGTCGCCTATTTTAAATCTAGAGACTTCAATAGTTACATGCACTTTCTTATAGAACACTCTGTAAGTTGGTAACACTGCTTTGTAGGTGGAGCTGGGCATATACTTTTACACGTGTTAAATTTAAATTTGCCACCCAAATCTAGTAACTAATCTAGGGACTTCATCTAGTTACATAAACTTTTTAAGGAACACCCTGTATGTTGGTAACACTGCTCTGTAGACAGAGATAGACACATACCTTTACACGTGCTAAATTTAGATTTACCGCCCAAATCTAGTAACTAATCTAGGGACTTCATCTAGTTACATAAACTTTTTAAGGAACACCCTGTATGTTGGTAACACTGCTCTGTAGACACAGATAGACATATACCTTTACACGTGTCGGAGAGAGACAGACCTGCAACAAGCCTTTGTAGTAGAGGTGTGGAGGTGCGGCGCTAGAACTGGTACAAACCCTCTACTGTGCTTACTACGCTATTTTAAAATTAAAAGCCGGTACTTGACACGTCTGACTTAATACAGGTATATTATGTCTTGACTTTCAGCCACATGACTTATAATGTTTTGTTATGGGGTATGGCTACCGAATGGAAGCGAGTATTTGTTCTCCAAAAGCGTCTAATTCGCCTGATTTTTAACATTAAACCTCGCCAGTCGTGCAAGCTCTTCTTTTTGGAGAACAACTTACTAACATTTCCATCTATAATGATTTTCAAATTAGCAGTATTTGTGTAGCAACATATGCATTATTTTTCAACGAGTAACAATACTCATCAATATCCCACCAGACATGGTAACCCGTTAGCCATACCTAGGCGTCGGACTGCTAAATTTAAAAAGTCCCCCATTTATAATTGTATTAAAATCTACAATTCGCTACCGATATATATTAAAACTTATAAAATCGATAAATTTAACTTAAATCCATCTTAATTAAAAAGTGTTTTTATGACTACAACAATATTGTACTACATTAGGTATTATTTTTATCTGACAATGTCCATGTCACGCTTGCAGTTGATCTGTTGACAATAAACGATACTTACTTACTTACTTACTTAAGGATCTAACGTTAATACTATCCACCACCATTTATTATATAATGTAAAATTATTTGATTAACTTTTTCTGCATGTGGCCAATTAATAAAAAGCAAAATTACAATATCACATAGCAAAAATTATTAAATAGTACTTATACGATAAGAAACATAAGGATATTTCGAAACTATGTAAGCTACATTAACAATCAATAAAATTACACATGCTGTCTACACAACATAAAAGAATAATTAATGTCTAAATTAAGTAAGAAAAATAAGTTTAATGCATAAAGTATAAAGGATATTTTGAAGCTATTTAAGGTACATAAACAATCAAAATATTTACATATTCTATCAGTACAAAATAACAGAATAACTAATGTCTAAATTAAGTATGAAAAAGAATTGCAATGAATAAAAAAAGATATTTCGAAGCCATTTAAGCTAAATAAACAATCAACATATTTACAAATTCTATCACAGAATAACAAAATAATTCTATTTATATTTACAGAGTTCACATAACCACTTTCCTTTAGGATTTTTTTTTAATTGTAGGCATGCTGAATGGTAACATTTTATTCTACATTTTCTGTCAGAACATTTTACCATTTGTTCGCCGTCGTCTGGTTTCGTACAGTGACACCATCCATAATCAAAATAGGTACATAACATTGTAACATAATTCACAAAAATACAAACCTCTTCATCATCAGTGCCTATTACGATGTCACTGGAAATTGAACCAACACCTATAGCTCGCATGTCCATTGGGATGTCATCTGAACTTGGACCAGCACTCGTAGATGGCATATCCATGGCGATGTCACTATAACTTGAATCCAAACCAGTGGACATAGATGGCATTTCAATTTGTTGTTTTTCTTTTGGCTCAGTGAAATTCTTGGCATAGAGCTCAGGAAAAACAACTTTTCTGTGAAATTGCAATGCAATAGCACTTTTTCAGTCCAACAATCAATGTCAAAATTGACTCTTTCTACAAAGAAATCTTTTCTGCTAGACAAGACAAAAACGCAAAACGTTGTCCTGGTCAAAGCCATCTGCATTTGAATTTGAAAAAAATATGGATGCCTTTTGTCCAATTTTAGCTCCGTTTTTGTGCTTATACATGTTTTTTTAATTTTAATTAATTCACTAACTGACTTATCTTTGCGCACAGTATGGGCACTTTACCTCAACACATCCGTTTCCGCATATATTACAATTTAAAATGCTATCTGGCGTTGCAGCAAATGAGTTGGGGTGAAGTGTCTTATGATGTTTCTCAAAATCACCAAGAGCCATTTTTTCGTGGTCACATCCATATATTTCTACAAAATTTAACAGTTACATAGAGTTTATAAATGACTCGCCAGCTTTGAAAGTACGTTTATACAAGTGAGGATAACGCAGCCTTTTCAAAAGAGAGACAGAGGGCTTTTCGATTCGTGTAGGTACTACAGACGGCCTGAAAATTGGAAGCTGTGATACCTCTAAATAAAAACAGTTCAGAACTGAAATGCCCCCGTCAGATTTATAGCCCTGTAGAAACTGCAGAACTTCAGCCCTGGTCAAATTTGGAATAGGTCGACTTGGCTTTGAGGACCTATTTTTACAGTCGGTTTTGTTGTTTTTGTGGGAAAGTCAACATCTTCAATTTTCTTACAAAAGTGCTTCTTTGACTTCGGACCTGTCCAATATGCGAGGACATCCGTCACTGATTCTGTTTTTTAGTGGCAAATTCAAGGGCAAAAAGTATTGCAGCTATGTTTAATGTTCTTTTATCGCTTTTGTGAAAATACTTAGTTTTATCGGCACCACTCGGGTCAGAATATGCAGGGTTGCCAGACTGAATGCATGCACGTTTTCAAGTGTTACGTGCTAACGATTATAAAATTACAAGAGTCTCGCCCAATAAAGAGTTTCACGTTTCGTGCAATAGGCGACTTCTAGTTTTTGTTTTCTCCATCTTATTAGTGTAAGCTTGTAGGGCTTTCTTTTCATGTTCACAACCATAAACTGTAGCCGTCGTCTTAAAGCGAGTTGCTAAGGAATAACATACTGAACGTATCAAGGACAGGAATGGTTTTTCCAGTTTTGTTCTGTGAACGCCTTTAAATTTTGAAGCCGTAATTCGACCAGCTCTGTATTGGTACCACGCAGCAGAATTTGCTTGCTTATTAGTATCATTTTCGAGTTTGCGGAATTCTTCGATGGACATGCTCATATCTAACTCGGAACCTAAAATACAACATTTTTAGATAGTATCATTCTTACGTAGAGCAACTTCTTAACTTCTTCATTACTAACTGTAGGTTAAACTTGAGTCAGAAATATGAAAGAACAATGGTCAATGCACACTATACTTGCGTTTTTGTTTATTCAAAGTACGAGTTACTTCTTTTGCCCACTTGCATTCATGGATGGCTTTTTCTGCATGAAGTTTTTTGATTTGCTGCTGTCATCGTTGCCGCTACCAGCTTGTTTCATTTTACTGGGCGAAGAGGCCAAGCATAAAAATTTGCAGAAATATAGGTTATGTAACGTTAACGTTGGGAGTCGTTTTTACACTATGTTAAACGTACGGCTTGGATTTCGTTGCTTGGTTGCTTAGCAGCGTTCAATAAGCAGATATGAAAATTAACCAAAGTGGACTTGCCTTCGAAGCTGGGTCAATAGTTTTAAAAAACACAAGAAATATGCATAATAAATAATTGTTTTCTGTGATAATATCGCTATTAAAAGTTAAGAGAAGTTTGTTTACAAAAACCCGAAAATATAAATGGTGGAATGCAGCTATGGTACTTTTAGTTGTGTAAACACGGCTTTTAGTCTTGTGCATTGTTATATGTATATGATGATACCATTATTTCACCAAAAAGGAAATTAAAATGTAAAAATTATACCAAGACGTCAAGCTGAACCGCCGAAAATAAATGTATGCACAGACATTTGATTTGAGGGTTCTCAAAAACGGTAGGTAGCGTTAAGAAGGTCATGCGTGGTACTTATTAGGTATTATTTCATGACGGTATGGAATATGAAATTCCTTGAAGTCGTTTCGTTATCGTTTCTATTACTGAATGCTGGATGCAGGATGTTTAGTCTTGTCTTGGGTTGTGTTCTACCGGATTTAGTTTTTATAAATTCAGCTCGTAGTATAAGTACCAATGTACGTAGGACGTAGTGTTCATGGTTAAGCGGAATAGTGTGTTCTTTATAGCTTGAATTTTTTGTTATATTAAAATATAGTGTGGTGTCCAGTAATTGAGTGTGAGAATCGAGGTCGATAGTATTAAATTAGGATACTATACCGAAAAGATAAAATCTGGTGTGATACACTCACACACGGTACAAAACAGAGCGTTAGTTCAAGAAACAATTTTTCTCTAAAATTTTAAGCTGAATTCAAAAATGTAATAATATACCGGGTGTTCTATTTAAAATAGGAATTATTAAAAAAATAGAAAAAAAACAAAAGAAACCCATTTTAGAGATATTCAACTGGAAAATCACCTATCTCACATCAATACACATTCAAAACGTAATAAAAATGTGAAGTTTGAAAAAAATCGTTAGAGTCGTTTTTAATCGAAAAAAGCTGAAAAATCACAAGAGTAAACATCTACTTCCGGTTATGCGATTTTCTTCAAAAGCTTGCTGTTGCATCTACATAGTACACAAAACTTATATATGAAGTTTCAACGCCATGGTACCTCTTTTCGTTTTTGAGATATTTTATTCACATGCACACAGCCAGACAGACACACAGACAGACCAATAAAAAAAATGTTTTTCTATAACCATTTAAAAATGAACAACTTTCGTCACGTTTTACCCCAACCGAAAACGCCAGTTCCGGGACCAGTGATAGAATATCCCATAACGTTAACTTTCGTCTCTAGTGACGAAAGTAAGTGGTTGCAATTTCAGATATTAAATGCATTCTGCCATATCCAATTGTAATTTAATTTTACAAAGCACAATGGAAAAACATGATTTAGCACAAAAACGTGTAAATTTACTTTGTATAACGTAATAAATGCAAAATACAGTTATACAAATTAACACGAAATTGGCAGGACGTTTCATCAAGTAGCCTTGCTCTCGGACAGTAGTGTTTTAGTGCAGTAGTAGTGAACCATGGTTATAGAAAAAGTATAGTGTTTTACTCGTCGAAAAGCATTTTCTGCAAATTGAGAACATTATCAAACTAGGCTACGCCTCGTTTGATAAACTGTTCTCTCGTTTGCAGAAAATGCTACTTTCGTCACTCGTTAAACAATATACTATTTCTGGGTTCAGGGGACTCTAAAACGTGAAGATTTGTTGAAAACTCAATTTAGAATTTTTGGGGTGAATCCAATACTTCCTTTATTGTAAAAGGAAGTAAAAAAGCAGTTCAGGCAGCCGGCAAAAAAATCTTAAACAAATTGTTCTAAAATATCACCTGGATTGGAATGATTTCTAGAATTCAATAATTGGTTAAAATCTTCTGCCGATAAGCAAAAACGCGGTATGTCCTGCATGTAACGACACAGAAATAACTACAGGTATTTCAATTTTGAAGAAACATGTTAAAAGTATTAAACATGAGAAAAATGTCTAAATTTGTACTAGATATGTTATCCCTACCACATGTGAGAGGGTGTTCCTAAGGCAAATTTAATAAAAACTAAAATTGGTAATAAACTGTCGCTAAAAACAATAAATTCTTTAGTATTATTATCACAAGACATAAAAAAATATGGCTGCTGTTATGATTATCCACCCTCTAAAGAAATACTTAAAAACATGACTTGAAATATATTCAAACAATAAAATAACGATTTTGCTTGACTGTTGACTGTTAACTAATTTTTTATTCACTCTTAAGAATGCTCTGAAGTCATAGATAGTGTAGAAGATTTATTTTGAGTTTTACGATATTAATTAATAGGTATATGTATTACCATTTATAATCTACGTATTTAATTTAGCTAAATGAAAGTAATGCTCCCCAGTTTTTTTTAATAAAAATAATATGCTCATATTTATGTATTAATGGTTATACTTTAATTTCTTTGTACAATATGACAATAAATATAGGATACCAAGATTAAGAGAATCGTATCAGTTGCAATTTAAACAATTGCTGCAAATGTCACTCCGATCTTTTGCCGACACCTTCTCGTTAAAAGTATGCAATAACCGTGATAAACAAGATGCTTATTGTCGAGCAAAATCATTTTGGTTGCAACCTCTGTATCCGTTCATACGAACAAGGCAGAAATAACGGACCAAGTATAAGTACGTTAAATTTTAATTTCTAGAGAATGGGAACGATGGAAAACATCTTCAATGAAAATCCTCCAGTCAGTCGCAACTGCGGAATTGAGAGGGCGATCGTACAGTTCTTCCAAAATTTACGTCAACCTCTTTTTAGAAATTACCTATGTAAGCAATCTTCAAGAATGCTTGGAAGGGAACTATGCTTGCAAATGTGTGGTGGTCACATGGAGCATGTCATACATCAATACAATAGTCATCAAAACTGGAAATATTAAAGTGATAGTTGTTAACCACAACAAATTAAGTTTGCAAACTTCGGTATCCCATATTTATTGTCATACTGTACATAGTGATTAAACGAATGAATTTGGGTATTTTGTTTTCAAGGATATATAATATTTCTATTAATAAAATACCCCCTGAAAATAAATAATGATTATACCATAATTTATTTCCAAATACCATAAAATTGATGTTGCTGCTACCATAATTTATAACTGAGCATCTGGCAACACTGGGTGTAGGTCAATTAGGCAACAAGTAATTATTGAATATGGCGACACTATTTGCAGTTACGCATGAAGTACATACTTGTTCGCATCGTTGTTTTAAAACAGTTATTATTAAATATTTACGAAAATTGAACAGTGGAATATTTACAATTAACGAATCGTTAGTCAGATAATGTGTCTGTACTGAAATTTGATGAAATGTATATCCGGAATGTAACCTAAAATGCAAAACTTCTCTTTCACTGAAGTGATTCGCTCGTTATAAACTTATGATTTGGGTGCAACACATGCCTCTAGCAAGTTTGGTACAATTCGTAAACCTACTAGGTGTAGGTACCAACCGCTTGCATTTTTGACTCCGTTCGGTATGTACAGTATAGCTCACTAAAAATAACTGTGAAGGTGAGAAATGTATAGGCAGTGGACAATTGTGATGAAAGCAGTCCTTACTCAGTATAATGAAGCGTTAGTACACAAAAAGGTTTTGAATAGGTAGTCCCTGTGCCTCTTTTGCGCATTTCCACCGCACAGTTATTTTGGGTGAGCAGTATGCACAATATTGGTAAATATCTATATTTTAGTAATGAAGTGAAGTGAAGCATTTGTAATAAGAATATTCTCGTCTTTCAGAACCACAGCAAACCTCCCAAGTGTAGCAGTTGACACAATAACGACTGGGTGTCTTATCTAATTGAGCAGATTTACATCACAGGCCTCAAGTAAGCATATAAATAAATCTCAATTGAATATGGGAAAAGATTTTTAGCGGTCATAAAATACTACCACTTAAAAATGAGAATATCAAAGATGCTTACTAATTTTTATGTTAATCTTGTATTTTCTAATGCTTCTTAAAATTACTGGTTAATTACTAAGAATATTACTGTATATATTTAAATAACAAATACCATCAGACTGTTCATCTTAGTTTCTATGGAGATAATAAATTGTTTTCAGTTAATTATTTTGTCGACGACTGACATTAAAAGTTGACATTCGTCGCTCAGCAAGCGTTTTCATCACTTTTCCGCTCGCCGAGTGTTTTGGGTTTCCGCGTAAATCAAATAGTTTGGCTTGTCAAGATGTTTCCTTGACAACGTGAGTCATTTGTCTAAATTTTTGCGTCACTTGTCATAGACTACTCGAGTAGTTTTAAATTTATTATCAATTAATATTTTTGTAATAAAATGAAATAATATGATTATTTTGCCTTAATAATATGCTTAGTCGTCGAAAAAATAGTATGTATATTTCGAACTCTTGCCGCTTTTGCATGATTGCTGGTTTCGGCTGCACCTCAACTAGCAATATCCATGTATAAGCGGCAAGAGGGCACTTTCAGCTCTTAACATACAATATAACATGTGAGCAAACGAAAGTGAAATCAAGCTTGGCTTTGAAATATTTGTTTGTGTTGGTGGCACTGTAAGTGTACGTCAAATTCGAGGTTAGCAAGTTAGGTTTTGCGTTAGTCTGTGTCAAAAGTGACACAAAACCTAACCTGCTAACATAAAATATAACATAGACTTACAGTGCCACCAACACAAAGAAATATTTCAAAGCCAAGCTTGATTTCATTTTCGTTTGCTCACATGTTATTATTCAACACTATAATGAACAAACCAATGAAAATTGTTCAATTTGTCAGAAACGGCCAATCAAAATAGACTG
>OW679203.1:5058766-5149531 GCA_940337035.1 Agriotes lineatus | reverse complement strand
AATCATGCCGAAATCACAATACCCAAAAATTTAAAGAAATTTGGTTAGAAGATCATGAATTAAAAAATTGGTTTGTTGCTGTGGATAGCACTGAGGGCAAAATAGCTAAGTGTAAACATTGTGATGGCTTGTTAAAAAGCTATAAATATTCCTACTTAAAAAGTCACGCGAAAGCAAAAAATTACAAAATAATGCTCAAATAATTGTAGGTAATACACAGCCTAGAATTCCGATTAAGGAAAGACCTGTAATCATATAATCGGAAATTGTAAAAGGCAGAATCGCGTTGTGTGTTGCCTGTTATATTATTACAGCGCCGTGTCCTCTACAGATCATATTCTCTCATGTGCGCTCAACCTGAATAGACGTGCTGTAGTGGTGCGCTGTGCTAGTTTATTGTGCTAATCAGTTTATTCGTTCTTACAATAAAATTCCTGATAATGAAAGACAAACAAGATCTGCTGCCGAAGAAGAAAATTTAATTCACAGAATGGTTGAAGCACCCACGTTTGTAGACCGGCTTTTTCAACAATTTAAATCTAAAATGCAAGTTCATATCCTAAACGAAGTGAAATCCTACACCGACAAAATACAGAAGTTGGAGAATCGTTTAGCTGCCGTAGAAACTGAGTCTCTTCAACGTGGCGACGATCTTGAGCAATACACACGATCAAACAGTTTGTGGTTTTTTGGAGTTCCAGAAGAAGATGGTGAATCCATGGACGAGCTCATTAGTAAAGTTTGTAAAGAGAAAAAATAATATAAATGACAAAGTCAAGTTTTTTAACGAACATATATTAACTTTATTAAATTTGTTTGCTCCAGAAAAAACACTTGGGATTACTAAAGCATATGCTCTATGGCTAACTAATACACTTAAGGACATGATGTTAATAAGAGATCAGGCGTTACATAAATTAAAAAAATCGAAAAATTCTAATTATTTTAATTTTTATAAGCAACTGCGGAATCAAGTTGTAAGTGCCGTTAGAAGAGAAAAAAAGGCATACTTTCATTCTATATTTACTGACAACACGCGATTGTTTTGGAAAGACCTAAAAGAACTCAATATTTCGAAAAAATCGGTTCGAGCAGACTTACCTTCTGAATTATCTGATAGTAACAAATTAAATAATTATTTCGTTGACTCTATACTTCAAATTTCGACGAATTCTGATAATATTCATACTTTTTACTCGACTAATGTTAAAAATTCTATTAATTCATATTTTGTTTTTAAATCTGTAAATGAATTGGTGGTACTAAAAATTATATCTTCCATTAAAACTAACGGGATTGGTCATGACGGCATAAGTATTACTGTTATTAAATTTTCTGTCCCTTTTCTCTTGCCTGTCATAGCTCATCTCGTTAACTATTGTTTAAACAATTCTGTTTTTCCAGAAGCCTATAAATATGCTATTATTAATCCTATTCCTAAAATAAATAGACTTTTAAAGGTCTGAGGCCAATCAGTATTTTACCAGCAATGTAATCATTGAGCAACAACTCCGTACATATAGGGCAAAGGAAGCTCTCTAAGCTCTACGTTGCCGTGGCAATAAATATAATGATTGCTCTTTACCTTGATTGTATTGTTATTGACATTTAATAAGTTAAATTAGGGCAATTTTGTATTACACACCATTCTCAGATTTAATAATTTTATACTGTGGTTATACTTTGCCTGACAATCAATTTCGACTGGTTAAAAAAGAAATGTAATACTTAATTACACAAACAAATGGTTGTATGCCCCTTTTCTATTTTATTCAATTGCAATTATTTATTACGCTAGCTTTCGCAAACATAAGCTCTTTCTCAGGTTGGGTTCCGAAGTTGACAATGTTTTTACACTTGGATCTGAATTTTACTATATCCAGCAATTCTAACTCAGTAGCTCAAATACACGACGTTAGTTCAAATATTCAATCTGTCAAATCACAAAAATGTCCGCCCAGTGAAAATGGCGTCAAGTAAATATTAAAATTTTTGCTCTTGGCAACAAATAACACTATTTTGTTTTAGTGATGACGCAGAAAAAACCCGGCCTCGCTTATTTCGTGACGTAGGAGAGACGCCAAAACGTGCACTTGTTTCTGGCCGCTTGGGATTCTCGACAAACTTGCAAAATTTGATGACGCCTTGATTATTACGGCGTAGCTGGAGCCTTGGAAACGAGCTAATCCTCGTCGGGGTTTGATCTCGTATTTGGCTGTTTTTTCGTACCTTAACACTTAAATCGCAGGCACGCCTATCTTGTAAAAATCTCAGGTCCTGGACCGAAGCTTCTTTGGGACGAACCCGTTGATTTTCTACGGCTGGAGATGCTCGTTTGTCTGCAGAAGGTGGTTGGGACGTTCTTGCAGACTCGTAATCCGCCCTGAGCTGCTGTCCTCTCGTTTCGGATGCTTTATTCGCAGGTAGATGGGCCTCGAAATTTTGAGCTGAACGGCTGCCGTTCCTTCGTTGCAGATGGACCGGAGGTTTTTTTATATTTTTGTGCTGCGGAAACTGCTGCAAACACTTGTATACGCACAGGGGCACTTAGTCAATACAATACAACACTTTTAAGCTTGTAAATAACTCGTCTAATGGTCAAAAAATGTATTTTAAATTGGAGCACAAAACTAACAAACCTGTAATAATTTTAATTCATTTGTTCTCCCGTTATAAACAAAATAGCATCCAGTTGCTAGGATACGGTGGTAATGGAAATTAGGTTTGATAATTAATGGACATAAAAGGAGATAAATTTGAGTACATAAATTAAAATTAACATTTTTATTAAAATCTAGATTATTGTCTTTTTCTTAAAACTAAAACCGTTCAATTGCCTCGCACACACAAACGTCTTTTATTATTTTGTCATTGCTATGCTTTGCACTATTTTTTTATTAATTAATAACGCACTGGCATATTAGAGTTCCACACTTTTCATTCGTTTGCTTCCTTTTCTGTTGCCTGCTTCTCGAATTGCTCTTTTGCAATATTATGTTATCTTTCATCTTGCTTAATTCACCTTTCAGATTTCTCACAATTTTCACTACGTTTGGCTTTATTGACAACTACGTTCCTTTTAAAATGCACATCGCAAACCTTTTGTGTCTATTAATTTCTTTCGGTCTGCTTTACTCTTTCGGCCTGGCTTTACATTATGCACAAACCTAATATTTTATTATTTTAATTTCTTTAGAAGTCAATTTCGAACTCTCTGAAAATAAGCTTTGCCTTTGCGTTCCTTTTTCGACTACTTTACTGTTTCTCGCATCTCATTGTTAATGCATCTAATATTTTACTTTAGTTTAACATTGCAATTGTATACAACATCTCAAATCTGTGCTTATTGAATCAGTCAATTACCCTGCACTGCAAAACAGAGCCAAGTTGTGGGCTTATTACCATTTCAATAGATTCAAATAAGATACTACCTGTTACACAGTCGGGTTTCAGAAAAGGACATAGCTGTGCCACTGCTCTCTTAAATATTGTCGATGATCTGGTTTCTGCTACTGATGCTGGCAAAGTCACTGTGCTTATTCTCTTAGATGATTCAAAAGCTTTCGACACAATTGAGCATAAAACTTTGTTATCGATTTTACACTATATTGGTTTAAAACCCGATGCAGTTTCCTTATTGTCGAATTATTTATATGGGTGGTTACAAGCTGTCAGAGTTGGCAACAATATATCTAACTTTATAGTCAATAATAGAGGAGTGCCCCAAGGTTCAATTCTTGGTCCACGTTTGTTTACTATTTACGTTTTTCATTTTTCTTCTGCGATTTTTTCTTGTAATTCTCATTTTTATGCTGACGATTCGCAGATTTATTTTTATTTTCATGCTGCAAACGCAAATTTAGCAAATATATTTATTAATAAAGATATGGAACGTCTCTCTATCCTTTCTCAACAGCATTCATTAAAGCTTAATGCTAATAAATCGTCTGTAGTATCAGTGGCGTAACTATGGGGGTTGATATGGATGTCGGAACAGCCCCCAGCTGCTTGAGGAATAACTAAAATTTGTCTTAAACAAAAAATCTAAAACTACATTTTAGTAATGTACAGGGTCCGGCAGAATGACCGACCCTATTTAAATTGTTAAGAACTGTTTCAAATTTTAAAATATTTTATTTTTTTCAAAAATGTAAAGTAATCCCTTGCCAATTTTAGTTACAATATCATTTATTTATTAAAAATATTAGGTTTTGAAAATAACATCACTCAAACTCAAACTTCATTTTCACACTAATACAGATTAACCTTAATTTGATTAAATTCATCAAGTTGGGCAATTTGATTAAATTCATCAAGTTGGGCCTTTTAAACAGAACTCTTCAGCGTATTTTAAAGGATTTAAAATGTCATCTTTACAAAGTTCAAGTCGTACACCAATTACTACCACGAGATTTAGAAGTTCGGGTTACGTTTTGTGAACAATTCCTTCAACTACTGAATAATAACCAAATTAATTTGGAGCAAGTGCTAATATTTTTAATAAATAAATTTTATTGTAACTAAAATTGGCAAGTTTTTACTTTACATTTTTGAAAAAAAAAAATTTTTAATTTGAAACAGTTATTAACAATTTAAATAAGGTCGGCCATTCTGCAGGACCCTGTATAATTGAATATCAATTATTACATTCGGAATTTGGACTCGACCATTTTTAAAATCCGATCTCAACATACCTCTTTCGGACGTTCAAATTATATCGGAAATGCCAAAATGTACAAAATCTTCCATATAAGACAGCAATGGATGCGCTAGCTACCTGCAATAAGAACATGTTTCCAAACATATTCAAGTTGCTGGAAATCCTTGCAACGATTCCTGTGTCAACTGCAACAGCTGAAAGATCATTCTCCACCTTAAATAGAATTAAGACTTACCTCCGAAATACAACATTGCAATATAGGCTGAATGGATTGGCTCTCCATTCACAGAGAGCTGCAGGTGAACGTAGATGAAATTATAAACGAGTTAGCAAAAAAACCAACTGAACTTGAATTACTACTATAAATTGTATTACAATTGTAATAATTTTATTGTTTATAAATAAACAGTATAGTTGCTTTCATTTCTATAGGACTTGCAGTAGATCGTGATTTAACTAATTTTTTACAGTCAAAATGACATTTAACATTTTCATAGGCTGGAGTTAGTGCAAGGACGGGCATTATCTTGCAGTTTTGTTTTACAAGCAAGCTAAGTTGTTATTTATTTAGCAAATAATTATTTCTGACTTCTTTTGGTCAATACGCAAATAATAAGCAAAAAATTAATTCTTAAATGTAACTAGTTGGTATATACTGCCAAGAAGTTAAATCAAGGCCTACCGCAAGTCTTGTAGAGATGAAATCAACTATACGTTATGGTACGCTCAATTTGTTTTAAATTCTTCTTGTAAGGTTGATCACTTTCCCAGAACACCCCCCAGACCAAAATCTTAGTTACACCACTGTGTACTATATTTTGGAAAGAAAAAAGATATTGAATTTGCGAAACTTTATGTACAAGTCAACATTTTCGACAATTTATTACCAGTTGTTGAAACTATAAAGAACTTGGGATTAATTTTGGATTCCTCGCTACGTTTTAAGCAACATGTCTCTAAATGTTTGCAGAAAGCTTATTGTAATCTGCGATCGATATACTGAAACCGACATGTTTTGAGTACCGGGGGGCTACATTATAACGTAGTTTGGTTTTATCACAGATGGACTATTGCGACGTAGTATACGATTCATGTCTTTATTATCAGAATAAACTTATGATTCAAAAACTGCAGAATGCTTGTTTGTGACTTATTTATGGTATACGTAAATATGACAGGATAACTTATAAACTGAAAGATGCTGGGTGGTTAAATATGATCAACAGGCGACCCTTTCATCGCTTCGTTTTGTATTATAAAATTCTGCTATTTAAGACTCCACCGTACTTATATAACAAAACCTCATTTCGTACAAATGTGCATAATTTGAATTTGAGGTTTAGGAGTAATATCACTGTTCCATTACGTTACAGTGAATTTTGAAAACGACGTTATTTATATAACATTGCGAAATAGTTTGGTGACTTGCCCAAACGTCTCAAAGTACAAACACTCTCTTTATCTACGTTTAGGTGCCAGCTCAGCAAAACATTTCATTCAAGACGAATTTAGAATGTTCTCTTATTTTTTGAATGCGTAGTGGATTTCGGGCAACAGTGAAGGCAAAACCAGACTATATTTTTAGTATTGCGTGTTTTTTGTTGTTTTTGCAATGTAGGGTTAGGTGGAAGAACAGCTCACTGCTTTTGCTTTGAGTTGAATCTCGCCCTCCATATATTTCTTCTTTATTATTAACAATTGAATATAGGTGTTTTTTCTTTTTATGTAAATTATGATTCATTATTATATGTGTAAATAAAGACCATATTATTATTATCATTATTATTATTTGGTGGGAGGTGAATGGCTGGTAAGGCCTCGAGGGGACATATCGATGTCGAATAGGTATGTCCCAGTAAATCTCGAGTAGCCTCTGCAACTCTTCTTAGCAGCTCTGCCAGCAAATCTTGTCCTCACGTGCACGTCGTGCCTCCTGCCTGTAGTCGTAATAGACTGTAGCTAACGAGGAAAGATGAAAGGCGAAATTCCGGCGCTTTAAAACCGGAACCATTCGACTAAGGGAGCATACCTAACAGAAAAGCCTGGTCCTCCAAGTATGGGGGTTGAAGTAGTAGGCCAGCACCCTGCCTTCTTAAAAAAAATTAATGCTAAAAATACCAGCACTCAGCCTCGGAAATCGGATGGATGTAAATTACGACAACATTTGGCAATGAAAAGGTCAAAGAGAATTGGAACGTGGAACATTCGTGGCATATCGGATAAAATGGCGGAAATAACATCTGAAATAGAGAAGTACAAAATGGATATTATAGTACTGTCTGAAACAAAACGGAAGGGATGTGGAAATGAAGAGATGGAAGGATACGTGTACTTTTGGTCAGGGGTAAAAAAACATGAACGAGCTAGCTCAGGGGAGCTATTATGATAAGAAAAGATCTTAAGCGGTTTGTACAAAACTATGAATATGTATCTGACAGAATAGTGACTGTCACACTCAAAATATATGGTTATGAAACACTGATTATAGGAGTATATGCGCCTGTAGATAACTCTCAAAATACCTTAAAAGATGATTTTTATGATAAACTTTCGAGCATAATTATGAGAGCTAAAAGATTCCAAGATATAATATTGGCAGGTGATTTAAATGGAAGGGTTAAAAAACAAGATGATAGTGACGTAATTGGCAACTTCGCCGATGAGGTACAGAATGACAATGGCGAAAGACTCGTAGAGCTCTGTAGCCAATATGATTTAAGACTTACAAACACATGGTATGCACATAAGGACTGCCATCGTTTTACTTGGGAAAGACCGTCGATGCAACAGAAGTCAATTATCGATTACGTGATTACCAAGAAAACCTCAAACTTCCAAGTACATGATTCGAGAGTAAAAAGAGGGGCTAATTGTGGAACCGACCATCATCTGGTAGTAGCCAAAATAGTTTATCCTTTTACAGTGAAGCACAATAAAAAAAATAAGAAAAATAAGGAGCAGCCAAACTCAAATAGAGTCACTGAAATCAATAACAAACGCTATAAATTATATTTATTACACCAACCAAGTATTCAAGACTTATATCAAAGACGATTAACAACGGAACTAGATAATATGTTACCATCACAATCAATAGAAGAAGAACATGAGAATGTTAAAAGAGCTATACATAAAAGTGCGGCAGAAGCGCTTGGACAATATACTCGTGAAAAACATAAAAACAGAATAAAATTCTGGCTTACAGATACTGTAAAGCAATTGATTAAGGAAAAAAATGAGCTTTATAGAAAATTTTTAACAAACAGAACAGAAATCAATAATAAAAATTATAAACAAAAAAATAGAGAACTAAGGCAGAAGATTAGAGAAGAAAAGAATACATTTTGGGAAAATAAATGCAATCAGATAAACACATACATAGGAGGATCACGATCAACTGAAGTCTGGAAAACAATAAAAAATATGAAAACAGGTAACATGGACAAGTCCCTAACATTAATTAGTGTTAATAAGTGGAAAGATTATTACGAATCCCTATTAGTAGAGCAAAGAAAGGAATTTATGATGGATGAATGTGAAATACATAATGACGAGGAAGTAGAATCGATAACTGTAGAAGAATTAAAGGCAAATATAAAAGAACTGAAAAATGGAAGATCGCCTGGTCCGGGCAATATACCGGCGGAGCTTATTAAACACGGCGGAGACATACTATTGTTGCGACTCACACACCTGTTCAATTTATGTCTAACACAACAAAAAACACCTAAAGAATGGAAAATTAGTGTTATCTCATCGCTCTTTAAGAAAGGTAACAGAAAAGACCCTGGCTGTTATAGAGGGCTAAGCGTAACCAGTGTGTTGAGTAGAGTCTGGGGAAAAATAATCCAAAAAAGACTGAGAACTACAGTTGGACATTTTATAAGTGAGGACCAAAGTGGATTCACACCAGGGCGCTCATGTATGGATAATTTATTTATTATGCAACAACTAATAGAGAAGAAAAAGAGTAGGGATCAAGAGGTACATGTTACTTTTATAGATTTAAAAAAAGCATACGACAGCGTCCCAAGAAAGAAATTACTGTATGCACTGAAGGAAATTGGTGTGAACAACCATTTACTTAAAATCATTCAAGAACTGTATGAAAATAATACAGCCTACGTCAAACAAGGACAATGCTTGTCAGAACCAATATACCCCACTAAAGGTCTTAGACAAGGGTGTAGTCTATCTCCTATTTTATTCAAAATTTATGTGGAAATAGCCTTACGAGGATGGAAAAAATCATGTGAACGAATGGGCTTACCTATAAATGACATACACCTCTATACAATGAGTTTCGCCGATGATCAAGCCATACTGGCCCAAGATTCTTTCGATATGGAGTTCATGTTAAAACGATTATACAAAGAGTATAAGAAATGGGGGTTAGAAGTGAGTTTAGAGAAGACGGAGTATCTTGCGGTCAATACTGTCGCGAAATTTGAAATCCTTATGGATGACCATATACAAATTAAACAGGTGGATAAATTTAAATACTTAGGAGTAACAATAGATGGAGATGGAATTGGAAGCCAGGAAATACGCAACAGAATCCAAAAGGCTAGAAATGTAATAGGAGCCCTAAATAGTATTTGGTGGGACAAGAACATAAGCAACACAAATAAAAAACGAATCGGACAAACAATGGTGGAAACAGTTCTGACATATGGATGTGAAATGTGGACTTTGAAGGAAGAAGAAAAGCGTAGACTGATAGCAGTAGAAATGGACTATTTACGCAGAAGTTCCAGAACATCAAGACTACAACGAGTCCGAAATGAAGAAATTAGAAACAGAATGAAAGCAAGAGAAACAATTGTGGACAGAATAGAAAAGAAAAGTTTGAAATGGTTTGGACATGTACTTAGGATGAATGAGACAAGATTGCCAAAGCGAGTGTTCGAATGGAAGCCGCCAGGGAGGAACAAAAGAGGTCGGCCCCGAAAATCGTGGAATGAGGGAATACGACGAGCCCTTGAAAACCGGGATATGGATGAAGGAATGGCGCAGGACCGGGTAGCATGGAGACTGGGATTGGGAATGCAGCGACCAGCTGTATAATTATTAATGTATTATATTACATATTGTATTATACATGTAATTAAACCCAAATATATATATATATTATTATTTGGTTCCTCTGTGCAGAACTGAATTCAAAGGTTTGTTTTTGTTAATAATATGGTCATTATTTTTAACGTCAATATATTGTAGGGCGGAAGCAGAAAATTTATAGATCGGACGAACGAAATGTACGCTATTATAGAAAACGTATTGGCGCCATTTTTTATTAAAATGCTAAAAGAAGATATTGGCAATAGTATCTATAGCGTCCTAATCGACGAATCTACCGATTTGACTGTAACGAAATAATTAGGGTGCTCTGTAATTCATTATAGTGCAAACGACTGCAAAGTAGTTACCACTTTTTTCGGTTCAATTAAATTAGAAACTTGTGATGCTTTCGGGATTGTTGATGCATTAATGAAATTATTGAAAAGTTTTAATTTAGACATGCTTAAAATGAGCAATAGGGACAGATAACGCTTCAGTGATGGTAGGAATAAATAATGGAGTATATGCAAAGCTCAAATATTATAACTCAGATTTAGTACATACTAGTATACGTTGTCTGAGCCATTCTTTGCAGTTTGCGGCTTCATCGGCCACAAAAGAATTACCTCGTAATCTGGAATTTTTAATTAGGGAACGACTGGTTCTGTAAGTCGTCAAGCAGACAAATACAGTATAAACAAATCTATAACACTATAAACGATGGTGAGAATCCTCTTAAAATTGTGCGGGCGTGTGCTACTCGCTGGTTCTCAATTTCAATAACTGTTGATAGGATTTATTCTCAGTGGCTTGAACTAAAAACTTTTTTTTAATTGCTTCCCAAAATACTGGAGATAAGTGTTATACCGCCTAGTTATTACATAAAATGTACGAGTTAAATAAAAAGACCGTCGAAACGACTTTTTAAAAAACACTTTTATTTTACAACGGCAATGATACACGTTGGAGCTCAAAGACACAGTCAGACAATTTCTTACATCTAACATGTGAACTACGAACTACTGACAGTTGTGTCTACGAACTAGGTGACTAGTAGCCAGTACACTCGTATCTATGAACCAAAGACAAAATATCATGCACTAGCTTATATAGTATTTCTAATCAGCTAAAATAAGCTTGTCTTCCAAGTATGCCACGAGACCGGATGCACGTGCATACAAGGTTACAAAGTCAGCGCTTTAAACAATAGCTTCCTTGTTCTTCGAGGTTGCAAGGTAAGAACTCTAAGACAATAAGGGATCTGTTGCATACAATGTAACTTACGCGGGTGATAGTAATTATGCAATACCTTTGCTTTCTCAAACCAATTTTGGTTGAACTCAATCAATCGTGTTAATAAATCATTCGAGTCCAATGAAGCTGATCCTATAAGCTTTTAGTTGACCTAATGAATTTATTAGAATATTTAACATAAAAAATAATAACACCAAACTCAAAACTTAAGTTGTTTGTCAATAATATCGACGATTACTTAGATATAAACTGTTATTTAGGATATCTGTTTGAGAACGAAGTGGAAATAATGACAGAAAATTGTTTTTTTTTACATTAATTAGTTTTGAGAAAGAGGTGTATCAACATTTTATGGATTTTGATTAAAGAAATAATATATCGGGTTCCTGAAATCATTCAGATTTTAAAAAAGATGTCCATGATTTTATTATCTAATGTTCACAATAAACCTGATGATTGTTCTCAGAATGATGTCATTTTTGGCAGTGGTCTATTATGATATGTTTTATCGGACTTTTACTACTGTCTCCCACGACGTTATGGGAGTTTTTGATCTACTTCCGTCCTAAGGTGTTTCTGATTAGTCCTGGAAAAGGCTGATTTTTGTATGTGTTTTCACGTACACTCGTGCGTACCCTACTTGAATTATTGAAATATTTGCACAAACCAATTAGTAATGAAGAAATTTGTGTTATCCAAGATAAGTGGCACAAAATACATTTAATTAAATGGGTTAACACTGAAAACACGTATGGTTTTTGGACAAAAGTAATGAAATATACAGACTCCAGAAACGTTCATATTTTTAAAGAGTTGGGAAATCTAGCCGTTTGAATGTTAACATTACCGCACTCTTACGCCGATGTAGAACGCTTATTCAGTCAAATGATTATAATTAAGTAAAAACTTCGAAATAAAATTAAATTAGAACTATTAAATGCTATCATTATGGTACGTAGCATTTAAAAAAGAAACAATAAGTGTTTAATTATCCTTCCTTATTAGACAAAATAACATCCACAGTATACACAGTATAAATTAAGCTGAGAATTGTGTTGTGATTTGCCCTAATTTAAATTTAAATTATATAAATTTTGTACCAAAATAGTAAACCACAAACAAAGTCCTTCGCAGTATATTAATAAAAAAATCTGTTTTATTTTTTTATTCAAATATTTACTTGGTCAATACAAACTTAACATATAGAAGTTTCTGGCGGTTTTTAGCGGATTTGAATAATCGTTTTAGCGAAATATTACAGCTGCAAGCTGGCAACACTGTCCTACAGTCCACGGTAGTGTTGTTAGTTACTGTTTTGTGGTGTTGTTTGAATGCGCCCACGCCCATTGTTATTTTGTTAAATGAAAGCAAGTCTGATTAATTCATTATTCAAATCGGTTTTTCGCCTAGTATCTGATGAAATTAGTACCCAGCTTTAACTCTCAGACTACGGTGACAACGTGGACATTCGAAAACGCAATACTTGGTTACACTTGCAACAAAAGACTTCTGAAACTGAGGTTAAGTATTGTTCGCATTTACTTTACACATAGTTTGAATGGCCACGATTTTGTTATTGCAGTAGCTCTGGACCGTTCCACCCAATGTATAAAAACTATATTGTTTATTTAAGGTAAATTGCAAGTTAATATAAAAAGCAAAACCGTTGCTACATTTATTTACCTAATGGACCATGCACATGAACAGAACAAATAAAAAACAATATTCAACTTTTTGTTAGCTTCTTTAAACTGCTCTAATGATAGATTGCTAGTTATAGCAATTCTGTTTTTCATGCAATAATATTTAAGTACATCCAACTAGGTCAGAACAGTTTTTTTATATAATAGTTACCATAACCGAAAGTATAATTTTACACTGGTGGTGGGCTGTAAAGTACAAAACACTCAACAGGCAACAAAATACCCAGTCATCATAACTACACAAATAATGCTCAAGTAAATGATTCGCAACCTCCATTGTCAGGATAGCAATACATTTATTTGTTAATATTAAAAATACAATTAGAAATGAAAAAGGAAACATATTAAACAGAAAGTTTCTCTGAAGTGTCTTCATTTAAAATTCAAAACGTTCAGAATGATTTAAAATTCAAAACGTTCAGAATGTTTACTCTCTTGAACCAATAAAGGCCTCTTGGTATACAGGCCTAAAACTTCATCCATGGACGTAAACTTTCTCTTCTTTCGGCCCTCTATACATAAATAAGTATTGCGCTGTACATTTTTGGTGTGCTATAGTTACTGTGTAGATTGTTGTTGCTATATTGTTTATTTAATTGCTTAGCAAGTTTATAGACCCTTGGGCCATAAAAGCCATATTTTGCCCACTATCGAGGGTCACTAAATAAACCTATGGTTCCAAAATAATATAAATGTAATTATCTGTAATTTGCTAATTCTAATAATACGTACTTGTTCCAGGTGTTGCAGTCTCAAAGTTCTCATAATCGTATATTACGTACTGAGCGAAAAATTATTACTTCCCAAGCTGACATTAAAGTAGCCAAGATGACCACTACCCAAGAAACAGCAGTTAATACTTTTTATAGTTCAACAGCAACTTCACCGCATATATTAAGGGACTTAGATGGCAATGAAGATATTAAGAAATTTTCTATCAAACCAGAAGTCATTGCAAGCAGTAATAACATCAGTAATTATTCGGAAATTGATATTAAATGTGAATTTGAAATTAAACACCAAAATTATATAGCTCAAAATTCAACAGCACAGAGTTTGGTTACAACTATGAAGCCCCATGTAGGCAAAGAACCTTATTTTTGTTCGGTTTGTAAATTTAAAACTGCCCACAAAAGAAATTTAGTCGCACATATGAAATCACATACAGACGAAGAACCTTATTCTTGTACTGTTTGTGAATATAGAACTGTATTAAATTGTACGTTAGTTAAACATATGAGGACTCATACAGGGGAAAAACCTCTTTCTTGTTCTGTTTGTGAATATAGAACTGTATTAAATTCTAATTTAGTTAAACATATGAGGACTCATACAGGCGAAAAATCTTATTCTTGTTCTGTGTGTGAATATAAATGTTCCCAGAAAAGTACTTTAGTCTCACATATGAGAACTCATACAGGCGAAAAACCTTATTCTTGTTCTGTTTGTGAATATAGAACTGTATTAAATTATAATTTAGTTAAACATATGAGAACTCATACAGGCGAAAAACCATATTTCTGTTCTGTTTGTGAATATAGAACTGTATTAAGTTCTAATTTAGTTAAACATATGAGGACTCACACTGGCGAAAAACCTTATTCTTGTATGGTTTGTAAATTTAAAACTGCCCATAAACATCATTTAGTTACTCATATGAAATCACATACAGACGAAAAACCGTATTCTTGCTGTATTTGTGAATTTAAAATGGCCCACAAAAGATATTTAGTCGCACATATGAAATCTCATACAGGCGAAAAACCCTATTCTTGTTCTGTTTGTGAATATAAATGTTCCCAGAGAAGTAGTTTAGTCGCACATATGAGGACTCATACAGGCGAAAAACCTTATTCTTGTTCTGTTTGTGAATATAAATGTTCCCAGAAAGGTAGTTTAGTCTCACATATGAGGACTCATACAGGCGAAAAACCTTATTCTTGTTCTGTTTGTGAATATAGAACTGTATTAAATTATAAATTAGTTGAACATATGAGGACTCATACAGGCGAAAAACCTTATTTCTGCTCTATTTGTGAATTTAAAACTGCTAACAAAAGAAAATTAGTCGCACATATGAGGACTCATACTGGCGAAAAACCTTATTCTTGTACGGTTTGTAAATTTAAAACTGCCCATAAACATCATTTAGTCACTCATATGAAATCACATACAGGCGAACAACCTTATTCTTGTTCTGTTTGTGGATATAAAACTGCCCACAAACGTCATCTAGTCACCCATATTAAATCGCATGCGGGCGAAAAACCATATTCTTGTTCTGTTTGTGAATATAGAACTGTATCAAATTCTAATTTAGTTATACATATGAGGATTCATACAGGCGAAAAACCTTATTCTTGTTCTGTTTGTGAATATAAATGTTCCCAGAAAGGTAGTTTAGTCTCACATATGAGGACTCATACAGGCGAAAAACCTTATTCTTGTTCTGTTTGTGAATACAGAACTGTATTAAATTGTAATTTAGTTAAACATATGAGGTCTCATACAGGCGAAAAACCTTATTCTTGCTCTATTTGTGAATTTAAAACTGCCCACAAAAAAAATGTAGTCGCACATATGAAATCTCATACTGGCGAAAAACCTCCCAGTTGTGTTTAATGTACAGCCACAGAAAAATACAGTATGGCCTGTGGGCATAAAATTCAGCTAGTTTTTTCTTTGCGCATGCGCGAGTTCTGGTGGTGTGCAGTCAGCTGTTTTCCATATTTTACGAGTACTTGTGGCGGTCAATGACCCCTTATTAGAAGGTTATGTTTTTTTGTGCAGGTGGTTTTAAAATATTAATTTAATATGGGTGCACAGAAAAGATCTTTTGGTGGCACATGGTGCACTGTGCATTTCCATATAAATTGCATGGACTTTAAACGTACGGATTATTTCTGTTCAGTTTAAATTTTAGGCGCATAATTTTGAATTTACCGCCTCTGCACACCACTAGGATCATGGCGGACAATTTCAAGGTCACAAAAATTGTGTATGCTGACATCAAAAGCGCCGACACAGAGAGGCCATTCTGATTTAGGGTATTATTCTGTGGTACAGTCTAAAAAAATAGTTTAGTCAAACTTGTAAAATCTCATACTGGAGAAAAACTTTATTCTTGTTCTTGTGAATATAGAACCGCAGTAAAATCTACCTTAGTCACATATATGAAATGTTAAAAGATGAATGAAGGTGCTATAATAAAAATAAATGATAAAGATGTTGAAGAAGTAAATGAATTTAAATATCTGGGTTGTAGAGTAAGTGTGAATGGAGGGATGGAACCAGATGTTGAAGCAAGAATTAAGGCAGCCAAAAATGCATTTGTCATGTTGAATCGAATATGGACAGAAGGCAACATTAAAAAGAAAACTAAACTCAAACTGTTCAGAACAAATGTAAAATCTGTATTATTGTATGGGTCGGAGATGTGGAGCTTATCTAAGAAAGACACAAAGAAAACTGCAAACGTTTGTGAAAATTAGTAAAATATACACTGGCCAAATAGGATCTCAAATGAGAACCTATGGAAGAGTACAAGCGAAGAATTAATAAGCCATAATGAAACATAAATAAATAGAATTCGATAGGACACACTCTGAGGAAGTCGAATCAAAGTATAATGTAGGAAGTGTTTACTTATAATATGGTGGGGAAAAAGAAAGTAGGCTGCCCGAAATACTCATGGAAAAGAATAACACAAAATTTATTTATTTATTTAATCTTTAGTCCTTATACCGTTAGGTGTCGGACTTATATAAATTTTATAACACACTTACAGGTACTTAAGTTACTTTAATTGAATTGGCTTTAGTTATACGTTCATATCTAATATTGTTTCTCTTATATTGTCGGGCTTTCTTTCGTTGACCTTTTCCATTTCTTCCTATCTTGTGCTAATCTTCCTACTTCTTCCCATTTAATTCTTCTTTTTAGTGCAGCTTGTCGTGTTTGTTCTTCCCATCTTAGTCGTGGTCGTCCTACTTTATTTTTGCCTTGTGCCTTTACTTCGTACACTTGCTTCGTCACTCTGTGGTCTTCCATTCTGTGAAGGTGTCCTAGCCAACCTAGCTGTCTCTCTTCTACTATTGTTGTTATTGGCTTTATATCTAGGTTTTTTATTACTGTCATATTTCTCACTCTATCTCTCCTCGTAATTCCTTCAATCTTTCTTAAAAATCGCATTTCTGTAGCTGTGATTCTTCCTTTGTCTCTGTCGGTCAAAGTCCATGATTCGCTCCCGTATATTAGCGCCGGTCTTACTACTTTTTTGTAGACTTCTGTTTTAATTTTTTTTGGAATTTCTCGTTTTCCTAGAAAGGTGTTTCTTAATGTGTTATAGATTTTCCCAGCTTTTCCTATTTTCTCATTTATTTCCGTATCGATCCTTCCGTTTTCTTCTATGTATGTTCCCAAGTATTTATAGCTTTTAACTTGTTCGAGCGGTTTTCCCTCTATTTCTATCTTATGTTTCTTTTCTTTTGTTGATATTATCATGGTTTTTGTTTTATCGATGTTTATTTCCATATTTATTTTTTCTAGTTCTTCTTTGTAGTTTGTTAGATTCCGTTGTAATTTTTCTTCCGACTCTGCTATCAGTAACATATCGTCTGCGAACATGAGTTCTTGTAATACTACTTTTTCCATTTTTCGGTATCCTATTTGAATGCTATTACTTCTTTTTTTACTTTTCTTAATGGCTTCGTCTATGATTACAGAAAATAGCAGTGGACTTAACACACATCCTTGTTTTAGTCCTATCTTCGTCTCGAATTCTGTAGATTCATTGTTGAGAGTTCTTACTTTATTTCTGTTGTCTTTGTATAGTATTTTAATAATATTTATCATATCTCTTCCTATTCCTCTTCTTTCCAAACTTTCCCACACGTTTTTCCTTTTCACTTTGTCGAAAGCCTTTCTCAGGTCGATATAACAGATATGTAGTTCCTTCCCTTTCATGAGTAGTTTTTCTGTCAGTTGTCTCAATATGAATATTAGGTCCTGAGTGCTTCTGTTTCTTCTAAATCCATGTTGTGATTCCTCTAATGTTGGTTCTAGGTGTTCTCTCAATCTTTTCTCTATTATTCTTGTGAAGATTTTGCCTGGTATGCTTGTTAATGTTATGCCTCTGTAGTTCGAACATGTTTTCATATCACCTTTTTTATGTACTGGTAGAATTAATCCTACTTTCCAGTCATTTGGTATTTCTTTTTTTCTCATGATGTCATTGAGTAGGTCCCGTAATTTTTCTTTTCCGCTGTTTTCCATATATTTTACCATTTCTGCTGTGATGTCATCTTGTCCTGGAGCCTTTCCTAATTTCAACTTATTTATGGCTAGTGTAACTTCTTCCAGTGTTATTGGTTGTATATTTGTTTCTTCATTATGTTGTATTTGTTCTTCTTTGTTGTTTTCTTCTTCCAATTCTTCTTCCTTTAACTCTGTTAGTTCTTCGAAATATTCTCTCCATCTTCTCATTATATCTTTCTCATCTGTTAATACGTTTCCACTTTTGTCTTTTATATTCATTTGTCTTGGTGTTTTTTTCTTCTTTAGTTGTTTTAATGTGCTGTAGAATAACTTTTGGTTTTCTGCATAATTTTCTTTCATCTTGTGTCCGAATTCTTCCCACGACTGCTGTTTTGCATTTTTGATTGTTTGTTTGACTTCATTTCTAGCATATTTATATATATTATAATCTTCTTCTTTTCCTGTTTGTACTTATATATCTTTTCCATTTCATTTTCTTATTCTTTACTTGGCTCTGTATATATGGTGACCACCATCTACTTTTTTTTGCAGCTGTGTTTGAAATTCTTGACACTCCGCAGCTTGCTTTTGCTGCTTCGAGAATGTTTTCTTTAAATTGTTGCCATTTGATTTCTATTCCTGTCTCATGATTTGATTCCTGTTCGAACTGTTTCTTTAGGTTGTCTTGGTATATTGATCTGGTTTCTGTGTTCTTCAATTTATAACTTTTAATTTTTACTGTGATCTTCTTTTTCCTTTTATCGTATTTTATGCTGTTGTTGGTAAATATTTCCATCTGTACTAGGTAGTGATCACTTCCTATTTCTGCTTGTCGTTTAACTTTTACATCTTTTATTCTTTTCCAGTTTTCTGTGTTCACTAAAAAGTAGTCAATAATTGATCTTTCGTTTCTTGATTTTACCTCCCTCGTGTATTTATGTGTGTCTTTATGTTTGAATTTTGTATTTGTTATGATAAGGTCATTTCCTATACACAGTTCTATTAATCTGTTCCCGTTGTCATTTTTAACTCTTTCTCCGTATATTCCCATATATTTTTCTTTGTTTCTGTTTTCATTTCCTACTCTTCCGTTCATATCTCCCATCACCACAATATTTTCTTCTCCGCTATCTATTTCTGTTTGCAGTGTCTCGAAGAACTTGTCTTTTTCCTCTTTCTTTGCGTTGTCGTTTGGTGCATATGCTATAATTACATTCCAATTACTATTCTCGTCCAGTTTTATTTCGAGTGCTAGTAATCTTTCGTTTATGTATTTTTCTTTTGATATATTTTTCGTGTTTTCTGGTTTCACTATTAATCCTACTCCTTCAGCTCCTCTCTGTTGTGTGTCTACACCTGACCAGTATAGCCAGTAACCATCCTTCAATTCTTCTATACCCCTTCCTTTCTTCTTTATTTCGGTTATTCCTAGATAATCTAATTTTTGTAGTTTCATTTCTTCGACTATTTCTTCTTCTTTCCCATTTATGCTTCTCACGTTCCATATCCCAATTTTCACAGTGGTCCTCTTTTTGTCCTTTTTCCCTTTTGTTTTTGTTTTTAATCCGTTTGCCTTCGTTTGCCTATTCATTGCTTGGGTCGTTCCTAATCTCAGTTCCTCTCTTTTTGTACTATTTAGTTTTTTGGCGGGGATTCTGTGATCCCTTGTTTGGCGGAATCCCAAACGTATCTTTTTCCATCTATTGTTATTGCCTGGTATCCCACTTTCGTTTTTCTACCCTTTCCGTTTTCCTCTCTTGCTATATTCCGTATTTCCTTCTGGATTCTCCTTTCTTCATATGTTTGGTCGTTTTCAATGTAGATTCTGGTTCCCTTCAGTATTCCTTTTTTTTTCCAATATCTCCTTTTTATCTTTCCAAGAGCTCATTTCCACGCATATCATTTGGTTGTTTTCCTTATTTTTAATGGAGTAACCGCTTTTTACTTCCACCTCTGCTTCGAGTTTTTGTTTTAATAGTTGTTCTACTCCCTCTTTTATCCTATTTTGTTCAATGTTCACTCCTTTTATTATTAAATTGTTCTTACGTTTTTCTCGTTCCTGTTTTTCTAGTTTGTCCTCCAGTTTATTTCTAACTAATGATAATGCTCCCGTTTTCCTTTCGAAATCATGGTTAGATTTCATGTCCGTTTTAGGAATTAGAAACATCCGTTCAAGCACATACCATCCAATCAGCCAGGGAATCGTTGAACGATTCAATCGTACCTTAAAAAATGCAATCACCGCAACAGGCATTAATGCCTGGCCAGACAACATTCCGTGGATTTTACTTTCTTTACGCTCCAGCATCAAAGAAAACCTGCAAGCATCCCCAGCAGAAATGTTATACGGTACAATTCTTCGATTACCAAATGATTTCTTCGATGAGAATCACTTCACTCAACCATTAGATACAATAATGTCATCATTTGTAATCAATCTAAAACAATCAATTGGAAAGCATAAATATTTCTTCACAAAAAACTACCCCTCTACCAGTACTCACATTAATAAAGATCTGGAAACATGCACACACGTGTATCTCAGAAACAGCACGCATACTAGGGGCATCAAACCCAATTATCTAGGCCCTTTCAAAATTGCACACCGTTCTGAAAAATACATGTCGCTGGAAGGTATCAGCGGAACAGTCAGCTATGACAGACTGAAACCTGCCTACTTTCTAGATTAACATATGCTTGCATGCTTTCGTATATTTTATTTTTGTTTTATTTTATTTTTATTGTTACGTTAATATTATTTTTATACACGCTTCCTTTTTTTTTTTCATTTCTTCCAGCTTACATCTGCGAAGTAGATGGAGTTCGACGCCCAACAGAATATCTCCAGGGACGTGTGTAGTGTGTGTTATTGTTTATTGTTACCTTTATATATTGTTATCATTTATTGTTACTAGTTTTTAAGGATAGTTGAAAGGATCCAGGAGGTTTTGTAGCTAAATATAATCCTGTCACTTTGATACGGGGCTATATTAGTTTTCCTACCTGGCCTCCCTCCCTCCTTTTCTCTTTTGGGGGGGGGGGGGGGAGTAATGTTACGATTGTCACTTGGTTTGTGTTGTTAAGGTGACAATCGAAAACAAAGTTTATTTAGTTCATTATATTGGTTCATGAAGCAACACGCGTTTTATTTCAACCTCTATATATGAACACATTTACGTAAGAAATAACGCCCCAAAAGCTCCAATCTTACAGTACTTTGTCACCTGTTGCTCGATTTGCCCTATGACTCCTGGCTTGCCCAGTCGAGAATAGCTCCCTGCACCATTCGATCTTTTTCTCCAGTGGCGGGTTATATGGTAGTTTTTCCTGTCCTAAACCTTTAACCGCTATTCTGTAGCCGTCCCCCCATATATCTTCCTCTAGATCTGTACGGAGTCTTTTCCAGTGTTCCTTTTTAGACCTGTTTATTGAGTTCCGGTATTCCGTCTTTGCTTCTTTGTACTCATTTTTGCTCTCTAAAGTGATCCTATCACCCTCTCCATTTGTCCTGCTAAGTCTTAGTAGCCTCCGCCTTGTTCTGTTACATATTTCCTTTTTGGTGGCAATGGTGTTGTTCCACCAGTATGGGGTATTACCTTTTATTTGTGTATAGCACCTCGTGCTTGCCTTTACGGCGTTCTGTAGGTCGTTGGTATAAGTTTCAGCAGTGCTGCGGTTTCGTACATCGAGGTTTTTTTGCAGTTCGACCACGAGAGCCTCCTTGTTTAGTGTTACTTTCTTACGGTTCTGTATTGCGCTTTTTTCCTTCCCCATTCGCTATATTGTAGATTATATGAAGGTGGTGCGTGAAAAGTTCCCCACCCATTGTCCTCCAATCGCTTACGTGTTTCGCGATTTTCGCTGTTGCGACAGTTAGATCTATATGACTTAGGCTGTTTCCTCGGTGAAAGGTGGGTTCTCCGTTGTTCAGAATTGTTAAATTTAATTCGTTTATCCACTCTGCCATGTATTCCCCCTGCGGTCGCTACTAGGGGAACCCCACAATGGTGACTTTAAGTCCCCCGCTATTATGACGTCCCTGTTTAGGCTTCTTGCATGTAACATTATACTATCTAATGTATCTCGAAACTCATCAATTGGGATGTTTGGCGATATATAGCCGCATATCAGGCTCCATTTATTGAAGTCAATGCTGACATATCCCCTCCTGACTATATGTCCTTTAATTTGGATGTTTCTGTTAATGACCTGTATTGCAACTACCTCGCTTTCATCCATGATATAGCCGAATTTCTTTGAAATATTTGCGTTCGGTTTCGAGATAATAACGATAACTATTTTGTTTTCGAGGGCCGTTGCGTAGGCAACGTCGTGAGCTGCCCTCGCCCATCCTAGATTCGTTTGAAGGACTTTAAACATTTTGGGTTGGCCGCTCTCCCCTCGCTCTCTCCTGTTGTATAAGCTTCGAGTAGACCGGGCATTTTGTCGATTCGGTCTTGTGCCCGGGCTCTTTGCATAGGTAACAGAACGCTATGTTTTTGCAAACGCCGATTTTGTGCCTTGTTTCTCCACATTTCGCTACCTTTTCCTTCCTTGCAGTCCCTAGCCAGATGTCCCACTCTATGGCATTTAAAACATTTTTGCGGCGCAACAAGCTCTCTTGTCCTCCGCCTATGCCAGCCTTCTCCTATTTTTTGCTTTTTTATAAGCCTTTTTATTATTGCACGGTCTGCTGTTACGAATGCTAATTTCAGCCCCCTATTATTTACTTTGTCTGCTATGCTGATGGTAATGTTATTTCCAAGGGTTTCACCAGTTTCTTTTACTACCACTCCCTTTACCTCTTGTTCCGTTGTGGTTTCATCCACATCCATCAGCATGCATGTCTGCATGCTCACGCTTTCTACATCAGCCATGTTTTCTAATGTGCTTTTTAATGTGTCTTTGAAGGCCTTTATATTGCTGCCGGCTTTACCCTTTATTTTTATCAGTGCTCTTCCATTACTGGTTTTGCTTATGCTGTTCACGTTTGTGTCTTTTGTGTCGACCCCGCATAAGTGATCCCATGAGCCGGCCTCAGTGTTATAGTTTCCGTGTTGTTACGTTTTGTCTTTCCCACTCCTTCCATTTTTGGTTCCATTCGCATCGTTATCATTATATTCTCCCGTCTGTACACATACTCAATTATTTTTCGCAGGTGTCCTTGTTGTGACGGTCTCGCAGCTACATATGTGGTATCCCGTATTCCTTTTTCCGTCATCATTTCTTTCACCTTTTCCAGTGATTCTATCAGGTTAGCTATTTGTTCCTCTGTTGCCGTCCCGATGTCCGTAAGCACAACATATATGTACTTCTTCTGCTCTTTCCTTGTTTTCTCGGTGTCTAGAATGAGATCGCTGCTTGCTATGCTACAAGCCGGTTTTCCAGAAGTCACTTGGCCTTCTCGTATTGCTACTTCCATTTGTGGATGTCCGGCCAGTATTGCTTTTATTTCGGGCTTTTCGATATCTTATTTTGCTTTTATTATTAGCAGGAGGTTTCCTTGCCCTTGCGTCTCTGTTTCCTCTTCTATTTTGCTTCTCTTATATACCTTTTGAGGCCAGTTGAGTCTTAATATACTCTCCAATTCCCTTACATTTAAAATCTCACCTAGGGCATTCTTGACTTTTTCCCTTATGAGCAGTTTCTCCTGGTCCTGTCGGCTTATAGTTTGAGTTTTCACGTCGGCTTTTTCTGGAGTATATCTTTCTGCACATTTAAGATAATCCATCTCCGTCTTCACCTCCTCGAAAAGCTTGCTAGGAGAGACGGAATTTATTTTTCGGGCACTGCTCGCCAGCCTTTGTCCAGCTTCTTTTATTTCAATTTTGGTATTGGTATTCCGCTGTATCAATTTCTCCAGATTGTCCACCTGCTGTACCATCCGTTGCACTGTTTGATCGACAATCCCAAAGCCTGTGCTGTATTTATACACGAGTTTTTCGAGCTTCTCGAGCCACATCGTATTCATAGACGCATCTGCCCTCTCAATGCTCTTGTTTTCTTGTTTGCTTTTATTTTTATTTAGCCTTTTCCTTTTATACCTCCTTTCTGCTTCCTCAGGTGTACTGTCGCTATGGGCCGTCAATACTTCCGAGACTTCCATTGGATCCTGTTCCGAAGTTTTCCCGACAGAGATACTTCTGGTGTAAGCTCTTGTAGACTCCTTTCCCTTCTCGCCCGGAGGGGATCTAGTCAGGCTTGCCCTTCGCCTGTGTTGTTCAAGGAGTTTATCTTCCATGGCCTCTCTCATCCTTTCAGCTTCGTCCCTGTCTTCCATTTTTGTCGTTGTGTTTTTAATACTTATAAGGGGTAGCCAGCCCCTGGGTTTCTCTCAAAGCTTGTGAGATCGAGACCCTATATTCGCGTTTATCCTATTTAAGTGCACGTTCGTGCGGAACGGCCTGTTTGTACCCCCGCAGCAGGGTCTGTGCTGGTGCGGGTCCGGGCGTCCATAGCTTTCCGAGTATCTGGCCAGTGGTTACCCTCGGCTCTCTCCTCTCCTGGCTTCGGGTGGCTAGTCCCTACGCTCCCCACGCCGTTATCGGGGTTTACGGCGACGTGGGTACGCCAGGAGTCTTGGTCGCCGAGGGGCCTGCCGGCTCGTCCTTCTTCTGTCGTCTCGTCCGGTAGAATATCCATATCCAAAGCCAAGTCGTCATCGGTAAATCGAGAAAATTCCTTCTGCGTTGGCGTCCCGGGTAGCCTCCGGTCGTGGCCGAGGCCCGTCTCCGGTGGATTCCCGCGGCGTCTGCTTCCGGCGTTGCCAGCCCGGGTATACACCGGTCCTCGCCCTAATGGGCTGGTGTCCGGTTAGACCCCGCGCCGTATTGATGAGCCCGTGTATCCATGCCGCTCACACCCCTTCATAAAGCCCTTGGCCCGACAAGTCTTTCCACACCACTCCCGTCGACGGCGGTCCGCAGGTTCCGAGGTTATCCCGGGTTGTTGAAAATGGTGGGAGTGGGGGTTGTCATTGTTGGGACTAGGAAGCCCCTTCGCCATAGAGTCTTTTGGCACCACTCCCGTACAAATCGGTCCACGGGTTTCGGAGTTATAGCGTGTTTCTCCGTGAAGGGAGGGGATATCGCGGTTTTGGTGGGAGTTTTATGGGGTCTTAGTTCCACCCCACCTTTGACCAAAAGTCAAAAAAAGTGGGGGGTGGGATAGTAGGTAGGAAGTGAGCAGTACATATTCATGCGATATTTTCCTTTCGTATTATTAGGACAGCAGAAGCGAGAGAAGCTATCAGAGTTCAGAAATTTTCTAAGTCCTCAAAATCAGTTCATTTAGCGGAAATAAATCCGCACTTTCTTACCATTCTAAGCTCCTAATACACGGGTTGGCGTTTTTCGCGGTTTTAACTTTTGAAACGGGGTTGTTTGAAGATGTTATCAACAAATTTGCCTCGGGGGTAATGCCAGGCATCACCCCGCGCCATTTTCCTCGTTATCACGTGCATCTCCAGCACAGTAGGAATCATTTTGGTTGATCGAATTGGTTGCTAGTTTTGCGAGAACACAATTCTACAACCGATTTGTCTTTCTGTTCTCCTATTTCTCGAGTTTGCGTTAAGAGGGCATTTAGCCCTTAAAACGGGGTTGTTTAAAGATGTTATCAACAAATTTTCTCTGGGGTGATGCCAGGCATCACCCCGTATTTTTTCCCCGTTATCGCACGCATGCATCTCCCGCACAGTAGCACACAGCAGCCATCTTACCTTCAGTTTGGAAGATTGGAGGCACTCAAATCTTTAGTTCTGGGCCCCTTCAAGACAAGCCCCCATTCAGCGGAGCGCTAGCGGGACCAGCCCCCCGCGTCGGTTTTAACCACACTTTCTCTGAGAAGCACGCTCCGCGAACGCGTCCGACCCCAACGGCGTCTCGGGTGCTTCTGACCTAACCTAACCTAGCCTTACCTAACCTATCCTAACCTATCCTAACCTAACCTAACCTAACCTATCCTAACCTATTCTATCCTAACCTAACCTAACCTTACCTTATCTTACCTAACCTAACCTAACCTTACCTATCCTAACCTAACTTAACATTACCTAACCTAACCTACCCTAACCTTACCTAACCTAACCTAAACCAATGGTTACTGAGATACAGCACTATAAAGTTTTTGAGAAACGCCCCCCAGCCATAAGCAAAATATATACGAAAATAAAGGACCATCCGTCTGAAAATTAATTGCGAAGCGTGAAACAAACTTTTCTTCGTGGAAAACACTGGGGCCTTCGGCGGGGCGCCGCGCAGCGTACCTCACCGAAGGCTAATAACAAGTCACACTGCGCACCACCTAACCTAAACTTACCTAACCTAACCTTACCTAACCTAACCTAACCTAATCTATCCTAACCTAACCTAACCTAACCTAACCTAACCTAACCTTACCTAACCTAACCTAATCTAACCTATCATAACCTTACCTAAACTAACTTAACATAACCTAACCTAACGTAACCTTACCTTACCTAACCTAACCTAACCTAACCTAACCTAAATTAACCTTACCTAAGTTAACCTAACATAACCTAACCTAAAGTAACCTTACCTAACCTAACCTAACCTTACTTTACCTAACCTAACCTAACCTAACCTAACCTAACCTTACCCAACCCAACCCAAACCAAACCAACCCAACCCAAACCAACCCAACCCAATCCAACCCAAACCAACCCAACCCGACCCAACCCAAACCAAACCAACCCGACCCAACCCAACCCTACCCAACCGAACCCAAATCAACCCAACACACATGATTTAACATAAAGACATTTTAAAGCGAACGCGCCAGAGACTTAGTTTGCGACATTTTAATCTTTACTGTGCTGTATCTCAGTAACCGTTGGTCTTCGCCGAATGTTCTCATCAGCAATATTGTTCAGCTCGACGAGACGCGTCGAATGGTGTATAGCACATGTCGATTGGAGTTGGTCGCTAAACTAGATTTAAGCCCATTATTTTTTTCCGCTCTTCAAGGACGCAAGGGGGCTAAAACCACCACCGCAGGCTTGCCAGACTATGGGTTCCTTTCTCAGTATATTCAAAGAGACCTTCCATAACAGTTACAGACTTGTTAAAAATACTGTAAGAAATCCGTTGGTGGCTCTTGGACTATTAGATTTAATTTTATGCAGTAACCCCACAATCATTGATAATGTTAGCAAAGAGGATTGCCCTCTAATTAAGGAAGATATATTGCGATGGTATTTAGTCCTCAAATGCTTGTACTGCAATCAGAGCCCTCAAATCGGCTCTGATTGCAGTACAAGCAAATGACAAATTAAATCATTAAAGCACAGAGTTTTAATAATGCAAGCATCTGAGAAAATTCACATAAATTGCCAAATCATATTAACACTGGTATAATTCGCCAATGAAATTGATTGTAATTGAATAGACACAGAAATATGGAAGCTCAAATTCCGTGTATTGGGTTTAGCAATATAATTTTAATCGTAATATAATAGATTCGCACAAACTAAAAGCCGAATCTAAATTAAATTAAGAACTGGCACATTAGCTCAGATGGCTAAGGGTTCAGGCAATTGTTGTAGTGGTAAGCGGTTCAAATCCGCGTAGGATCCCACAGGGACCAATGGCGAATTAGTAAATAAGCTGACGTCATTATAAATACAAGGAGCAATTGTTTCTGAATAAATGATGAAAGTTGGTTAAATTTTGCTCTATCTTTAATTATCAAAATTTCATAGAAGGCATAAACGTACATAAAAATAAATAGCACCATAGTGATCAGCTCGTGTTTGTGTACCAGCACAATTGGAGGCAAGAGATTCCAGGTATTTGAGTTTTTGGCGTTCCGAGGCAGGTTCGGCAGTTGGCGAATTCCTGCGACATCAGTGAGCAGCATCGTGGGAAGGCATAGAGTGGCAGGATTTTTCCGGCAGCTCCACACATCAGGCCAGAACACAGCCCAGCATCACGAGCCGCCCGGGGAGCAAGATCTTAGCCAGAATCAGCATAAAAAGGCGGTCCCGACAAGACTACAAAGTGAGGTTAGTGGATTTTAAAATTTCGACTCGCGCGATCGGTGTGAAAATTTGAGCATACCTAAATTACGACCTGGAGAACACGAAAATCATAACAGTTCCCGTGGATGGCGAAGTGTTTTCCCAGGATTTGCAATTAAAATCGTCAGTTGGAGCCCCAGAAACAAACGAGTTTTAGCGTCCTCTTTAAAAATGCACCAATAACGATCTGGAAAACAAAAGAATACAGAGCCGCCACTTGAAGGCAATTATTAAAAATCTTACCGTAAAATTTGTTCATTTAATTGTTGATAAATCAATTTCAAACGCGAGCTGATGGTAACTCGAACTTGGTTTGATAGAATTGACATTTCAGTTTAACAACGGCACATTACGCCTACATTTCAGGTCAATCTGCCTACTTTTCAGAGGCGTACCGTAAAATTTTTAACTAGGAAAGTCAGGAACCCAACACCTGAGATTTTGAGTTTTAATTTCATGTCTCTGTTAAAAATTGAGCTAGCGAAGTTAGGAAATCAGATGAATGGATTAGATAAAGGGCAAACTACCATAAGAGTAATTCACAAATTTGGCGTACCCAACGAAATAAATTAATCAGTTAGTTTGATTTTAGCAAGTGGTAGAATTAAATCAAATATTGTGTGGTGACTCTTTTTATTTATCAAATTAATTATAAACCTACAAATATTATTGGTATAGGGTCATTGCAATATATCACCCTGCGTTAACATTTAAAATAAATATAGGTAAAAGCAACAGCAGCTCTCAAAACAATCCAAACATAGTTAATGAATACAACTTTAAAAAATGTGATTTTTTGCAACAATATGAACTTGATAATATTAATTGGGAGTCAGTATGTAGTTCACGTGATGTTAATCAATGTTTAGATATTTTCTATAACGTATTTGATAACGTTGCGCTTAAGCATTCAAATAGCCGTTTTAAATATCCAAAATGGTTCAATAAAGAAATTCTAAATAGTTTAAAGTTAAAAAATTTTTACAGAAAACACAAAATGATGCAGCAGTACAAATAAGAAAGGAAAAACTTATAAAAATTAACAGCCTATAAAAATTATATTATGGAAGTCGAGAATGCTATGGGTGATAACATTAAAAACTTTTGGACGTTTGTAAGTACTAGGAGGGGGGGGAATGACCTCAGGGGTGACACAATATACCTTGAATAACGTAAATGTTGCACATAATGAAGTTTCTGAAGCCGTTGCAAAGCATTTCTTATCGGTATATTTAGATCAACCGGCACGCTATCAAACGCCTGCGGTAAATGGCACAATCGACTCCTGCGACTCGCTTGTAATTGGTAGTATCAATCAAACAGATTTCAATGGAGCAATAAAAAGACTACGACCTAAGACATCAGCTGAGCCAGGCAAAATTCCTCCTTACATAATCAAGGCCTGTGCCTCTATATTTGAGAAACCTCTGTTGTATATTTTTAATATTATAATTAAAACCAACATCTTTCCCGATAAATGGAAAACAGTGAGATTATGTCCTGTACCAAAAACCAATAATAAATCAAAAATTGAAAAGTGTCGACCTATTGCAATTTTATCATCACCGGCTAAAATATTTGAGCATATTATCTACAAAAAAATGTTTCATCATGTACAAAATCATATAACTTCTGTACAACATGGTTTTCTACCAAAAAGGTCAACCTGTACAAATTTAACCGTATTTACAAATGACATCTATAATGCTTTTGAAAAGCGATCCCAGATTGACGTTATATATACTGAATTCATTAAACCGTTCGATAAAGTGGACCATGATATTTTACTTAGAAAGTTGTTGTCTTTTGGAATTCAAGGATCAACTCATAATTTACTTTCAAGTTACTCATAAAATAGAACTTTCTTTGTAAGCCACAATAACATTACCTCAGCCACTTATACTGCTTGTTCTGGGGTGCCGCAGGGATCGAATCTAGGCCCGCTCTTGTTCCTTCTATTGATAAACGATTTACCCTCAGTAATAAAACAATCAAATGCCTTCTTTTTGCGGACGATATGATAATTTATTCTTGTAAAAACTTATTACAAAACGCACGCGAACTGCAACATGACTTAGATAACGCATATAAATGGAGTGTAGCAAACAAATTATATTTCAACATCAACAAATGTTATGCAATAACTTTTATCAAAAAACTTCAACCATTTAATTTAAATTACACATTAAATTTATTGCAACTAACTCGTAAAAGCAATGTTAATTATCTGGGAGTTATTTTAACTACAAATTTAAATTTCGAACAACACATTTTAAAATTTGTTTCCGAACGAGACGGTGTATGGGTTTTATTATCAGAAATGCATGTGGATTCAGAAGGATTGACACTCTAAAACTTTTATATCAAACACTAGTGCATTAGAATACTGTTGTGTAGTGTGGAACCCAAGTTCTCTAGAACAGAGCAAAAAAATAGAAAAAGTCCAAAATCGGTTCTTAAGATTTTTATATTATAAAAACTTTAGCTCTTACCCACACTATTCGAATACACGAACAAATGATCTACTGCGTATGTTCAAAATAATTTCTTTAAATGATAGACGCCAGTTTTATATAACAATGATGTGTTATAAAATATGCAACAATCACATAGATTGTAGTGAACTCTTGAATTTATGCTCATTATTGGTGCCTGGTAGATTCACAAGAAGCCAAACTCTATTTGCATTATCTCTTACAACAGTGTCGCCACTCACCCCGATTATATCAATGCACAAACTTACGTATTACTATATTGCACCAGTTACAAAATGTTTAGAAGTTTAATTCTGCAATATTTGAGTAATTATAGGTAAACGTTTATGTACTCATATCCTGGGATTCTGATGGTACTTTACTGATATTGTGTGGATTCCACCCAATTATGTTAATGTATATATCTTGTTTATATGTAAGGTCCTCATGTAATAAGGCAATAACACCTGTTTAAGGATAAATAAATAAATAAATAATTTAATTTAATAGATTACTACGTCAGTCATCAACTGTTTTGATACAAAATTGCAGCATATGTGTGTGTGTGTGTGCAAGCCACCATCGAATCCCTATTGCGGCGCGGTCATTGCTGGCCCCGCTGATACGTGAGTAACATTGATAAACTAACATTCTCGAACTTTTACCCATCAAAATCAACACAAACGTTTTAAAGATGTCAATAAATAATGGAAGTGAATCAAGCAACTGTCTACTAAAACCACCGACCATCAGTTTTAATAGTGTAAACCGTGTACCTCCTACAACAGAAATGGAATATCTACCAAGAATCATCAAGCGATAGTACAAACCCCCATAAACGACCTCTTAACTTCACCCGATGTACAAAATATAAATAAACGATACTTCTTCAACGCAGATACACTTTTAACCCAAAATAAGCACTACAGTATACCATCAACGCAAGCCAACTTCTCTTAATCTATGACACCAAATAAGAGTAGTGGAACTACCCCTAGCTCTACAAAGATACCTCCAATATTTCTCCCCAACGGCACTCACTACTAAAACATTATATAAGCCATGAAAAATCGTTAAAAATGAATGCTCTAGTGCTTATAGAAGCACTCAATTAAGAATTAACCTCACCAATATTGAGGACTACAGCAAATTAAGGAATTACTACGACGACCGAAAGGTTAACTGCTACACCTATTGAAATCCCGAATATTTTAAGTAACTAACTCTATATCAATAACCGAAGAAGAAATTCGTACAAAGCTAACTAATCTGGGAACTCCGATAATTAAAGCTACCAGGTTATTAACTAATTTAAAAAATACCTATACCTCTAGTTACTATAGAATTAAACAACACAGACAAATCTAAGTACATATTTACGATAAACAGACTACTTTACTGGGTAATATCTGTTGAACCTACTGGTCTAGTATAGAGATCCTCCCCCAATGCACCAGGTGCCAACTAATTAGACATACGAAACATTATCGCCATGTAACTATTCGATTTGTCAAATGCACTGGGCAACATCATTATACTGATTGCAAGAAACCTGTTAATGAGAAACCTTCGTGCGCGAAGAACATGTTACGGCTAACTGTAAAGGCTGTAGCTACACCCGAAATCTTACTAAAAAACCTTTCTACCTACTATAAGACCTACCAATCTTAATGCATCACTAATGGGAAATATCCCTTCCAACCTTACCTATTCGCAAATAGCTCGAAACAACCTCCCCAACATCTCCAATCTTATCAAATCCAATGAAAATAAAGAATCATCTGATACATTTTCGTCAAATAGTTTCAAAAACCTACTTGAATGAATCTCTCCTTACATCGATCATATCAAAAATTTCATTCTTGCCCTAATTTCGATCCTGTTTTAAAATGGCGGCAAATAACCAATATACATAAGTTAACTCTGATGCATTGGGAATCCAAATGGACTAAAAACCCTGCGTTCCATATTTATCTCATTCTTAGCCAGGCACGGAATTGATATTGCATGTATTACAGAAGCTCACCTAACTCAAAATGAGAAATTTACGATCCCCGAATATCAAATCTTCCGGAAAGACAAAGAAACGGAAACAGGTTGGGGAGGCTCAGCCATAATCACTAAACATAACTTTGCAGTAACTACTGTAGAATTAGTCGACATACACCAACTTGAAGCTGCTGCAATTAAACTCACCCCAGTGAGTAACTCAACAATTAAAATGGTTTCTGCATACAAAACACCCAACAACTGACTGCTGATTAATGAGCTCAGGGGTATATTTGAATATATACATCCCACGCTCTTGGTGAGGTACCTCAATAGTAAAAACACCAACTGGAGTTGCTAAAGAAATAATTCTAATGGGGTTAAGCTTAATACTTTTGCTTCAAAATGTGCACTACAAATTTCTGCTCCAGATGAGTTCACATGCGATCTATACTTATTTAGAGTCGAAAAGTCCATATAAACATATGTCCTAAATGTTACCGTTAAGGAGTTATTGTTTATTTCTTAATTTATGTGGTGTTACGGTATAAAACTGTTTTTACGACACCTCGGGGTACGAGAGTGCCACAAGACTTATCACGTCCAGGAAACCACCTGCTCTGAAATTCTCAAGGTCATACTAATGGCCACGGTGGTTGTATGAACGGGACGCCGTAGGAACAAGCGAGATTAAGCCCACGTCTGGCAGAAACCCGAAAGCCAAACGGGGTTGGAGTACGTGTGTAGCTTTGGGGCTTCCTGGAGACGGCAGCTGGAGCGTTCGAACATACCTTGATGCTCACAACATTCGTCCAGGATCCGCTTTACACCAATCATACACAAGCCGCCAATCGGGCGACGACACTACAATTGCTTAAACTGAAACACAGCATTTAACATAAAGAAAATACAGCGGGAACGTTTAACAAATGGGTTTATGGTTCTTTAGACACTTAATGCAAAAAATTGTTACAATGCAATTTGCAGAAGAGGGGGGTGCGTCTTAGATATTACACAAAATGATAAGCACCTGCAAATGGCACTGTATAATGAACTTCTACGCACACTGCGCATCGACAGGGTGTGTTGAAATAAACATTAGCTATTATAAAAACTAAGCGGCTACAAATGGCACTGTATGATGACAAATCGAGCTCATTAAGTGTAAATCGTTCACTTAACGCCGCCACTGGAAGGTCAAGTTACAGCGGAAGGCTCGAGGCCTTCCTTCGGCGCGCACTCTTTTTGATTAGAGCGGAATTCTTCTAAACGCCGGGCCAGCAGCCGATGCACGCAGTCCGCGTAAATACGTATAAACAGTACAGTACCTTAGCTTCTCCTGGTGACAGTCGAAGGGCTCCAGCTGGTAATCAGACGAGTTTTCCAAGGCTACGAAACAGGGGGGGGGGGAGCTCCAAGCGTCATCGATGGTGATTTCCAGCAGATTCCTCTCTAGGAGTAAAAATGCAACCGGAATTAAAAACAAGGCACGCCGGATCACATGTGAAATTAAGCAGGGATTAGACCGCTCTCCATTTGATTACCTGCAACAGCGGTTATATGGGCCGACGGCTCATTTAAGAAGGATTTCGACGCAACACGTACAAACAACACTCAAGGGCATTGCGACCAACTCGCTCGATGTCTGAGAAGCCAATCCTCGAAAAACACCACTCCGCGCTGCCAAGCGCCGGCGCCGCCAGAACTGGACGGGAGGGGAGCGCTTCTGTGGCTCGCGCTGAACACGTGCAATAATGGAAAGGGTGACTGCAAGTATGCGGGCTCTCTCGCACTCGTAGAGCATTTCCCCCTAATCGCGTATTTAAAACTCGCTCGCGGAAGCCGGAATTCGACACCTGCACGCGTTGATTTCAAGAATTCTAGCTGAGTTTGCACAAACCATGTGAAGCGGGCATTTACAGCTTGCGCTAAAAGTAGAAGACAACGCTTGCTTACTCGACTGTCCCTAACAGTGGCTAAAATTTTAGTCCAACAGATTTTATTAAATACTTTTTTAAATACATTAACATTATTTTATTTCGAAGAAATGTTCAAAATTATCTCCATTATGTCCAATACACAAAGCCGCACGTCGCAGAAGAGATCGCTGTGTTCTTAATATGGTTGCTGGGTTATTCCTAATAATATCGGCAGCCTGCTGTATTCTTTGGCGTAATTCTTCTAGCGTGTGTAATTCAGTTGCATAAACGATCTGTTTCATATGACCCCAAAGATAAAAGTCTAATGAAGTCAGATCCGGCGAACGCGGTGGCATACTATGAGTACTCCTACTTTAATCCATCTTCTAGGCATTAAGCCAAGCTTTGACACGAAGAGATTGATGTACTGGTGTCCCATCGTGTTGATACCACATAGCACGTCTAATATTTAATGGCACATCTTCCAGTAATAAGGGTAAACAGTTTTCTAGAAAATATTCGTAATTCGTACCATTTAAACGGAGTGGCAGTTCAAATGGTCCAATCAGACGATCGTTAAGAATACCAACTATCACATTTTTAACACTAAATCTATGTTGAAAATTCTAGCGTCTTTTTAAATGAGGATTTTCTGCAGACCATTCATGAAGATTATGATAATTAGTCATACCATTTCGTGTGAAAGAAGCTTCATCGGTTCATAAAATATGCGGTAGGAGGTTTTGATTATTTTGTAACCAATTACAAAATATTAAACGAGCTTCAAAATCATTACCTAGAGCTTGAATCCTTTGATGATGATATGGATGTAAGCCAGCACTTTTTATTATTCTTCAAACTTGGTTTCTACATATTCTAGTACGTAATACAATTATTCGCACACTTAAAGACGGATCTTCTTGTAATAAATCAAGAACTTGTTCATCATCGTTTTGGGTCTACGGACAACTCTTTGGGCGACTGCATGTCTTGCATTGAAAGTGCCATGTTCCCTCAGCTGACGATGTGAATTAACGAAAACTGCACGCCTAGGTTTTCTAGAGGGGTATCCTCTACGATATTCTTGTTGTGCTGCTAAAGCATTTCCATCAAACAGCCCGTAAATATAATGAATATCTGCATATTCTTCATTGGAAAATAACATTGGCATTGTGAATCGTTTGTGAATTACGATGGGAATAAGGATACAAAAAGGAGGTAAATAACATCAGCGTCACAGCAATAAGCTGTCAGTTAACAGTTACAAATAATAATGTGTTAAAATAGTATATTATTATACTAGTTTAATAAGAGTGCCTATTATAGCATGAGTGCTCCAATGGAACGAGTGCTTATTAAACGAGTATAATATACTATTTCAGCTACTTTGCATACAAAAATAATCAAAGACTGTGAATTTTGACATTTTATAATTGTGACTGTCAGTTATCTGGAACAATGTAGGCTGTTTCAATGTTTTTCATGTGAAAATAACAATGCAAAAACAGTGTTATAATAGACTCCTTCACTCTTTGTAGCACTGATTTCGGTGTTATTATAATCATATTGTGACATCAAAGTAGATAAACGATGTTGAAATGTTTGAAAAAAAAGACACGATCATGGCAACTAGATCAGTATCTGTTGGACTAAAATGTTAGCCACATAAATTATGAAATAAACAACTCGTTAACGGTAATATTTAGGACATGTGTTTATACGGACTTTCACACCCGTATGCATAGTCGTTCGCCAGCGAGTCGCCGGCGAAACGCCGGAGTTTCCGTACGCGCCGTACGATAATTACATTGCATAGTCGCTCGCCGGTAAAACAAAGGATGCGCGTTACTATGGTTTTCGGCGGAGTGCTGACGACGCGCTGCATGCGCGAACGACTATGCAATGTTAACTCTAGTACGGCGCGTAGCGAAACTCGGGCGTTTCGCCGGCGAGTCGCTGGCGAACGACTAGGCATACGGGTGTTAGACTCTAAATAAGTTCTGGAATTCTTCTTTGAAATATAGCCGGTACGTTTTGGGACAACCTGTATAGGTCCAATTAACTACCTGATTATTAGAATTCGAGGTGTGGTTGCAATAAAAACACTAGACACTGTTAACTCATTTACAGCCGGTCTTATAAAGGTCACTAATCAGACGTTAACTTTAATTCTTTGTTAAAATAAACAAAAGCCCATCAAAATTTGTTTACTAATGAATAAAATGTCATAAGCACTAATGTTTTGATGCGCTTTTGCTTATTTTAACAGCGAATTAAAGTTAAAGTCAGATTAGTGGTCTTTATAAAACTGGCGGTTAATGTTGGGATATGCGTGTACCGACTACACAACAAGTAGTACCACGTACTCACAATATAGATGGCGTAACCACCTTGGAGAGATATTTATTTCAACACCCCTACTATCTCGAACAAGGTGTTAAACCAATTCAGGGCCGGTCCGAGAGCATTTTTCCGCATAAGCGGCATAGAGTCCCCCCCACCTCCAGATCCTGCAATAAAAGCAATCTTCGTAATGCCATTGCAGTAGTAAATATTGAACGGAGAAACAATCTATTTCTAATTAAGGCAGATTAAAAGATTTTTAAGAGGTTTTAGTAAAAGCACGAAAAACTACTTTAGTCTTTTGGCTACAATCAGAACGTGGACAAAAGATGCTTTTTAATTCTAATTAGTAAATTGAGTAAACTAGTGAGAGTAAAAATATAAAATTTGTATTTCTTAAACAGTTTATTAATGAAACTATTAATTATAAATTATTTCCATTTTCACCATGTATACAGGGCGTCTCAAAATGACAATCGGAAAACCTTCCACTCTTCATTTTCGATTTCTTTTAGCCCCTTGCATCAAACCCCAGAGGCACGGGCGTCAATTTTGAGACACCCTGTATACTGCCATTGTTCCTTTGATTAAAAAAATTACACTGGAATTTTTCTAGCCTTTAAATTTGCAAAACCTCTCAAAATAGATTCTGTATCAATTGACTTGAATGTGTCGCTGTCAATGGCTAACGTTGACAGTCCACACAATCGTTCTTGAGAAAGTGTTGACTCAAGGCACGTCTTTATCAACTTGTTTTGAAAAACTTTTTCCACCGGAGGCTACAGATATAGATAAAGTCAGGAGGAGTCGTAAACTAACAAATGTATTGGGAAAAATGTCAATAAAACTGGTTTTTATAAGAGAATGAGCTTGGTGGAGAAGTTCCAGCAGGAAGATTGGGCGCTAACATAAAAAATCCGTCGTTGAGTTCTTTCCCGTCGATGTCACATTCATCACCATCACTTAGAACAGCCTGAAGTCATGCATGCGGCTTTTAGGTTTACACCATCCCATTTTTGGTGAGGGGATGGCCCCGCCAGCAAATGCTCGCCTCTCAGGCGGCCGGCCCAGGTTCGAATACCGGCGGAATCTAGAAGGATTTTAAAAAATCGCACGTTTCCCGGCTACCACGCCAACACCTGCGCTAGCCGTTAACCCCTAAACAAGGGAACTCTTCCTCACTTTCTACGGGCCAGGCTGGCCACCTACCCGGCCTAAGGGCAAAGAGGGCTCATAGAACCACTTTGTGGTTAAAACAGGCCACTGGTCTACGATAAGAAGAAGAAGACTATCCCATTTCTGCAGACCATGACTATCGTATAGAAAGCTGAAGCTCTTACTATGATTGTCTATAAGCTCAACTCTTTCTTTATGTTTAGGTTTAGCGGCAGTGTCGCTGGAAGGGCGGGAGGGGGTGCCACCGGCTGGTGAAGCCTCGTAATTGTTGGTCCAGAAATAGTTTATTTTTCAGAAGCTTTTTCGTAAACATCATCATTAAAATTTTGTTATTGTAGGTTTGCAAAAAAATTACACAGTATTTTTCACGCTGTGGCGCCCTCCTCAGCTTGGTGCCCCAAACGGACCTGAACCAATTCTCTCGACAAAATAATCGTTTTTTGGCTTTACATAAACCTTTCGTTACGATATCTACAGTCATTTCATTCGTTGGTAAATACTTGATATTTATTTGTTTACTGCGTCTCTAATGAAATGATGCCTCACATCAATTTGTTTAGTTCTCTTATGAAAAACTGGGTTTGCAGATAATTTTTGAGCTCCCTGATTGTCGTTATATATGGTGACACTATTTTTGAAATCTATTAATTCCGATAATAATTTTTTTTTATAAATAGCCTCTTTTGACCCTTCGCTCAAGGCCATGTACTCAGCCTCTGTACTCGCTAAGGCTACTGTTTTTTGTTTGCTACTTTCCCATGCTACTGCACTACCTAAAAGTTTAAACACAAAACCTGTATAAGACTTTCTGTCTTTTTGATTACCCGCCCAGTCGGAATCCACAAATCCCTCTAATTCACAATTATTATCACTAGTAATATAACAAGTGCTATGATTATTATCGATGATATCTCTAAGTGAAACCGAGCTACTGATTTAACGAAGGACGAGTTCAATGTGCCGCTACGGTTTCAGGAATGATATCCTCGTTTATTAATCGTAACACGTGTTATATTTTAAAGATAATATAATGAATTTGAAAACAATACGTGCCTCCGACCAAAATAAGTTTATTATCGCTTCGTAACCATGTGAACTTTCAATTTCTATTGGAGCAAATGGTGCCACGTGACGTATGAATTATATTCTCTTTATAATATTTGAATGCATAATTTTTCGTGCCTTGTAAGTATCGCAGTACTCGTTTGGCACTTTTCCAAAGGATTTCTGAATAACAATTATTAAAAACTAACAGCGTAAGATATGTCTGGTCTTGTTAAAACGGCTAAATACATCAAACTACCTATCAGCCTTTGGTAAGGCAAATCTTTACCCTCTACCCCGATTTCACAATTTTCTTCCAAACAGCTTTTGCTTTCCATTAGTGTACAACAACTTTTAGACTTTAACATGTTGAATCTACTCAAAACCTGATTTACGTAATTCTCTTGATCTAAATAAATGTTATTTTCCCAATGTCGAGTAATTCTAACCCCTAAAAATTCTTTAGCTTCACCTAAATCTTTGATTTTAGACTTTGAATTCAACTGTTCTTTTAAAAACTTACTTGTACTTTCATCGTTAGCGAATATTAAAAAATCATCAACGTATAGTGCTACTTAGTGATGGGCATAACCGGACAATTTTCATAACCGAATTATTTGCATTCGAATGATATTAATAACCGAATGATTATTTGAATAATAATTCGAATAAATTTTGGCTCTCGATTCGTTTCGATTAAGTCAGCCGGTTTGCCGAGGAACCAAAACATAATATGTACGGTCGGCGCCTTAGAAATCGGGACACGTAATATGTTCTTCTAGTCTTTGGAGTTTGGAGTATTCTTGCTCCGGTTACTTCATTAATGTGAGATGGCATTTCATAATTGACAAACAATAAACAATCTGACGTAACAATTAAAACCATAATAACTGTAAAAACCCAGTTTATACACTTAAAAAATACATGCAAAATATATCATAATAGTGTCTAGTGCCCAATTTCTAAGGCGCCGACCGTACATTATGCTGTATGTATTGGAAATTAAGAGGTATTTATTAAGAAGTGTAGAAAGAAAGAAATATGCGGGACTGCTTGCTAATCGCAATGCAGCTTTTAGGCGTTCAGGTTTCAGGTCCCCAGAATTTAATAACTTGATATTTTTTATGATAGGAGGTAGGTACGCGATAACCAAATGGTGTTTTCAGTACAACCTCATTTGTTTATGAGTTATGACGTATTTATATTTACAGAATTTTGAGCACTGCGTAGGTCGCTGAGATATGGCACGTAGTACCTTTGAATAGAGGTTTTATATTCAAAGCGTAGTACGTATCAGCATGAGGTTATTTTTCATTCGAATACTTGGAACGAAAACCGAAAACATAGGTTATTTCCATAACCGCATAACCCGTTATTTTTCATTCGAATAAGCCCATCACTAGTGCTACTATTGTTAACAAATTACCTTTTCTTTTAATCTACAAACAAGGTTCAAATTTTGATTTATTATATCATAAATTTATCAACACCTCATCTACTATTTTATTCCAGGCTCTACTTGATTGTTTCAAACCGTAAACTGCTCTTTGCAACTTGTAAACTTCAGTTTCTTTTCCTTTCGGTATAAAACCCTCGGGTTGTTTCATGAATACGTTTTCCTCTAAAAACCGTTTAAGAAGGCTGTTTTTACATATAATATTTAAATCTAATTTCAGTGCTAATACCATTAATAGTCTCAATGTAGAATGTCTTACCACTGGTGAAAAAGTTTCTGTGTAATCGACACCTTCTTTCTGTGTAAAACCTTTCGCTACTAATTTGGCATTTGGAATTACAGTTTCTTCGTAAGATGTATCTTCGCTGTGATCTTCATCTGAATTGTTATTTTCTTCATTGTTCTGATCGAGAATCTTCTCTTTCTGACCTCCATCCCCTACTTGATCCAATGCGATAACTTCTCCTTGAAGATTACTTTCTTCAATAGGTACTATGTCTGTACTGATGACAACGTCTCTTTTGCTTTTGTCGTACAACGTATATCCTTTTACATTTTCACTGTAACCCACTAAACGCATTTTAATTGCCTTTTTGTCCCATTTTCTGCGCTTTTATTTGGGTATGTGTACCATCACTTCACTACCGAAAATTCGTAAATTGCTGACATCTGGTTTCTTTGATGACCACATTTCAAAAGGAGTTTTAGTTAGACCTGTAACTATCGAACTATTTCGTAAATATACTGCCTTATTTACTGCTTCTGCCCAGAACGTTTTTGCAAGTTGTGCATCAAAAAGTAAACATCTAGCTTTTTCAACTATGGTCCGGTTCATACGTTCAAGCATGCCATTTTGCCCTGGTGTGTAAGAATTTGTCTTTTGATGTACTATTTCACTTTTCTTCAAAAATAATTTAAATTTAGTGCTGCAAAATTCTCCCCCGTTATCTATTCTAAAAGCTTTAATTTTTACATCCTTTTGATTTTCTCCAAAATGCTTAAACTCTTTAAATCGTTCAAATGTTTCGTCTTTACTTTTTAAGAAATAAACAAAAGTCATGCGACCAAAATCGTCTTCAAATAATAAGAAATATTTGGAGCACCTAATGAATTGTTTTCCATGGGTCCACACAAATTTTGCAAGAACAACTTCCAATATTGCTTTTGCTCTGTTACCCTTGTGTTTAAACGGTAATCTGGTTTGTTTCTCTTCACAGTAAATCTGGGATATGGTTTTGTTGTGCTTTTCTGCGTATGCCATACCCTGAACTATACCACCTTTCATTTGTTCCAAAGATTCGTAATTTAAATGACTAAATCGCCTATGCCACAACTCTCCTGAAATTACTCTTAACGCTTTTCCGTGTGTTTTATCAAAATTTAACTTGTAAACATTACCGTGCAAATCAGCTGTTGCAACTAAAATGTTATTGCAATTGTAAAATTTGCTACCATTTTCATTGAAAACAACTCGGTTGTTATTTTTAATCAATTGGTTTACCGATAAAAGATTCGTAGTCTAAGTCCGGTACAAATTGCACTTTGTTTATCAAGCTTTCAAATATCTTGTCTTTCACTATCGTAGTTATTTCAATATCACCTGTTGACACTACTGGCATTGTCTTTTTGTTGGCAACCATTATTTCTTTTAATTCTGATTTTACCACACTTTGTAGCCAATCATTTCTCGCTGTGTTAGAAATGTATTTATTGTCTGGGCGATCTTCAAAAGAAATTACAATAAGGTACACTCAGGTGCAATAGCCGACCGCCAGCTCAGTGGTAGGAGGCGTGTAGCTCTTTAAGAAATTAAATGTCCAGCGCGTCAACAAATTTTTATAATAACGGCGAATGCACCCCGGTGTTCTAGCGAGAATTTGTAAACCCAATACCTAACGTACAATTACACTTCCTGAAAGATAGCTCCAAATACAGTAAATAACAGTATCTAAACTCAACCCTGTTCATCATATCATTCCAGAAAAATATCACAGTACAAAGCATATATAGGATTATCACAATAATTTGCATAAATCAGAATCGCATGGTTACTATAATTCAATAAATTATATACAATTAAATACTCTCAGTTCTACAATACAGTTCGGAAATACTACAAATTGCACACATTAAAATGGTTATCTAGCAGGCCACTTGGCCAGCAGACGTTTTTAGGGCTCGGTTTCGGAGGAAACGCAAACGCGGTTCCAAAGCGTTTGGGCCAATAAACTCGTACGGCCAGAGCTGGTGTCAGCGCGATCTGTACCGCGACGGCGAGATTGGTATGCCAAACCAGGAGGGAATACCCCCGTAACGGGTCCTTTCTTGTGCTCTAATTAAGCGCCTGCATCAAGAGGGAAGCGGCCCCGTAAGGTCCAACAAACGTCGGCTCGCAAACGTCTGCAGCGGTCGCCGTGGACGCGAAGAACAATCGAAAATAGCGCCTGCCTCAGAGCGGCCTTTTGATGCAAAAGTTGCTTGGCTCTCTAGCCATCGAAACCGGGCGTTAAATGCCTGGCACTACTTGCTGTGAAGGGGAAACAAAATTCCAACGATAACATACAGGGAGCTTTAGGGCGTCTAGACTACTGACCCCAGATACAATCCAGGCCACATGTGATGATTCGTGGTCGCATTCAGAATCCGCACAAAGCGTAGGAATAAACTTCCTTCTCGTGAGCTCGGGGCATCAGAAACACGAAAACGTGAAGGCTTGCATTTCACCAACAAACAATACTAACCGTAGCTTTAATAAACATCCCTCAAAGCTCTTCCCAAAAATGCTAAACCACCATGCCTGCTTGACGGCTGTAAGCGGAAAAGAACGCGCCCGAAGACCACAATCTGCGCCTAAATGATAAATGTCCATCGAGGTTATCGCGGCCAGTGGGATCCAGGTCGCGCGGGGAATACCATCTAATGAAAATTTGAACGGCGGCGTAAATGAAACGTAACTGCTGTTAAATGTACCCTGGCATCTGACTCAATGAATCGATCCGTGTTGTCAAACTTATCACATAAAAATACTGCACTAAATGAGCTTTTTTCTTCTGTATTTTTGTTCTTGCTATCTTTTGCGATATTATTCGTACACTTGTTTTTATAATGACGAACTTGTTTACATTTAAAACATTGGATATCTTTGTTTACTTTATTCGTGTCGCCCTCTCGTTTGATGTTTAAAGTTGCATTTGTTCTGTTTGTTCTTCGCTACAAAAGCACCTGCTGAACTAACACTGTCATCTACATGCATATCAAGTAACTTGGTTTTTATGGAATCTGTTGTAATTGCTATTCCGGAATGTTCGATCGCCATGAGCATGGGTTCAAACCTTTTTGGTAGACCGGCTAAATGTAAGGAACCCACTCACTCATCGTCGATGTTAACACCTGTTCTCCGTAACTTTTGTGAAGTTTCAATCACTTGGTTAACGTAAACTTCCATTGAATCACAATTTTTTGACCGCAATGATATTAATGCACGAAGTAAACTAATCTTTCTCGTGTAACCGATGTCTTCATACAACTTCTTTAATGTCTGCCATATTTCTTGAGATGTTTTTGCATCTCGAATATGCATAAATAAAGAAGGATGAACCGTTAACACTAATTTAGCCTTTGAAAAAATGTTAATAGGCGATACATTCCGAGTTATCTTATTATATTTTTCACGCTGCTTATCGAAATTTTCATAGATTTTTGAAAAAATCGTTTGGTTTGTCACCTGTCACCAGGATTAGTTTTCGTGAGTCGTGTTACCTGTGAGTGTCACATGTCACATAAACACTTGCAATTTATAAACAAAACGTCTAAATCTGCATCTTGCTCTGCTAATTTTATTATCCTAGAAACTTAATAATAATATTAAGTCAAGAAAAAGCAACAAACAAATATAATCACCGACTTACACGTTTTGTTACTAAGGCTGTATCACTAACTTCATGATCAGCAGCTGGAAAAATAATTTACAGCCATTCCAACTAAATTGCAACACTGTTTAGTTCTGTTTTATTATTACCGCGTTTAAACTAATTGTCGTACTTTAGTACTTAGCTCGCACTTAGCCCATAACGCATAACCTACTGGAATTCGAGGTGTGGTTGCAATAAAAACACTAGACACTGTTAACTCATTTAATGTTAGAATATGACTGACTTAATGTACAGCGTGTACCGACTACACAACAAGTAGTACCGCGTAGTTACAATATAGATGGCGCAACCACTTTGGAGATATATTTATTGCAACACTGATATTCTTGATATTATTGTACATAAAAATCTGATCTTACCAATAAACCAAGCGGTACTTACCGAACTCGATCCTGATAACAGTGATCACCAACCCGTAATATTCAATCTAAACTATACGCCTTACTACAATTTAAAACTTCACAAATTAATAAATGGCCTAGTTGAATGGAAGGTTTTCCGAACTAAAATAAATGATCTGCCCTAGTAATTTATCTAATGATAGCTATTAAGACAAGAATATGAGAATTACGACACGAGCCGTAGATCGTAATGAATATGAGTGTCTTAATAGCCATTAAATGTGAGTTGCATTCACCATTTTTTCTACGGCCAGTTATAAGTTATAAAAAACTATTCATGGACATAAAATTTACTTTATTATAAATGTAGATTTAGATATTGAATAAGATGTGATATTATTTTTATATATTTAGTCCATAAATTGTTTACAACATTTTTCAAACATCTTCGATTTTTGTGGCAATAAATTATTTATTTACTAGCAACAGGATATTGTTCATTTTCGCCATAGATACAAAATATGAAAAGCTACTCATAACACCTAATGGATTTTTAAAATTATTTTCCTCAATTTCATGGTAACCATGCAAATACAAACAGCGTCTTAGCAACCATACATTGATCCAATCCTTGATGTTACTTGCATATTTTTACTTTAAATGTATTTAAGTCATTTTAAAATTTCAGACTATTCTTACTAATATGTTGGTAAATAAAATATTGTATGCACCACGGGAGATATTCATGTTCTTTATCTTTGGTTGACTTACAGACCTCGAGCCAGAGGCCCTTCCCTTAATGCATAAATATCTATAACTAGCTGAAACCCGCGGCATATGCCGCATTTAAAATGTACGATGAATTTAATAACTTTTGTTGCACTAAAGAAAGTTTTAACAGCATGCTAGAAATTGGCAGTAAGGAAAAGATCCAAAAAATATATTTTCAAATTGAAAGTCTCTGGAAAGGAAACGCTTGCCTCTGGAAGGCGTCCTAATTAATACGACGTTGTTGAAACGCAGTCAAACAAAATTCCGGAAAGAATTAATGCTCTTATGAGATTATATGTGAGAATTATTTGCGCTACCGAAATAATTTTCAGCTGCCTGCAATCTGTGTTTTTTTTCAGGTTTAAGCCGTTGAGGCGTTGAGCGTCATAAAAATATAAATGCGGTAACTCAAGTTGTTAAATAACTCGATTAATTATTATTTCTGTGACATTTTAAACGGGTATTATTATTATTATTATTTCTATAATAGCAACCATAAGTAACTATTTATAATGTTTTTATGCTAGCAAGTTAATTTTCTTCTTAAATCGCTAGTGAATTAATAGAAGATTGTTATACAAGTTAAGAAAAGTGAGAATTTTCCAGCAAATGTAAAAGTTTTACGTGAGCATGGAAGAATCACGCTGTAGCCCGCGGCGCATGCCGCATTTAAAGTTTTGCGCGTTAGATAGATATACTTTATTTGTGACATTACAATTCTTTTACACACGTCTACTATGACAAATGCTACACCAAATACATACAGTATATACAGTTCACATTTAATTATACAGCCTGTTCAAAATTAAGTGTGCACTATTGCTATCTCGGTTGCTATTATAGCTACGAAGTTGGTTAAATTAGCAAAATAGTAGCATTTTTCCTGCCTATTAAAATGGTGCAAACAAAAAAACAATTGAGAGTCGGGTTTTTTACATATGCCAAAAAATGAATTTTTTTTAATGGAACCCCCTGTATATTTTGACGTCAATCGATAGCCAATCTTCTTCTGAACAAAAAACTTTTTATACCCTACTATCCTAAAGTTAATAACAATGTAGATATACTCCTGTTCAAAATTAAATGTGCACTATTGCTAACTTGTTTATTATGGGAGCTACAACGTCGGTTAAATGGGCGAAATAGTAGTATTTTTTACGTAAATTACAGAGGTAATTATAAAAAAAAACAATTGAACATTGCATTTTTGAGATATTTAGCAAAACTTTTGTTCTATTGGAACACCCTATACCTTTTAACATATTCTGAAATAACATTACATTCTCTACAAACAAGTTTAAATGAGTTGCTAGAATTTTATTTCAAAATATGTAACCGACGTTGTAGCTCCCATAATAAACAAGTTAGCAATAGTGCACATTTAATCTTAAACAGGAGTATATCTCCATTGTTATTAACTTTAGAATAGTAGGGTACAAGAAGTTTTTTATTCAGAGGAAGATTGGCTATCGATTGACGTCAAAATATACAGGGGGTTCCATTTAAAAAAAAATAATTTTTTGACATATGTCAAAAACCCGATGCTCAATTGTTTTTTTGTTTACGCCATTTTAATCGGCACGAAATATGCTACTATTTTACTAATTTAACCAACTTCGTAGCTATAATAGCAACCGAGATAGCAATAGTGCACACTTAATTTTGAACAGGCTGTATATATTTATTCCTAATTCAGTACGTAAAACATGCCTAGAGTCGGGCATTGAAATTAAAGGTTACAAATTAATTCATGTTGAATAAAGCGTTATTTATTAAAAATGTTTTTAGTGGAACTTTAAACTTTGGCATTGGAAGTTCCCTCACGTGGCCAGGCAGACAGTTAAAAAATACAGCCCCATAATAGATAAGGCCATTGCGATCCGCATTCAGTTTGTAAAAATTTGGTCTAATTTTGACTTTATTCCTAGTATTATAAGAACGAACATTCTTGTAGGTAGTAGTAAAAAGATGCATGTTACCTGTAACATAGAGTAAACAGTAATAAATGTAGATACACGGGAAAGTTAAAATACGCAATTCAATAAATTTTGCTTTTACACCACTTCTGTAGGACAAACCAGTAATGATCCTTACAGCTTTACATTGAAGTTTAAAAACACGTGAGGAGCTTGACGAGTGCCCCCAGCATATTACAGTATAACTCAGCAATGATGCAATTAGAGAATGGTAAGCTATTTCTCATAACCATATAATTAGTTGCCTTATTAAAAATATAAGTTTTTCCAGATATTTTTCGATATATTATTATCGATATGCATATTTTACGAAAGCAATGGATCCATGCAGACCCCTAGGAATTTCATGCTATTAGGATCTGTAAAACCATTTGTTTTTCATTGAGAGAAACCATGACCTATGTTTTCTGCTGGTTTAGGATCAGATCATTTGCAGTAAACCAAATTGATAAATCATTTTGTACTGCTTTTATCTCATTAAATAAAACGCTTAGATTAGAATTTGACTTTATTGCCGTAGTGTCATCTGCAAACAGCGTTATGTCGGCTTCTGGTGAGCCATTGTGCAGATCGTTGATGAAAACTAAAAATAACACGGGACCTAATATTGAGCCGTGCGGGATTTGAGGTCATTACAGCATGTGAATTGCTTTCGGTTATCTAGGTATGAACTAATCATATTCAAGCTTTCCTCCTGAAAACCTTAATATCACAATTTATTCTATAATTAACAGCTAAGTGATGTTTGGTTAAACAAATAGCAGAGAATTTATTAGCATAGCTGTTAATGAAAATATATAAATTATCAATTTTATTACGAATTGACTATACATTGTATGCAAAAACCAATGTGGTACAGCTTACAGGTTCTAGATGAAGCACGGCGAAAATTGGAACTAATGTTAGAATCTACTAATTTCCAAGTATTGTATTGACATAGTATATTACATGCCGAGGTGGGAAGTGTTTCATTACTGTCGAGAGATTAGGTAGTTTACCGAGACGCGTAGCGTCGAGGTTAAATTTATCTCGAGACAGGAATGAAACTTTTCCACCGTGGTATGTATACTATTTTATTTGCAATCATCTAATTTTAAAAATAACTACAATTGAATTCTGAATAATAGATATCTTGATGTAGCTAATATTTTTGTTACCATGAAAACAACCCACTCAATGTTTTGTTACCATGGAAACACCCCACTCTTTAGGTATGTAATATTTTTCGGGGTATGTAATAATTTCCTGGCTAGTTTCAAGTAATCATCTAGTTCCCATCTGTTGTCATGTCATGAAATTGACACATTACAATGTGATTGCGAATTAACATTTTTACATCTATCATATTGACATTAAATTGTTAACCTTATTTAAGCTAAACGACACAATAAATCGGAGGCGTACTCAACATTGTGGTATGGCGCATTTCAAAACAGAATTAACAACACACAATAGCAATAACAAAATAACAGAATTAACAAAATCAACGGCAACAGCAATTTTCACACTTTAAAACACAGATTATAATCTGTCATATGACGTTAGTCACTGCGCAAACGAAATTCCTTTACCCACCGCTACTGATTACTTGTCATTTAAAATATTGACAACTACGTACTTCTTTCCACATATTGCCAATTCAGTGAAATCAAATATTATCACAGCGCCTTTCATGGCCAACCTTGAGAGTCAATCTAGATTCTGTAAGCTGTACCCTTGTTACCGACAAATACTTGCTGTCTAAGCTGATCACCATTGTTTGAAATAAGATCTACTGCAGGGCCGCCGAAATGGGTGGGATTTGCTGCTTCTACCCGTTTATCACATCGGTCATAAGTTTCCGCTTATTAAATTTCACAACAGCATGATTTACCTGCTCGTTGCTGATAACAGTCTTGTTGTTTGATTTTGCTGGGCGAATTATTTGTCTAATTAATAATAATTATTAGAAATCTGAAATAATTTATAGGTTATGTAATATCAATCTTGGAACTCACATTTCGACTTACCTAAACAATTTCAAAGTAGATAAGCTAGCTCTCCAAATCACTGCTGTCTTCTTGGTGCAAATGAAATAAAAAGTCGGAAGTTCGTATTGCAGGGTCGTCAAAATGGATAGGATTTGCTGCTTCTACCCGTTATACTTGCGTTTTCGTTTATTCCAAGTACAAGGAACTTCTTCTGTCCACTTGCATTTATTAATGGCTTCTGCATGAAGTTTTTTGGTTTGCTGCTGTCGTCGTTCAAGTTTATCACATCGGTCATAAGTTTTCGCTTATTAACTTCCATAACAGCATGGGGGTATACATCCATGAAAGCAAGTGTATCTTCTGGCAGGTCCTGCAACAGCTCACGGTTTTGTGTATTTCTTACGTAATCTTCAAAATGTCGCTATAATAGAAAAAACAAAACAAAAATTAAATAATAACTGTTCATATAATTCATCGTTGATCAGCATACCTGAAAATCAGCCGGCTGTGAAGGGTTTACTTATTTAGAATCATCGAATGTCAGAACCTAAAAAGTACAACTCAAATAATTTACAATTAACTCGTCAAAAAAAATCTGGTGTGATACACTGACACAACTTCCGTTTACACTGATCTTATAATTAGCCAAACATGTTTGTTAGCTATTTTCTGAGGTTATGTTAGAGTATTTATTTGAGACTAGCAACCAGTGAGACAAATGTCTCATTTAATAAAACCAAAAAGACCGTTTTTCAAATAGAACGCGTATTAAATAAAAACAATAATATTTTTTTAAATATTTTATTTTCTCAAAAACCGGAAGTGTCACGTGACTGAAATTCGGTTCCTGACCTGACATGACTATTCAAAACATATAACTTTCATAACTTTTTTCTCTATCTCTTACGGTTTGGCTGCTGAAACAGCGTCCCGGACGGACCAGCGTCCCGGACAAGTCTATTATATATATGGATAGGAGCGCTAACATTAACCACGTAGTTTAACAATGCTAATAAAATGCAGGTTATGTTTATGTTTTCATTTCGCGTCATGCGCTGCAGTTTAGTTTGATTACGATACTTCTGCATATTGTTACACGCATATTTACCAGAAAATGTAGAAGTTATTAGTTATTTACCTAACAAGTTCAGGAAGGTAATTTTCCCGAATGAGCGCTTTGTTTGCAGCACGACCGAAGGGAGTGCTGCATGTAGTGCGAATTCGGGAAAATTCTTCCCGAAGGAGTTAGGTACAATGCTTTTTGTAACGAATAACTGAAAATATTTAAAAAAATAAAAAAATTATTATTTAGTGTTTTACTAATTTACTGAGTTGACAGCACAAATCACTAAACTCTTATCTACGCACCTGTTAGCTTTTGTTGACGTTTACAGCGCCTCTGGTGTTTGCAGGCGCAATTAAACCAATGAGGGACAATCCTCTGTATAATAACGGAGAACGATCCACACGTGTGTGTCCCGAAGGCCCCCTTGGAGAGGGGTGGAGCCCCGAGAGCCTCCTTAGATATGGGCGGAGCCCCGAGGGCCCCCTTGGAGATGGGCGAAGCCCGAGGGCCTCCTGGAGAGGGGCGAATTCCCGAGGGCCCCCTTGGAAACGGACCAACGTAATAGGCCAAAAACCTGGTGGTAAATTGAATAGAATAGACCGATCAATAGCGCGCGCAGCCCCGTTTATTATAAAAATTTACAAAAAACAAATTTCCCTAGTTTTTGTTGGAAAGTAAAAAACACCGCAGTGAGGGAAAAGTAAGTTTCGGCGCATCGGAAATGACCGGTAAATATGAATTTTGAAGTCATGAGTACAAAAAAAAATTACATGAAAACTCAGCGCAAAATTTTGCAGGCAATTTTCTGTATGCAACAATGCTTAATATTTTTATAAAAATTATTAAGTAAACTTTGCATAAAATTTAGCATCATTACATACAAATGTGTACAAACCTCGGTCATAGCTATGTTGTTAATAATTACAGTCGAAGATGCACTCGTAAAGTTGGATGTTGATTGTAGAGATTCGAAACGTGCAGAAAAATTTCCAGGAATAGAGGATGTAAGAATAGTATGTACTGCATTCGTATTCAATGTTCTAAAGCCTTCAGCGTTAGTTTTAATTTGCGATACTTCAAAGTGACGCTGCAGAAGATGAGAAGCGATAATATTGTAGATACAGTTTGATTTAAAACTACTTACCTCACATAACCGTGAAGCATTAGTCGGAGTCCATAATCCCGTTGTTGCAAATTTTTGGGAAATCTGAACAACGCTATTCCCTTACCTTGCTTTGTACTACAATTATCTGATGCACAGTAGACCATTATCACTGAATTAATACTTGTAGCCACTGCTAGACGACACGAGAGGCCACGCAGAAAAAATTGCAGAAATATAGTGTTAAGGACTTTATAAACTTGTGCCGCCTCGCTTGCAGTGGCGTATTTACTATGCGCATTTCCAGAACTCGAGCGGGCTTTGCCTCGCCGTTCACATAACTTCCATCTGTCCACGAGACTGCATGCGAAGGAGTCCGCACCGCGAAAGCTAATTCTTTGTAAATGTTCAAATGTTTGTGTGTTAATTTATGGCAATAAATTACTTCCTTTGCTTCCAACGTGTGTATAATTCAGTGAAGAAATAAATTCATACAGTCCATTAAATTCCAAGGCGAGCTGGCAATCAGGAATTTTCCAAATAACGGAAAACTGAGAAGGCTCCCCAACATTGGTCCTACAGAGCCAGGATTAAACCACATTAGGTCATTGCGAGTCCAATCAACAGCGACAGCATTTGACAACATTGGTCATTGGCAAGTACAAAAGCATATTCAGTTGTGTATTGCATTGCATGTAATCAACCGCAAGGAAGCAGCGTTCCATATTCGCCGCAACGCGTGGAACGAAGAGGGCACATGCGGTGCCCGTAAGAGAGGAAGCGAGAGGGCTGAGCAACGCCAGCGTTTCCCGCCCATTCGCGTGCAGCTGCAAGCCGGCAGTCTGCGGCGTCTCGTTCAGACCACAGTAACGAAAAGGAGGCACGCACCAATATCAATGTAAGCCTAATTTCCTATTTTCGCAATTCCTATGCATGAATTTGGTTTTCTATCATCTGTGTTATGCATGTGCATAATTTCAGCTGCGTATTATTGCGTAAACAAATGGTTTATGAGTCATATAAACATTTAATTGCGTGAAATGCCAAGCTATTACGTTTGTTAGCGATATCCCCTGCATGTTTCATACTGCAGTCGAAGCAGTCACAAGTGAATCATCTCGCGTTGTACCAGGGCCGTTTTCTGCGTCGTTAGCGACAAGTTTCTCGCGTCGCTATCAAGCGCTGTCTGCGTTGTAAACAAATTCCGTACCAGGGGCGTACGAGAGTTAGTTCTATCTGCTAAATTGTTTTAATTTCAACAATTATGGATCCACTTGTAAGAGTACGAGGCTCTATTAAAGGCAAGCTTACGCGTTTCGCAAATCACGTGCAATCCTTGCAAAAAATTCATGATGAAGATCAATTCTTATCTAGCGCTCAGATTATTCAATTGCAAAAAAGATTGAATGATACAGCCACCTTGTTATCAGAATATTATGCGGTTCATGAACAAATTTTAGAAAACAGTGAGGATACAGAATCTGAAATGCAGCAACAAGTTGAATTTGAAGATTCTTATTATTTTGCAATTTCACAAGCTGAATATTTGATTAATGAATACAACAAGCAGTCTGATGTTGCACCAGATCGTTCTGGATCTCCTAATGGTAGCGTGAGATCAACGCATTTAAATTGCAGTTCGCATTGCAATAATCGAGCTGTACGCCTTCCTGCCATTTCGATTCCCAAATATTCAGGGAACGTGTCAGAGTGGTTGGAGTTTCGTGAGATTTTTATTAGTTTAATTCATGAGAATCAAGCGCTAACTAATATTCAAAAGCTGCATTACTTAAAGGCTAGTTTACAGGGTGATGCAAGCCAAATTATAAAAAGTTTAGAGTTTACTGCGAGTAATTATACTCTGGCTTGGGATGCATTGTGTAATCGTTACAATGATCCAAAAATTCTGATTCATAACCACCTCAATGCTATTTTTGAACTTGAATCGTGCAGTAAGGAATCTGCAACTAAATTACGTACGATTAGCGATATGTTATTCACACATTTTACAGCAATCAAATCATTAGCTACCGAAAGCGAGCTTCTTGATGTTGTTATCATTTATGTCGTTTCTAAAAAACTGGACCCCACGACATTCCGTGAATGGGAGGTCCTTAGAAACCGGTCAAGTTCTGACCTGCCTAATCTTGATGAGTTCAAGGAATTTTTACAAAACACAGCAAATCTTCTAGAAACTTTGGAAGTAAAAAATATTAAGGTTGTACCCGAAAAGTCTTCCAAGGTACATTCGAAATCATTTGTGTCAGGTACCCCTTCGTGTCCACTTTGTAAAGGATCTCATTCCTTGTACAAATGCGATAAGTTTGTCAAGCTGTCTTCACTTGACAGAAATTCAAAGGCCAAAGAGCTCCGTGTATGCTTTAATTGCCTAACTCAGGGTCACCTTGCGAGCCTCTGTAGCTCCAAATATACGTGTAGAAAGTGCAAATCAAGGCACAAAACACTTCTTCATGAGGATAAACCTCAAAATGCTTCTTCTAGTCAACCAGGATCTGCGATGTCGGCAGAAACCCCTGTTGAACTAAACCAATCGATTTCGGCATTCTGTTCGAATGCTTTTCAGGTACTCTTACCTACGGCTACCGCTAAACTCATCGCTGATGATGGTACGCCTCATGTTGTGCGAATCCTGCTGGATTCCGGTTCCCAATCGAACTTCATACGTTCAGATCTGTGTAAAAGGTTGAAGCTTCCAACTCGCGAAGTCAACGTTACTGTTTCTGGCTTAAGTAAAGCCACTTCTCAAATCAAGGCTAGGTGTGATATCAAGCTGCAAGCCCCTCACGCCTCATACAGTATTGGTCTATCCTGTCTTGTTCTCGATGAGACTACAGGTGCAACCCCAAGTTTTCGTGTCTAGCGAAACAGCTTCAAGGTTCCTGATAACATCAAGTTATCAGATCTGTCCTACGACCAACCGGGCACCATCGACATTCTGATTGGTTCGCCCATTTTCTGGCAGCTCCTTTGTATTGGACAAATTGGTCTAGGCCCAAATCTTCCCATCCTCCAAAAAACTCGTTTTGGTTGGATTGTTTCTGGCCCTACAGGCCCCCCTTCTGCGTACCCTGTACAGTGCAATCTTGGCACGATTGCTAGGTTTTGGCAACTCGAACATTACCCAGAGGAAAAGGTTCGCACAAATGAAGAGAACGCCTGTGAGGCACATTTCGTGCAAAATACGCAACGAGAAGCGAATGGTCGATTCGTTGTCTCTATCCCTCTCAAGGAACCTGTAGAGGTAATGGGTGATTCATTGCAAATCGCTCAGAAAAGATTCTTATCAGTAGAGAATATTTCAGATTCTGCAAGTAGTAAGGCTACCACGCGTAGCATCTTGCCTGAAATATCCCAGATTTCAGATTCTACAAGTAGTAAGGCTACCAATCGTAGCAGCTTGTCTGAAATTTCCCAGATAGTTGACCCGCTGGGTCTGTCAAGCCTTTGGTGGCACGGTCCCACCTGGCTAAGCGAAAGTGAGGCATCTTGGCCTACTTCCATGTTCAATATTTCAGATTCTACAAGTGGTAAGGCTACCAACCGTAGCAGCTTGTCTGAAATATCCCATATTTCAAATTCTACAAGTAGTAAGGCTACCAAGCGTAGCATCTTGTCTGAAAGATCGCAGATATTTGACCCGCTGGGTCTGTTAAGCCTTTGGTGGCATGGTCCCACCTGGCTAAGCGAAGGCGAGGCATCTTGGCCTGCTTCCAAACATGTTCGTGCTGAGCTTCCAGAATTCAAAAAAGAAGTTCAGAGTCTTCCTGTAACCTCTGTTGAACCATTTCCGTTCAATCAGTATTCAAGCTTCGCTCGCTTACAACGAGTTACAGCTTATTGTTTTGTCACAAAGGCAGTGCACCTTGAATTGGTCGCTGATCTTTCTACTGAAACCTTCTTAATGTCTTTTCGCCGGTTGGTGGCTCGTCGAGGCAAACCGCTCCATGTCTATTCTGACAATGGCACTAACTTTGTAGGCGCTAATTCCGAGTTAATCGAATTAGGCAATTTTCTCGCGGAGCAAAACCCTTCTATTTCCGAATCAGTCGCGAGCGACGGAGTAGCTTGGCATTTTATACCCGCGCGCAGTCCCCACTTTGGCGGATTGTGTGAGGCCGGAATTAAGTCCTCCAAACATCACATACGGCGCGTTATAGGTAACGCTAGTCTAAATTACGATGAATTTTGCACTTTGCTGGCACAGGTGGAAGCGACCTTAAACTCCCGACCCCTGTCTCCTTTGTCCTCTGATCCAAACGACATTCAGCCTTTGACTCCTGCTCATTTCCTGATTGGTCGTCCGTTGGTGTCACTGCCTGATCCCAACGTTACTGAGATAGTCGAGTCCCGGCTGTCTAAATACCAGAGAATACAACAACTTCACCAGAATGTGTGGAAGAGATGGAGTAAAGAGTACATCTCAGAACTCCAACAGCGCACCAAATGGCGCACACGCATCTTTCGGACCTCCAGCCTGGTTCCATGGTCCTCATCAAGGATGACAATCTACCCCCTCTGAAGTGGAGGTTAGGCCGGGTCACCGAGCTGCACCCTGGCCTTGACGGCGTTACGCGTGTGGCGTCAGTGAACACTGTGTCAGGAATAGTGAAACGATCCTTCGCCAAATTGTGCCCGCTACCTAGTGTTGTGAACTAGTGCGTTAGCGTTCAGCGCAGTGTTCGTAAGGCCTTTTGGCTCCCCATTGTTCGGGTTTTCTTGTACTCGATTAAGATCCATGTACTATTATGCTTTGTATATATGTGTGTTCATGTTACATGTTTTACTCTAGCTGTTACATGTCAACTCTGTACTGTTTTATTTGAAAGGTTACCCTTTCCAAGGCGGGCGGTATGTTAAGGACTTTATAAACTTGTGCCGCCTCGCTTGCAGTGGCGTATTTACTATGCGCATTTCCAGAACTCGAGCGGGCTTTGCCTCGCCGTTCACTTAACTTCCATCTGTCCACGAGACTGCATGCGAAGGAGTCCGCACCGCGAAAGCTAATTCTTTGTAAATGTTCAAATGTTTGTGTGTTAATTTATGGCAATAAATTACTTCCTTTGCTTCCAACGTGTGTATAATTCAGTGAAGAAATAAATTCATACAGTCCATTAAATTCCAAGGCGAGCTGGCAATCAAGAATTTTCCAAATAACGGAAAACTGAGAAGGCTCCCCAACATATAGGTTATGTAACGTAAATATCGGAGACACACCTTAAAACTTTTGAATAAATAGATATATATAATAAATATTTATTCAAAGCTTAAAACCACGAGCGTCTCGTGGCAGAACTGATCTTGGCTGCGAGGCAGTCGTGACATCTATACTGCGGTGACGTAGACCGATCTTAGCCGTTGACATTTAGAAGTGAGGATAAAGTTTCGAATTTTATTATTTATATTAATGAATTAATCTCAAATAATGGACGAAGATATTATTTGCTAGGAGTGTGATACTAAATTTACCCAGAAGAAGAATCTATACGCTCATATAAGAAGAAAGCACAATAAGGATCCTGTTACACTCAAAGTTGTTGTAGTCCAGTCAAATGGTAATTCGAGTTGGAAAGTTCTGGTGTAATTGGTTTTAGTGGCTTAATTTATGTTTTTTGGGGTGCTGAACACGTTGTCCAACAACATTTTTTTCGGAAAATATGAGAAATCATAAAAAAACCACTAAAAATCACAGTTTTTTTAGTTATTGGCTTATAACTTGCAAAGTAAGTTCTTTACGCAAAGGATGACCATATATTAAAATAAAGACGAGAAATTTTTCTACAATTCATGTTGGTATCATTTTTTTGTACGACATATGGTTTCCGCGCTAAGAGACGTTGAAAAACTGCCGAAAATTAGTAGATTTTGGAAAAAGCAAAAAACACTTTTTACAGCCTTTCCGTTCACAGCACTAAAACTAAGCATTTCTCTGTAAATATTAATAAAATTCTGTACAATTTATGTGTAAATATTTTTTTCGGACTTTTTTCAATAGTTATGAGAAAAGCAATGACGAATGCATGAAGTAGTCAGTCGCCTCCTTATTGGAGGCATATACTTAAATATATACGTCTGCGCAGATATGTAAAACGTTAACCTTAGGTTATATAGGTGCAACAAAAAGATAAACAGCGATTCATGGTTGATTAATATGAAAACTGTGTAATGTTAATCAATATAATAAAATAGGTATGTGACGTATTGAGCTAGCGGACTATCTTGAACAGATATTGCTGCTGATTGTTAGTACCATGATAACTGTTTAAAAAATATGTACATTGGTAAGCCCAAGGTTGATGTGAAAAACAAGGTTGGCCCTTATGCTAAAGAAATTGGGAGAACATTTTTACTTTTATGGAAAACAGTGATGAGGAATGTCATTTTTCATATGACCAGTTAATAGCTCAGACAGAGGGTGAATACATTCCCCAATGAAAAACAGTAATAAACCATCTACTGGAGAGATATGGGGAGGAAGGGAGGATGTAATCATATCAAAGATTAAACAGAATACGATCGTATGTTTCAAACATACTGGCCAGATGCGTGGTACACCGAAAAACGTCTTCGATTAGTTGAAACAGCGGCTGTTGAAGAGATAAGATCTGTAGCGTATGTCGTGAATGATTATCCCCCTCCAGATTCTTTCTTGCACGAAAATGAAAGCCTTGTTTCTGAGGTTCTCAAACTTTTCTTTGAAATGCTGATACTGAAGAAGGACCGTGAGGACAGTAATAAATGAAAAAAAAGTTTTAGCCATTTCAGTGTTATTAGCGTTGTCAGACCTAGTTCTTTGCCTTACAAATTGGACTATGAGCTTTTTTTTATAAGAAGTATGGGTCACGAAAACTAATTGATATTATGTCAGCCTTGGGACTTTGCATCTCTTATTCTGAAGCTGTTCGTTTGGAAGTGTCAGTAATCATGAGACCATCTTTACAAATAGACTCCACAGCTTTCCATCAATCCGTTCATGACAACACGAATTTTAACACTCGTACACTGGATGGGTATAATACCTTTCATGCAATGGGGTGTATACATTTGATAATCCCAAGAAATGCTATTGCTCCTGATCAGAGAATTGTCCTCCGAGTGAAGAAAATACTACCAGCTCAACTAGTTGGCGAGATGGGTGCTGTTTCCTTGAAAATTTTTGAGAAAGCATGTTCTCCTGGCTTGAAGGATTTCGAAAAGTTTTTTGTTTCATCCGATACTATCACACCCTGTTTGGCCGACCTAATTTGGCTTTACAGCAAGTGGAAAGATGTGCCCAGCATTCCAGGATGGAGTGGTTTCATGGAGCAAACCACAAGTGGTTTCCTTTGTGACACAACCTTTGTTGCTTGCGTGCCATTTATTAATGCTCCACCGAACGATTCAACAGTATATATACAGCTTTACTCACTTCCGTAGAACAATGAAAATCTATGAATCAGCAAGCATCTGTGAACACTTTCGATCAGCCGAGGCTGGCTTGGGAATGAAGAAGATCCTGAACAATGGGGTTGGAAGAAAACCACAGATGGTCTGGAGCCAGTAACCACGCTGAAACCACCAGCACATCAAGCCGTTTTGAAACTTATTTCTTGCAAATGCAAGAAGACCTGTCAGAAAAACTGTGGATGAAAAAAGCAGGCCTCAAGTGCTCCAATATGTGTGTGAACTGCGAAACCAGTTGCAATAACATGCCTCTTACTGAAATCGAAGAATACGGGGGTGACCCGGAACTTCCTGAAGTACTTGAAGGTAACTATGCATAAATAATTCTATTTCACCTTTATTTTTTCACTTATTCACTTTTATTTATGTGTTCAAAATATGTATCCTACTAAAACTATTCAATGTTCAAACAATTAAAACTAAGTCATTAATTATATTTAATTTATTTTTTTAGATGTAGAAGAACTGGAAGGCATCCCTGCAGAAATCATGGAATCTTTGACCAAGAGGGATTGGTTTGACTGACGTGTCAATAATCATTTAATAATAAGCGTTTTATAAAATACCTACCTATATACCCATGTTATTATATTTATGTATTGTTTAACATTGCACAGTTTTCATATTAATCAACCATGAATCGCTGTTTTTTCTTTTTGTTGCACCTATATAACCTAATCGATTTTTGTTGCACCTATATAACCTAAGGTTAACGTTTTACATATCTGCGCAGACATATAATTGTGCATTTAAGTATATGCCTTCAATAAGGAGGCGACTGACTACTTCATGCATTCGTCATTGCTTTTCTAATAACTATTGAAGGTCCGAAAAAATTATTTACACATAAATTGTACTGAATTTTATCTGCTATTTCAAAGTATAGGATAATGTTTACAGAGAAATGCTTAGTTTTAGTGATATGAACGGAAAGGCTGCAAAAAATATGGTTTTTTGCTATTTTCCAAAATAAACTGATTTTCGGCAGTTTTTCAACGCCTCTTAGCGTGGAAACCATATGTTGTACAAAAAAATGATGCGAACATGAATTGTAGGAAATTTTCTCGTCTTTATTTTAATATAGAATCATCTTTTGCGTAAAAAGCTTACTTTGCAAGTTAGAAGCCAAAAACCAAAAAAAAACTGTGATTTTTAGTGGTTTTTTTATGATTTCTCATATTTGCCGAAAAAAATTTTGTTAGACAACTTCAGATTCGTGTTCAGCACCCTAAAAAACATAAAGTAAGTCACTCAAAACAATTACACCAGAACTTTCCACTTTAAGCTCCTTTTGAACACCATTTTACTGGACTATTGAGGAAATTTGTGATACTTATATGTGGTAAACAGTTTGTCAATAAATCTAATTTGATTCGTCATCGGCAGCAAGTCTATGGAGATACTGCTGCAAAGGTAGATAATACCCGAAATTTCAGAATTAAATGCCCACTCAAGATTTCAGAAATTATGCTGACCTGCGAAACCACACACAAGTGTACATAAAGTGAAAATTGAGTATAATGAATTAGATCGTGAATCTTTTTCAGGTACGTCATTAATATCATTTGATATAATATAGTCATTCATGATACATGCTTTCCAACATTTCACCAGTGGAAAGACCAAATTGAAGGACGCACTTTGTCATCGTACGTACTTCACACTGCATCTAAATTGCTGGCTGATGGCAGTAAGAAACAATATTACAACTGTCATCGCTCCTATGACTACGTACAAAAAGGAAATGGTTTAAGACATAGGTATAAAAAGTATTGGAACAAATAAAATTGGGAAAGCATGTCCTTCAAGGATTGAAGTTTTGATTAAAAGCAGCGAGGAACCTGTTTCGGTGAAGTTTTGGATGACCCTTGTGTTTTTTGGACTATAGATCTGCTAACCAGTTAAAAGTTTCAAAATTATAAGGAAATATGTAGAAGGATTGTAATTGGCCTCGGATTCTGCATTTTTGCCCAAAGCAGTGGGTATTAAATAAATAGTCGTGTTTATTTGATTGTGCATTATGTTTTATATTAGTTACAATGAGAGGGCAGCATATTGTAGAACCTAAAAACCATGGCACAACTTAAGGAAAAGCTGAGGTTGAAAAGCCTGGAAAATAATAGGAATGGCCAGTACCCACCCGCAGTTTTGAAACACGACAGAAAGCAGTCTAGAAACTAATCCACGGCCACAGGTGCCAAAGAATAATAAGTACAGGTAGTAGGTAGGTATTATTTAGGTATTTTAAAAAAGTTTACGCACCGATGGAAGGATAAATCTTCATAAAAAGGACTATAAGAAATAGAATAAAGAATACAAGTCCTCATTTTGATTATAAATATTAATTGAGCTCTATTATTCCAATAAACTACGTGAATTACGAGTTTGGCGTAATTTGACCTTTGAATGACACTTCAAAACAAAGCACTTGAAATTCGTGCGACTTACGGCTAACTATTAAAAAGAAATAACAAATAAATTAAATGCGTGGCAGAATGAAATGGAGAGATGTACGAAATTCATTGATATGTTTTCTAAGCAAGAACATACGTTTACCGCGCATGGCTGTATCTTGTTTAATATATCTATGCTTTTAAGTCGAAACAGTACCCTCTAGAGGGTATTGGCTAAAGTATACGATTGTTTTCATATTATTTGTCGTTTATTAGCTATTTTCTGAGGTTAGGTTAAAGTATTTATCTTAGAGACCCTGTATGTAGTTATATACAGGGACTCTAATCTATCTTAGATAGGAGCGCCAACATTAAACACTTGGTTAAACAATGCTAATAGAATGCAGGTTAAGTTTATGTTTACATTTCGCGTCATGCGCTGCAGTTTAGTGTGGTTACCATACTTCTGCGCATTTTTATACGCATATTTACCAGAAACTTTAGTAGTAAGTAAATTTTGCATAAAATTTAGAGTCGTGTCATACAGGCTTTAGTCTGACGATGTGTCCGGCCCAGCTCCATCTCAGTTTGCACATTCTTTCGACTACGTCTGTCACTTTGGACCGTCTGCAAATATCCCCATTTGTTATTTCATAGTCCAGGTTTCTGTGCCATAGGTGAGTACAGGCAGCACATACTGGTCAAATGTTCTCAGCTTTAATGTGTTTGGCGGGTCTGAATTTAGGATACCGAGAAGTCTGCCAAAAGCTAATCATGCCAGTGATATCCTTCTAGAGAGATATGCCTTGAGGTTATCTTTTGATATTGTCATTTTCTAGCCTAAGTATACGTATGATTAGGTTGTTCTTATTTGTAAGTTGTTAATTTGTATTGTTATATCCTCATCTGCAATATTTTCATTGGCCATGAACTTTGTTTTTGAGGTGTTTATTTCAAGTCTCATTTGCTTGGATTCTTGATACAGCTTTGTCAGCATTTCTTCCAGTTCTTCTCTATTAGACGTTATCAAAACCACATACTCAGCAACATGCAGGTGACTTAGATATTTTGTTGTTTTTTTATGGAGTGTTACCTGGAATGATGTTTTTTTTTGTAAATGTTTTGGATAAGGGTTGTGTATTTATTATCTATTCGGCAGTTACCTAGTTCGAGCATTTAGGACTGACCAGGTTTCCATCGAGTCAAAAGCCTTTTCATAATCGACTAGGGTTATCCTCAGGGAAATGTTATATTCGTTAGATTTTTCTATTAACGTTCTTACAACTTGAATATGGTCTAGAGTGCTGAAACCTCTCCTGAAACCAGCCTGTTCTCGTGGCTGGTAATTGTCTAGTTTTGTTGATAGTCTTTCTGTTATAATTTTGGTGAATAGCTTATGAAGTGTTGATAACAGGTTTATTGGCCTGTACCTACCTAATTATCTAATTTTCTTTGTCTCCTTTCTTATATAGTAGGATCATAATTTCATTATCCCAGTCTGCCGAGGTATCTATATTATCCTCCTAGTTGTAACATTTCATTTAATACCATCTTCTCCTTCCGCTTTTGTCGATTTGTTCAAGGAATTAGTAATTCCTTCTTTGGTTATGGTTGGGATCTTTTCTGAACCTACGTTTTATACTTGTTTTCTCTCTTTCTCTCTTTTTCCCGGAGGAGGTGTTTCTTTACTTCTATACAGATTTTTATGGTAAGTAGTTCTCAGTTATTCTCTTTATTTCATTTATGTGTGATATCGTCTCATTATTTTCGTTAGTTATTTTTACTATTTGTGTCCTTCCTCCTCTTATTGTTTTTGCAAGATGTTATAAATTTTTCCATTTTCTAGTGTTTTTAAGATTTGTTGGTGCTTGTAATTTCTTAAGTCATTCCTAATTTTCTTCCTTATTGTTTTATTGATTTCCTTGAGATCTACGTTTTAGTTATTAGTTGATTCACTCTCATCTTCTTCCTTTTCTGTATTAAGTTAACAGTTTGCTTCTAAGGTTTCCTTGTCATAAATTTTTCTGCAGTTTTCAAGATATGTTGGGATACTTGCTTATTTATTTGCAGGTTAACATGTAGCTTGTGAAATCGCAGACAAACCATTAAGATAAATAGAAAGAGTTATATTATACCTTTAATTACAATAAAATTAAAGATTATACGCTCGCGCCGCGGGCGAGATTTTTTATGGCGATTTTATTTTTATTAATATAACCGACTTACGGTGAAGTTAATGTTAGTCGTTAGACATTATTACAAAATTAGCGTAAGCTGGAGAAATTATAACAAAACCCGGAGCCCGGAGATCTGCGATAAACCTGAGAGGTGGACACCCCAGTAAAACTCCATTACACAAATACATGTACAATGACAGAAACAGGAGAATATTTAATTTTGATTTTAGAAATTTTCAACAGTTGCAAGTGGTAGCACTGACTTCATTAGTTGATGGTTTTTCAACCGAGAACAACTGTAATTTATTTTTTAATCAATTTGTCGTTTTCGTCTAGTGTCTGATGAAAGGACAGTCATCATCTCTCTGACAACGTTGACGTAAATTGCTATATTTAATTGCACTTGAGTGTCGCCTTCAACAAAGCCCTTCTGAAACTTAGGTTAAGTATCATTCATTTGAACGTGAATAGTTATTAAATATTATTCTTTACTTTACAGATAGTTTAAAGAGCCGCGATATTGAAGTAGTTCCAGAACATTCCACCTTTCTCCTCCAGACTTCTCCTTGTTTATATTCAAGGTAAATTGCAATCGGTCAATATTAGAAGCAAAACGGTTGCTACTTTTATGTGCGGTTTATACAGCTTTCTTTATCCTAACCCTGGTATAAGCCACAGTCTTGACTTAGCTCTACTCTTAAGAGGAAAAACAGGTGATTATACAGGTAATTTAAAATTACAACTATAATTTAGACAAAATTGGAAAATAACTATTTAATAGTATATTGTTCATCGAGCGGTAACGTAGACAATAACTCATGTGGCACAAGCCGCAGGCGATTGCTGTAATTATCCAAGTGAGTTATTGCAATTACAACAGGCTGAATACTATAGTTTATCCACACCTGTAACAGTTTTCTGTAAATTGAAACGCCATTAAATTAAAATATAATTGTATTTATTTGAGACATTAGTATTTCTTAATCATTATTTTTGTCGTATGTTATGTCTGTATGTATGTGTTATTTGTAACCTCTTACCTACCAGTGGAGACGCTGGTGTTTTATACGCTAGCATCAATATAATTAATTGTAAAATGTGAGTAATTGTGATCTGCATGGAAAGTGTAGAATTATGTAAGGTTATGGCGAGTTATGGTTCCGTTTTTTACTTCCTTTTACTACTATAAAGGAAGTATTGGATTCACCCCAAAAATTCGAAATTGAGTTTTCAACAGATCTTCACGTTTTAGAGTCCCCTGATCCCAAAAAACATATTTTTTTTCATTGGTCTGTCTGTCTGTCTGTCTGTCTGTGTGTCTGTCTGTGAACAGAATATCTCAAAAACGAAAAGAGGTATGGCATTGAAACTTCATATATAAGTTTTGTGTACTATGTAGATGAGACAGCAAGCTTTTGAAGAAAATCGCATAACCGGAAGTAGGTGTTTACTCTTGTGATTTTTCAGTTTTTTTCGTTTTTTTCAAAAACGGCTCTAACGATTTTTTTTAAATTTTACATTTTTCTTACATTTTTAATGTGTATTGATGTGAGATAGGTGATTTTCCAGTTGAATACTTCTAAAGTGGGTTTCTTTTGTTTTTTTTAATATTTTTTTTATTAACTCCTATTTTAAATAAAACACCCGGTATATTATTACATTTTTGAATTCACCTTAAAATTTTAGAGAAAATTTGTCTCTTCAACTAACACTCGATTTTGTACCGTTTTTGTAGAATTTGTAATTTTTGAAAATTTTTAACAAATGGTTAAAAATTAAAAATGAAATTTTTGACTAATTATAAAATCACTGTAAAAGGAAGTTGTGTGAGTGTATCACACCAGATTTTTTATGTTATGTTGTATTTTCATGTATGTCAACGATTGGTTTACAAATAGCTTTCAAGTTCTGTAAATAATTATGGCAGGCGCGTTTTATATAAATAGTATTCTCTGGCTATAAAAACTATTTTCTTGCCATTTTTTTTCACGATTCGTCTGACAAATATGGCACGTGATGATACTTTGTGGAACTACTAGGCTACTAAACTGAAACAATAATTGTTAATAATAGAAAAAGGTTTTATTTCAAAAAATATTTGTTAGCGCTTCAAAGGCTTAAATAATTTACATCAATATTCTATATTTGATCCAATAAAACATGTTGAAATTCCATTGGGCGACGAAAGGGAAGAATCAGGTTAATAATAATCAGACGTGAGTGATATCGGCGATATTCCCATGGGCGTCGTTGCAGCTAAGCGAACATTGATGAACCACTGAATTCTGAAGAATAGAATTATGAAAATGATTTGCCGTTGTCTACGTGTTTTGATTGATCAAATAAAGAATCATTTACCCGATAGTGTAGAAACACTAGTAGGCCTTTCACAACTTAGGAATACTAAATCCTCGATGTCATGGAATAAATTTGACTGGGTTTTAGGTCATATAAGTTTAAACAATGTTGTGTTAGTTTAATTTCTATTTTTAATGCCGTTTGTGGGAATTAGTTGGTTCTCCTTCATTTCGGGCTAAGGCGGCACTGCTCATATGGTTCTGTAAGTTTTAGTGCATGGTGCGACCCTAAATAGCGGCGCCGTAAAGTTCGCTGAGTTGGCATCGAAGAAGTACTCCAAAAATATGTGAACGACTTTCGCTGATGAGAAGCTGTGGCGTCAAATTTTATCCTTGGGAGGGATGAATCTTGATAGCAGGATCTTGACACCATTCTAATCTTGGTATTCGTATGTGGATTGTTGGAGCCGGCGTTTCGCCAATGAGACGGCAAGCTCGGGGCTTCGGCCACCTTTAGCTGGGCCGTCGCTTCCGATCGTTGGATATTAGTTACGTCCGAGGCATTTGAATGATAAATCTCTATTTCGTGGTACGGCGGACGATAGTTAAGTAAAAAATCTGAAACTCCTTTATCATGAAGTAATCCTTTAACTGCGGTTAACAGCCAGATCAACCTTGGAGGTTTCTTAATAATTAACAACAACTAAAGGTAAATCTCGTAACAAATTTTGTTAATAAGTTACCTTCCAATCACATTTTCCAGATATAGCAGCTAGTTGTCTTCACCGATGCGCACTTTTCAAGACAATTTAGTGTCGACCCAGTTTACGTCCTTGCCTAACAACATTCTCAAAGTCCAGATTCATACCCCTTCGTCGAGATGTGTAAACAACGCCGGACGCAACAAGGGTAAGTTTTGCAGTTAACCAGGAACACCGTGCCACCAGCTGAAGATAGATGTATTGTACTTGCTTTAATTAAATACGGTGCCACGGAAACTGTATTTAACTACAGGGTGTTTCAAACATTTTGTTTCTGCGTTCAGTTCTTTCAGCTCCGTGCGATAGCTAACGCAGATCATTAGCCTCTTTCGTGTTTACAAGAATTAGATACTCTAGCATTGGCTTGATGAAATTACTTTATATAGCTTGTATATATGATGACGTCCTCTAGAAGTCAAGATTAAATTAACTGCATCTCTGTCATTTTACCTGTTTAAGTTATTCAGTATAAAGCTGTCTAAAGGTACCACCTTTTTTTATTGTGTACTGTGTTAATTAATTTAAATCAGCTGGTAGAAACGTGTCGAGAATCAGCAGAAGTAGGTTCCCATTGGCGAAGGGCTAGTTCACATATCATCCCGGAAAAGTATTGTGGTGATCCCATTCCCTTTGTTAAATTCTGAAGGGTTTAATGCGGATTAAGTTAGTACTTACGGCACTCTAGACAAATAATTAGCTCCCTTTGATATACCGTTGTTAGCGCCAATTCTTGTTAAGTATAATCTTTTTAATACACTCAAATATCGCAGCGCTACGAGAGTATATTTGATGGCCCGCCAACTAAACTCAGTGAAGACGGCGTGCAGTTCTTTAAATGATGCAACTACCAAATATAATGAGCGCCAACAAGTTTTTCCATTACAACAAATATACTCAGGTAGGTCAAGAACTTATAAACTCGCAGCAATATCACAATATATGAAATACAAAAGGTAGCAGTAACGAAATCAGACAATAGATGGTGTAAACGGTGCATTAGATTTATTAAACAATGCTGCAAGTAACCAGTACAGAAATTCTATAATTTTTGATTAGGCGTTACTTACTCCCAATTAACGCTAACATAGCAGTGATTAGCCTAATTCAATACAAAATTTAAGATTAAACCAGTAACATATACAATTACATACTAAGTATAGATGGAGTTTCTTTCATATTGCCCGCTGTACGGATATTACTACAACAGATCATTAGGTCGTACGCTGCTTATCTGAGACAATCACACTTTTGCAGGAGACGAATCAAATAGCCTCCAAACGGGGTCAAAGGTACTGCTGCAGGTACGCCAGAAAATGCCTTCAGAAAACCACTCAGGCGACTAGGCCCAAAATCTAAGGCTTCCAGAAGCAGAGAAAATCTCGAAATTTTGAAGAAATTGCCAAAGTTTTTATAGCTCTCGGATGACGTCTGGAGAGAATGCGTTTTCTCAAGCAAAATCACTGATACTTTGCTCCCGGCTGACGTTGCCGGACGAAATTGAGTTAAATTTATTACGTCACCAAAATGGAAATACAAGTAATTGATTTACCCTGTAATACAGGCGATTAATCAGAGCGGCTAGTAATCCTGTGATAAATCAACCGTCTCAAGGACGCGAAAGTGTTTGACCACCCACATAAGTGCCCAATCCGTATACAAGCGAAGCTTCCACAAATAATATTTCAAAATATTCGAAGGCAGGGCTAAATGTGGAGCACAATCACAGAAATTCTGCAGCCATGACGCCACTTTTTGCAAAAGAAAAACAACCGGAAACAAGACGAGCCACTTGAAACAGCTGCTGAAGTCTGCTGGTAAAGCAGATTACCTCATAATCGCTAAAGCTGCTTCCGCACGACGACCGCGTTCAAATAAAGAAGTTTTTACACGGACAAAAATTCTAATGTTAATTACACTTTTTACAGGTAACACTATCCCACATTTTTGTCGTGACTGTATCCAGCTGTATAGTCCTTGTTACATAACGCTGAGGCGTTTAAAAAATTATTTTTGTTACCCTCTACAACACTTGCTTGAAACTAGAGTGCTTTCCCAACAGTTGGGAGCATTCTAATATGCTAATGCTCTAAAAGCCAAGATCCAATCAAACTGTAGCTCTCATCGCCCCATAAACTTACTGCCACCCTTAGAAAATATTCTCGGAGGAGCAATCTTCAGACGGTTAAATAAATTATTAGTTGAACATAAGATTGTGCTATCCAATCATTTCATACTTCATGCAGGCCTCTCCGCAGTTCAAGTACAAATATGGTCGAAATATTGCAGCGCTGGTATAAAAACTAGATGGTAGCAATATTTCTGAATATCATGCAATCCTTTGGTAAAATTTAACTGGAAGAATTAAAATACAAATTGTTCCCTAATAGTTGCTATTACCTTGTCATTCCAGGAAACATATATTTTGTAGTACGAATAAACAGTGCCATCTCAGACATAAAGTACATCAATGCAGGGGTGTCCCAAGGAAGCATTCTAGGGCCAACAATAGTCAACATCTTATGTACGATATTCCTATTGCCCAAATAAGCAAAATGGCACTGTTTTCAAGCATCACAAAAGTGTTGACAATTTTCACCCTCCGACATATACAGAATTACTTGAATATCCTCCTATATGAAACAATGTATAGGATATGATGTAGAGAACACACGACCAATGCAGAAGTCCTTTAATAGGTAGAAGAGTACAAGTCCTAGCTTCCGTTAAAAGAAGAAATTTGAATATCTTGCCACATCATGCTTAATTCGAAAAGGTATGGATTGCTACAACTAGACTTGCAGGGCAAAGTTGATGGTCGAAGAGGCCCTAGAAGAAATTAAAGATCATGTCTAAAAAATTTGAAAAATATAGTATAATGAGACTAGAACAAGCTGTTTCAAGCAGAGGTGCATAAAGTTAGAAAACCTACGTAGGTCGCTAGCATCCGACAACGGATAGATACGACAAGAAGGATATGGAACAACAATCCTTGAGTCCACCTGAGCACAAGGCATTCAATCAATTGCAATTCACCACAGCGTAGGGAGTGCTCAGTTCTAGTATACAAAACTCCACCTAGGCCGATGGTAACGTATGTCTGCGAGTCTGAACCAAGTCAAAGACATTCAGCGTAACTTAAATCAAATTCAATATTCCTTGAATGAGATATAAATTCTCTTACACAAGATTAAACCGGAGCGAACAAACCTGCAAGCATTCATCACGCGGTAGTTCTTCTTAACGTTTTCGAAAGTTACCTTTTAGTGGATTTCTTCCAAACTTAGCACTGGCGATTGGAGCCTGCCTATTTTGGTTATTTTTGGAAAATTGCAAATTTAAATTTTGTACCTCGGCCTTGTTATAGCAGCACGTTTTCCGATGTTTTTCCAGTATATTTAGAAAAAGATTTACCACTAAGCCGTCGCCATCTTTTCTTTGAAAACACCTGCTCTGGCTTATTTACGTTAATCTAAAAATGAATCATACTTGTTCTGGGCAGCGTGGCGTCAAGTGGTTGCTCGTTTTGTTTTAAGGCCGTTTTCTACCTGCAGGTATAAATTGCATGCCGCTTTCTAGTACTGCCAGATTTTTGGTCTCCTTAGTGACTAAACCGTCATTTGGAGTAACCTCTTAAGTGTTCAATATCTGTATTATTAACCTAAAGAAGCCGCCTGCGTCGAGATGTTTAGGGCCAGAGCGCCGCTGCTCGATCTAAGCACCCGATCTAGGCTATGGGATAACGCAAGATCAGACTTTTGTTTTATCGCTTTATCTACACATCGCGTTGCTGAATTCCACCTAAAACACGCTAGCCGTGCCTGTTGGCTCCAACCATCAGGCGATTAGCACGTTCCGAATAACTATAGAAAAACATGCCTCCAACAATGCCGTGTTAACTTTTTAAATATTTTCAAGCGTTAAATTTGTAATTCATTTGTTTACAGTCGGCGACCTTTACTTTCTGCTATTTGTTTATTATATTAATTAAATTTTGAACTTAATCAACTTGTACAATTATCTTTTAAGGTGGTATACGGAACTAATTTGATCTTCACGCCCTCTTTTCTGAAGAAGCATTTTTTACAAGCATTTGCGTGCAGAAAGTGACCATTTATTGCACTCTTACGTCAACACGTTCTGTACTCTAATGTTAAGTGACAATCTTCTGATTGGTTAAAACTAACAAATGCTATTTTTTATAAATGCAGATTTTTTCATAAATGTCAAATTAAAAAATTTACTTTTTATAGAATGGGAAGCCATCGTAGGCAGAAATAGGATGCGTTTTCCAATGGCATTCTTTCCACACTTGTATTACAATATACAATTGTGATAGACGTGGCGTCCGCGATTTACCTAGCTTTTTGGAGTGGCTTAGGAGGCTCTCCTGCGTAGTTCTTATTTAGGAGGTGCACTTTGGAACCATTATTTGTGTAGGAGAATTCAAGCACTAACATTTATAATTAATACAGTATTGCACAAGAAAACAAATTCGTGAAGCTATATAGAAGGCTGGACAAATACAGCATAAATTATTCCTGGCTCAAGTTCACATCAATAGAAAATCAAATAGTAGAAAAAATAACTTTAAAATTTTCAATTAAAATAATGCACGACTGCGTATTTTCCATATGCTCGTCCATATACTATATACAATCGTATTAAATGAGACGTGTCGTTAAGTTTTTTGAGTACCTCCCTAAGCTGTCGTGAAAGGAAAATTAAAAACACAACACGATAGCCTCAGCTTCGTCTTAATATTTATTAGCCAAGTGCTAAATTTGTACATTACACTCCAGCCGTAATTACATGCTTTAAAGACTAATGCGATGAAGTTAAAGATTTACCAATTATGTAACTCTAATGCGGCGCGATCTTGACGGCAGTTGGACGTATGATTAATACTGCTCGCGACGAATACACAACTTCCATAAGTTCTCGTAATTTGTCCCTTATCCTGTAGATCGCCATTGCGATAACGGGGAATGCTAGGGAATATCGTGTTAAGAAGCCATCTTGCGGGTCAACTGTGTAATATATCACTAAATAGTTAGCCTCGTTAATCGATTTCCACTTTCCCTACTTAACTCAGTATCTAGGTAGCTGTTTGCTTAATCTGGCTTTTTGGAGTGCCCTGTTTTGCAAACACTCGTCGGCGGTTATCGAGGGCTGAGATTTAAAAAATTCAAACTGATCCTCAAACATTCAAAAGCCCTCGCCAATAAATCACCGGCGTTATTAAAGGGAGCCCAAACGCAAAAACGTTGATTAAAGAGAGATCTCTGCAACAGTGTGTTAACGGCAAGCACGTTATCTGTGGATCTAATCGAAGTAAATCAACTTAATGTGGCACAATTTTGGGCAGGTAAACAACCTCCTTCTCTACGTGACTGGGGAGTATTAATATCTGCCGAAATTTCTTCGAGGTACTTATTGGTGTAATAAAGACGCTACCTTCAATTACTAACGTTCTCAGTCTTTAGAAATTATAGACAAGGCACAATTTTCTCTGCAAATATTTACACACTCGCAAGTCCAGTAGAAAATCTTCTAAAATCATTACCACTTTAAAAACCTCTCAAGCTTAACCAAGGTATAAAATAATTGTTACTACAAACAGATGAAAATTTAAGTATTCCACATCCAAGGTAACTATTATTTTTCGTAACGAGTAAGAATGTTATGCGATAAAGACGTGGTAATTAGGCTGTAGAGTGGCTAACTAGGTTTTTCTCAATATTTCACAAGTTGTAGCCGAGTTAGTATTGCTTAGCGTTTAAACTATCGTTGAGTCATTTAATGAAATTGTACAATCTTCAGTGCGTTCCTTGTCGAAGCAACAACCGTCATTAAATGAAATTCGTGATGACATAGAGAAGGGTACTATGACAAACAAACTGTTTCAGGCAGCATACTACAGCCGTTGGAATTACCCTTCAGTTTGCTGTCGATTGGTTTCTAAGTAGGATTTTTTCAGTATTTCCGGAGGTGGAGTAGTGTCACTATTGCTTAGCATTGAAACATTCGTTGAGTGATTTAATAAAATTGTAGCCAAACACAAATGCGTCCCTTGTTGAAGCAACAACCACCATTAAATGAAATTAGGGACGACCAAGAGAAACTTATAATGACAGACGCGCTCTTACACGCAACACATCAAAGGCGTTGTAATTGTCCCTTCGTTTACTGTCGCTTTTCTCTAACTAGGATACCTGAGTATTGCACGAGATGTAGTGTGTTCGATTAAGTTCTATTCTTAAGGCTGGTTGTAGAAATTAGTTAGTGGTCGTCCATTTCGGGCTAAGCTAGCCCTGCCAATATGGCTCTGTAGGCTTCAATGCATGACGCAGTGGGCGACGTCCCCAACCATTTACAACGTCGGCATAGCTTCGTTGGGAATTATCTTCTGTCATTTTACACCTCGGATGAGGGGAGTGCATCCTGTCGACTGCACATTTCGTTTTTTGATCTTGGCATTGGAGTTTAGGTGTTAGTGCTTGCAAGTCGCGTCGGGGTCGCCCCGATGAGGCTAGAAGCTCGTAGGCCGTCGCTTTCCGGTGATTAGGAAAAGAGTCTGAGAGATTTGAGTAAGCAAGTTCTATTGCGTGGGGCGGGAAACAGTGTTCATTAGTTGCGTAAAAATTGAAGGGGGGGGGGGGCTTTATCGTGAAGTAAACCTTTAACTGCAACTAAAAGCCAGATGTATCAAGGTCTCCTTAATAATTACGAATAGCAAAGGGTGAACCTCGCAGCAAGTGTCGTTAATTACGTTGCTAATTAAACCACATTTTGTAGACATAGCAACTAGTTGTTGGCTTCACTCCGTGTCCGCCTTAAGACAAAATTCGGTTTGGATTTCGACCATGCAGCATCGCTGTTCGGGCCTCGCAACATTTTCAAAGGCCAGATTCATCTCCCATCGTCGACATGTGTGAACAAGGCCACACGCAGCAAGGATGACCTGTGCAGGCAAACAGGAATGCATGTCACCAGCTGAAGAAAGGTTGAAATTATATATGACGTCGCGGAAACTTAATTTAACTACGGAGTGTTTCAAGCATTCCTTCTTGTGTTCAACTCTCACGGCGACGCCTTGTACGCTAGTAAAGACAGATGATTAGCCACTTCCAGGCGTTTTTTGCTTGCATCTCTAATAATTGGATACTCCGACATTGGCTAGATAAAATTACTTGACAAAGCTTGCATACATGATAAGGTGGTGTAGGAGTCAGCGTTAACATTACTGCGTCAATGTCATTTTGATTGTTGAAGTTATCCAATAGATACGTCGTGAAAATCGTAAGTACCAAACGACCTCCGAGATTGGGCCGCGTCATTATTGACGCCGAAGAACTCAACGTTTGGCCTACTTTCGTAAGTGGCTTCATCAGGAAGAAAACAAAAGAGTACGGTAACTCAACGTGTAAACCATTGCAGAGGCGAAACTCTTCTCAGAAGAACTCTTTTCAGAAGAATCTCGCCCCTGGCGTGGTTTATACGTTGAGTTACCGTGCTCTTTTGCTTTCCTTTCTGATAAAGCCTCTTACGCAAGTGGGAATAACATTGAGTTTTTTGACCTCAATAATGAGACGGTCCAATCCCGGAAGTCATTTGTTACTTAATTACAATAGCCGTGAAAATCATCGTTAAAATCTTGGTTTCGTTGCGTGCCGCGATAGTTAATGTACAGTAGTTGGCAGTGTCATGTGGAGAATCAACAAAGGCATGTTTTCGTTGACAAAGAGTTGGTTTACACGTTATTCCCAAATAAGATTACGATTTTTGTCACCTGATTCAAGCTTTGAAGCGATTAATGCGGTTTGAGTTACAAACCTGTGGCTCTCCAGAAAAATAACACCTTTTATTTAATTAGCTGCGTGGTGTACCGTCCCAGCCCCTGTATCAAGACTTTAATCTACCCGTGCAGACTTTGTTACATAACACTTTTGGCGCGTAGTTTTTTGCGTAATCAAAACATTCGATTTGACACCTTTTGGGGGAACTTTAGCTTTTCCATTTTAATCAAAGGAGACCCTAGTTTCAGTGGGACGACGCGAGCTTGTTTTCGTCGTATCGTTTTAAGATGAGGTGACAGCATTACTTAGTGCAGAAGCAATCGTAGCAGGATTTAATAAAGTTATAGCCGAACCCAAATGCGTCTTTTGTCGAAGCAAACGACTATCAGGTAGAACTCGTAACGGCAAAGAAAATGTTGTTATGACAACATCGCTGTTTCATGCAACAGTTGTAGTAAGTGAACGTATTATTTAACTGTTAAAGCTATTTTTGCACGGTTTAATGCTTATTACTCCAATTAAAATGCGTCCGTTGTCAATGCAGACGACGGTTGTTAAGAGAAACCCTGACGACAAAGAGAAGGTTGTCATAATAACAGTGCGGTTTCATGCAACATAGTAAAACATTGTAATTGTGTTTCCGTTTAACGTCGGTTGCTCTCTAACTACGATTTTCATGAGTAACGGTGAAAGCGTTATTTAATGCTGAAGCAATCATTGCATGCTTTAATAAAGTTATGTTATAACTGAACTGAATCGCGTCCTTTGTCGAAGTAAGCGACTGTCATGAAGTGAACCTCATGAAAACAAAGCGAAAGTCGTCATGTTAACTGCGCTCTTTCATTCGACATACCGAAGACGTTCTAATTACGCTTCAGTTAGCTATGGATTGGTTCTTAACGAGAGTTTGCTTGGCGTTTCGAAAGTTGTATTCTATTAGTATTATACGTATGATGTCGCAACATTTTTAGCGTGATGTAATCAATTTGCAATCCATGTTATACCAAGACATCCCTTCCATTTATTCCGTTCCCAAAACTCACTTGCTGGCTCGTTTCGAGAAATTTTGAAGTAGAGAAGGTGGTTCGATAAGTGGGCGAGGAGGGGGCGCTTCCTGGAACCAAGCGGCTTCTACGAAATTAATTCCCGGCGAATATCAGCTGATTTATGCAGCGGAATAAGAGTACGAAGTTAGAGTAGGCGAAACTGGCATTCACAGGCGAATCAATTTATATGTCCGCAGTGCTACCGCAAAGTTTTTCTCAATACTGCCGGTCGTGATATTTCCACAGTAATTTACTTCAGAGCACACTTTCCAGCGAACTATCAAAAAGTAGATTACTCAAATCGCGTAATAATAGGAGGCAATCAGCACGAAAGCTCAGGCTGCAACTGGCCAGGTAGTTATTGTGCTAACAGAACAAACTCATAATTTTTTAGTTTGCTATAAAGTAATAAACTTTATTGTTTAATCTATACCGCTAGTTCGCTATACGAAATGTATGAGTACATTTTATGATTTAAAACGAGAAACTTTTATTTCATCATACTTTTTACAAGAAAATAATAACCAACGTTACAGGTCGCCCTAATCGCGTTGCAGCACCAATGGAGTGGAAAATGGGTCCTTACACATAGACAACACACTTGCAATTCATGGGACTTACCCATGTACCCCCAAAGTACTTAATAAATCGTCTACAATGGCGACACGAGGAGTTGGAAAAAAGACAAATAGCATTGAGAGAAAACTGGGAAGCACGAAATACGTTAAAATCACAGTTGAATCGGCAGTAGATTTGTGAGGCCGTTGAAGTCGATGAGAAGCGAATCTACATTTTCTCGTCTAGAATCAGAGGTAATTGCTAAACATTAAAATAATCATACTAAAACTCATAAACAGGTAGTCAAGGGTGTATTTAAGGAAACCTTCAGTCTACCGTTATTGGAATTATATGTATTCGATGTAAGATCGCGTAACATGAAATATATTGCAAACTTCACCTCCTAAATTCCAGAAACACGTGATGGACGTTCAAAGCAAATTATTCATAAATGTTCAAAGCTGTTCATATGGAGCAGTCTTCTCGAAAGCGACGGTAATAAAGTTTCCAGTTTCAAATTATTCAGCGTCTGCCAGGACGAGGAGTTAGATTGTTGAAGCAATTTCCTTATATGTTTACTAAAATGTGGAAGTTTTTAACATATCTGCCGAATACTTCTGCGAAAGGCAGAAAAGCTCAATTTTCCACGTAAAACCGCAATAAATAACGGAAGTCCAGCATATCGTTCTGGTTCTGTTTAAACTATTCCATCTTAATTCATACGCTGCAACCTACTTGTAATTTTCATGGCGGTTTATACGTCACTTAAACGATAATGGGACTGAAATCGCCACGGTAGTAAATTATTCCAACTTATTGCATATTGATGCTTTCATATTGTACGTAGTCGGATAGTTACATGCACAGTTACTTGTAATTAATAATTGCAGCAAACTTTGCTTGAATATGAAAAACTTTCAATTTAATTACGATTATTGTGTGGGTTCACATGTCGACACATACTTACGGTCGTACATATTTTGGATCTATAAGGTACAAGACACACAGAAAGGTGCTTACAAAGACGACGCGGTCTAAACCGAAGATCTAATTTTAACAAATCGAATAACAAAAGGCTTCTTCGATATTGTCAAATACATTGCAGATAACATAGGACGTGCTTGAAAAGGCATTACATATACTGCATTTTTAAGCGGTAACGCACATGATCCATATAATGTTGATTCATGCGCTTATCGATATGTGCAAGAGCATCTGGCGTTGTTAAAGTGATAAAACGTTGTACACTTTTACATTATTGTTTTAGTAATTCATGTGTGCATTGCCGTTGCTTTTAAATCCGTGTGTCTGGGGACGGGCAGATTGCCGTCAGGCCATCAATACCGACTTCCATAATTTTTATCCCGACCTGAGGTCAAGTGTTAGGTAACTTTCAATTGAATACGGCTTTCGCAGCTCTGCTCAAGAGGAATTACATTTATCTTGGTGTGTTTAATATAGCCATATTAGATTTCCCATTGTTTCATTTTTTGTGAAGCTAAATGCAGCACGCGTTACCAGTAAAGCGGGGTACTTAGTATCTTTTACAAAACTGCGCGCTTTGAGCACGCACGTTTCCCGACTCCGCAAAGAATGTTTTCATGATGGAATCTTTTCATCACGTTACCGGCAGACAAAACACCATAGTAGCGCCCCGCACAATAATAGAAATTTGTCCGTGTACTCACTACGTTGGCTATGACGAGCAAGCCCTGTCCTTTCAGTTATAGACCCGCCCCTTCCCACTAGCTAGTCAAGCAAATTTTAGCAATAAGCACGCCTTAAACGACCATGTACCTATAACACATTTTCTTTTTCAGATCGTCAGTGCATTCTCGAGATATATTTTGAACAAAGTTGTTGCTGTGGAGCATCCCTGTAGTAAACCTTTTAAAGTTTAAACGTTGTTCACTAATCTTCTTTTACTTTTAATATGAATTGCTTTGCAATATGTTTCGCACGGCTAGAATGAATCCTGTCGATATTTATATCTTCCACGGCTATCCACAAGTTATTCTTCAGTACTGTCCCTTTGGCTGTTCTTAGGTCTATGAAAGCTAAATGTAGAGATTTGTTTATTGCTCTATTTTTCTTGAATAACTTTTGTGGGGTTATTTTGGCTTAGACATTGATTTCAATTGATTCAGTTCTATTGACAGCTAATGATCGGAGAGCAATTAAAATCCAACTTGCTAACTAGAAATTACAAATGCACTTGGACACAGAAGACTAAAAATATAAAATCAATAATAAAGTATCCTATAACATAAAATCGTTGGTCTCTTTGTTTGTATGTTTCTAAGTTTCTTTGTTCGCTATATCCTCCGAAGATACTGGACCGATTAAGTTGTATGATGGCTTAAAATGTTGCTAATTTTTTTAGACTTAGATAGGAGGCCGGTTTTTATTTTCAAAGAAAGTACCAACGAGTAAAGTTAATGGTGTAATTAGCGAACCCTTAAAGTTCATATACTATTATCGCAGAGTGTTATTCAACGCAGCAATGTGGCTCAGTGGTAGAATGGTCGCCTGCCACGCGGGCGGCGCGGGTTCGATTTCCGGCCGATGCATCCTTTTTTTAATTTATATTAATGAAGCGTAGCTCAGGTGATTCGCTAGTATTACTATAAAGAGGACCATCAAGTTAAAAGATTTTTGAAAGGGGTGCCGAATGTGGACCACGGACTACTACTAGCAAAAATGAAAGTCAAAGGAACACCGTGTATTGTTCCCCTATTTACGGTGTCGCAACTAACCTGTAAGGCAACGCTCGTCGTCGACGAATTTCTGGTGCAAATATTTGAACTGCAGCTGTTCATTCTTTATCGTGCCGCAGACGCAGCCATGAAAGGTCTTCCGTCGCAACGCGTGTAGAACCACGGTAATTACGCTTGCAGATATCCAGATTCCAGCTACGAGTCCCATTTGCGAAATCGGCTTCATCGCTCAACTCTTGGCGGCGATATAATGATCACCCGGCCTGTTGTATTGCATGTGTAATTTGCAGTCATTTTGTCATATGTAGTTCAGACATTAATTAGTTTGATTTATTTATAATAAATATTTTATTTCAGATATTTTTCGTACTAATCTTTGGCACACAAAACACTACTCGTATTAAAACGCTCTTTGATACTAGCTGATACTCACAGTAATTAGACAGTATATATTAATAGGAAAAACATGTTTTACTACTACAATTGAACAAATTATTCAATCTTCTTTGATTATATACTATTTAATTTAGTTATACATTTCAGAAAGTGTGTCTGTTTTCCTATAAGGAAAATACAGAGTGTCTATGAAAGATTGTCTGGTCGCAAGGGCTATGAATAATGCCGCCCTTTAAGCGTGGAATGTGTTATGGATTTTGTCGGCATCTGCATTACCGGCCATTTTATTTTTGACAGTTTTGCGGATTTCTTATATTTAAACTAAAAATTGTAAACAAATTTGTTCCAATTGTCATAATTCAATACAATTTTAATTCGATTAGTTTCAGCTGCAGTGGTTTGAGGATTGTGTTTGTTTCCTTAAAGGTTAAAAATATATGCTTACAGAGCGACTAAAATTTGTTTAAAGGTTACATATGTTGGTTAATCATAAATTAATTAATATTGGTCATAAAACAATGTTACGGGAAAATTTACCATTAGATGTACTTTCAAAGTTCTCTTGACCAGACAATATTTTCAAGACACTCTGTAATACATTGTTTGTTATTTTTAATACTACTATTCTCCTAATACCAAGCCTAGTTACAAAATGTCATAGTTACTTTTACAAATTGGACTTATTAAGTAAATACAAAGCCACATTTTATTACTTACTATCATTTACCCATCCAAAAGTTCATATGCGAGAACTGATCCTTTTTTCATTTCTGATGCATTTTTATCCAACTAAACTTCATTATAACATTATCTTGTTCCATATATATGTTCTTTAATTACAGATCGGCCATCTGTCTTTACTATCCTACCTACCGTTATGAGTACAAACAGAGAGTCATATTTATAGCTAGAAATTTTAAATAAGATACCTATCTCAGGGTTTATAGTCACATTTTCCGCATGCATTTTGTATAATTTCGTGGAAGTTTAACCATATTCTGCTCTTTTAGCTACTAATAGTTTCATATAAACTATTTCCATGTTTTTTAGGTTATCATTGAGATATTGGTTGTCTATGAGCTACTGATGATTCGGCGCCGCTTCTATATGGTTCTAATTTTTGGAATTTTTATCCGACACGTCCTTCGAATTTAACCAACTGTGGTATGCTGTTTTGTTTTTGTTCATCTAGTATTTTTTCTGTAGTTTTGAATTTTTTATTCGGATTGCTTCTTTTGCAGCTTAGTCGACTGCTTTTGCGATATCGTTGTATAAAATTATAGTTGAAGTACCCATATACGGGTAGTCCTCCTTTAAGGCTTGATCCAGTTGTCTTTCATACAGATGTTTTCAGTACGTCCTTGTATTAGTCTCGCTACGTCATGGATATTAGTATGTGCTGTTTCCACTATGCTATTTGTTTCTTGGATCATGGCCTTCAATATGTATATGATATTATAATTGTTTAGTAATTATCAAATTCCAGTCGTTTGTGGGCTTGTACCTCTTCTTGTCTGAGTCCAGTTTCTTGCCATTTTTGCTTTTAGCTTTGAGTTTTCTTCCAATTCTAGCATTCAAGTCTCACCGAATTCCTAATGTTGTACGTATATTGTTTCTCTGCGTTTCTCGAAAATGGTTCTTTCCATTGCCTTTGGTATCTTCGTTTGGGGCGTATATTCCTATGACTGAAATCTTAGTACCCTGGTTATTGAGGTTTATTTCTATTTTATTGTTTTTTGTTTCTGATATAATATATAGTAATAGTTGCAGATCAGGACTGCCGATTTATTATTAGAACAATTAATTACTAGATAGGGAGGTATTTTGGATGGAAAAACTATCTACTTATTAAAAGTACAAGAGTGAAGTCAATCAGAAAATAAAACAGAATAGCTATACAAAAATAATGTTCTAAAAGCAAATTAAAATTATTATCTTTGGATTAAGATTAATGGTTATTGAAGTTACCAGAGAGCAATTTATAATTAAAAGGTAAATAATTAGAACAAACTATAAGTTAGTCTGAAACAATATGACAGTTATAAGATGAATTAATATTTGAATAAGTTACTTGGAATTTGTCAGATTAATTAAGAAAATATACTGTATGTAGTTAAAAGTAATCCAGGGAGTTAGTTTTAAAACATTGTATTAAAATTGAGGATTGCTATAGTGAATTTTATTATTAAGGATAACAACTTATTTTCATTTCTAAAATGTGAACATAATTATTTTGTATCGATTTAAATTAACAAAATAAACCTTGTATAATTAAAAGTTTATTATTGGATGGATATACAAGGGTTCAGACGACAAAATTAGTTGAAATAAATGGAATAAACGCCAATTTTAAACTGAGGCGAACTTTGATATGAAAGAGACCATTTATGTGTTTAAGGAAGAATAACGAATATTGCAACTGGTGAAAAGAGCATGACACTTGAACAGTGTTTAATTCATTGTTACACTGTGGTTCTAATTGAAGTGGGATTCCTGATTGAAGATGCAATACATGTTACAAAATAGGTTGTGCTGTTTTCTGCAGAAGAATTAGATCCATTCAAGAAGGGGAAGATAACCAGGTATATGCAATTACTCAACATTATTTAATATTAACAGTGGAATAATGAGTTGCATGCATAAATATTTAATCTTGTTAACATGTTAGAACTGATATGTGTTGATTAAATATAAATTCAGCTTAAGTGTTATATTAGTAATTTGACAGTGGCAGTTGAAAGATCTAAAATCATTCTGAAATAACTTGTCAATAACCAAACGTTTTGCACAATTATTTTGATAGATTCTTCTAACACATCTACCCACCTGAGATAAGATGTTTGTTATAACCTGAGATAGTCAAAGAGATAAATGATTGATTAAATAAATTGGAATTAGGGCAAATATTTTACTTAAAGTATTTTGAAATGTATGGATAGGAGTAGTTTGGCAGTCTAGTGGCTATTGTTATAATATTGGCTTGCAAAGTAGAGTCAATACTATAACAACATCTTCCATTTTTCCTTTGCAACTTTGCACTTGACATAATATGTTGACAGCAAGTAATTTTCAATGCAGGACGTCGGTAGAATAAATGTGCTTGCAATAACTGAAATGCTAATCATTTCGAATTTCAAATAACAGTGAACAAATAATCTCTCCTAACGTGGCCCGGACAACACGTCAAACACAGACGCGCGACAAATTTTCTCTAAATTGAAACTCCATTTGAAGCACTTTATCGAATGCAGCGCTATGAAAATATATCCAGAATTTCTCATTTCCAATTAATTGTTATGTAAATTACTTCTCACTACATCAGTACTCAAGCCGTTGAGTGCAGTGTCACAATTAAATAACTATTCGAAAATTGAGTGAAGGTAACCCACGAATACGTCGCCTGTCGGGCTAAGGGTAAAAATACTTAAGTCTGGCTCAAACAAACAACATTGCAATTGCGATGTGTTTACTGAGCAAGGGTCAGCCAATAGCTTTGGATTCTAGACTGCGCCGGCAGCCATCGAACTTTAACCTTTCTTAATTAAATAAGGGTGTAATGGAATAAAACTGCATTTTCCTCATTGGCAGAACCATCAAATGCCGTTGTGGGATTAAATGCACTTTTCGTTGCTATTAATAATGGAAAACAGCTAAAGCTTGCGGTAGCAATCGCTGCGTTTCAAGCTTCTTAATATTTTCTTTGCAGGGCTACAATATATCCTTATAATCATCCTAGGGTAACATTTCCCTTTAAACCTCGTTCGGCTTCTGTGTCTTCAGGGTAGAGCTATTTCCGGTCCCCATTTTTAAAATATTTACTTTTCAGTTTACTTCTGATGCAGTAAGACGCATTTTCGTTTTATTTTTTGTGTGCGCGCCTACAAAGCAGATTTATCCTCAAAACTCGTCAATAATCAGGTGCAGAATTGGTGTAATAAATTTTATACTCTCCGCAACTCTTTCGTCGGTCTAAGATTTGACGGTATTGCAGAAGCAACTTACCCTCTGGCTGCATGAAATCTCAGGTACGTACTCGTTTGTCGCCCTACTTTCAGGTGGGTTAACGTTTTACTCGATTCATTTCAGACCTTAAGTCTGCTCAACCCCACATCGCAAGCTGGAGAAAAACACTGCCACTTGGTAGCACCGATTTTATTCTGGCCCGTCTGTAGCTTTCCCCCTCCCCCTGCACTGGCTGTCATTGACAAAGTTCAATTTATGATGTATTTTCTATTTGTTAACGGGCCAACGTCACAGATATGAAAATTATTTGCGCTTTTATTGATTTTATAAAGTTGTTTTTCTGAAACCATTTGAACAACTGGTTCACTGACACTTCCGGTTCAGAGCCGATCCGTTGAAAACGATGCATATTCATCGCCCAGCGAGTACAACGCATGCCAAATATTAATTATCCAGGCCGCGTTCGCTGCAAATGAGCCGAACGTTTTCAGCGCCATTTGTCTTATGAAACGTTTTATAACGGCCGTATAAATAGAGCATTCCTGCGGGAAAGTCCTGCAAAAGCATGCAGGCTTTTATATGTAACGAACAACAAGGTCGGGCCGAGCATCGCGTCAACACCATGAAGTAAGAGTTGTTTACAACGAGCCGGTGAATAAGCGAATTTTTTAATTCGAACGACCTCAACACCTTTGCAAACATTCGCCGCGATATTATTTTGGTAGTTTGCTAGGCAATCTGGTTCAGGTGCCGACAGCTTTCCGTAGCGTAATACCAACGAACTGAGCTCGAAGGTTCAAGTAGGTTCACAGATATTGTAGAGCCAAAACATAGTAGGTGGTGATAGTAATACATCAGAATTCTTCAATTGAAAACAATTTAAACTAAGAGGTATAAACACAGTCGATTCCAAATTTACAGGTTTATTTAAATATGTTCCGCTCTTATGCAACTTACAGTTCGGTGTTGAATCAGAAAAAGTTTGTTCAACCAAAGTTGAAATCATGTTTACTTACATGATACTGACAACGAATCGACAAACACTGGAAAATAAGAAACACCTTACATGTTATATTATTTCAACGTTAAGGTTTTAACAATTAGTTGATAGAGTGTGTTGAATAATTAAGTAAAATTACAACAAAATCACTGAATACCGTCATATCCAAATGTCGTTTAATGCTATAGGTAGATGTGTTGCAATTGCTAAAATGACTGCATCCTTATGCATGTATCGTTAGCAGCTTTTTTATTGATTATATGTCTTATTAAGATTCTCTGCAACATATGCGTGATTTTGATAGTACGAATTAAATACAAATTTAACCTAAATAAGCAAAAACTTGTTATGTTAAAAGTTCGTAACCTAAAGGATGTTTGTCTACACATCATGTGACACACTTGAGCATGTATTAACGGCCATTCCTTTAAATGACTCGTTACAGTGTTCTGCTGTCACTTTGCAGTGTAGTAATTGTTTTTTAAGTTTTGTGTTTTCAGTTTACAGAGTGGTGCCTTCAGTTTGCCACGCAGTATTGTCAGTCTATAGTGTGGTATTTTAACATTGAAAATGTTTAACGAATTGGAAGTGTGACGGCAGCGATTTGTGCGACGCTTAGAAAGTGCGCAGTTTTCGCGAATTATTGCAAGTTGTACGTATTGCCGGTGAATGTTGTTGGTGTCATTTTGACGATCTCGTTAATGGCAAACTTTCTGGAGAAGTTGTAAAAATGTAAGATTCGAGGGGGCGAAAATACTGTGGTTATTACTATTTTTTGGAAACGAAAGCGAACGGTGCTTTTACATCTAATACTTTTTGAAAGATCCAAATGTAATTTAGAGCTAGTTGGAAAGAGGATGAACCAACGCTCATCGTACTGGCAAACAAATTGTTTTTCGAAGTATGTGGAGGAATCTGTGGGTTTTAAAGAGTTTCGCGGCCCAAGTGGATCTGGAGGTTGCAAAATGGGGAAAACGTGATAATCAGAAAAAACTTTAAAATCAATATTTGTGTGAAATTCGCTGTTTGGAGACTTTCTACTACTCGATTGAATTTTTTAAGACAATTCGGGATGCGATTGGGGAGGGAGAGGATTGCTTTGCCTTATTGTGTTGTAGAGTAGCAGACGGCTACTGGCAGGGTTGGGATGTTAGTGTCATTAGATCAATCTATATACGTCGATCAGAAAGAGTAGGTAATTTATAGTCAAGTAACATTTGAGCATAAGAACGTTTGGTATCGCTCATCCTGTGGCTTAGCCGACGTAAAAACTTTTTTGGGTGCTTTTGATACTTTCGCTATATACCTCATAAAGAAGATTCCATACAGTGGTGCAACACTCTACTTGGGAATGTACCAGCGTGAAATAAAGAAATAAGAATACCTAAGTTTCTTATGCTGTCTACACGTTCGAGGTAATAGTGACCAACTTGGTAATTATGTTCAATAATATTAATGTTCTTAGTGAAAGTAATTTGTTAACATTTCCTGTAACTAAGGAAGATTTTATTTTGGGTGCAAAATGTATCAAACCTCTCCAAATCACGCTGGATTTGTAGACAGTCATTGAGACACCGAACAGTGGCAAAGAATGTTATGTCATCAGCATATAAGAGAAAAGAACAGTATTCAAAGCATTTGCCTACGTCGTTGATAATCAACATGAACAGGAGTGGGCCGAGAATGGAGCCTTGCGGCAAACCTGAAGTTACCGTTTCCCAGTTCGAAATGATTCCACAAACGGACACAGTTGTTGCCTATTTTTTAGATACGAAACAAACCATGCCAGTAAGTTACCTCGAATATCATTGAAAATCGTACGGCACTCATTAACGACCAACAGAAAAATTAGTTCACGAGCCGTAACCAAGACAACATCACATTTTTTTGGAAATTTTTTGTAGGTAGACCAACCTAACTGTGAGGGTTTGTGTCGTTACGATTTTTTTACCGAATCTTCATTCGAATATTAATTCGTATCCGGAAATTATTTTTCGTGCATTCTAACAACGTCCCGCTCGGGCAAGTTAATACGACGTTGTTGGAACGCACTCAAAAAGAATCCGGAAAGAATTAATGCTCTTATCAGATTATACAGTGAGTAAATTACGTATGGAAACGGTGGTATTATTTGAATACGGCCATAGACAGAACTTTTTAGTTTGCAGTGCCGTGTGTAGCTTAGAAGTAATAACATATTTTCAATGTACAGGCGTGCTACCAGTTTACTGTGTGTTGTTTTCAGTTTACCATATTGTATTTTCGGCATACCGTGTGCTGTTTTCAGTTTACAATGGAGTGTTTTCTGTTTATAGGGTGGTGTTCTCATTTTCTGTTTTCACTTTACGGTATGCTATTTTCAGCAAATAGTAATATTTTTTGTGTAGAGTGTGTTGTTTATAGTATACAACATAATAATTTCAGTAGACAATACAGAGTTATCACTTCACAGTGTACGGTTTTCACTGTTTATTATTGCTTTTCCAATGCAGAGTGTTGTGTTTTCAGGTAAAAGTGAGGTATTTTCGGTATATTATATGCTGGGATCAGTTTGCAGAATGGTGTTTTCAGTTTGAAATTTGGTGTATATAGTTTACAGAGATGTTCTAAAATTGCAAGTGTTTTCGGTTTACAATCTACTATTTTCAGATTATAGAGTGGTGTTCCCAGTTTAAACTAGTAGTAGTGTACGTAGTACCTTGTTTTCACTTTAAAGTGTGCTATTTATGGTATACGGTTCGGTATCTTCCGTATACAGTTGTTTATAATTTACAATAGTATTTTCAATGCACTGTATGCTATTCCTAGTTTTCAAGTTACAGTATCGTCATTTCAATTCGCAAGGGTGCTATCACTATCGAGTGTGTTGTTTGCAGTTTAGTTTAGTGTTTTCAGTTTATAGTGTGGTATTTTCAGTACACATTGCGCTGTCTTCAGTGCAAAATGTAGCGTTTGCTGCTTGAAATTCGGAGTCTCCAGTTTACAGAGCGGGGCTTACAGTTTGCAATATAGTGCTTTCAATTTACAATGTAATTTTTTCAGTTTATAATATGTTTTCACTTTCTAGTCCTGTGTTTCCAGTTTATAGTGGTAGGGTGTCTAGTATCTTGTTTTCTCTTTGCTGTGCACTATTTTCGATAAAACAGTGTGATATTTTCAGGATGTAGTATGTTGTTTACAGTTTACATTATAGTCTTCTCAGTATACAGTGTAGTGTTTTCAGTTTACAGTGGGTATTTTCGGTATACAGTATGATGTTTTTAGTTTACAGCGTGGTGTTTTCATTGATGGTGTATGTATTATTCTGCCTTCACTTTACACTATGCTATTTTCGGTAAACAGTGAGGTATTGTCAGTTTTGAATGTGAAATTTTCAGTTTACAACGTTGTTTTTCATGAACTGTAGATTTTTCTCTTTAAATCTGCAATTTTTGAGCTTCGATGAAGTAAATCTAAATATTTCTATCAAATTTATTGCAATGTGCAGTAAAGAGTGTAGCTTGAAATTTAAAATCAATTATTGGAATTTTAATGTCAAATCCCAACGAATAACAGAGTTTCTTTGAACAAGAAACGCGCAGGCAGGCACTGAGGTGGGGGAAAGTTATTGCGTATCGGTAAGTGACAAACGCAAAATACATTCAAAGCGGAGGTCAATAAATTATGATAGCAGCTCAACAGCAAAAGAACACCAACAAAAAAGGCAAATATTAGAGAAAGAAAGAGCAGCACACAGCTTTAATAGAAGCAGTAAAATAACTAGGATCCCAACTAGAACAGAGAAAAATACTGCGGGCATGGATCAATTAAAAACGATGATGAAGGGAAAACTTCTAAGTAAAATAAAGAAAGACCAAAAAGCGTATAAAAAAGACATAGTTATACTGAGGCAAAGCTTTGCGGTACTCAAGTACAAGTACTCAATGTATTCTGCGTACTTTTAGTGTACCCGGTACTCATTCCACAAGTACATTTTTGAAAATGTACTTTTACTTGTGTCAGGCCGTGCTCCTATATGGAATGAAGTGCCCGAACTTTAACATTTAACTTGTACTTGTATTTGACGCATTTTAGATTACAAAAATGTGCTCGAATACATTTTCAGGTACTCGAGTACATTGCACTACACCATGACATTCTTATGCGAGTTCAGACAAGTGATGGTCAGATGTTCAACAACCGGCTATGTTCACTCACCAGAAAAAGCTTAGTTGCAATCTTGACTCTTGTAGTGTTCAGGTTGATTCGTTAGTCATATTGTTTAGTAATTTTTATGGTATCCATTATACAAAGTTCTGAGCCGTATTTAGATCACCTTAGCATTTAAATTTATAATAAGTATAGGATCAACCTGAATGTTATGTATGTTTTGCATAATTATAAACAATTAAATTAATTTAATTTTTTCTGTTTTCTAGGCATTAATAATTTTTGATATACAAGGTGAAAACTGTTTTTTGATTAAATGTAGCAAACTTCTTTAAAGAACCATTTGCTTTTTCTTTCATATTTTTGAACCATAGTATATTACGCAACAAGTTAAGAAAAGTTATTTTTGACTGAACAAGTATGGCTGCTTTAGGTACGAGCGTTAGCGAATACTTAAACAACCATACGAGTTCAGTAAAACTACTTTTGTTAAGGTGTTGCGTATACTACTTTATAGTATTTCATAAGAAATGTAAAATATTAAATTTTTTACATAAAAGTGACACTAAATGTGAAAACATAACCAAGCTGAGCAGAACTTGTTTCTATGTAGGTACTAAAGTACAATAAGCAGCTCCAGGTGATGTTTTGCGTTTGGCAGTGCTGAGGTGTATTGTTGGTGGCCACTGTAAGTATATGTCAAATTCGAGATTAGCAGGTTAGATTATGCGTCGGTCTGAGTCAAAACTGACCCAGAACCTAATCTGCTAATCACAAAAAATTCGACATAGACTTACAGTGTCACTAACAATACACTTCAGTACTGCCAAACGTGAAATGAATCGCGATTGCTATGCAGAAAAGTGTTGCTAATGCAGAATAGTACCACATTTCTAAACAATTTTCAATGTAAAAATGTAGTACATTACAAAATGAAATGCGATAAAAAGTATTTACAAGGTAGACAAAAAATATTATTAAAATATGTGTAATCATACACTATACTTTTTTTAAGCTTAACACCCTATAACTCGGTACCTTGAAAGTTTTGCGGCAAATTACTAATACATTTTCATACAAAGTTGCTTGGGTCTAAAGTTAACTGTTTTAGAGCAAACAATATTAGGCACAAAAAATGTAGAATTTCAGGCGGCTGTTGCAGCTCAAAACGATAACATTTGATAATTTCTAACTTTTCAGTGAAACATCCTGTATATCTCCGTATTTTTAACAAGCCATTTTAATAAGGGGCTTTTATATGATACTATTTCATGTCCCTAAATTCAACCGTTTTTTCAGATATTCAGTTTGAACATAAAAATCAGTTTTTACCTACAACCGGCAAAAGAACGTGACGTTCACGCATTGCTATCGTTACGCAAAGTTTTTTAACATGTTTTTTCTTAACATAGAAATTCGGTTTAGACCGCGTCGTATTTGTATATGAACATCCAGCATTTTCTGGCTTAATGTGCCTTGCACCTTGTGAAGTCGAGCAAAAACCCGCACGATGGTCATGCTTTAACGTTTGCCTGCAGATCAAATTTGTATTTCCGAATATTAATATAATATTTAAATTTGATCCTTGTCCGACCTCACGTTATCGTAATTTCCGTAATGTCAATGCACGAGGCGATAAGCAGAGCGCAGTGACCGACGTCACGTTCGGTGACATTAAGTAAGTACAAAAGTGCGTCGCGCGTTGTTTCTCCCCACTTTTAGAAGCGTTCGAAGTCGCATAAAACGAACGGCGGAGCCCATTCCGAGTCAGAGAAAGACACAGAGATCCAAATTTACTTCCCCAGCAAAGACTTCCATCCCAGTTCCAGTTCCCAGTGCCACCTGCCCGTATCCCTGTTCCTGTCGAAGATATTCTCCCGGAACCATTTATTTCCCTGAAAGCCGAATCCCGACCTGTTACCGTTATTAATTATCCTGGGCCTTAGTTGAATTGGTGGCTAAATATTGCATCCTTTTTACTAATACCGTTATTAATTAAACCTGAACTTAGTTGAATTGGTGGCTAAATATTGCATCCTTTTCACTAAAGCCATTATTAATTGAACCTGAACTTAGTTGAATTGGTGGCTAAATATTGCATCCTTTTCACTAATACCGTTATTAATTAAACCTGAACTTAGTTGAATTGGTGGCTAAATATTGCATCCTCTTCACTAAAACCATTATTCATTAAACCTGAACTTAGTTGAATTGGTGGCTAAATATTGCATCCTCTTCACTAGGGCCATTACTAATTAACCCAGAATTCGCCAGTCGAAAACAGTTCGAGCCCACGAAAATTTTCCGGCCGGCTTTGGAGGAAAAGCGGCCACATTGAGCTCACGTTCGGACTAAAATTGAAGTCATATTTATTAACGCAATGCGGCGTTTTTAGTTTTTCCGTCTCCTGACGTCTCTAAATGAATTTAAAGGCAGTGCTCCGGGCTCAACCCCGCATCCTATCAGTTAAATCTCCAGAATCGTGATATGTTTTATTGTATAATTGGCAGACCGTTTAA
>OW679203.1:4874100-5058666 GCA_940337035.1 Agriotes lineatus | reverse complement strand
GGAAGCTTGCTACTAATTAAAATTTCGAACGCGCGGGCTTAAAGATTTGCCCCCGCGGCAAAGAAGAGTCCATCTCACTTTTGCAACCGCTGATGGAAATTCTCCCTCTCATTATTGCACCATTCCTTACCGCGTTGTGAAATAAAAGGAAATTTTACTAGGTAAGCTTAATTGGGCAGAAAGGGGCCTTGAATCCTGAACAAAGAATTTTGTGGTATAGCGAATTCCAAAGTATCGGGTTACTACGAAAAGTCCCCGGATTGATATGGACCGAAATAACATTTGAAATCTCATTTCTTTATCGCGTAAGACAAAGGGAGCTTAAGTTTAAAATGCGCTGGCTGCACAGAGTTCCGAGAATTTTGTATTGAAGGCGCCTGGGTGTCGAAATAAACACATTAGCGTGCGAAGCGAAAATGTTTATAAAGAAATATTCCATTGGGGTGTGATTATTTTTGATTTGAGTTCAACCGGACTTTGGATATAACTGGAAGCCCCAAGGCTACAAAACGAACCAAACAATTTGAACGTGGCACAGAAGTGCTTACGGAGAATTTCCGTCAATGGTTTGTATCTTAAAATGTGACCTAAATAAATCGGTAACAGCTTTTAGAAATACAGGGCCGGCTCTCGGGATTTTTAGATTGAAATTGAATTTTGTGTAAAACGGGTTCGACTAATTTTTGATGACAACCCATAATTGGATTAATCGCGTGAATCGCTTAGTGACGTCGAGTCATCTAACAAATTCCCAACGAAGCTATGCCGACGTTGTAAATGGTTGGGGACGTCGCCCACTGCGTCATGCATTGAAGCCTACAGAGCCATATAGGCAGGGCTAGCTTAGCCCGAAATGGACGACCACTAACTAATTTCTACAACCAGCCTTAAGAATAGAACTTAATCTAACACACTACATCTCGTGCAATACTCAGGTATCCTAGTTAGAGAAAAGCGAGAGTAAACGAAGGGACAATTACAACGCCTTTGATGTGTTGCTTGTAAGAGCGCGTCTGTCATTATAAGTTTCTCTTGGTCGTCCCTAATTTCATTTAATGGTGGTTGTTGCTTCAACAAGGGACGCATTTGAGTTTGGCTACAATTTTATTAAAACACTCAACGAATGTTTCAATGCTAAGCAATACTGACATTACTCCACCTCCGGAAATACTGAAAAAATCCTACTTAGAAACCAATCGACAGCAAACTGAAGGGTAATTCCAACGGCTGTAGTATGCTGCCTGAAACAGTTTGTTTGTCATAGTACCCTTCTCTATGTCATCACGAATTTCATTTAATGACGGTTGTTGCTTCGACAAGAAACGCACTGAAGTTTGTACAATTTCATTAAATGACTCAACGATAGTTTAAACGCTAAGCAATACTAACTCGGCTACAACTTGTAAAATATTGAGAAAAACCTAGTTAGCCACTCTACAGCCTAATTACCACGTCTTTATCGCATAACATTCTTACTCGTTACGAAAAATAATAGTTACCTTGGATGTGGAATACTTAAATTTTCATCTGTTTGTAGTAACAATTATTTTATACCTTGGTTAAGCTTGAGAGGTTTTTAAAGTGGTAATGATTTTAGAAGATTTTCTACTGGACTTGCGAGTGTGTAAATATTTGCAGAGAAAATTGTGCCTTGTCTATAATTTCTAAAGACTGAGAACGTTAGTAATTGAAGGTAGCGTCTTTATTACACCAATTAGTACCTCGAAGAAATTTCGGCAGATATTAATACTCCCCAGTCACGTAGAGAAGGAGGTTGTTTACCTGCCCAAAATTGTGCCACATTAAGTTGATTTACTTCGATTAGATCCACAGATAACGTGCTTGCCGTTAACACACTGTTGCAGAGATCTCTCTTTAATCAACGTTTTTGCGTTTGGGCTCCCTTTAATAACGCCGGTGATTTATTGGCGAGGGCTTTTGGATGTTTGAGGATCAGTTTGAATTTTTTAAATCTCAGCCCTCGATAACCGCCGACGAGTGTTTGCAAAACAGAGCACTCCAAAAAACCAGATTAAGCAAACAGCTACCTAGATACTGAGTTAAGTAGGGAAAGTGGAAATCGATTAACGAGGCTAACTATTTAGTGATATATTACACAGTTGACCCGCAAGATGGCTTCTTAACACGATATTCTCTAGCATTCCCCCTTATCGCAATGGCGATCTACAGGATAAGGGACAAATTACGAGAACTTATGGAAGTTGTGTATTCGTCGCGAGCAGTATTAATCATACGTCCAACTGCCGCCAAGATCGCGCCGCATTGGAGTTACATAATTGGTAAATCTTTAACTTCATCGCATTAGTCTTTAAAGCATGTAATTACGGCTGGAGTGTAATGTACAAATTTAGCACTTGGCTAATAAATATTAAGACGAAGCTGAGGCTATCGTGTTGTGTTTTTAATTTTCCTTTCACGACAGCTTAGGGAGGTACTCAAAAAGCTTAACGACACGTCTCATTTAATACGATTGTATATAGTATATGGACGAGCATATAGAAAATACGCAGTCGTGCATTATTTTAATTGAAAATTTTAAAGTTATTTTTTCTTCTATTTGATTTTCTATTGATCTGAACTTGAGCCAGGAATAATTTATGCTGTATTTGTCCAGCCTTCTATATAGCTTCACGAATTTGTTTTCTTGTGCAATACTATATTAATTATAAATGTTAGTGCTTGAATTCTCCTACACAAATAATGGTTCCAAAGTGCACCTCCTAAATAAGAACTACGCAGGAGAGCCTCCTAAGCCACTCCAAAAAGCTATGTCTTTAAATGTAAATCGCGGACGCCACGTCTATCACAATTGTATATTGTAATACAAGTGTGGAAAGAATGCCATTGGAAAACGCATCCTATTTCTGCCTACGATGGCTTCCCATTCTATAAAAAGTAAATTTTTTGATTTGACATTTATTAAAAAATGTGCATTTATAAAAAATAGCATTTCTTAGTTTTAACCAATCAGAAGATTGTCACCTAACATTAGAGTACAGAACGTGTTGACGTAAGAGTGCAATAAATGGTCACTTTCTGCACGCAAATGCTTGTAAAAATGCTTCTTCAGAAAAGAGGGCGTGAAGATCAAATTAGTTCCGTATACCACCTTAAAAGATAATTGTACAAGTTGATTAAGTTCAAATTTTAATTAATATAATAAACAAATAGAAAGTAAAGGTCGCCGACTGTAAACAAATGAATTACAAATTTAACGCTTGAAAATATTTAAAAAGTTAACACGGCATTTATGGAGGCATGTTTTTCTATAATTATTCGGAACGCGCTAATCGCCTGATGGTTTGGAGCCAACAGGCACGGTTAGCGAGTTTTAGGTGGAATTCAGCAACGCGATGTGTAGATAAAGCGATAAAACAAAAGTCTGATCTTGCGTTATCCCATAGTCTAGATCGGGTGCTTAGATCGAGCAGCGGCGCTCTGGCCCTAAACATCTCGACGCAGGCGGCTTCTTTAGGTTAATAATACAGATATTGAACACTTAAGAGGTTACTCCAAATTACGGTTTAGTCACTAAGGAGACCAAAAATCTGGGAGTACTAGAAAGCGACATGCAATTTATACCTGCAGGTAGAAAACGGCCTTAAAACAAAACGAGCAACCACTTGACGCCACGCTGCCCAGAACAAGTATGATTACTTTTTAGATTAACGTAAATAAGCCAGAGCAGGTGTTTTCAAGGAAAAGGTGGCGACGGCTTAGTGGTAAATCTTTTTCTAAATACTGGAAAAACATCGGAAAACGTGTTGCCATAACAAGGCAGAGGTACAAAATTGAAATTTGCAACTTTCCAAAAATAACCAAAATAGGCAGGCTCCAATCGCCAGTGCTAAGTTTGGAAGAAATTCACTAAAAGGTAACTTTCGAAAACGTTAAGAAGAACTACCGCGTGATGAATGCTTGCAGGTTTGTTCGCTCCGGTTTAATCTTGTGTAAGAGAATTTATATCTCATTCAAGGAATATTTAATTTGATTTAAGTTACGCTGAATGTCTTTGACTTGGTTCAGACTCGCAGACATACGTTACCATCGGCCTAGGTGGAGTTTTGTATACTAGAACTGAGCACTCCCTACGCTGTGGTGAATTGCAATTGATTGAATACCTTGTGCTCAGGTGGACTCAAGGATTGTTGTTCCATCTCCTTCTTGTCGTACCTATCCGTTGTCGGATGCTGGCGACCTACGTAGCTTTTCTAACTTTATCCACCTCTGCTTGAAACAGCTTGTTATAGTCTCATTATACTATATTTCTCAAATTTTTGAGACATAATCTTTAATTTCTTCCAGGGCCCCTTCGACCATCAACTTTTCCCTGCAAGACTAGTTGTAGCAATCCATACCTTTTCGAATTACGCATGATGTGGCAAGATATTCAAAGTTCCTCTTTTAACGGAAGCTGGAACTTGTACTCTTCTACCTATTAAAGGACTTCTGCATGGGTCGTGTGTTCTCTCCATCATATCCTATACATTGTTTCATATAGCAGGATATTCAAGTAATTCTGTATATGTCGTAGGGTGAAAATTGTAAACACTTTTGTGATGCTTGAAAACAGTGCCATTTTGCTTATTTGGGCAATAGGAATATCGTATATAAGATGTTGACTATTGTTGGCCCTAGAATGCTTCCTTGGGACACCCCTGCATTGATGTACTTTATGTCTGAGATGGCACTGTTTATTCGTACTACAAAAGATATGTTTCCTGGAATGACAAGGTAATAGCAACTATTGGGGAACAATTTGTATTTTAATTCTTCCAGCTAATTTTTACCAAAGGATTGCATGATATTCAGAAATATTGCTACCATCTAGTTTTTATACCGGCGCTGAAATATTTCGACCATATTTGTACTAGCACAATGTTATGTTCAACTAATAATTTATTTAACCGTTTGAAGATTCCTCCTCCGAGAATATTTTCTAAGGGTGGCAGTAAGTTTATGGGGCGATGAGAGCTACAGTTTGATTGGATCTTGGCTTTTAGAGCATTAGTATATTATAATGCTCCCAACTTTTGGGAAAGCACTCTAGTTTCAAGCAAGTGTTGTAGAGACAAGACAATTGACCTTTCAAGTAATTTTTTAAACGCCTGTAAAAAGTGTAATTAACATTAGAATTTTTGTCCGTGTAAAAACTTCTTTATTTGAACGCGGTCGTCGTGCAGAAGCAGCTTTAGCGATTATGAGGTAATCTGCTTTACCAGCAGACTTCAGCAGCTGTTTCAAGTGGCTCGTCTTGTTTCCGGTTGTTCTTCTCTTGCAAAAAGTGGGGTCATGGGTGCAGAATTTCTGTGATTGTGCTCCACATTTAGCCCTGCCTTGGAATATTTTGAAATATTATTTGTGGAAGCTTCGCTTGTATACGGATTGGGCACTTATGTGGGTCAAACACTTTCGCGTCCTCGAGACGGTTGATTTATCACAGGATTACTAGCCGCCCTGATGAATCGCCTGTATTACAGGGTAAATCAATTACTTGTATTTCCATTTTGGTGACGTAATAAATTTAACTCAATTTCGTCCGGCAACGTCAGCCGGGAGCAAAGTATCAGTGATTTTGCTTGAGAAAACGCATTCTCTCCAGACGTCATCCGAGAGCTATAAAAACTTCGGCAATTTCTTCTACTTTCGAGGGTTTCTCTGCTTCTGGAAGTCTTAGATTTTGGGCCTAGTCGTCTGAGTGGTTTTCTGAAGGCATTTTTTGGCGTACCTGCAGCAGTAGCTTTGACCCCGCTTGGAGGCTATGTGATTCGTCTCCTGCAAAAGTGTGATTGTCTCAGATAAGCAGCGTACGACCTAATGATCTGTAGTAGTCATATTTGTAAAGCGGGTAATATGAAAGAAATTGAATCTATACTTAGTATGTAATTGTATATTTTACTGGTTTAATCTTAAATTTCGTATTGAATTAGGCTAATCTCTGCTATGTTAGCGTTAATTGGGAGTAAGTAACGCCTAATCAAAAATTATAGAATTTCTGTTTCTGTTCATTGTTAATAAATCTAATGCACCGTTTACACCATCTATTGTCTGATTTCGTTACTGCTACCTTTTGTATTTCAGATATTGTGATATTGCTGCGAGTTTATAAGTTCTTGACCTACCTGAGTATATTTGTTGTAATGGAAAAACTTGTTGGCGCTCATTATATTTGGTAGTTGCATCATTTAAAGAACTGCACGCCGTCTTCACTGAGTTTAGTTGGCGCGCCATCAAATATACTCTCGTAGCGCTGCGATATTTGAGTGTATTAAAAAAATTATACTTAACAAGAATTGGCGCTAACAACGGTATATCAAAGGGAGCTAATTATTTGTCTAGAGTGCCGTAAGCACTAACTTAATCCGCATTAAACCCTTCAGAATTTAACAAAGGGAATGGGATCACCACAATACTTCTCTGGGATGATATGTGAACTAGCCCTTCGCCAATGGGAACCTACTTCTGCTGATTCTCGACACGTTACTACCAGCTGATTTAAATTAATTAACACAGTACACAATAAAAAAGGTGGTACCTTTAGACAGCTTTATACTGAATAACTTAAACAGGTAAAATGACAGAGATGCAGTTAATTTAATCTTGACTTCTAGAGGACGTCATCATATATACAAGCTATATAAAGTAATTTCATCAAGCCAATGCTAGAGTATCTAATTCTTGTAAACACGAAATGCTTGAAAGATGCTAATGATCTGCGTTAACTATCGCACGGAGCTGAAAGAACTGAACGCAGAAACAAAATGTTTGAAACACCCTGTAGTTAAATACAGTTTCCGTGGCACCGTATTTAATTAAAGCAAGTACAATACATCTATCTTCAGCTGGTGGCACGGTGTTCCTGGTTAACTGCAAAACTTACCCTTGTTGCGTCCGGCGTTGTTTACACATCTCGACGAAGGGGTATGAATCTGGACTTTGAGAATGTTGTTAGGCAAGGACGTGAACTGGGTCGACACTAAATTGTCTTGAAAAGTGCGAATGGGTGAAGACAACTAGCTGCTATATCTGCAAAATGTGATTGGAAGGTAACTTATTAACAAAACTTGTTACGAGATTTACCTTTCGTTGTTGTTAATTATTAAGAAACCTCCAAGGTTGATCCGGCTGTTAACCGCAGTTAAAGGATTACTTCATGATAAAGGGGTTTCCGATTTTTACGTAACTATCGACCGCCGCACCACGAAATAGAGATTTCTCATTCAAATGCCTCGGACGCAACTAATATCCAATGATCGGAAAACGACGGCCCAGCTAAAGGTGGCCGAAGCCGCGAGCTTGCCGTCTCATTGGCGAAACGCCGGCTCCAACAATCCACATACGAATACCAAGATTAGAATGGTGTCAAGATCCTGCTATCATGATTCATCCCTCCCAAGGATAAAATTTGACGCCACAGCTTCTCATCAGCGGAAGTCGTTCACATATTTTTGGAGTACTTCTTTGATGCCAACTCAGCGAACTTTACGGCGTCGCTATTTAGGGTCGCACCATGCATTAAAACTTAGAGAACCATATGAGCAGTGCCGGCTTAGCCCGAAATGAAGGAGAACCAACTAATTCCCACAAACGGCATTAAAAATAGAAATTAAACTAACACAATATCGTTTAAACTTGTATGACCTAAAACTCAGTCAAATTTATTCCGTGACATCGAGGATTCAGTATTCCTAAGTTGTGAAAGGCCTACTACACTATCGGGTAAATGGTTCTTTATTTGATCAATCAAAACACGTAGACAACGGCAGATCATTTTTATCTTGCAAATTGTCGAGGTTGAGATCGATAGATGGCATCGCAGACTTGATAGTTTTAGAGTCCCTGTATATTTAGTAAACTATATACAGGATCTCTAGATAGTTTGCAAGTTGGTTTTCACTAAACGAAAATGCATTGCAATTGAAATATTTTAGTGGGGTGAAAAGGGTTAAAATACATTTTGCTCTTTAAAAGGACAGTTCAACTGAATAAATTGTAACATTTTGTTATGTTTAAACAATGGTTACAGATTATTTAAATGGCCCTAAATCTCGTTAGATATTTATCTATAGCATCGTCCTCCTAAGCTCGACGACCTAAGCCCAAGCTTCGCGGGCTTATACAGAAATCCATATAGGGACGATTCCGTGAATATGAAATGCCTAAACTTTGTTTATAGCTAGTGTCGACTGAAACATTCTAAGTCTTAGAAAATAACAGATTTATAATGTACTAGCAGTCCAGTGAGACAAATGTCTCATTTAAAAAAACAAAAAAGACCGTTTTTCAAATAGAACGCGTATTAAATAAAAACTGTACTCAGACCTGGAAGGTGTCAAAGTGGTTGCCTACCCGATCGACGTTTTAAGGCGCAGAGGGTCGCAGCTCCGTTTGGCTGCTGAAACAGTTTTTATTTAATACGCGTTCTATTTGAAAAACGGCCTTTTTTGTGATTTCTCGAAAACCGGAAGTGTCACGTGACTGAAATTCGGTTCCTGAGCTGACATGACCATTCCAAACATATAACTTTCATAACTTTTTCTTACGGTTTGGCTGCTGAAACAGCGTCCCGGATAGACAAAACGGCGTCCCAGACAGACAAAACTGCGTCCCAGACAGACACGTCTATTAGATAAAGGATAAGATTACGATTTTTAATTACTTTTTTAATATGTTCCTAATATAAATGTTTTATCTTTCAGGTTCCAAGTTCCTATGTTCCGAAGTGATAGCACCAATAAAAAGCGACATAGATGACATCAGCTTGATAATTATAAATTTCGAGGACCTAACCACAAAACCTACGCCCTCGGTGGAAAGCAGCCCCGTTGGAAAAGGACGCTTAAGTAAATGTAAGAGAATGTTCTATAGCTTTGAGTTCTATTTTTTAATGCCCATTAACTTGACTCAATTAAGTCTATGTTTGGAATAAGTTGTTGTTCTGTGGGTCACTTTTTGTAGTAAAAATTCTTTTGTGACATTTTGGAAACAGCAAATCGTTTGCGACTGGTTTTTATTATAGTAGGCTTCTAAGTATTTATTGTCTAAAAGTTTATAACGTACGAACGCAGTGGAATAATGCCAATAGCATATTGTATCCACAAGAAAAGGACCCAACAAGCCTTGACTGCTATTAAATTTATTTTCACAATTATAAAAAACACTCTAGAGTTAGAATGCAACCTGCCACTACATCTAACTTTTGTCGATTATAAGAACCTCGACAGTATAGAGCTGTGGGGAGTCAAGAGGCCTTACTTAATTGCAGTATGCAGATGCAAAATCTTGATACACCATGGCAGGGATACTAGATCAAGACCTTAAATTTAAAACGAACCTTATTTACATCAGAAGAAGAGTGAGACAAAGGGATACAATTTTGCCCCAAACTGTTTAACTTAGCCTAAGAATACATATTTTTATTTAAGTCACTGAACAGGGAAAATAGGAATATAGGTATCAACGGGAAACGTTTGAACCACCTTAGATTTGCTGATTATGTGTTAGTAATATCCTCTGAATGGAAGAAACTCCAAAGTGTGATAAACAATGTCCGCGAAGCTTAGCTACAACGAGTTTAACACCAAGGGACAAGGAAGGAAATTCCACTACACCTAAGGTGGAATGTATTTAGTTCATGCATCGTACACGTCGTCACATAATATTGAGTTTAAACCATTTTGGAAGACGAATTGTGAAATTATGTTTTTTAAATTTTTAATGGTTAACCCTCTTGCAACCATACATTGTATAATATATAGTACTTGTTAGTCCTTGCAATAAATCTCCTCGATGATAAATTCTTATTTTTATTTGATCTCATACATAAATTAATGTAAGTTATGGGTTTTGTAATATTCTATGTACATAAAGTGAAAGATCCGCCAACAGAACACTCTAACTAAGAACGCTCGTTACTTCATTTTGAATTGGATTGCACGAGGTGTCGATCGCACCTTTTCCAAAACCGGGATATACCCTTAGGGACATCGCCCGGCGAGCAGTGTGGATATGAAAAATGCACAAACAAATTACCTGGGAAACAACACCAAGCTTAATACAACAATTTATTTTTATTATTAGTTTTTCATTATTAACACTTGATTGAAACTGGCTCACAGAAAACATTTAATGCTTGTAAAACAACAAAGACCTTAGAAGTGAACTAACTCGGCCAATTGGAAAGCAACATTCAAGATTAAATTCTCATTTCAAAGATACCAAAGAGCCAAGTAAAGTAAGAATGCTATCGCTAAGACATAGAGAATCATTTGAATCTTGAAGTAATCTCGATTTATTTCAACAGCTAATTATAAGCCAAATGCCAGTATTAAAAAGGAAATAATTGCCAGCAGTTATTGATAGAAAACCACTACAAAACTAGTCCTCTAAAAAATCCTTTCGTTGAAATGACTTGTAGAAGAATCAACGATTAAGAAGTGATTAAGCTAAGTCAATTCTTTGGTAGAAATAGACGGTATTGTTAATAAAATTATGAATTCTGTAAATGGTGCAAGTAGCCAATATCTGAAAACTGTAAACCGGAACATTGAAGATTATGTAACTGGTGGGCACTAAAAAAATCTTAATTTATGAATGCTACTATAAGTTTACTTAAAAATGAAATGTGATTATTGACACTTAAGTATAAACATTCATAAATTAGGAATTAGTGCTTACTCGATAACGACATTATGGAACATCCGTTCGAAAAGTGATAGTTATATTTTGCTTTAGTTCAATATATTATGAAAAATATTAAGGTTTTTATTTGACACTCCCTGGTAATTTACATTTCTTTAGAAATGAAAATGCAAGCTCAAACAGCTCACTATTGTTTTCTTTACGACAACGCCAAAGGGAATACTGAATCAGGGACTGGTTCATTGACGTAGTTCGAGTAATTTGGAACAAATAACATTCAACGAGTGATACAAATGTTTGAAACTATCCCCAATACAATCTGTTCCTTTATAACCGGGGGTTATTTATTCAGGTACCTGCATGTGTGGGAGATACACCCTACTGAATTATGTTAATTGCTGGGAAGAACGCACGGAGCTTGAACAACTTTCGAAGATGTGTAGAGGTTGATTCATTTCTGTTAGGGCATAAAACGGTTATTATTATTATTTAATTAGTTTAGCTGACACAACTATTATTTATAACCTGAAAGGAAATCCCTCAGCACCAAAATATGCTCCGCAAACTAAAAAACGTAAAATGGTAAATCCCATGTAATTACACATGCACTAACATGTGCGCGAATATGAATGAAATAATATAAGGTCAAATCTCTAAACCACGTTATGTGAAACAGCCAAGAATTTCGCATTGAAATAATGTTTAGAATTGGTTAACTAGCAAGTTACGTTGCGTGGTACATCTCAGCGATGGCTAGGATACCTGAAAATCTCTTGCAAGAACGAATGCAGGCCCGGGTCTCACCTGCGATGCTTTTAGACCAACATCTTTTTATGGAATAGCTTTTCTAGACGTGAAGTAATATCTACAGGTACAGGACTCTCATAGCAATCTCTGATCGGACAATCTGGACTACGATCAAGCTTCCGCAAAAAATACAATTAGCGAGTGAATCCACAAAAGTCTTCTGATCAGAGCTTTACCACCTGAATAAGTAAAAAGGCTTCAATATACTCACCCACACAGTACGCGGTTTTAAGTTTTGCAGCATTTGATGACTTTCTAAATTCTCTCACCGAAAAACATATACAACAGGTACTTCATCCGGGATTTACCTCATTCAATATTGCAGAACACGCAGCGATACGAACCATTTAAGCTCGTAAAAACTGCAAAAAGCACAAGCTTCCCACACACAACTTGATTCCCCACTGATCGAACCGGAAGTATAACGAGTAATTTGTCCCAGTCACACACGCAACAACGGTTGCGAACCTACACGCAAAAAATTCCTACAATGTATTGAAATGACCTTAGTGGCTTCGGAACATAGATTGTATAGTTATAGGACCAAGTTATTTTACTGAAGGGGGCTTACACTTGATGAAAGCAGATGAAGGATTTTGATAAAATGTGAATGGAGTAGCCAGGCTTAACTACCATTTAGAAATTCTCAGCCTGTGTCGGTCACAAGTGAATACATCTTAGAGTTTAGGAGTATATAAAAATTATTAAACAAATACAGTCTTTATATACAGTTACATGTGTGCCATGTCGCTATTTTTTTTTAACTCAAAACCTAGTATTGGTATAGGCACAAAAACATGACGTTTGCATAATGATATGTATATATGTAGTGAGAGTATTAAAAAGGCGGCAGTCTGCATTAAACTTCCTTATCGTAACGTAATTTGACCCAGTAAGCCGACGCTAGCTGAGTGTTGTAAAGAAATATTGCAATCGGCACATGCCGTGATCTAGTTTTTACAGTCTATTCCCGCGTCCGCACTATTTCACTTAATTCCACTAAATTGTCTTGTCCCATCATCAAACATAAGTTTGAACAGAGATTCTGGACAATGAAAAGATCATCTTTTGTGCTAATCCCGAAAACTAAATTGCGAGTAGCCGATGTCTTTTTTGATTCGGCCATATATCCTGGAGTAGATGATCTAGAGGAAAATCTTCAAGGTGTGACTCATGAGAGTAATAGTTTGAAATCTTCACACTCTTTCGCCCTCGGTTTCTTTAGAAGAGTCACGAAGGATGATTGCAGTCGGATGATATGTTGCCACTATTATACACCTCGTTTTGCACAGACGACATAGCAATGCGAGTTCTGTCTTCTGGTAGCTTTTGCTCCGGATCTTTTGCCTTCTCGCTTTTCGCCTTCTTGATAGAATTTTCTACATCGTCGTTGGCGATCGTAGGGCAGCTCATAACTTTGTGGATGCCATGGTGGCGATGTCGTGTGTCTTCGAAGAGCGGTATATATCGCTTGCACACTTCTATCTGATTCGGATCGATAGACAAGTTTTTCGGATCCGCCTCCAATCTGCATTCCTGCACTCTTAATACCTTCTTTTGAAGATGGAAAGCTTCTATTGCTGCGTATATCAGCCTGCTCTCGATAGGGTGATCTACTTTATTTCAAGAAATGATCTCATCTTTGTTCTTGTGCAGGCGTATTTGCTTCATTTAAACTAGGATCTTGCGGGTCATCCACTCGTGCTCCAGTTTGAAGCCTCGACTTCTCGTGAGGTTTTTCAACGATTCCATGTCTCAGCAATGGGAAACTGGTTGGCAGGCATGCGCTCGACCTCTTCCTACATGTGTGGAGTTACTGTCTTTATTAGCAGCTTGTTCTTTAACTGCTCGCGGTTTATCTTGAGGTTCACTATAATAACTGAGGGCTGGAAGGGAGCATACTTAGTTGTTTTTCAAATTTGGGTGTCAAAACCGTGCGGTAGTAGGAAATTACTGTCGTTGAAGATGTACCACGTCTACTTTTTAAAAGAGATTATCAATGATTATGAAGTAGAGCATCTCTAAGCCCGTCAATTGTTTGGAATTACATATTAGGAATTACTTTAAATTATAAATATACGCAACTGTTACTAACCTCCTGTGTATAAGGAACTGATCCATGAATTGGATAGGACGAATATTTTTGCAAGTATTGAACATTTGAGGCTGTAGAAATATTTACAAATACATTGAATTTAATAGAAAATTATTATTATTATTATTAATAATATGAGAAGAGTTGAAGACAAGTCCTATAAACTCTTATTACATAATAGTTATAAAACAAACATTTGTGTACAGTGTGCGATATCTGTCAAATCTGAGACAGAAACATGAAAAAAGGCTGTTTTTTGTATGATTAACTTGAAAAGAGGCTTCCACGAATGGGGCCCCCAGTTAATCCACTGCGAATTCCGGTTCAATGGGATTTCCGGGAACTGCCACTTAATAACCCTTGACTTGGGTTCAGTTATTTGTTGGAGTGAAACAAGACTTAACAAACACGAGTATATTGAGTAACAACGATTACAAACGTCACTGATGGACCGATGGTTTTTTACAATAGCTTCAACTGTTGTGACACGCTTGGATTGGCCACGCGAAAATAGCGAATTGCGCGTAACCGTAACACAAAACAACCTGGAAACGTCTTTACCAGGGAGCTAGACCGACCGCAACCCAGCACAAAGCATAGTTGAACTTGCTTACTTGAAATTCTTAGTCTAACTGAAGCTTAATTGACAAAGAGCTGAACTCGCAAATTCAACAAGGAGGGGAAGGCTCAAACACTATTGGCTGAGGCGATCCTGCGTAGCCAATCGGAGCGTCGCACGTTGTTTAGGAATAAATGCTTATTTTAAGAAATCTTAATGCTAAGCTCTCTCAATGAGGCATTGTATTGAACGAAATCCATAAACACATGAGTCCCAAATACGCTAAGTCGGCTTAAGTCATATTAGAAAAAGTATCCATCCGCTTAAAAGCCATTAAGGGAAGCTTACAAATTCCTTTCCAATATTAACAGAGGCAAACAAATACGGCAGGATGCAAATTTGACTTTACCACGACCTTTGAATGAGATAGAACAGTTATGACTTGAATTACATGAATAATTATAAGCAAAATGGTTTTGATGCACGCATCTGTGTGAATCAAACAAAGGCCAAAACATAGATAAATTATTATTTAAAAAATCGTTGTTGAAGACTTTTTCTAGTTTTACACAAGAAGCGTGTCGTATCAAATTCCAAACAACTAACAGCGCTGTTTGATAAAATCCATTTATATATTTTCATGAAACTTGCCGGCGGTTGCAAAATCGACTCGTGCGATTGAGTTTTAAATTGCAATTCATGAATGTTCCTGACACTTGACATGAATTAATCTGAGCTTTGTTTGGACATTTTTCCTTAGATTCCTATTGTAAAAATCAAACCTTTCCAATGCAATAGAGAAGATACACTAGGAGTTTGAGTTGCATTTTCTGAAAATTTGTTAAATCTTGAGGGGCTTAAAACCGCCATATCAAGTTAGTTGCGGCTTTTACACATCATTATGCATAGTTCCGGAACGACCACCTAAGAGTGAATAAAATGAAGTTTCACGCTAAAGCATCAAGTTTTTATACATTCCCAGAAAGTAGGTAAGCGCTTTCCGTTTTGAATAAGCAAAAAATGCTTTTGTTCGGCAAGGGTTACCACGGGTCGAATTGAGCAGGTTGGCCTAAAAGTGCTACGACGTGCGGTGTTTACCAATGTTGGAAATGAGCAATTATCAGGCTGTTTGACTGCGGATAGGCAAAATTAACTTACTATAGAAAAATTTGGTTGACAAAAAAATCTGTGCGATAAGTACAGAAATCTACAGCAATGAGGCAGCTGATTTATTTTATTATTTTCTAATTAAAAAAGATAGTCGAGACAACAAAATAACTTTCTGTTTTAGTCATCGTTACTGTTCTCTTCAGATTCTTTTTGGTATTAAAAGGCTTTTTAACAATTTTGGAAATAGTTCTTGGCTTGATACCATTTCAAGAAGCATTGCATTTTGTTCACATTTTTTACTTTAATACTCGTAGGTTTTAAATCATTTGCTTGGCGCTATAGTGTATATCCGTCTTTACGTGCAGATAGAGTATTTCCTTCTTTAGTAGTGTACAGGAAATTACTGGCTGAACCATAACATTTTATAAATTTTCCTTTGTGCATCATCAGATTGATGAGAATGTCATGCGCTTTTAAAGTAATTGTGCTCATTCGCACATTAATAACATGCCGATTTGTTCTGTTGTTTCTTCATAACTTTAATTAATTATTTACTAGCTTTTTGGTGAAATTTTTTAAGACATAGCCAACCTACGTGATAAGTGATAGAACAACCAAATCATACCTGAGGTTGCGGGTCGGCCGGTATTTTACTTCCAAAATACTATCAAATCCTGTTGGGGCAGTAATTCCCATCCAATAACACCCAACCTGCCCCAACGTATCGGCGATTTTTCGGGATGAAATCTACTTGAAACCCCAAGGAAACGTTTGTAATAGTTGCAGTAGTAGAAACTTTTAAAAAATTCAAAAAAGAGAATGGAATCGGAAACCTTACACCATCTCCGAAACTGCATACGCAAATGTTTTAAAAAGAGAAATGCCAATTGCGAATACAAGTCTCCAGAAACTACTTAGGCAATCTGGAATACATGACGACATTTATAGTTGCCGAACTCGCAAGTGAGAAGTAACACTTTCAGATCGTAACATAACCTGGAAAAGTTTCATTTTCCAATTGCTAACAGAAGTTACAGAAATTACTGGAAGCGTAATTTTGCCTTGGTAACGAATAGTAGTCCTCCCTCTTCAAGACAGAAAATCTAGAATAAATTTAACAGTGTTCTATGATTAGAGTCCAGACTTGATTGGCTTCTGTAGCTTTTAATCTTCAAATTTCTTCTTCTAATAGTTGCTTATTCGTTTCAGTTCTTCAAACAATAATGTCGTCTTTTGCTTTATCTTCTCTTTGATTAAAATTTTCTTTGTAGAACAGTAAATTTAACATTTTAATGAGTATTTCGTAGCGAACTCTATAACTCTATTGAAAGCTTTAGTAATGTCTGTAAATTAATAAATATTATTAACATTGCAGGGGAATTTGTAATGCGCAAATAATTTCCCTTGCTCGTAGAGTGTCTCTGGAACCAAACTAAGTATCAGAACTAGCTACTTGACATTTGTTATAAAATTGGAAATGGATGACCTTCAGGAGTATCTTGATGATGTTATTTATTAAGCTAATTAGTCGGTACTCGTCGCAGATCTTCGATTTCAGTTTTTTATGCATAGTCAAAAATGTGAAAGTCAACTAATTTTTCGGCTATTCACCGGTAGATTTTGTAATATAATACTTTCTAGAGGTGTTATTACAATTAATATTAAATTAAATATACCCGTTTTTTAATTATTAACAAGAAACACCATCAGGTATAGCCAGCGTACAAAAATCAAACACGTAGAGACACTCACTGTCGGTTTCTTTGATGTCAAAATACCGATTTGGATGGCCTTGAACGGCTCTTGGGGGGTACTTTCTGATAGTACTAGCAGATGGCGCCACTATTTTATCACATATGATTGGTAGCAGAGCTAGTAACTGGCTCTGATTGGTAGGACTTTGTGCTGCCATCTGATAGCCAAGCTTAGAAATACCCACCGAGTTACTGTCCCAGGCACTCTTCTCGACGGGTTTCAACATTTGGCATGAGTGTCTCTACTTGTTTGATGTATATGCGCTGGTATAGCTCTTTATGTACTTACCTTACTTTTTAATGAAATAAATAGAAATTGACATATCTCAAAAATCAATTTGACATTTAGAATTGTCATGTGTTTTTTTAAAACTTCGGCTAGTCAGTTCAAGCAATGGAATTCCTGTATCCCAGCTGAATGAGTAAATTTTCAACTAACAACTTTCTATTGTAGTTAAAGACTGAATTACTTTTAAAATATAATAATTATTTGACTTCGTGAATCAAATTCACTTTTTAGGTACTTCAAAAAATTAAATTCATAATAATAATAATAATATTTATTCATGTTAATACGCATTACATGCATTTACATAGGTCAAAACAAGTCGTAACATTAAACAACACATTATAAATATACATGCCAGATACATATTAAAATTTTGCACAAGTTAAAAAATCATCAACATTGTAATATGCCGCATTCAATAATTGTTTTTTTTTATTACAGCTTTGTATTTTTGTAAAGGCATTTGTCTAATAGAGGTGGGAATTTTGTTATACAGTTTTAAAGCTAGGTAAAACAACGGCTGCCATTGCGTTCTGGCCAGCCTGTGTGTAGATGGTTATTATATCTAGTAGTATAATTATATCAATCCGATTGCTTACAAAAATCTTTGTTTTTCACATAGGTATAACAAAAATTCCAATATTAAAACATAAGGTAGAGTTAAAATTTGCAGTTTTATAAATAACGGTCTACAATGTTCTCTATAGTTTTCACGAGCCATTAATCGTACTGCAGCTTTTTGTAACACTTCAGTGTGTTAGTATCTTCTCGAAGTTTGATCTGACATTACAAAAATAAATAGATATTGTCAAAAATAGTTTAATCACATGTTTAATATTCAAACTTGATTTAAAATAAATATTCTAAAAAAATAACCTAATCCAAAAATATAAATTTCAAATTATAATGATCGAAAAACGTCGAGTACTCGAATCAATATCAAATTCTAAATTAATTTCTAAATATATATTTACAATTATTTTAATGACTCGCCGCACCAAACTTGCTATATAACTTCTTAATGTTTGTTCTCTGAATGTCATTTTTTTGGCAGTGGTCTATTATGTTTGTGTATCTTGTACCTGACTGTGTTATCCCAGCTCCTAACTAGATAAATGTTAGTCAGCAAACATCTCCCTGGGTTGTTCCCGACCAAATAAAAACTTGTTGTAGCTCTTTGACATCTCTAAGATATGGACAGACAGTTCAACAGCGTACCGCAACACTCACTTGCACTGGTTTTACTGGATTTGTAGTAAAATACCACGTTAAATGGACTCAAACAATCTTGAATTCTATTTTTGAATAACACTTCTGACTTATAGATTTGATTGTAAAGAATACTATATTGCTATTACGTATCAAATCATCAATTATTATTCTTCACAATTAATGGGATTTTAACCCTTAACGTGACTATTTATCGCAGATTATTCATTCAACTACTTCATATAAACAACAACTCTGGTTGCCCTTTACAACACCACCAGTTAAAACATACAACTATTACATCACATGATACCCATTGGATATCTGGATATTATTATTAAATTAAATATATCATTCATACAGTATGCTGCATTACAGTTTCTACACAGATTTAACCCAAACCTTGTGCTTATTTGGACCGTTTTTTTATAATTCTAAAAGTCAATTTCTTCTCTCCATTTTCTTTCCAAGTCTGAACACACCAGGTATTCTTTGCTTTGACCGAATTTGGTATTGAAGTTACACATCACTATACGTATTTCTCATTCTCTTCGACCAGTCTAAATCTAAATCGAAATAGCCATTTTATGCATCCTGAAGCCGGCAAAAGGCCTCCCCATTTTACTGCCACCAGCGCCTGTCTTGTGCCTTATCCATCCAGTTTTTCCCAGCCCTCTCTTCTATCTCGTCGGCCCATCTCGTCTTGGGACGCCCTCTCCTACTTTTTACCAAAGTAAGATACCATTTGGTAACTCTTTTAGTCCATCGGTTTTCTAGTCTGACCAGGAATCCCGCCCACTTCCATTTAAGAGTTTTACAACTTTTTGCTACATCGCGAGTTTTTAAACGTTTTTTATTTCGGTTATCCTTACTCGGTCCTTTAATGATATTTTTAAAATATATGGTAACATTTTTTTTGGGTGATTACAAATTTATTAAGTGAGCTTTTAGTTGTTGCCCACACCTGCGCACCATATGTTAGAGTAGAGACAATTGCATTTATCAAACACATTTTTTTTTAAATTTAACGAAATAATGTGATCTACATATTTCAAACAAATATACCTGAAGCCGATGCAACGTCAAAAAATATCTTGTACGTGGCCCAGTTCATATTTTAGTTCAGTAGGGGCGAATTTGTGTCGCAAGTGAAAGTAGTCCGGAAATGAAGTGGAACGCCGGAATCAGATACCAAGCGCAGCATTATTTCCAGGCGTTGCAATCAATAGAAAAGTGGGTTCACGGTAGTTACATTTCCATAACCGTCACACCACTCCGCTCTAAATCTGTCCTAATAGGCACGTGCCTCGGAAGAGGGCTGGATTTATGGGGAAGTAATGGAAACGGCGCTTAATTTAAAACGAAGATATCAATTAAACTATGGAACTGAGTAAACACCTTACTGAGTTTCAAAGAAGGGTTGGGCTCCATCGCAGTGGATATTCGTGTTCCCCTGTTCCATTTTTGCATCTGCAAGCAGTGTTGAGGAAAATACAAATACAAACCTGTAAAAACACTCAAACGTTCATAAGGAAAGGGCGAGTCCAGCTTTTATATAAACAGATTTGACGCCGATGGCTTTACTAAAAGCTTGCAGTGCCAGACAAATCGTTTGCCATTCGTTTCGCGGGGGTGCAATATAATAGTTCAGTCACGTACACTGGCGAAAGGAATATAGCCGAACTGGGTTTTAAAAAGGCTTTCGGTCAATCAATGAAGATTTTGATGGTTTTCTTTGTAGCTGCTTTGGCTTCTCCGGGCGCTTTGTAAATATCGGTTTTTATTTACATTTAAAATGCAAGGGTCATGTAATATGTTTACAATAGAAATACAGAGGCCATTAAAAGTAGTTACAACCGATTGTCCCTGTTATTAGTAGTCCAGAGCCCAAAAATTTAAAATATTGCAAAGGACATTTAAAAGTTTACGACAGTTAACAAACTTAAAAGGAACCAGTAGCTCGACATTAGGGGCTGAGGTTATATTGAATTACAGAGGCTGGTTTACGATAGCCAAAAAACGATTGCACCTGGACTCAAAATCAGCTGAAATCTTGGCTCGAAGCAGTACGACGAGACTCCCTTTTACCTATGCATTAAAAAGCCACTGGAGACATAAATCTTCAAAGTAATTTAAAAATCTACATGAGAATGCATTAGAATTTTATGGGCGAATGGGGCAATATCTAGAAATAATTAAAACAAAAATATAATATCTTAACCATCTTCTAAATGAAGAAAAAGGAAGTACTGGCGGTGACCAATTTTCTGGGTTAAAAACGTTCGAGCCTGGTTTGGCAAAAGCACGAGATCTATTCTTAGATCTGCAAAGTCGTGTTGGTGATAGCCAACCTTCGTTAGGAGAGGCACTGGAAGAAGAAGACTAATTACATGGGGATGGGTGGTGAAAGACAAAATTTGCTACTACAGAAGGGAAGAATAGAAATAGTTGTCTTTTTACCTAACGAGATTTATACTTCCCATTTTGCGCATACAGTTAAATTGCAGATAAAATGCATGATATATGGAATAAAAATATTAAAGAAGAAGTTTAAGAAAGAACAGTAATATTTAAAGTAATATACAACCTTACGGGTTACAGTTTGCACTCTTTTACGCTGGGAAGTATTTTAAAATTTCTAATAGATTTATGGTTAGAGATAGTGTAATCGATGACGGACTTTAACTTGCGTGTTAAACGAGTTCGTGTCTATTTCTGACTGTCCCTATACGTGAGGAATCCATTTAACATTTTTGAAATATTGCTACCTCTATTTTTTTTATTACCATTAATGACATATTTCTCTGAGCTTGCTACTGCTTTTTCTTCCAATTCCTGAACAGGCATTAAAACAACCTAAAAGATTGCCTCTTTGGGACTACATCATTATTATTTCTACCGCTTTTTGTTTTTGATGTGTCCGATCCATTTAGCTGACTTTGGCGAATATTTGGCAATCTAATCTTGCTGACTGCAACGCTGAAGAGTGATGCTGTGCTCAGCCCGAACCATTGTTGTAGATTCGTCAGTTACGGCTTTATCCTCCTCTCGGAGTCTCTCTATTCGGTTGATCTTTCAATGATGATATATAGAACATTTTACCTCTCCGGATACCTCACCAAGTGTCCACAGTACGTCACCTTTCACTTTTCGGGTCTTCATTGTTTTAGCATTTTCTTTCGTCTTGAATTTTGTCTATCTAAATAATCATATTGAAAACGTCTAGTTTCTTAAGAAAGGTCTCGGTAAGGATTCACGCTTTTGCTCCAAATAAAAGGACAAGAAATACATAACACTTTGCCATTTTGAGCAGTAGTTCATGGCTGTGTAGGACTAATCTTATGATCGCTAGGCTGTTCAAACTTCTTCAATGCACTTGATCTCAATTAAATTATCCCAAGTTTAACCACCGACGAGGTATTACATCTTCTGAGTTCTCTCGACAGGAGTATTAAAAATGTGAACGCCTGCATCACTTAGCACTGCCTGCTTGGTGACTATCATATGTTTAGTTTTTTCGTATTTAGTAAGAAACCATATTGGTGACATATCCCGACTGCTGCATCCAGCAAGGTCCATAGTGCCGTTGACATATCGGCAGTTTCATATATACTTTCGCTTCTACTCTGCGCCATTACAGTAACATAATCCTCAGTTACTACAAGGTCACGAGCTTTGAGATTTATTTCAATTTACACCAATCGCTCAGTCGATAGCCTGCGCCCTCCATTAAATGCCCACCCCACTTTGAAAATGAATGTAGTCCTTTTGTCTTCTGGATCGACCTTTCGTTCAAATTTAAAGATATTGTTGTTGATGGGGTTGCTTTCTGTTCCTTTCAGTGGTCAATAATCACCCACGCTACAGAAATATTTACTTAGGCCTAACAATTGGCCAAGTGGGATATTCTCAAATGGATTTAGAGAGAGTTTATGCTGAATATTTTTAATTTACTATGATTCAGAGGTGTGTAAAGCTCAACTGAGTCTTAACTGGGTTGAATTGTAACATTGATTTTTGCATTTGCACTATGATTTTCCTTCCTGTAGGGGGCGGCCACATCACGTCTATAAATTAGGTTTGTTTGTTCATTTCGGAACGTATCGTTGTCACCAGTAAATAACTTAGCAAAATTTCTTTTTCAACGGTTAAGAGTTAGATGCACCTATCTGATAAAATCTTCTGGTGTTTAATAAAATGTATAGGTTTTACGTGGGCTTCTTTACTTGCGTCACACGAGCGAATGGGTATATGACTGATATCGCTAAACGTGTTCTCTTGATGTTTTCTGTGTAGCTTAAAATGATCTCACAGATCCTGTTACAGTTTTAATTCCTCAGATCGACATTGATCAAGAGCACTGTCAAAAATCGGGTACAAACTACAGGGTTCGCCGGCTTTACTATAAAGGACACAGATCTTAATGTGCTGGAGTAGATTTTGTTTCTCCGGTTACCTGCGCTTAGCTCAGACGGGAAGGCGTGGTTCGAAAGCTCAAAGAAAAACCGGCGGCACTTACCCTAAAGCTTGCTTAAAAGAAAAAGAAATGCCTGAGCGCCACTTGGTTCTAGTTAGGGGTGGCTGACGTGTCTAGAACCAAGAACAATACACGTAGCCTATGGGGAAGTCCTCCACGTAACTGCACTCCACTACAGCGTCCCCTCCGCCAAGCTCCTTCGGGCCTGATGGTGTATACACGGTGTGGTCTTGCAACAAATGACTTACCTTGATGACCACACCCTCTAGAGCAATAAAAGAAAACACTGACAAGCTCAAATCTAGGGCGTTCTTACTTGAAGAGCAGGCTTTGGGTTCACATTTAATTACATCAGGCTTTTGCCGTAATTAACTAATGACTAAAGGGTTCAGCAACAACAAATAACTAGACTGACATTAGCAAAGGTTTATGTTTAATAGCCCACCCAGTGGTGAGTTTAAATTTATTACAAAGAGTACATCCTAACTGGAATTTCGGGGTCCCCTAGCAAAAGTTAACTTAATCTAAGTATCATTAACAAATAAGCAGAACAAAATCACAGGAGTGACGCCCCTGCGTATAATAATTAATTTGAACAATTCGAGTAAACGGGCGTACGCAATGTCCAATATAAACTTCAATAGCGCACGACAGATGGTCGATATCACTTCACACGGCACATAATTAAACAAAGCGAAAACACATATTTACTGTAAACAATTTTACCTTAGCCCCAAAGCGTGCTTTTTGGCGGGAGCGGTGAACGAGGTCCTGGTGAAGTCACTTGGCAAGGAGAGCTGCAGTGCAGACGGAGTTGTTGGGACGAGAGTTTAGGGACTCCCCGGTAATCAGGAACAAGAGATGACGGCCTTCGATGAAGCTCAGGTGCAGCGTAACGAGGTGTTACGAAAAATCCCTCAATGGTTGTGGGAAAAATGACAGCAAAAAAAACTACACTATTGCGCGGCGGGCTTCCAAAAATTACAAACAGCAGGGCGTTGATACACGAATTTGCAAACAGCAATGGTTTTTCCCCACTTAACAGGGAAAAGTTAGTTACGGCTTAAAGATGTCGTCTCTAGTCGAATGTGCAAATAATGCAAATATCTTTCCCCGGAAAGTACACTATAGGAGACGAATCGGCCATTCGTATCAACGCCCGCACACGCAATCCCAAAACACACCCAACAATCAAACGCTTCGAAGGTTTGAGCTTCACTGACTTAAAAATTCTAACCCCGCTTAACAATCACAGAGTTAATCCCCTCGTCGCTGTGCAACCGTCTCTCTCTCTCCAATGCGGACGGGCATGTTCCCTCTCAAGATTACACCATTCCTTACCGCGTTGTGAAATATAAGGAAATTTTACTACGTAAGCTTAATTGGGCAGAAAGGGGCCTTGAGTCCTGAACAAAGAATTTTGTGGTATAGCGAATTCCAAAGTATCGGGTTACTACGAAAAGTCCCCGGATTGATATGGACCGAAATAACATTTGAAATCTCATTTCTTTATCGCGTAAGACAAAGGGAGCTTAAGTTTAAAATGCGCTGGCTGCACAGAGTTCCGAGAATTTTGTATTGAAGGCGCCTGGGTGTCGAAATAAACACATTAGCGTGCGAAGCGAAAATGTTTATAAAGAAATATTCCATTGGGGTGTGATTATTTTTGATTTGAGTTCAACCGGACTTTGGATATAACTGGAAGCCCCAAGGCTACAAAACGAACCAAACAATTTGAACGTGGCACCGAAGTGCTTACGGAGAATTTCCGTCAATGGTTTGTATCTTAAAATGTGACCTAAATAAATCGGTAACAGCTTTTAGAAATACAGGGCCGGCTCTCGGGATTTTTAGATTGAAATTGAATTTTGTGTAAAACGGGTTCGACTAATTTTCGATGACAACCCATAATTGGATTAATCGCGTGAATCGCTTAGTGACGTCGAGTCATCTAACAATCCCATGTTTCTAAACACTGCTGGGTTTGCTAGTATATACGTTTCACACATTGTGTTGATGGTATATGAACTAGAGTTAAGAAATGTAATAGTTTACGAACCCCTGTGAGATGTAATTGTACATAACATATAAACACATGATTGTACAGTGTGTCCCAAATTGGACACTTTTGATAGGAAACATTCATTTCTAGAGGAGATAGTAAAAAACTAACTTACATGTTACGGGCTCGTTTTTTGTGTAAAAATGAATGGCGAAAACCGCACATCGATATCTTGATCGCTTTAAAAGATACAGGGTGATGTTCAATTTGGTGCATTTTTGACTTATCCCCGTAACTTGCTTATTTGTGAATATTTTGTGTTTCTGCAAAAACATTCTTAAGGCACTTTTTTAAAAGGAATCGAATGGTATGCTTAGCGTTTTTGTTAAACAAATGGCGGGGAAGCTGTGACATAAACTTTCATTTTTCTTATGGTAAATTTTCGACTCACCCCCGTAACTTGCTTATTTGTGAATATTTTGTGTTTCTGCAAAAACATTCTTAAGGCACTTTTTAAAAGGAATCGAATGGTATGCTTAGTGTTTTTGTAAAACAAATGGCAGGGAAGCTATGACATAAACTTTTGTTTTTACTTATGGTAAATAAAAATAGAAGTTTATGTTACAGCTTCCCCGCCATTTGTTTTACAAAAACACTAAGCATACCATTCGATTCCTTTTAAAAAAGTGCATTAAGAATGTTTTTGCAGAAACACAAAATATTCACACATAAGCAAGTTACGGGGGTGAGTCGAAAATTTACCATAAGAAAAATGAAAGTTTATGTCACAGCTTCCCCGCCATTTGTTTAACAAAAACGCTAAGCATACCATTCGATTCCTTTTAAAAAAGTGCCTTAAGAATGTTTTTGCAGAAACACAAAATATTCACAAATAAGCAAGTTACGGGGGTAAGTCAAAAATGCACCAAATTGAACATCACCCTGTATCTTTTAAAGCGATCAAGATATCGATGTGCGGTTTTCGCCATTCATTTTTACACAAAAAACGAGCCCGTAACATGTAAGTTAGTTTTTTACTATCTCCTCTAGAAATGAATGTTTCCTATCAAAAGTGTCCAATTTGGGACACACTGTACATAGCATATAAACACATGATGTGCATAAAAACCCTTCCTATTCGAGAACACCAGGGTATCTGACCTGCAATGGTTGTTAGGACACCTTTATTTTCTGAAAAACTGTATGCATCCTTTTCTCCGGTCTCGTGCCTTCACGAACCTTTTTTTCTTCTTTATTAAGTAGGAAAGACTAGTAATTTGATGATTTTTTATATGTATTATTGGCGCTATCCACAATAATCACTCTCGATTTTGCGTATTTGATAACGAGGTCATATTCTTTGCTTATAAGATCACTGTAAAAGGAAGTTGTGTTCGCGTACCTTCCAGATTTTTACTTCCTTTTACAATAAAGGAAGAGTCCCCTGAACGCAAAAAACATATTTTTGTTCATTGGTCTGTGTGTCGGTCTGTGAACAGAATATCTCAAAAACGAAAAGAGGTATGCCGTTGAAACTTCATATATAATTTTTGTGTACGATCCAGATGCGACAGCAAGCTTTTGAAGAAAGTCGCGTAACCGAAAGTAGGTATTTATTCTTGTGATTTTTCAGTTGTTTTCGATTTTTTCAAAAACGGCTTTAACGATTTTTTCAAACATTACATTTTTATTACATTTTTAATGTGTATTTATGTGAGATAGGTTTTCCAGTGGAATACTTCTAAAATGGGTTTCTTTTGTTTTTTTCTATTTTTGTTATTAACTCATATCTTAAATAGAACAATCGTCATATTATTAAATTTTTCAATTTAGCTTAAAATTTTAGAGAATATTTGTCTCTTCAACTAACGCTCTATTTGGTACCGTTTTTGTAGAATTTGTAATTTTTGAAAATTTTTGACAAGTTCTTAAAATTTACAAATCTAATTTTTGGCTAATTATAATATCACTGCAAAAGGAAGTTGTGTGAGTGTATCACATCAGATTTTTATCTTTATAATTCATAGTCCATCTCCTTTTACGAATGATATGATATTAAATTTAGGGTCTGAAATAATCTCTCATAATGTATTTCCCACGTATCTAGATTTCGTGTATGTTCATAACTTTTCCGTCAATTTTGTTACGAGTTGTCTAAGACTTATATACTGTGTGAGGCTTTCGCCGTTACTCGAATTATTCTTCTTAACATGGAATTTTGGCTTAGACCGAGTAGTATTTGTATATGAACACCCAGCAGTTTTTGGCTTAATGTGCCTTGTACCTTGTGAAGTCGAGCAAAACCCCGCGCGATGGTTATGATCTTTGGTGACTGGTGTTGTTTGAGTATCTTGAGAACGAGGATGCTTAAGCAGATTTTGCCGTTTTGCTGTTTGTGCATCCATATTCACTAACGTTTCGCAAGACTTTGCAGCTTGCATCATCAGAGTGAAAGTCGCACTAATAACCGAAGGTCAATGTGGAGCTATTTATAGTCCCCCGTGCCAGGCGCGCGGAGTGGCGTAACGCTGGTTGGTCGTCCGAGTGCATCGTAATCCGTGGGGCGTGGCCGTATGACGCACAGTGGTTGTAATGCTTTAGATCGTGTATCACGGGGGTCCACGTTTTACTAAGCTTAAATCCATCTTCCCTGTTGATACTATTTGGATGTTTTTCTATTTCTATAGCTTCACGTATCACTCGCGGGAGGTAGTGAGGTGTTCTGGTAAGTACTCTTGCGTGCTCAAATTCGACAAGAGGCGTTCGTTTCTCAGATGAAGAAAATCTAGAGAGAGAAAAGCTACATCTGTTTGACTCTTTACAAAAGAACGAATACACAACTACCGCCATACGAAAAGCACTAGACAAGAGTATGACATAAAAGGCTATAGAAGAATCCCCACCTCTGGAAGGCTTAGCATTTCTACCCTACGTTAAAGGCTCGACTGATAAGATAGGACGTGTCCTGCAACGATGCAACATCAAAACTGTGTTAACGAGCAAGGAAACTTTGGGTAACGGCTTCATATCGGTAAAAGACAAGATTCGAAGTTTAAAAACCGCTGGCGTATATCGCATTCCTTGTTCTTGCGGCTCGAGCTACATTGGACAGACTGGTCGTTCAGTTGATCTAAGACTTCAAGAACATAAAGGTGATTGCAAACACAAACGCATCACAAAATCAGCTGTAGCTGAGCATACGTTTACAAATGGTCACACTATAGAATTTGGGCACGCAAGAGTACTTGCCAGAACACCTCACTACCTCCCGCGAGTGATACGTGAAGCCATAGAAATAGAAAAACATCAAAATAATATCAACAGGGAAGATGGCTTTAAGCTTAGTAAAACGTGGACCCCTGTGATACACGATCTAAAGCATTACAACCACTGTGCGTCATACGGCCACGCCCCACGGATTACGTTGCACTCGGACGACCAACCAGCGTTACGCCACTCCGTGCGCCTGGCACGGAGGACTATAAATAGCTACACACCGACCTTCGGTTCTTAGTGCGACTTTCACTCTGATGATGCAAGCTGCAAAGTCTTGCGAAAAGTTAGTGAATATGGAGGCACAAACAGCAAAACGGACAAATCTGCTTAAGCATCCTCGTTCTCAAGATACTCAAACAACACGAGTCACCAAAGAGCATAACCATTGCGCGGGTTTTTGCTCGACTTCACAAGATGCAAAGCACATTCAGCCAAAAACTGCTGGGTGTTCATATACAAATACTACTCGGTCTAAGCCGAAATTCCATGTTAAGATGTCTAAGACTTCGCAGTTAGTTGATGGTTTATATGCTTCACTAGCCGAAATAGGTCTTTGGTATTGGTACGTTCAGCATGCTCTTGTGTTATATAACATATTTCTCTTAAGTACGTGATTTTATCTCTTCTATGTCCATTTGTATTAGACTTATAATGGTCGAATAGGAAAAAGAAATTATACAGTTTTGCCGTTTGGAAGTTATATGCAGCAATGGAAAAGCTTTCAAAAACAAAAGAGTTCCCAACTCCCAAGTGGTAGCTTCACCCCAAAAACCACCCCTAACACGCACTGCGGTGGTTTTTAGAGTTTTTCTCGGAAACCATTTGTCACACAGAAAATTTTGTACTTACTAAAAATGTTCCTTCAAAGTTCTCTACAAAAAGGATGTATTGCCAATTCCTTTTTCTCCAATGGATTTCGAGAAATAAGCGTTTCTCTTGTCATACCATTGTTGTCAAATAAAGACAAAGGAGAGAACAAATCCGCTGATAAATAGATAGTGCATACTATTCGTTGGAAAAGTTCGGTAGAATCGACTTGAATAATGTCATTGCCAACTGTAATTTTTCTAGCTGACGAAGCTATAGTCGTTACTGTGTTTTCACGCTTCAATTTAAGTATTCCAAATTCACTGCCTTCGGTCCCATGCAAAATGTTCTCTCAAACCGTTTTCACTTCATAACAATTGGTTTTCTCCTTGACAATAAAGCCAGTAGATAGTGAAACAAGATTCTTCTAATACTGAATGGAGAATGTTTCCGGAGCTACTGCTCAAATTTCCGTCAATCTTGTTCGTCAGTCGGTATTTTTGAGTCTCTCACTTCTACATGCTGATCTGTGGTGCTTGGTGTGATACCGTAATACTTCTCCACAGCTTTGCATACGTGGTGAGTAGATGGCATTCCAAGAATCCATTTCTTTAAAACACTTTTTGAAAAGCCCTCTTCCACGAGCCAGACCGCCAAGATTTCTCATGCATCTCATGAGCGTTTGTTCAAGAGTCATATCCGACCAAATTCCGGACCAATGTTTTTCTGAACGACGAATTGTAAAAAACCCTGCTGTGTAAATTGTTGACATTTTTTGTTACTCATATTGTAGCAGTACATATCTTAGCTTCTACAATGATACCGTTCGGTATTAGTTAAACTTAATAGATAGGCAACTTAAAGTGAATTAACAGTATAAGGGGTTGCCTACCCTTTTTATAAATCTAAAGCAGACGTAATAGAAGGCTCATGGTTAAATTATTAAAAACAATAAATAACAAAATTTGCTACTTCCTTTTTGGTTGAAAAAGCAAAAGGACGCTTCTCTGTGTAGAAGCGAAGCAAATTAAAAGTCCTAGCTTAAAAAGGATACACGCAGACAATAGCAAATAGGATAAATCACACAAACATTTTCTTTCTGAAAAGGACAGTTATTACTTAACTGCTCTTAGAGACTCCTCGATAGCTACCAGCTCTTAGGCTTTTTCACTAGTTCGCATCTCCTGGTTGATTATATCTTCACCATGGAAGAGGGTATTGATGTGCTCCAAGTTGATAAGGAGAGAAAGGAGAACTTAGTTAGAAACTGCTAACAAGTTAGGAAATCACTCACCAGTCAAAGACCATTTCTTTGGTTAGATCGTGGGTTCTTCTCTGTTGATATTGGAAGATGAAGAGGTCCGAATTCAATGGTTCTCTGCATTAACAGTATGTTAATCCTGAAAGAATTAGATAGGTATTGTTAATTAGAATTAGACTAACGTCATAGCTTGAATATAGTTAAATAAGGGCATACGCCTTAATGATAATCGATAACAGATTAGTTTCAAAGTAAAAGAATTGTTACTTACCTAGTGTTGATCCTGAATGGGACTTGAATTGGTTTGCAGCTGTCAAGTTAGTATTTCAATCATTTGTCAAATAACAAGCTTTTGATCATACGGGATTTTTCTTATACTCCCTGGAATGATATCAGCTAAACTAAACACCGATCATTAATTGTGATTAAGGAATTCGAATGAGAAATACGAGGGTATAGAGAGCTCTTTATATTTTCATCTTACTACTCAGAGGTTATTAGTTAAATATGTATAAGAAATCTCCTGGATACTTATAGATTAATTAATGCAGACGTTTAATTAGAACAAATTCTAACTTGTCAGGGTAAATTAGGATTAGTAAGGAATTGCATAACATTTGTCAAAATTAAAAAGGCATAAACCTTAACAAATAACATATAATCAGTGAATTGTAAGAAAGAATACCCAATTATTGTAAACATCTTAAAATTAACACTTTATAATAAAGTTATGGCTCCCATTTCTGTTGATTAATGAACTATTATCTTTATGTGAAAGTGAAGCGAACTAAAAAGCCCACATTGGTTAAACCCTAATAAAAACCGTACATTGAGCTAGTCGGAGACGTATGAGCCATCCAAGGTAAGTTATAAAAGAGGGGCACAATATTCTGACAATCCATTTCGTGGAGATGAAGCTGACATGACTTTGCATACAGAAAATGACCAGTAGCATGAAAAATTGGAAGCATTGCTCTAACGCAATGCTAATGAAGTTTCCAATTCCCCTTGCATTCCGCTTGAATAAAATGGATTGCAATGTTCACTAATTCTAAATACTGCAACCATAATTTTGCATTTTTTCCAGTTTCGCGTTTGTTGCTTCTGCTTCTGAAAACTTTAATCCAATTTTTATGAGCGTCTCGTCATTTACTAAGCTGTCAGAAGTTAAAGTATTATTTTTTTAATGCCAGTGAGCAAAGCTTGGAAGTAGTCTTTGTCTTCCATTGAAACTTCAATTTCATCAAATATTATCATAGAAATAGCTCAAAAATTAAGACAATGAGCTCAAATCGTTCTTGCGTATGCATGGCCAGACAGTATATTAGGAACAGATGCAGAAGCGTATACAGTTGACCATAATTCTGGAAGTTTATTGTCAGCCATAATAAATCCTATTGATCCCAAGAACGACATTAACAGATGGAATCCTCTCAATCTGAAAACGACATTCGTAAATTTTCCGTGTTCAGCGTTGTTTAGTAGTACGATGTCCACTGTTTTTGCTTTCCTCTACTGCGTAGGTCAAAACGGTCAGTATAGTACTTAACTGGGTCGGAGGTAGTGCGAGAATCCTTGACTTCACATATGGCAGAGTTGAAGTAATTTCTGTCATAAATCCTTGCCATGTAGAAAAAGAGGGTTAATGCAAAAAATTTAAGGATGGGTGAAGTATTGTGACCGAAAACTCGCGTCACTAATCTGCGCTGAAAGCAACCCCTCATTTTGATCGCTTGTTACTTGAAATCCATTGGAAAAAGGAAATTGGTAAGCGAAACCTTTTTATCGAGAATTTGATAGGGAATACTTTTGATAAGTATAATATTTTCTGTACCACTAATGGTTTCTGAGAAAAACGCTAAAAACGACCGCAGTGCGTGTTAGGGGTGATTTTTGGGGGTGAAGCTACCTCTTTGGAGTTGGGAACTCTTTTGTTTTTGAAAGCTCTTCCATTGGTGTGTATAACCTCCAAACGGAAACACTTTATAATTTCTTTTTTCTAATTTTGCTAATATGAATGGACTAAGTAGATAGGTGATCCAATTATTGCCACCCTAAAGCTTAAGAATTTTTAATCAATTCAGTGAAATCATAGAACTAAAAAATACGTTAGTCTGTAGTTGGAAGTATATTTTACGCTAGGAAGAATTTATATTTGGTTGAACTTATCAATTACATTGTTGATGCATAGATTTACCAATGTCTGCAATTAATATTATTGGGAACATGGATTATTGCCATGCGTTATTTATTTGTTTATTAGTTTATAACATGCACTACAAACAATAAAACACAAAGTAAAAGTATCCACATTAAACCTTTATTAATATTTTGATTAAAAAATACAAAAAATAGCAACACATGAAATTTTAAAATTTAAAAAGCCTGGAATGGTAGCTTTTAGTCAGTCTATAAGCAATTTGGACAAACATCATCTTTGTCTTTCTTAGTCAAACCAACACATTTCTCATGGACATTATTCTTTCATTTTATGCACAATCTCATGTCGGGCATGTATTTTTTTTTCACACAGAAAACAGTACAACGCAACACAAGTGGACATCTTCTGAACCTCGGTTTTGGAAAGTTTTATGTGAGCTCGACTATTTATTTCGGGTTTTCGATTTGTTTGTGTCATTTTAATTTCAGGTGTTACTGGTAAGCCATTGTCTGCAAAGGATTCACCAGCAGAGGTATTCTTGGAGTTTTCTTTGCTAATATAATTTTGACTTTGGATCGTTCTGTTTTTACAAATATGGGTTATGCCTTTCGTATTTGTTTTGTCAATTTATTCATTTCGAAAAAATTCTTTCAGCAGTGTTATGAGATACATTTTCCGAGCCTTCATTGTTATTGCCGCTTTGTCTATTCTTACATTGTGGCTTCATGGTCCTAGATTTTGTTTTTTTTTTCATATAACTCATTGTCATCACTGCTACTGTTAAAATGTAGCTGGTGGAAGAAGAATCATCCTGAAGGCTATATTCGTTGTCATCTGATGAATCGTCTGTTTCTTGGTCTCTTTTATATACTATTTTTGCTTTTTTCTATCTACTAGTACTGGGTTGGTTAATGTCATGTTCGCTCAAAGTAGCAATATTATCATAGTTGTTTGGATTCATCTCTAAGCTGTTATTTCTTTCTTCTACAAATGCATGTTCCGCAATCAAGGTCGGTGCATATGCTTCATCTGGTATGATTTCCGGGTCAAACGGATATATTTCAGTGGTCCGAAATCCATATATAATGTTATTCAGAGCCATTTTCGAATATATGTATTCTGAAACCGCATTTTTGTCAATTCTTTTCCTGCTTTGTTCCAGTAGGCTTCAAATCTTTTGAACACAGACTTTTCCATCGGTTGCAATAATATTAATAACAATAAACTGCCTTTATTGACATAAATATGATGAGAAAAGTTTTACACATTTATAATATTATTACAGTGGAGAACAAAGTTCAGTTGGGCAACATAGTTGCAGACCACTCCTCCACTTAACCTTACACAAAAACTAAAACTAAGTAAACAAACAATCCAAAGTTGAGATCAAAGTGAGAATGCGCATTGAAACAGCACCACAAATTATTTTCAACTTATGGTCGCAGTATTAATGAACCACAAAATATAAGTACAGGTAAGTCTAAGAATCAAAATTCGAAAAGATGAGGAGAAAAAACACTCACTAAATTGCAGCAGGTGTAATTGGACGAAGAAGTAGTTGTTTAAGCCGGCATCGAAATAGAAATAGGAAAACATCCAACTAACATAAACCGGGAAGATGATTTTAAACTTCGTAAAACATAAATCCCTGTGATATACGATCTAAAGCATTACAAACACTGTGCGTCATACGGCCACGCCCCACGGATTACGTTGCACTTGAACGATCAACCAGCGTTACGTTGCTCCGAGCGGCTGGCAGAGAGGACTATAAATAGCTCTATACTGACCTTCATTTCTTAGTGCGACTTTCACTCTGATGATGCAAGCTGCAAGGTCTTGCGAAACGTTAGTCAATATGGGTGCACACACAGCAACAAAGCCAAATCTGCCGAAGTTCTCAAGGTACTCAAATAACATGAGCCATCAAAGAACATCGTCATCGCGTGGATTCTTGCTCGAGTTTACAAGGCGCATTAAGCCAGGGAATACTGGGTGTTTTACACAAATACTACGCGGCCTAAGCCAAAATTCTATGTTAACAAGAATAATTCGAGTAACCGCAAAAGCCTCAAACAGTATATTAATCCATCCACTCCAATTGACGACATTATTATTTGTGTCATTTTCGTCAGAGACCGTAAAATTTAAATTTTCTACCACCATTTCTTAAATATTATTTGGATAAAAGTCTATTACATTATCAGCAACCTTTGTTTTTGGGATACTAATAATAAAAGAATTATTAATGTCCTTGCTGTCATGCAGATTAGTCGGCAGGTCATTTTTGAGATGTTTATTACACATATCCATTTAGTAATTTTAAGTCCTTTCATACAAATTTTGAGCTACTGTTAAATTTACTACTATCGTAATACGTTTTCTTTTCTTATTTTATTGTGGTGTCTCTGAGATTTCTAAGCTGTTTATAATAATTCCAGTGTTCTGGATTTTTCGTTTTCTTAAACCGATTTAAGACATCACGCCTGCGCATTATGTTTTGAAGGTTAGCCACGGTGCATGAGCTTTAGTAAATCTTAAAGAAGTGTTTGGTGCTTGAAGATTAAGTAGAATAGTCAGATTTTCGAAAACAAAATTACTTTACTATCAATATTATCAATTCGTGCGTAGTGCTGCTCGAAAGGTATAAAATATTGATATTGTGCTGCTCTGTAGCTTCTACTATCTTAATATCCAAATTCGAAGTAGCTCCATCAAATATTAAGAATGTAGGCCTTGAAGCTTTGTAAGAGGCAACATGTGGCAGGCAAATTATACGTAAATGCACCATGTGTCATGTTTCGCTGGTTCGTAATAAGACATTTTGAACCTGCTGGTAACTTGTCACTCTTTTCGGATTTCTGTTAACTTTTGAAAATAGTGGAAGACTTTAAAGCCGTCCATCTGTTCTGCCCATGTTAGGTTAATTTGTTGTGCACGGCGCTTGACAACATCTGGATGTCTCTTCGAATATACAGTGTGACCCATTTGTTCTTGAGCCACCCTGTAAAATCTTTATTTATTGTGTGATTTTAACCGGATTTTTTTAAATGGTAGAGCTTGATGAACTGTATTTTTGGAACCAAAACCGCCAGGTTCCTACAAAATCCAAGGCCTACTAGATCAGTGTTTAATAGTAAAATTTCATGAATTCGTATTAGCGATTTTTTTAGAAATAATCTGGACACGCCACTGAATTCGCCACCTCTCAAAACGGTACTGTACTAAATTTTAGCGAAATCTTTCAAGTATTAACGATTTTATTGCCAAATTAAAAATACACAATACTAAATTTATTCTAAAAGTTATTCATGAAAAGATATTTAAATTACTATGGTGATATAAGCATTATCATTCTTATGCCTTATTTTTGCAAATACAAAAAGAAATAGAAATAATAACACAAAACCTAAACAAATAAAATATCTAAGACTATTCAACACTATAACATATAAGCCAATCATATTGCAGACATTTGCTTTTTTCAACCAATAACAGCAGTATATCACTGAATATTGGGCACCATGCAAAATATTCACAAAACAATGTACGTACTCAAAAACTAAATAGCCTTGTTGCGAAATATCGCTTAGCAACGATGTTCTGTCCTTAGCGATATCGCTAGGTTACGTAAAACTAAACACCAACAAACTGTGTGAACAAAGTTTGGCTTGCCTTAAACATTTTAAAATGTTGTGTTTTGGAAGTATTCTGCTGAATTTAATTGAGGATGAATATTAATTGTTGGATTATTTTTCAATAAAGTTAATCGTTATGTATTAATATTATTAAATAGTCGTCCCAAATACCACTCGAAGTGGATATATTTTTTTAAAATATTTTGCCATTTCCATAAAAATTATTGCAAATTTCACTCAACAAAATCACACTTAAATGTCACTCGCCTTCGGCTCGTGACATTTTTGATATGATTTTGTTTCCTGAAATTTAAACGCAATAATTTACATGGAAACGGCAAAATATTTGTCAAAAATATATCCACTACTTGTGGTATTACCCTTGAGTATTTCATTACAAAAACTACAATACTCTTGTCACTTCTACTAGTTAATCCACCGTTTATTTCAATGCACTTGTCAATCCTTTTACGCACGTTTATAATCACCTTTCGTATTGGTTCCCGAGTAATTTATGCACAGGCTTGTATTATCCTGGCTCGTAGTTCTTGAAGAGTTTCTGGCATTGATTTGTAAACTTTTTGGTTTCAGTAAACCCAAAAAAAAAATCAAGGTGCGTTAGATCTGGTGATCTCGGCGGCCACTGAATCAAAGGACTGTTTCGCCCTATCCAACGATTTTCAAAATGTTTGTTTAACCATTCTCTTACCAAAATAGCATTATGAATAGGACTTCCATCCAACTGAATCTTTAAATTACGAAGATTCTGAAATGGTATATCATCTAATGTGTTCCAAAATACGTTCCCAAGAAAATTTAAAAAGCCATTTGCATTCAAATTACCCTCAAAGAAGAAAGGGCCAATTATTTGGTCATTTAGTATTCCACACCAAACGTTAATTTTTTGTGAATACTGTCTCTTAGCATTTATGACAAATTCGGGATTCTCAGCTGACCAGTGACGGCAATTTTGACTTGAAATCATCCCATTTGTAGTAAATGTGGCTCCATCACTAAATAAAATTCCCATAACAAAGTTAGGCTTGTTAAGATATTCCCCTTGTAGCCAATAACAAAACTCTAATCGTCTTTCCTCATCTCCCACTTCCAACGTATGCAAAATCTTTGGCCTATAAGCCTTTATTTTGTTTATTTTCAGGCATCTTCTAATATTCTCTCTGGGAATATCAAGGTTTAAACTAGTCGTTCTTATACTATCCCGGGGGTTGTTGTTCAAGTATTCCAAAATATGGTCATTATTTCTCAAAATTCCACGACGTTCATTATGCCTGATTCTAAGCAGGTTTTTTGAAACAGCCCCCGTCTCATTGAAAACTCTATTAACCCGTTGTACAGTACTACGACTTACTCGTCTATCTGGGTGTCTATTACTGAATTTTCTCGCAGCTTCTCTTGCCGAACGTACATTATCGCCAACAAGACGTACAATTTCTATTTTGTCTCTTAAAGTTACGTTTTCCATTTTTATTTACACTAGCTGTAATAACTCTCCTACAACTTTATTTGTCACTTTTGACATTAATTAGCTCTTGTCACATTTGTTTTTTCATGAATAGCTTACGTTTGCGAATAAATTGATGAAATGACGAGTATTTTTTATGTATTCTTAATTTGGCTATAAAATAGTTAATACTTGAAATATTTCGATAAAATTTAGTACAGTACCGTTTTGAGAGTTGGCGAATCCAGTGGCGTGTTCAGATTTTTTCTAAAAAATCGCTAATACGAATTCTTGAAATTTTACTACTACACACTGATCTAGTAGGCCTTGGACTTTGTGGGAACGTGGCGGTTTTGGCTCCAAAAATACAGTTCTCAAGCTCTACCATTTAAAAAAAATCCGGTTAAAATAGCACAATAAATAAAGATTTTACAGGGTGGCTCAAGAACAAATGGGTCACACTGTAGTTTTAGCCATTTTCGGCCAGCCATTCCAGTTGAACTGGAAAATCTTTTTTAAGGGCACCTAAGAATAAATTGTTTTTCTGACCATTTTTTGGCGTTACATCCCAACTTTTGAAATCTCTATATTCTTTTTTCAAGTCTCCTTCTTGGCCCTTTGTTAACAGGTTTACGTCCAAGTCGTTTTGTTTCATTTTTTCGAAAATGATGTCCAAGTGTAGTTCTTAGTATTAACAGCTTCTAAAGTTTTCTGAACTGATCCTGAGTCAACTCAGTTTTTTTACGATTCTCTATTTTTCTTGAAAATAAACATTAAATTTACAAAGAAAACTACTTTTTGTGCATTGGTCCTATTATTTCCAGCCTAGCAATATTTGGACCACCCGCCCTTTGGATGTTATAAAACACGACACAAAGAGTTTAAAGTTTATGTTGAAAATACAAATATACAATAAAAGAGGAGTAACAACCCTACCTTATGCCGCTATTGCTCCGGTTAAAATATGGTTTTTGTACTCGAAAACTTAAATTAAACTTTATGTGATTTTATATTGATACCTCAAAAGCAACAATGGTGGTCGGAGGAAGCCAACGGAAAATAACTGAACTAAAATAACGTTATGGACGGATTTGATTATGTTAAAATAGTGAATGGTACTGATATCTATGACCACAATGGGGTATTTTTGAAATTATTGAGGGTGGCATTATTGGGAATATGGCAGTAATTAGCTTATCCACCTTATTCACTCTATTTCTGCATCTAATGCTGTATTCCTAAATTGTCCTCGGTCTCCGATGACCATAAAGTTTACTTCTGATATCTCGTATTTACGCTTTCCAATTGGATGATCTCTTGTTTCCTGCTATAAAGTTCCCACTGCTTGATTTAGTCTGGATTTGCAGGGATAACTATTGTATACATTATTTATTTTGGATTTAAATAGATATTTGTCCTTGGTTCTCTAAGGACCAACCGTTTTCATACATCTCTTACTCCTTAATAGCATTCACAAGGAGACCCCTAAGTATAATGTCGTCTAATGTGATGTTGGTATATGGTTTTAGCGACTGTGTAATTGTTCTCGAGGCATTGTTCTCCCCTCTTGTTTCTCTCTCCGGTGCCAATTATTCCTATGGTATGATGTGATGTGACTTCTTCTTACCTTTCTCAACAGTATAGACAGTGAAAGTGGCGCTTCCTAGCCCTCCAGTACTCTAATAGCATCGGGGGCCGAGAACTACTAAAGTTAGTGACCTAATAGGGAAGATGAAAGAGAAGGTTAAGTTTTCATGCTTACAAGACTAAATTATTGAAGTTAAGTGAACACATACAAGTACTTAAACGTTATTACGAAAGAAGGTGGAAACATGTATAGTCAAATGGATTGCAGAATAACAGTGCAGAAAAATAATAGCATCTGTATAGTACTATAATTTATTATATTAAATTACCACCGTTAGCCAACGAATATAGCAAGAAAATTATCAGTATGAAACTGTCAATTTAAAAAGGCTGCAGGGAAAGTTGAAGCTTAGGACTGTTATAACTGAAATTTACAGCCAGAATTAGAAAATGTAACTTTAACATAAAAAATAATGGGGTTAGCTGAGATTATTAGGGCGTGTAAGAACAACACGATAAATCAGATTACTGGACGAAGAAGCAAAGATGAAAAAGGTCACTAAGAAGAGAGATTGGGAAGAAGTGAACAAATTTAGCATGCAAACTAACTTAGTGCTCATCAGTCCCCGATATAATAGAAAAATTCCACCACGAAAACCTTCCTCTCGAAGTCGGGACATGTGCGGACTCAATGAATAGATTCAACTTACCTTACCGCTTAATTTTTTCTCTGCAAATGCAATAACACTTCAATAAAAATTCGTATTGACAATGAGTATGAAATCTGATACGGCCATATTAAACAACAGCGCAAAATAAATACAGTTATTGTCAGGCGCAGCTAAAAATTCTAAGGGCCGTAATAAATTACCCTTAAAATTTTACTTGCACGCATGACATCATACGAGATACAATCTATAGATCGGTTTTGATAGCCTGATGACAAATCAGCCACCGATGGCAAATCGCGATTTACACACCCCAGCGGGAATGCAGTTACAATGTTGGTCCCTTAAGCGGTCGGTTCTTAAAATATATCAACATATGTAGCTTAATTATTAATATATTAAAAATGGCGTTAATATTACATGCAATAATAAAATAGTAAGGTAGATTTACTTAGTTCGATGTAGTAATTTTATTATTGGCGGCAACGGACAAGAGGCTAACCCGGCTAAATTAGAGACAGAGATATGAAATGCATTCGCAGCAACCAGGCCAGCGATATCGGCGAAGATTTTGGTTGAATTACTTGAGGTATTCCGGATCGGGCAAAGCAAAGATTTCGGTTTGACTTGCAGACTAAGTAAAATGGGAAGATAGCTGTAGCCCGAAGCAGCATACAGCGTCGAAGAGGGTATCGATACGGAACGACGGAATCGCGATGAAGGATTGGTGAACAGAGCCCGTGAGGTTCTGGTGATATACGGTACAAAACCGAAAATAAAATTCTCCAATACTCCGACTGGACGTGAACAGAACTCCTAAATGAAATTATGCCTGGGAAGCTGCATATCTGACGAAAAATGCTTAAATGTCATAAGGAAATTCTGAACTTTATTCTAGGTACCTACTGTTCTGGTATTCGCTGGAAAAAATTAAACACAATTACCTCATGTGCTGGCATAAAACCAGTGGCGGCGCCAATCTTTCAAACCGACATAACATAAATATGATAAAAGAATAAGCGCCCTATTAAGGCGAAATATGAAGAAATACTCATGAATTGGAGTTAAGTAAATGGTGAATGTGTTTTTTATAAATTAAAGTAATATAAAACAGAACAAACGTTGTTGAAAGCTAAATGCCAAAATGAATACACAGGAACTACACAGTTTTTTAAAAATAATTCTTAAGAGAAGAAGAAAAATGTATGGAGAGGTTATACTTAAAATTTAGATCTCGTTTGGAATATGGATTTAGTGCAATTGTCACATGCTTATCACATTCAATGGTTTGTTTTTGCCGAATCAACGTTTAGCTTTGCTGGAGAAAGGCGATTCAGAATGTAAAATTTTGTAAAATAGCTGTGCGGGAAGTTAAATGTAATTAAGCGGTTTCTATCCTTATTAAAGTAATAAAGTGATCCGAGGCATTGCCCCTGAGAAGCGCTTTTCGTGCGTGTTTTGTTTTAATGGCCTGTTCAGTAGTAATTAAATGTAATTAAAGATATGATTTACTTCGCGTTTCCAAAATAAATAGACCATAAATGTGGTTTGTTTGTAGATTAAACTCAACCGCATCAATTTTATTTTTATTTTTACAACTATTTAATAAGGTCTTGCCATTTCTCAGATGATTATTTTCACGGTAGTAAAATGTCACTATATCTTGTAGTTATACTCACACCATTCGGAAAAAAAATGATTCTATAACTTCTAGTGTTATAAGAACTGAGAGTTTTTATAAAACTGAGAGTTCAGAAGCTTAACAAAACTTGACGCAATGTTTAATGATAAAGGAGAATTTTAACAACTCTCTTTCTACACTTTAGTTGATCGTGCAAGGGCATCATTTCGCCAGAGTCTGAGACTAGGGTCTAATCTTCGTGGGCGTGGATTAAGATTAGCTGGGTATCTTACACCTCCTAGTGACGTCACAGCAGCGGAAGAAGAAGCTGATACCCTCGAACAGTGGTAAGGGTTTTCTTAATTATGAGCTATTTATGTTTGATTTCTAAACTAAGCATGATTAAGATTTAAAATTGCTTTTTCCATAACAAATTAGACACGTTGGGTTACAAAATCAAGTGTGGTAAGTGGTACATTACTTTTGAACAATCACTGTTTAGATTTACTATTTACACCTCTTGCTCGACTAAAACCTGAGGTTCCATATGTTGACAATGCCTTGCCTGAAACATGAAAACGGGACAAACTACTCACAACGATGAATATGTTTCGGTTGTTGTGGAAATGCGTAGTATAGGTGAGACAGCTGCAACGTGTTTCACTTGAATATGCAAAATTAATTTTCTCAGCCGTTTTTGAACACGCAAGTAATCGTTTCGTCGTCGCTTCCATATAATTTGCAGCTATCGCTGCGATATCGCGATCCCATAACTATTAAAAGTTCTGAATTTACTTCTAAATGCAGTCAGTTTTTCATATCTCATTAAAGCGAGCCCAATTTCTGTCACGTAACTAGAAATTCGCTTTTATTTTCGGTTGTCTTGTTGGCAAATGAAAAAAGAGAGTAACACAGTGACAGTCTTTGTTCAAACAAAGTTGATGTTTTCTAACTAAAAGTTTGTTACTCGGCCAGCAGCAGTTCGATTTCAGGAAACCAGTTTGAAGTTACAAGTGCAGTAGTATTTTGATTTTATTAAACCCTCGCAAAAGGTTCTTGCAAACTTTTAAAAATTAAAGCACGATTTCTATCCGCATGTCTCAGTTTCCCCCAGTAACTTGTTTGGTGGTAGCCGTTGTACTTTTCCAACTTGTAAACGGGAAGAGTCAATTAATATTTTACGAGGCACGATAGATCACAACAGCTTCAAGTGCGCCAGACGGGAGATTCCGTAGGAATAACTGAAGGAGTCTGTGTTGAAATAAATTTCATTCGCCCTTGCCGTTTGATACCCATGTATTTCCACTAAGGCTGATTTATACATCGTTTTCTTCTGACATAGACGAACATGTTTTAAATAGAGTGTTGTAGGTTAAACTAGGGCAAATGTATCGAAAAGCTAACTTCTATCAAATTAAGAGTTAATTTATATAACTATTTAGATATTAATAATTTGTTTGGTTGGTACTTCTAAATGCAATGTTGTAGAACTTCTCACCTTCAATGAGCCTTGTTTGAATAGGTGTTGCTTTCCCACCCTAATAATTTTATGAGTTACGTTTTGTATAAGTATATTGTACCTAGGTTAACTTAGAGCAACCATATCGAATAACTAACTTTTTCTAAAACTAGGGGTTGTTTTGTCACTTACTTAGATGTAAAAATTTGTATGGTTGGGACTCTCAGATACACGTGGCGCTAATGTAAGGAGCTGTTTTATTTTCTGCGTAAAAAGCTCCCATATAAAAATTTTTTTGGTCGGAGTTTCCACTGTCATTAATTTCTATGTTTTCGTTATGGTGGAGGAAGCGTTTGCTGTATTTGGACTTTATCTGTTTACATGGAAATTTTTTTTGCATGAAATCACATTTACTGAAGGTGCAACTGTTCTCTATTTATTTTGTTTTAATAACTGTTATTATTAATTTAGAATTGGAGATTGTTATCTTTAGTTATTGAGATTGCCACAACTTGTATGGTCGAAGCTGTTAAATATTACTAATGTGTATGGTTATGTCAGTGTGAAATAATTGGCTTCCAACAGGTTATATGGTAATTTTCTGAAAAAAAAAACTCTTTGGCGATCCTAGGGCACATAACCAGATAGACCAAAACAATATCGACGAACTCCTAAATTTTAACTATATGTCCTTTGTAAAACTCAAAGCAACCGAACAAAGAGTCACTAACGTAATTCTTGCTACATGAAAAACTGTTCTTGAGTTTCAGTGCTGAATGCGAAAGAACGCCAAATCGATATCAGCTGTTGACAGTAACTAAAATCAATAGTAGTCACAAGGCGGCTCTGTTATACTCAGTAAAGTATGTCGTGTTTGATCATGATAAACGCTGAAAGTATTCAGAACACTCTCAGACAATGAAATAAAACTAGCGAAATGTCCAATCCGCACTACCGCGCGCAATTTGTAGGAGCTGTTTAGATATTTCCAACTTACTCAAACCGTAAACGCCTGCCCATAGTTTTTAATTAACATACCGCTATACAGTTGGGGCAACATATTGACAAATTTAAAGAATTGATTGCAAAGCTATGTACGTGCGGTTTATACCGGAAAAAGCTTTTACGAGTTGATGATAAGGAAAAGTTGAACTAAATTCAGTGATAGTACTACGAGAACTAAGTAAATCCATATCGCGTGACAGATCCGTAGTATGCTGTTGGTAGCATCCGTTCATGGGCTCATCGCTGTATTACCTTCCCACTCAACCTGTAGAAGATACAATTGATTGAAAGATTTCTCGACGTAGCTCCAGCGCAATTTGTTTAATGGGCGTCCTCTAGTACGGAGGAGATACTAATTCGAGTTTGTTTCAGCCCCCTTACTTCCAACTCGCCCACGCCTATACTGGAGCAGACGTGGGTATCAAAAACGGAGACTGTGACGGGCACAACGCACACTACGATACCCATTCCTTCTCAACACAAAGAGTACACTGCTCTCACCATATCCCACAGCGCCCCGGCCAGCCATCAGGCGTCCTTCGAACGGGGGGAAAGCGTGGAGCGCGGAAAACCACCAATAGCGAATAGGTAATTTTAGATTTCATGAGTAGTTATGCAACTGTTTAACGGAAAAATTTAGTAAAAACACTTAGTTTGGTTGCGGCAACTTAGCTGTTAACTAGTTCAAGAAGTTCACAGTTGTGTCATATCCTTTTTTCACTTCATCGTCTATTGGCAACTTAAAATTTGGAATACGGTTACGATTTATTGCTCCAAGCAATTTACTATATTTGAGAAGGTGACATATAAGCAGCAACGAAGTGTAAAATAATTATAGAAATAAACTTGATAATTTATGTTTCTTCAATTGATCCACAAAACGGAACGACAACGTTAGCACTAGTCCATTAAATCAGGTTTTTATTGTGGGTTACATCCCCTTTCGCATGAAACAATTAACTTGAAACCACCTTTATCTACAGAATGTGAAAATTTTAAATAATATAAGGTGCTAAGCTAGTCGTAACCCAGTCACAAAAGCGTAACTATTTCGTTCCTAGTAATTGATTAAGTAGGAGGTACTTTCACTGTCTCTTAAACCTTTCGAGGTGCTGCCTTTGCGAGCCTTCCATCGACGCCTTCCCCATATGTTACCCAGATTGCTCCGTAAAACTACATCTCGTTTCGCAACTACAGCAATTTCGCGGCACGCATACCACGCTTTTATTGTTTCTTGCCATATTAAGGCCTGGAACGTATAAATCCGTCGAAAACTTTAGGTCAACTTTTCCAGGACGCAGAATTTATGAGACAAACAAATTATTGTACTTGCCAGGCTCGAGTGAAATCAATCTGTACTTCCAGGACTGGAACACTGGTTGCGGTGTGCAATTGAAGAACCGTCACTGTTCGACAAATAGACGAAGAAACTGCTCTGTACTTTTTAGAGCTGATTAAAATTCCAGAAGCTTGAATTGTACAGTAGCCTGTTAGCCACTAGAATTTTAATAAAGAATAAGGCAAGCTGTTAAGAAATGAATATTCTACACCGCTCACAAGCCCATTTGGCAGCGTCACCCTATATCAATGGCTGGTTTACATTGTAAGCACGTTTTGGCTGTGGTGGCAATATCAGTTAAGGTTTTATTAAGGTATAAATTGAACGTCCATGAAGGATGTGGTGGATGCAAACGACTCCCAGGATTGCACCGTGACATTATTGAGGTCGAAGAATTCAAAGTTTTACTCACTTTCGTAAGGGGCTTGATCAGGAGGAAAAGCAAAAGAGCACGGTAAGTCGACGTATAAACCGCGCCAGAGACGAAACTCTTCTCCAGAAGAGTTATACCCATTTGTTGCTTGAAAATATTCTACAATGTATGGACTGCAGCTAAATTAGGAACAAAGCATGGTGAAAACCTCTTGCAATAGTAATATTTTCTTTTGCTGTTTGTTTGCTTGTTAAATCTAGATATAGACAGATCAAACTATGCTTGTTTAGGTTATGTTGAGTCAGATCAAATCGGAAATCGGGCTTGAAAAACTCGCACTTTTTATTTTTTTTAACCTAAAGAATTGTCATCTACTTTTAAAATATATAGGATTAGACCTTTGTTTCAAATCCCTTCTAACGATACCTTCTCTTCTCTTCTATTTGATCCAATCGTAAAAAGTTGGTTAACTAATGTATCACCAAAATGCTAAAATTACGGTAGGCGTATGATTGAGTCATGCTGGAAACGGATCTAATCTTATAAGGATATATTGTTTTTATATGTAACAGGTTAAGTGGTAGAGCATCTTGATGACATTTTATCAAGCTGAAGTTCCACCCTTTCCAAGCATATTTTTTGTATATTCTGTTGTGCGATACAAAAATGTGAGAGTGATCCCCTTAGTCATTGATATTATATAGCATGTTCAAAAATGATTTTCATCTAGTATGGCTATGGAATACGTCCTACTTAATGAAACCACTTATAAATCAAATGTCAAGTTTAACATTTAACTGTAAACATAGTTGGGTTCTTAAATTGATGTTGATTTTTTTGGGCTTTCAGCTAATATCACAGGCAAATATGACGGAGTCATCTGCATATTTAATGTTATTAACTTTCCCTTCATTGAAAAGAATTCCTCTCTCTGTATTCTAAAGCGTCTCTGAAAATATGTTCTGAATAGATGTTAAATGCCAGTAAAGATAATATGCAGCCTTATCTTACATCTCGTAGGGTTTTTATATTTTTTGTGTTTCCGTCTTCCAAACTCACAGAAATAGATTCTAATATATATTTACGATGATCCTGAGATCATTCAGTCTGATGTTTTTTAAAACTTTTTCCATCACCTGGTTTTTAACTCCGTTAGTGTATGCCCTACAAGCTAAAACTCGTTTACTTCCTGTAATGGGATTGCAAGATTCACACGACTAACTACTGGAATGGGTGCGTTGAATCAACGGTTACTTCCTTGCGAAACTCAAATCAGTAGGTACGGAGAAAAATACTTTTGGGTGACACCAGAAGGAGTCATTGGCCGGTGATGTAACGAGAAGGTTGCACCATGGAAAAATGGATGTGATCAATGTTTGAAGTTGAAGTTATCTACTTCTCTTTTCTAGAGAACAAACTTTTCAGAGGGCTGTCGCGTTAAGTTACAACCTAATAAAGACAGTATTGATGGTCTGACGATAAGTCAGCTACCTACGCCCAAATAGCGATATGCATACCCCAGACTGAATGCGCCCTATAATTAGGTTCAAACTGGCGGTTCTTAAAATATTTCAGAACATGCATAAAATAATAGCATAGATTAACTTAGCTATATGCAGAATTTTGATCTAGCTATGCATTTGGAAGAAATTGGCCGACAGTTGCAATTCAAAGCGACGGGTGGCGTCTTCTGCTTCGCTACAAAGGTGGCGACGCCATAGAAATGGTATCGGTATTAGAATGAAGTTGGGATTATGCGTTGCTTGTAATATTTGACACTGATCGACAATGAAATTCTTCGATACACCAACGGATCGTAAACAAAGCTTTAAATAATGTTGGGTTTGTACGCTTATTTATATCCAGCAAACAATGCTGAGGTACCATAAACGGCCGTTAAATGCTCCCATACGGTGAACTATGTATTTGTATTATCTGTAACCTCATTTACCTTGCCGTGTAGAGGCTGGTGCTTTATACGCTTGCATTTGACGGCAAAATGCTCAACTTGCCCAATATTCGGGTTGCAGAGTTGGAGCTCGTCTTTTGTGCTTGCGCAGCAACCATCTTAAGTCTGTGGTTTCGAGTAAAACACAGTTAATTTGGTGCTCAACTGTGAATGGTCTCACCGAGCCCGATTGCAATCACCAAGACTTCGAAAAAAATTTAACCCCCACGGGATTCGAACCGAAGATTTGCTTAATGCAAACCTAGCACCTTCCCATATGAACTATATCGCATTAAAAAAAAAGAGAAAAGTCTGACATGCACGCTCACCCGTCGGTAACTGTCTGATTTTTGCTCTACGCTAGATGTGCGGGTTCAACGCGCGAAGAAATTAGTACTCCCTTGACTGGCCCCAAATAACTTCACATTACAATGGATTTACGTGTAACAAGCCAAACTGTGTTGTTGAAACTTGTATATCGTATAACTTTTTGTACTGTAACATGATCTAGCTTCACGTTTTTCGTCAAGGCAATACATAGCTTCTCATTTAACTAGTCGTTTATTGTTTTTGTTAATATAGTTTTGTCTGTTGCAAAATAAACTGGACATTTCAAGGCATTGCTGTCATATTTCGTTTAGAAATAGTTTACATTTTGACAACCAGTAAGGCCGACTACAGTTCTTTGATAAAGCATGTAGCAACCCAAACGGGTCTTGGAGGGGTTATTTTAGTTTTCTCTTTCGGGAGGTTGATTGGGCTTTGTGGGGTAGGTTGCTATTCGAATGCACCGATCTTCTTTAATAGTATTAACTGTTGTTATTCAATTTTTTGGTACTCTGTAACTACTTTAAGCCCGATGATGGTTATGCTATTAACGTTAAATTTATCCTTGTAGTAATTAATTGTCGGTTCACAAATTTCAGTTTTTTCACGATGTACTTCTTCGGCCTGTTTCTCGTTATTCTCAAAACGAATAGTTGGATCTATTATATAAGCTTCTCGTTGTATTGATAGCCATAATATCAATTCTTCTGATGTTGTCTTTATCCGAGACTCCAACTACTTCTTCATGTACTTCAAAACCTTTGGACCTCAATGCATTTGCAATAATGTGCCTGACATCATTGTGTCTTTTAATTCTCAGTAGTTCACTAAAGCTACAACATCCCAACACATAAGCAAGAGTTTCAAACTCGCCACAATGTCTGCAGCGGGTTGTGTGGGGGACTGCGTCCAGGAACACAAACAGGCGCGACATTACATTGCATCTTAAGGCAATCTCTCCACTCAGATATTGTAAGGCCTTGTTTTTTATAAACCGATTGATTTGCATGTTTAACTTCTTTAAACAAAAGAACCCCTCTCCCTTTTTGAATGTGACCAGACCATTATTCATATGCCTTGTCTCTCAAGGTTGATCGGATAAGTTTACTACAAATTTTTCCTGGTCTAATATTTCTAAAATCTGCCTCTGTGACTTTTAATGAGTCAAGACAATACTTTTTTGCTTCCTCAAAATTAATAATAATTTCGGGACATTGTGATTTTTGTAGAAGTGAAAATTTATTATATTGTTGTATAAATAACTCCCACGAAGAATTAAAAATTTCTAAACCCTTCACTGATTTACTACTATACAGAAAGCCATTTGGCGAATCACCTGGTAATTCTAAAATTTCCCGAGCATAACTTCTTATAATTTTATTTAGATCTTCTAGATAACATTTTGGGATTTTCTTTAAAAGCGCAGTCTGAAACTGATAAGTTAAGGTGGGGGAAATATATTGATCTAAAATATGCAGTTTTTGATCACAGTTTAATAATGGAGAGTTAGTTAGAATCTCGAAACGATTTTCCAGCTTTTTAATTACCGTATTTCGATCGAAAACCAAAGAATCAGCAAATGTTACACCTAGGTATTTAATCGTGTCACTACTTCCAATAGATGAAGAAGTTCCACTGAACGCAGAAGTTATAAAATCTTCTTTCACGCCTCCTTTTTCAATGACAATTGCTGAAGATTTTGCTATATTACTGTTCAACCCAATCTCTCCGAATTTATCTTCAACAATGTGTAAAGGATCTATAGCAGCAGACTTGTTTTTACCAATTATCACGGTATCGTCAGCAAATTCCAAAACTGTTAAAAGTTTGATGTCTTCCACCACCGTAATAGACATGTTAAATAATAGGGGAGATAAAAGAGCGCCTTGAAAAATACTCTTCTTAATATTAAAACATTTAGACCTATGAAAACTTGTTTGGATAAATGATTCATTATCATTATCAACTTGCAATTTTACAAGTAAATTTTGAAAATGAGATGGAAGTTCAGAGGAGTTAATTACATTTCTAAAGTGGTCATGTCCTACTGAATCGTATGCTTTTTCAATATCCAAAAAAATAATGGTAACATCTTCTTTATGCGTTTTAACCTTTTTAAGGATACTTTCGATAATTGTGGTATTGATGTGACAATCCGGTGTATTCATAAAACCTCTTTGGTTTTCATTTATAATTACATATCGGCGAACGTGCTTTTCTAGTGTTCTTTCAATTATACATCGAAGAAGTGAACAAATAGATATAAGTTGCCAATTGCCCATTTCATTTGGATTTCCTTTTTTATATATTAAAATAGTCCTTGCCAGTTTAAAACTTTTTGGCACAAAACATTTTCCAACATAATGGAAGCTATTCTAGGAAGAATTGCGGGTACTTTAGCATTGCATTTAATACTTCTCATAATTATCCTATCAGGATCCGCTAATGGCGTTTCTAATTTCTTCTTTAGTTACAGTTACGACAGAAGTGGAGTTAACATTTTCACGTTCAATCTCTAACAGCTTCCTAATTTTATTGTTTTCTTTTTCAAAAATATTTTTATAATAATTGTAAATCGTCTCATTATCTATTTTACAAATTTGTTTTTCATCACTATTTAATATCCTTCTAACAGCTTTACGTCTTTGATTGTAGTTTAAGTATTGAGTTAATTAATATTCATATTCCTCTTTGTTGTTTTTCTTTCTCCATTTTGAAGTTCTTTGGGGGTTAGATGATGTAAACGGCTTGTTACTTCTCAAATAGTTTTTGCTTTTACGCGCTTCAAAATATTTCCTTGCAGGGTGTTTTGGTCCAGGAAGAACATCAGTACACTTACTTAAAAAATTTCCAAATTCCTCAACATCGTTACTGAATTCCTCTTCTCCAGCATAATTAGAATTCTCAAATTTTTTCTTTCCAAAGCTTAACTTCATTATCCAGTTTTTTTACTTCCACATTAATATCTACTTTACTGTCAATTTCAGTTGATGAAGTATGAGAATCATGACTAATATTTGTATTTATCATATAGAGTATCATGTTTCCTTAAAATGGATTTTCTGAATTCATTAATCGTCGAATATGAACCTGAACTCCTCTGTAATTCTTATAACTTTTATTGCAAAATTGACATTTTTGTGATACATTTAGTTTTATGAGTTATGAGAAACACTAGTATTCCTAGAAGCATTGTTCTTAGATTGTTGGGAAATAGAATTCTTAGCTGCACTTCTAGTTTTAACACCATTAAGTTTAATATTATTATTCTTCCCTACAACTGAAGTATCACTGGCATCATTGTTGTGACTAAAACACCTTTTAGAGTGATTAAATAAAGCTTCAGATGATGGTCCTGCCTCCTGTATATCTGTACTTGAAATTACAAACTGATTTATAAATTTTGATGGCTCACCCCGAGGATAATTATGCAAAATATATTCATCATCTGACGAACTGTCAACGTCAAACATGTCAAGTTGAACTGCAAAGTGTAGCTTATTGTGGTATACTTTTGAGTTTCCGTGTTCTTGTTTTGAGCAACGGCTAGGTGGTTTAACCTTGTGATTGTGATTTGAGATGGAGGTGGACGTCTGTGGAGCTCTTTTATGAGAGGATTACGCCAGTTTAGTCGTCGGCATGCCTTTTCGACCTAGTAGCAAAGACTAATCTCGGTGCCTGGGCTTGAGGCCGAATTTTTGCTGTCGGTTTTTCTGTTTCTTTCCCTTTCATATAAACTTGGGTTGGTGGCTTTTTTAGGGCTTGTGATTTGGAAGGTAATTTTGAATTTCTCGAATTTTGTTTCTTACGTGTTCCAATGTCATTCTCATTCGCGATTATGGCCATTATTCACTCAGATGACTTGCGCCACGCTCCTTCGGCTTGTGGCGCAAATGTCATCTTCGTGAATAATGGCTGTCATAATCGCTCATATAATAATATACTATTACGGTTCCCAGTTTTGGAAATTTCTAGTCTTAATTTTACTTTCAAAGCTGCAAGATACTTTTTTTGTACTCCTCTTAGTGACTTTTAAAATCGAGTGTAGATTTGGTGGTATGGATTAGTAAATAACTGCATCTGCGTGTTTGATTCCGGATTTTCATGCTATTTTGGAAGTAAAACCACCTATAAGGCCGTACGCCCATCTCTGTACTGCAGAGTTTTAAACGACTTAGCTTAGATGACGTTCCAAACAAAAATATTGTATTATTTAAATAACAACAGTGATCACTACGATCTTGAAAATAAGCCACACTGAGGCGATCATTTAGAAACTAGCCATTAAAATTCATCACACACAAGTATTACACAATTAGACATAAGTCAGTTGTTGATTACCCTAATTCAATACTAATGAAACTTTAATTTTCAGGCACTATATCGGAAACAAAGTAGCCCACGCGACTAGTCTAGATGCCATAACCAAGCGACAGTGTTTCAAAAGCGGATATCCGTCTTTAAACGTTTGTAAGTATTGCCGTAAGTATGTGCAAGAGCACAGCTGTCCCTGGTTGTTCCATCCTAAAAATCGAATGTTTCTGTAGCGTAACAAACTGCGTTAGGCCCATCTTAGCTTCTTTGTAGAAAGTTGCTGACTTAATAAATACTTTGCTTTCAGTAATTGGAGTTCGTGAGCAGGATTTTTACTAAAATGCGGAAAACTTTGGGTGTACCGGGATTATCAGATCGGAATATTGTTTTAAGAGACGTTTACGCGTTGGAGCGTTTTAGATCATTTGATGATTAGTTTACCATATTCTGCTTTAATACTTACCAGACTTTCCTCTTGAACTCGCATCGCTAGTTTATTCTAAATATGTCTGCATTGGAATCAGTTGCTGCAACTTATTAGATAGATTCACTTAGATATGTTTGAGCGGCCTTCAAGAAAATAAGTAAAAGAGAAATATAATATATCACTGTTTTTTCCTAAGTAACTTTGTACTACATCCTCTTTCCTTTAAGAATCTGTAGCTTGTCTTCAAAGTCCATATCAGTTAGGTAAAATAATCTACTGAGGCGTTTAAGTATCTAATTAGACTGGCAATACATCGCGATGAACTGTAAGTGCAGCAATGGCGATTTGATTGAAACTTAAGTGCCATAATCTACAATGCAAATGTCACACGAACGTTATCGAACTTCCATGGAAATGCTCGTTTAGTGTGAATCACGAACTCGTTTGTGTATGGCGAAAAGCCAAGGTCTCGCTTAAACGATTATAAAACATTTTTTTGTTCGATGCCAGTTAGGGCTTTGTATTTCCAAAGTTCAATCCTTTGCAGGTTCACGCGTCTTGATTCGTATTTATCTGTCTGTACTTTTGAAAACCTTTGTTGCTTTAGATGAACTTTCTATCTGCAGAAGCTGTTTCGAACACCCTAAGAAGCCATTATGGAGGCGGCTATGTAGGTCTCTCGTTCAAGGTTTGCATTTCGAAGATGCGATCTCGGGAATGTCATATCGGCATTTTTTATAACGACAGCGGTGACGGGCTTCCTTGCCATATCACATGTTGTTTGGATTCAATCTAGTAGGGTGTCTGAAAGCTATGCGGTACAGTGTTACACCGCTACCTAGAAGGGAATTTTTGCCAATATAATTGGCAGTGTTTTCTTCCTATTTTTACGAGTAATTGAATTAAAAGGAAAACTCTTTTCCGCTTGCAACTATTTCTTTACATAAAAAATTATCATTGTATGAGGTAAAGGTCATGAAAAGTATAGAAAGCGAGTTCTGCCATTTTAGGTCAGCAATAATCGGACGAGCAGAGTTCAATAGCTGCAAACTATTGGAAAACAAAAATGTAGCAGGAGCTCTTGCAAAATTACAAGTAGGTCATTGGTGTGATAATGAAATTTCCATGCGCAAACAAATTTCAGCTGCTGATTTTTCCTCCATGTGGCTATGAATGCTGCTATTTTTTATACCTATGTAGTCTTCGTTACTTGTACGTATATATTTTCAAATTTTTACTGTAATCTTTCTGTATATATGCAAAATACTTGACCAATCACTTAATGATTGAAAGCGCTAGCTAAGCTACAAGTAATCGACTACTAGATTTTCGGAGAACATTGTGTTACGGCTGAAAGCGTTACTAAATAAACGAAAACGAAGTCCCACAAGTGGGCGTACATTTGTTACAGAAAAAAAAGTATTCAAAAATAAAAAGCAACACATATCAATGATTTGTCCCACTTACCTTTCAGTCGAGATAATGGCTTTGGGGTACCTGCAATGGCTGTGTTTGCTACTTCAAAACAAGGGTAGGTCATAAATTAATGACGGTGAGGGTGCTACAAGATTAAAATCAAACTCCATGTCTTCAGGACGTTTCTAACCTTGAACAAACATCGACGAATTTGCAGGAAAATGGTGATCTGGACCTCTGTAACTTACCTTTGCTTTAGCTAATAACTTCACAATTGGAACACGTTCAGCACGCCTGCTCTACAACAGAATAAACAAAACACGCAATAATATTTAAACCCTATAATGAACGCACAAAGTTGCAAAAAAAATTGGCGCAGTAATTTTAAGACTAACTTAAATTAATGATTTTCCTGTGTGACTAGAATACAAACTAATATGAAACGATTGACTTAAAATGGCCACAAGTCTTTAAAATTTGCTGAAAGGGTTACTAAAATTTAAATGCAGTGATACACAAATTTAGACGGTAACACTGCGAAAATAAACCGAAATCTAAGCATGCAAGCACTTAAAAAGATGGTAAATTAGCAATATACAAAAGAACAAAAACTTTCACAGCATGCAAAATACATTTTACTAAACCGAAAAGGTAGTGTGCAGTAGTTTGCTTACCAGGTATGTACGGTGGTACACGTAGAAAAATCGATAAAAAATGCATCATTGTCAGGCCATCAGGCAATAATCACCAGTGACTAGAAGATGCACCAGGGCGGAGATGCGACAAAAAGCGGGCTAGCGGCGTAGAAATTTCCAGTTCAATGGATGAACTTCGCAGACGTGTGGTATTCTAATCCGATATAAAATTGATATTTGTGGCCGGCGGTAACACGATACGGTAGAGTAGCCCGCAAACCAAAAAAGTTTATTTCCAAAGCACTTCATGAATCCGCATTAAATCGACTTGCTCTGCACCCGTATTGTTAAGCTTGCAAAAAAACACCACAGTCACGAATCAAAACAGCATTATTACTTGCGACACAAAGAACCACCTCCGGCTAAACTTCGATAAATTAGCGCTAAAATGATAATACTCGTCCGCTGGTCTAAAAGCGAAATATGCAGTTCACAACTGAGTTAATCCCTTCTCGCGGGATGTAACGTAAGAAAAAGCAATTCCATATGGAGTTAGGCAACCGTTAATCGCAAGCAACATAATCTAGAAAAATTCAACTTTGGCACGACTTCTGCGAACTCCACGCATTCTTGCGGTGTGAAGTCCCTTTGCTTAATTGCATGTTGTGCTATGCTTGTCGACCTTGCATATATAGGTGGATACAACCGCTCTTGGTTTGGGAAAAACGAGAATTGACTAATTTCCACAAGCGGCGTTAAGAATAGAAATCAACCTAGCAACTGACAATTGGTAAACAAAACAGTTTATCGGTCAATAGATAATTAACCCATAAAACTGCTTAACCTACCAACAGAATTTTCAATCGACATTGATTCGTTCAACATCAAAAATTAGACTACAACGCAATTTACTAACAGCTAACGAAGTGATAAATTGTTATAGATATGCTAGCTCCTCTTCGCCTGCATAATTATTAATTATATATTACAAAAGCAACAAGTTATGTGACCTTTGTTATATTTTTGAATTATCTCATATATTTGACATAGTCATATAACTTTTGTATTCAATATTTTGCCCTTTATTAATACAATGCCCCCTTAGTTAAACTATAATTGCTTTCAAATCAAGTACTCTTACTTCAGGGTGGTTCGCCAAATCTAGATCTCTATTAGTTGAATTTTAAATTATATTTACTGACACTTGCTGTCAAACTGATTTCCACGCCTTCTCAAACCAGGTATTGACAAATCTATTTTTACATTGACATAATTGTTAATTAATTCATTAAAATAATTACTGTTTTGTATTTTACTTTTTCCCTGTTGCTCGTCATTTAAAATGTTTTGATATTAATTACTAACACAAACCTTATCACTTCTTAAGCTCACTCTGCAAATATCCAAACACCACTGCTCCTTCCCTCAAGAGATCCCGATGTTCACCTTGTGTGATACATACAACCTGTTCCTGTTAACCAATTCCAAGAATCCGCTGAATTCAGCTTCAATCCCTTCATCAAACGTCAACTTCAACTCCAATAGACTCCTGGTAAGTTTCAGCTTTATAAATGAATCTGATGTTATCTTGTTTATTCCTTAGATAGTCCTCTGCACTCAGCAATCCTCTCAGAAGCCTTCCAATTCTAGTAGCACTCCTACTAACCGCCTTCTAGATGAATAACCTTACTTCCATACAACCACCAATGTCAAAAATAAATATTTAATTATGTGTCACGTTCACCAATAAATCCAATCTTCTCCAATTCAGTAGTTCTCTGGTTCTTTCTATGTAAATCACTGTATTCGTCAATCTCTTCACAGATTGTCCAGATCCATTTAAAATTAATATTTTACTTTTATTTCTATACCTCGTAAATTTGTTAACAGCCTCAATATTTGTATTCAACCAAACAACTATACAAATAAGGCATAATTTCTAGTTTTTATTAAGCAAAATTAAATACTTCAAGACCAATTGTACATTTTTCAATGAGTTTATTTATGTAACTAACTTAAACAAAAATTTCATTTCTATTAGATACTATTCTTATGACACTTTTCAATTTTAAATATAATATTATTACAGGATATTCATTTTGATTATTATAACAAATACATTTGTCAATTGTAACCTTGGCTTGTTCTTTATTAACATTCACTGCAACCATCAAATTTGTATATTCAATCAATATCTTACTATCAAATTACCTCTCTCATTGTCTCAATTAATTTCATTATTAATATTTAAAAATTAACACCCATCAAGATTTAATTAATCTTCCAAATTTATTAGCTTTAAATATTTCTTTGTTATGATTGATGATACCACTTCGTGTATCATAATAAAATATAATCAATTTATAGGATTTTTAATTGACGTACAATTCGACAGATACTGAAGATTGAAGGATAAAACCACCGACCGTCAGCGTCATAACCGTCAAAATCAAAAAAGAGCTAATCAACATGCAGAACTAATCAACCACTACAACTTTTTAGTGATATTTATTTGTATGAAATTGAAAATCAATTGAGAAGAAAATCGAACCATAGGTAATTAAGCGCGAGAATTAATAAATCGGTCGATAGGATTTTCAACCGTTACAATTTATTTACATATATTATGTCGAATGAAGTTGAAAATCAACTGAGAAGTCCAAGGGTCCATAGGTAATTAACCGATAGAACTAATAAATCAACTAGCAGGATTTGTAATCGACGTCCATTTGACTTACACTGAAACTTGGCCGACAAGAATATATACTAATAGCTAACAAACTGAAAACGGTAATCGATTTATAGGACTTCTACCTAACGTTCAATTCGATGAAGACTGTAGATTGAACAAGACAACCGACCGAATTTCGTTAGACATTTAGACAACACCCATTTGTTTTTAAACATACAACATAACTAACTAAATTAATCGATTATTACATTTTTTAACTGATATTTATTTGTATGATATTGGAAATCGACTCTAAAGCCCGTCGGTCAATAGGTAATTAACCAGTAGAAGTAATGAATCGACTATTAAGATTTGCGAAGACAATCTATTAACAGCTAACAAACCGACGAATATAATCTATTCGTATGACTCTTTGTTGACGTGCATTGAGAAACAAGACAACCGACCGATAGCGTAATATCAAACAAAATTAATAAATCATCCAATCGATACTCATTTTAATAAAACTTAAAATTGAACGAGAGCTAACCAGAAGAAAGCACAATTGACCATTACAATTTTCGACTGATATTTATTTGAATAAAATTGAAAATCGACGAAGATGCCCATCGGTCTATAGGTAATTAACCTATAGAACCAATAAATCATTCAATTAACGTCTATTTGACTTACATCGACAATTGGCGTAAAAAACAATCTAGTAACTGAACAGAATCAGAATTCCGTTACTTGCACTGGTTCTTGTCCCTAACGTTTTTGAGCACAGGGATGAGATTGCATCCCTGCTTTAAGACAATGTAGTCAGGTCACTTAAAGGGACGATATAATTTGGTAACTACCCTGAAGTTCAGCCTCACACTTCAAAATTTTAGGCTTGGACGGGTAGCAACACGATGTAACTGAATCAAACATTAATAGTCGATTGATTTATTACAAAAATAAACGTTCTATAAATACCAACATAAATGCTTAGTTATTCAAAGTACAAAGTATATTTATTGTGACGCTATAACATTTTATAACATATGTCAGCATTAAGCCAGTTTAACTTCCGCGTTATCTTAAAGTGTGTTACACTGAACACTGGGTTCTAGGTCGTGCCGTAACGTAATATGCTTACTTGCAGGTGCGGTCTTTAAACCTCTTACATTATGAAATCAGCATTGCGTTTAAAACTTATGAACTGGATTTCGTAAATTTTGGATCTGAAATTTAGTCTATGTAATTCAAGATTAAACATAACGGTTAACGAACCGACAAATAAGAACTATGAATACACTATGTACTCATAGAACTCTTATTTGATGTCCAATTCGATCAAGACTTGAGATTGCGGTACAAGACAACCGACCAAATTAATGAATCGCTAGGATCCTTGATCGACACTCATTTGGTTACACCTTACAATTGCACGAGAGCAAACCAAGGGACAGAATTAATCAACCATTAAATTCTCGACTGATATTTATTAGAATAAAATTGAAAATCAACTGGGAAGCCCATTAGTCTATAGGAAATTAACCCATAGAACTACTAAATTAACCAGTAGAATTCACGATCGACATCAATTCAACCTACACTAAAAATTATCCGACAAGAGCATCCACTAACAGCTAACGAACCGATAAATATCACCCCTTTATAGGACTTTCAACTAATGTTTAATTTGATCAAGAGTAGAGATTAAACAACAAGGCAACCGATCGAATTCGTAATAACCGATAAAGTTAATGAATCGTGAAAATTATCGACAAACCGATTTGTCTAAAACGTACAATTGAACGAGAGTTAATTAACAAGTGAAACTAATCGACAATTACAATTTTTGACGATATTTGTTTGAATTAAATTAAAAACGGCTGAGAAGCACATAGGTAATTAACCGATCGAAGTAATAAATCGACCAGTAGAATTTGCAGTCCACATCCATTCAACCTACACTGAAAATTGGCGGGAAAAGTAATCTAAAAATGTTGAAGAACCTACAAAGATAATCGATATCTCAGACTTTCAACTAACATTAAATTCAATCAAGACTGCCAATTGAACAACAAGACCAACGACCGAATTCGTAATAACCGACAAAATGAATCAATCGTAAAAAGATTCCACCACACCTACTTGTTTAAAACTTAGAATTGTATGGAAGTTAGTTGACAAGCAGAAGTAATCGACCATTATAGTATATTGTATGTTAAGAGCTGAAAGTGCATTCTTGCCGCTTGCGCATGAATATTGCTGGTTGAGACGAAGTCGAAACCAGCAATCATGCAAAAGCGGCAAGCCCACTTTTAGCTCGAAACATACATACTATTTTTTCGACGACTGAGCATATTATTAAAGGAAAATATCAAATTTCATTTTATCGCAAAAATTAATTGACAATCAAGTTAACATTACGCGCGCAGTCTATTAGACATGTGACGCGATTATTTCGACAAATGACTGGCATTGTCAAAGAAACATTCGGACGTGGTTACCTATTTTGTTCACGCGGAAACCCAAAACGCTCGGCGAGCGGCAAAATGATGAAAACGCACGCTCAGCGGCAACTGTCAACTTGCTGTTGTCAAATGACAGCGAGAAAAATCTACTTTCGATGTCAGTCGTTGAAAATAGTATTTTACAGTAGAAGTCCGTTAGGATAGCCTTTACTGCCGAGCCAGAGAATTTGTGAGACGAGCTCGAAGAGCGAGTCGAATAATACTGGCGAGGCAGTAAAGGCCCTAACGGACGTGTATTGTACAATAGTTTTTGTAATACCTACATACAATTCGGTCATATCTATATTTTTCTAATTTATTTTCATCTAAACGCTAGGTTTGTGTAATGACGTTTTAGAATGATTGAGAGTGCGTAGAACGTTGCAACTGTTGTTTATAAATGTCAGTTATTTCCAATTTCGTATATGGTTGTAAGCAGTTTTAAGTTGTAACCAGCTCGTGACTTACGACATCTGTAGAAAATGATGAAGATATTCCTAAAGACGTTAAGATTCTGAATGAGCAAGTTATTTTAGCGTATGTTCAGGAGTTATAGCAGTCTTTTGCGCCTTCTTCTATGTGGAGTTAAAGGCTTGCTTGCTGCTGGATTTGTGTGACAAACGTCACTTTGACGTTCGGCATACAATTTAGCAGGCCGTGGTCTTTACGGACACTTTTTACGGCCGGGCCGTAAAGAGGTTGCTTACGCAGTAGTAAACAGTCCTTAAAGAAATATTTAACAAGTAGGTATTACAAAAAAAATATTTCGCACGATCTGTTTGCCTTGTGTAAGTATGGTTTTATCAAGTGGACTAAAGTCACTGAATTGTCAGTTGTACAACTGACATTCTGCCATCAAAACTTAAAATGTCGAGCACGTTCTAAGCGAGGCCGAAAAAGACTTTGTTATCACAAAACTAGAAGAGAAATGGTGACTGCAACGTGTGGCCGATGAAGTTGGTTGCGGAAGAAGCACCATCTCTTAACATAACCTGAAAAAACTAGTGATACGATAATAACCACAAAATGTGAAAAATGACAAGTAGTTAGATACACACTAAGCCACTGTGGATAAAACCAAGTAACTAGATTAAGTATCGTGCGAATGATTTTTTTCGCAATAGTACATGTACATGTATCAATACACTTCCACTATTAGCATGATATCCCTGTTGATATCCATTTGGTTAAAACATACAATTAAATTACAATATTCCAGATATTTATTTAAATATCATTGAAAAATTTAATGAGAAGACCATCCATCGATAGGTAAACTACCTATAGAACTAATGTAATCAAACTATAATATTTTCGACCTTCAGTCATTCGTTTGGAACATACAATTGAACGAGAGCTAACCAACAGGCAGAACTAATTGACAACTGCAATTTTGGACTGATAATAATTATTTGAACAAAATTAAAAATCGCTCAGTCGACTGTGAAGCCCATCGGTCAACAGGTAATTAACCAATAGAGCTAATGAATCGACCGGTAGGATTTGCAACCTACGTTTATTCAACTGACACTAAAAATTGTTCAACAAAACAATGCACTAACCGCTAACGAACCGACAAAGATAATCGATGTATAGGTCTTTTCACTAACGTTGAGCAGGAGCAAAACTGGAGATTGAACAAACCAACGGCATTTGTAATAGCCGACAAAACTAATTAATCGTTAACATTTTTTTTCAAGAACACTAATTTGTTTAAAACGCACAATTGAACGAGAGCTAATTAACAAGCAGGACTACTCGACCATTACAATTTTTGACTGATAATTATTAGAATGAAATTAAAAATAGACTGAGAAGCCTATCGGTCGATAAGAAATTAGACGATAGAAGTAATAAATTAACCAACAGGTTTTGCAATCTGTTACAGGCCAAATTGACTCTAATGACACCGCGCCGGCTCATACAAAAATCACGTAAAAGCGAGACGGCTAGCGCGGACGATATTACACAAAATCGGGACAATGACTCACCTAACACCGCTACCCTGCCCGTAGCAAGATATGCCGACTAGACATCAGTGGAGAAAGGGGTCGTCCTATACGAGATTACCTACGGGCAACGGCCTAAGGGACGGTAAACACTGATAAAATTAATAGAGCGCCACCCAGTTTCTTCTATAAGAACGAAAACGCCAAGGTATACCCACTATGAAACCGGGAAATCAATGGCCATACCTTTCGACTTTACATCTTGGCGAAATCCAAAGCTAAACGGGAATAGAATAGTTGTGCACAGCCTCACGACTCCCGACACTGCAGCGATAAGCTCCCTAACTTACCTGCGACGTTTGAGAACTCTTTCCAGGCTCTACCGTACATAAATCTGACACAGAGTTTAACTTAACCTGAAAATAAGCATGCACAAACACGTGGGGAAATCATAAGGCAACGTTCAGTAAACCGATCTATTGGTCTAAGCACATGGTCAAATAGGCACAACGCAATGAAAACATATCATAATAAAGGGGATAAATCTATAAGCCCAGCTGGGGACCCTTTATCTCTAATCGACTAATCTACAGGCGGGATAATTAAAGTTAGCACACAGCCAAGTTAATTGGTATTTACAGGCGGACCCAAAAGGGTGACCCACAAATATGCACATAAATTATTAGCAAGCAGGTAAGTTAATTGGTATTTTATAGACGGCCTCAAAAGGGTGGCCGTTGTTCAGAAAATTTGCAAATAAATTATTAGCAAACAAATAAGTTAATTGGTATTTACAAACTACACACACACTACCTTATTGGCTGGTTTTGCCTGGCGTGCGTTGTGACTGTCGGGGAGCTCGCCACTGAAGCGAACGGATTTAGGCCATAAGCGTGGTTGTTGAACGGTCCAAATATTCCCCTAATGGGCAGCGACTGATCTGAAACCCTCACGGAAAATAAACGACAAAACTGTCCGAGACCAAAATATTTGTCCGACCTGCAGACTGAATTCCAACGTATCGGACAGATGGCCCATTCGGCTTTCGCACACTTGCAAAACGGCGGTTATTCAAGAAACAAGACTCGCACAGTACAGCCCAAACAAACACCATCGAGACGGCCCGTGACGAACTCTCTGAAAAACAAAGCCAAACAATGCTGTAACAGCACATTCACTGTCTACCCTACGTGGCCTCACCAACTGCAGCCAATCAGCAAGCAGACAACAACAAACGGTCTCGCGCGTCCCGACGGGCAATCCAGCTTAAGACGAAAGCCTGCGATGGAACGAAATTATTTAGAAAAATCTCTCTCTTGCTCCTATGGACTGCGTTTCAAATTCGAAGCATAAAGTACGATGCAAAATGACGAAACAACCCAGGTACAAACAAGACGACTCGAGGTCAGAGCAGCTCACCGAAACTTCTAGAAAAGCTGCGTGCCAAATCTTAAAATTCCAAATAAGCCATAAACGCCAAAACGAGTGCCTTACTGAAAATTGTAAACGGCTGACTGCCTGCACAGAGTTTGATGAACTAATACACGTACAAATATGACCAAAAAAACCTATATACCAACAAAGTCGTGATCTTTGAACAGAAAATACTCCAAAAGGTCCTATAATCGTAAAATTTAAAAATGTCCTGACAAATCTATGTCCATTCGACTTGCACTGAAGATTGACCGACTAGACAATATACTAACAGCTAAAGAACCGACAAAGATGATCGATTTATAGGACTTTTAATTAACGTTTAAATTGATCAATACTGGTAATTGAGCAACAAGAGATGTAATATATATATATATACATAGTTGCTGTACTCAGGCCTTTTAGGCCCATAGCTTGATGGTTTCCCTCCATCTCTCCTGGTCTTTAGCTAGTGTCTTCCAGTCCTGCATCCCTTTTTCTCGCAGGTTTTCTTTAACTGCGTCTAACCATTTCCTTCTCGACCTTCCTCTTCTTCTCGTTTCTCCTACGTTTGTATCCATTGGCTTCTTAGGAATCATGTTTTCTGGTTGTCTTTCTAAGTGCCCTAGCCACCTCAGCCTTGCTGATTTAGCTTGATTACTGAGCTCTGGTTGTCTGTAAAGGTTCTTTCTTTCCTCATTTGATCGTCTTAACCATATTTCTCCTTCCTTCTTTCCTCCAAATATTTTTCTCAAGATTTTCCTTTCCCATACAGTACCGTTGGTTTTATGACTGTTTTATATAGATGGATTTTAGCTTTCCTAGATAAACTTTTAGATTTTATTATTTTGTTTAGAGCCCCTGCACATTTATCCCCTTTGGCTAATCTTGCTTCAATTTCTTTCTCTTCGTCCCCCGTCTCCGTTGTGACAGTTCCTAAGTATATACATTTTTTAACTCTTTCTATCCTTATCCTGTTTGTTGGTCGTGTTTCTACTATCAAATCTTTCTTTTATTCTTGTGCTTTTTCTGTTGGTCCTAGTTCCATGAATTTGGATTTGCTTTCGTTTATTTTCAGGTTTACTGTTTCGGCTGCTGTTATAAACTGCTGGCATACTTGGGTTAGCTCGCGTCTTGTCCTGGCCAAAAGTACTACGTCATCAGCGTATGCTAGTATTTGATGTGATCTTATTCTTAGGGTACCACACCTGTTGATGCCGCTTTTTCTTATTATCCATTCCAAAAGTATATTGAAGAGCGTTGTTGACAATGGGTCTCCTTGCTTTAGTCCTGTACCTGTTTGGAAGCCCTCAGAAATCCAGCCGTTCAGTTTAACTTCGTTTTTTGTAACTTCTAGTGTCATTTTTGTTAAGTTTATTAGTTTTCTCGGTACTCCTAGTTCTTTCATTGCCTTGAACAGCTCTCTCCGATTTACCGAATCGTAGGCTTGTTTGAAATCTATCAGCACTATGTATATTTGTTCCCCGTACTGGTTTAGCATATTTTGTGTTCGTTTCAGAGTGAAGATGTGGTCTATTACGGATCTCCCGGATCTAAATCCGCTTTGGTATTCACCCACTACTCTTTCCGCATACTGTTTAATTTTGATCTCTATTGCTTTTGCCATTATCTTATATACCAGTATCCAGTAGTGCAATCCCTCTGTAATTTTGGCAGTCTTCTTTCTTTCCCTTCTTGTAAATAGGTACTAGCTAAGCTGTTTCCCACTCTTCTGGCATCTTCTCCTCTCTCCATATGTCTTCTTTCATCTGATGTATTTTTTGTATCAGCAGGTCTCCTCCATACTTTATTAATTCCGCATTTATTCCGTTTCTTCCTGGGCTCTTACCGTTGTTTAGTTTTTGTATTATTTATTGCAAATTTTCTATTGTCGGTGGCAGAGTATCCTCTTCTTTTCCTCCTTCTTGATTGCTAGCTTTTTCATCTTCTTCTGGCTGTTTTCTTGTTTCTTTGTCGTTCCCCTTCAATAGGTCTTTGAAATGTTCTCTCCATTTTATTAGTGCATCCTCGTCATTGATTATTAGCTTTCCTTCCTTGTCTCTTATATAGTGGGTTTTCTGTCTGAATCCCATTCTGTTCTTTCTAGTTTCTTGATAAAAAAATATATTTCTTTATTTACAAACTTTTCTTCGATTTTCTTTATTTTCTCATCCATGTATGCCCCCTTCTTAGTCCTGCATATTTTCTTCGTTTTCCTTCTTTGCTCTTCGTATTTTTGTTTAGCTTCAAGTGTATTTGTTTGTAGCATTTTCTCTTTGGTTGGTCTTCTCTTTACCATCTGTTCTTTGCATTCTTTATTAAACCACGTCACTCCTTTCCTTTTCGTTCTCTGTTGTATTGTTGTTAACGCTGTGCTTCTTATCGCCTCCTCTATTTGCCCCCACCTCTTGTTTATTTCTTCATGTTGTATTTTATTAATCTTTTTCTCTATTTCCTCTCTATACCTCGTCCCTATCTTTACTTTTGTTAATCCTCTTGTGTTTATTCGTTCGTATTTCCTTATGCTTTTTGTTATTTTAATTTCGGGTTTTTGTTTTCTTTTTGCTATTACCAGAAAGTGGTCGCTGTCTGCGTCCGCCCCTCTATAACTGCGTACATCCTTTATGTCTTCCGCATTTTCTTTCTGGATTAGCACGTGATCAATCTGATTTGTGTATTTTCTTCTTAATTAATCGCTGAAAAAACAACACCCATTTATTTAAAGCTAAGAACCGAACGATCAGCCAACCAATCGAAAGAGATAATTCATTCATGCAACTGTTAAGTGAGATCTAGTTTGTTGAAGATTATAAATATAGAGGAAGGACAACCGACCGACAGCGTAATAACTGACAATAGTATATCACCCACTAGTTTAGGAAAGTGAACAAGTATGGCTTGTTTGAGTATGAGCATTAGAATCAAAAAATTAAATATTGAATTTTTATATAACGGTGCCGCTAAATGTCAAAATATAACCAAGCTGAACTAAACTCGTTTCTATGTACTAAAGCACAATAAGTAGCTCCAGTTGACGTTATGCCTTTGGCAGTACTGAAGTGTATTGTTGGTGGCACTGTAAGTCTATTTCAAATTCGAGGATAGCAGGTTAGATTTTGCCTCATTATGTGTCATAACTGACGCAAAACCTAACCTGCTAACCTCGAATTTGACATAGACTTACAGTGACACCAACAATACACTTGAGCATTGCCAAACGTAAAAAGAATCGCCGTTGCTATGCAAAAATGTGTTGCTGTGCAGAAAAGTACCACATTTTTAATGTGAATGTAGAAATCTAGTACATTACCAAATTAAATGCGATAAAATTAATTAACCATTAGGATTTTCCACAGACATGCATTTGTTTAATTCTGAAAATTGATCAAAAGCATAATTAACAGACGAGTCTAATCGACTATTCCAACTTTTGAGTGAAATTTGTTTGACTAAATTTGAAAATCCGCTGACAAGACAATCGATTGATAGCTAATTATACAATGAATTCAATTAATAATAATTGCTTAAAGAGAGTTGAGACCTAAGCCATTTCAACTAACAATAAAGCTTTACCTACAAGACAATGCACTAACAGCTAACGCAATGCCGAAGAGAATCGATTCTATAACTTTTAACAGACGTCAAATCCGTCAAGATTGAAGATTGAACGGCAAGACAACCGATCCACAGCGTAAAAACAGATAAAATTAATTTTTTGTTAGGATTTTAGACTGACACACGTTGGTTTTGGATTGAATATTTAACAGAAAGAGAAAAAAAAACAATAGACAACAACAACGCTTTCTTAACAAACAATATTTATATACCATCATTATGTTGTTGTATAGAACTATACTATGAAAAACCAAAATTCCCCAATTAATCTTTCGTTCTTTACTACTATTCAACGCATTCCGCTAGTGACCCAATGCATCTTTCTGAGCGGCTCCATCTGCTAAGAATATCCGATTTACGGTTTGTGTGTGTCTGAATTACTTTGATTCTAAAATTACTTTGTTGTTCCTATACCATCGGAAGAATGCTAGAGGGGAGAGTCAGTTGGTTTGCTTTAGCCGAAGGCGATGGAAACAAGTAGGCGGCCGCTGTTTTCGAGATTCTTGTAGCGAATTTGGGACCAATGTTGTTCAGCAAACTAGAAGGTATTCCGCATTTGCATGGTCGTAATTTTTAAAATAAGAATACTTGATGGGTGGGTTGGTACCCTACAGCTGAGGTTGAATGCATAGCAATCATTACTAAGAGTTTGTATAGTTATCAGCATTAGGGCTGGAGATGTTAAGTTTTCTGCTTATTGTTTATTTCGTAGAAATTAATTATTAGAATCTGATAGAGTTATATGTAATGTAAAATTCAAAATTTGAATACGTTTTATAAGCCACCAGAATTTAGCATTAGATTGAGATAAGTACTATAGTCGCTTATAGTACGCTATTAATAACTCTGTTAAGTTCAAATATGATGTGTAAAATACATGTGCTCTGTATGTTTTGTATAATAAACTCGAATCAATTTAGGATGGACAAACAGTATGACAAATTTGCTGTTCTGCAAAGCTAAAACTCGCAGTCAGATTTTTATATGTTATTTTATGATTTTCAGCAACGAAGCCTCAACTTTCAAAGCAATTTCCAAATGTGTCTTCGGAGAGCGACATACAGAAATTCAGAACCTCACATTCCCACGACAGGAAGAGCCCTAGTTTAAGTAACCCCACAGAATCTGGCAAGCAAAAGGCAAGTGAGAGATTTAGATATAAGTAATACTTTGTATTACAAAAATACTCCTTGTGCCACGGGCTGCTAAAATGTCGACTCAACAATCCCGCTGTATACAGGACGACTGTATTGTTTTTTTATTCTTCAAAAGAAAGGTCAAATTAAACAATGGACTGGCACAGGCTTCCAAAGAAAAGTTATAATGGAGAAAAGTGCAAACTCCTCGGGAACTTTCGTAGATTATGCATAAAACGCTGGGTTGCTATTAACCAGCTCTCGCTGTTTATCTTAATTTTACGTTAAATGAAATGTCTTATCGGAACTGTATTCAGCAAGTTTAATTTCCTAACAGAAACCCCTCAAGTCTCACAGAGTCGACTAAGTTAGGCCAGCATTAATTAAGAAAATACAAAACGACGAAATATTGCATGGCACGTGCAAAACTAATTACTAATGACCTGTAGCTACTATCGAATATAGCTATACCCTGTTCACTCCCTTTGTGATGCAGGTTTTGCATGTGCATTTTTTTAACTGTCGGCAACAAAAAAATTACCAGTCAAAGCAAAATGTGTTAGTTCATCATTCTTCATCCTTGAAATGAATTAAAGTTGTTGAAAATAACATAACTTATCACTCCAGTTCAGCAAGCTGTCGCGAATGGGTTTCTCTAGCTGACGTACTTATAAGAAGTATCAAAACGTCGATGTCATTTTGGTATTAGTAACTTTTTGAAACTAAATATTTGATACACTGATAAACATATTCACATTCAAGGCCTGCTCAGAATCACAAATGGAGTTAATGGAGTATATAATTTACATATATGACGTTCACGATCTTTTCTCAACAAAGCAGACTATGTTTAGTAATAAATAATAGCTATGACAGAAATAGGTTATGTCATATTCAATTGCAGGTTATGATTTTGAAAGAGCTTCACTGTTGCCATTTAATTGCTCTTCGATATAATCAAATCCTGGCATGTCTTTGATGTTTCTTTTCAAAGTCTTTATTACCTTTGCAGAATTTACTAAGATCACTTCTTGTTTTTCCAATTCTGAAAATAGTTCTGGAAATATAATAAAATGATTTTTTTATAAAAGTTTACTGAAGTTTACAAACACTGTGCTGTTCATTTAGTATTTTCTAATCTACTTTAAACCTTTAAAATACATTTATTAGTAAAGACATGTTGTAACGACGATTTGTTTATATAAAATTTGAATATGCTTCCCAGTACAATTTGTTCTAACGTTTAAAATGAAAAATTATTATAATTATACGTTTCTGTATTTAATTTTCGGTAAAAACTGATTTATTAAGCTAATATTACTAATTATTGTTTCTTTAAAACACAGTTTCAAGTGTCAATTCTCTAGGTTCATCATTATTATCTGATTCTCCTAGTGAGATAATGAAAGGAGGAACATTTTCAATCGAACACGTTCCCATACGTTTTGCCCAGTCTTCCGAAATTAGTTTTGCACAATGATTACACTAATTTTGCCGCATGTCGGGGGTACATTTTGATAGAGCTTCACGCCATAAATTCGAAACCATATCTTTAGATGAAGGCTGGGAATTTATGTGCTTTTTATAGAACCCTTTAAATTGCCCCCAAGCCATTTCAATCGGGTTCAACTGACAATGGTACGGGGGCAACCTAAGAACTTAATAACCGTGCTCTATCAAAGTATCGTGGGTCAGGTAACGTTTTTGGCTGTCTGCTAATAAAGGTTTCACTAATTCCCACAACCCCTTTTTTGTTAAGTTCGATCCAAATTGCACCCCTCGTTTAACCAGCTATTCTTGCATTTGCCCTTTCTTACTAGAAAATGTGGGTGGTTTGTCCAACTGCACCGAATGATACGGTGCATTGTCCATCAGCACAGACATTTATCTTGCAACTTGGCCAATGCAGGAATGAGCTGATTAACCACAAATTTTTGAAAAATGTCTTCATTCATTGTTTTATAGTCTCTATCATTGTTAGCAGAGTTGAGCAAGTCACATCCGTCCAAAATACCAAATTTTTTTCCCGGGTGCAAAACCGTAAAACGTTTCCCATCACTTTTAATTTTGGGTGGATTACGATTTAAATCTATTTCATGTAACCAATGACGAATCGAAGATCCACTCTGCTAGATTCACGTTTCGTCAAGGTACATGAAGACCACGTTTTCACTAGAATTTTGAAACTGCAAATATCTTCGTAGAAATTTAACTTTGGCTGCAACGACATGTTTCGATTCACATAAAATTTTGCGTCCATCGACTTTTTTATGTTTGTAACCCATTGATTTGATAATCATATAAATAAAAGAGAACGATCCAAACGTGTGTCCGTCACGAGAATTGCAGACGCGATGTCCCCCCATTTAGCGTTTACATGCATTTCGCCATCGCCTCGATTGCGTAACTGGGGCGGAGCCCCGATGGCCCCCTTGGAGAGGGGCGTAGCCCATAAGCCCCCCTTCGAGAGGAGCGGAGCCCAGAGGGTCATCTTGGAGAGGAGCGGATCCCCAAGGGCTCCCTTAGAGAGGGGCGAATCCCCTAGGACCCCCTTGGGAAGGGGCGGATCTCCGAGGGACCCCATGTACAGGGCGGAGCCACGAGGCCACCCTTGGAGAGGGGCGAAACTCCGGTGGCCCCCTTGGAGAGGGGCGGATCCCTGAAGGCCCCTTGGAAAAGGGCGGATCTCCGAGGAACCCCTTGGAGAAGGGTGGAGCCCTGAGGGCCCCCTTCTTTGGTCAGGTGGAGGGCAGGGGTAGGGTGTGTAACAGAACAGAATGGCCCAACGTAATAGGTCTAAAAATTGTTGTCAATTGAATAGGATAGAGACCGCGCAATAGCGCGCGGAGCCCCGTTTATTTTGAATAAAGTAGTTCTTCCCTCTGTAAATTCCAAATTTGCTTTCGCTACGGCTAATAATGTATCTAAAGTAAAATGTCCATTTTAAAATTATAATGCCAAATCAGTCGCTGCAAATCCTCTCTAAAAATATAATTTGTGAATTTGTCAGTTTTTGATCGTTTTCTAGAAATAGAAGTTTTCAAATTGCCAGACCCTCCTTTCAAAATTGTTCTTACCATCCAAAACCTAAATAAGTCGCGATTAACAAAAGATGAAAAATCACATACATATTTACCCCAAAAATATCAGTGATTCTGTTTCTGCTTTTTCTCCAAGTTCGTGTCTTTCTCGTAACTGTTATAAGTCTTCTTTATAGCTGCTTTTATGGTTGCGTTTATGATTTTTGGCATTTTGAATAATATTGCAACACAACTTAATTACAACAACGTCAAAATATTTGACGTGAAATATTTGAAGTTTACGTCTTGTCAAGATAGAATTTTATCAAAAAGATCTGAACGCAACCCAATAAAAACATATCATGACTTGTTCTGTTGAGAAAAGATCGTGAATGCCATGTAGTTTGTCTTTCTAATACCTTGTCACACGCTGGCTGAATCAGCAGCTTTTTTGTGGATAATTTAAAAATATTGATCGATAGGCAACCTCCATGACGATTGTGTATATGTGGTTGCCTATCCAACTGCAGCGTTAGTTATCAACTCGTAACTATGAGGGCGCTGGAGTTGGAATTGTAACATTTACTCGATGTACGTGTAAACGAATAAAATAAGAAACCTTTATCATAATAAGAAGGGAAACTAAGAATGTTCGAACTTGAGAATCCACCAGTAAATTCATCAATGTTTATAGCGAATAAACCTTAATCAATGGGAAACGTAATAGCACATTGTCGTAAATATCAGTTTGTAAAGCCATAAAACACATTTATGACGCGAACATAATAAAATTTAATATCTTCCCGCTGTACATTTCCTTCTCCATTCATAAATTCTGGATGCTTTAACCTGGCGTCACTAATTAAATTTTTGCTTCTAGTTTTCCATACAAGACAATGGATCGGCGAAATATTTCCAAAGCGGGATCCACACCCCGAAAATGGGGGAAAAAGTTGCGCAGGTAAGGCGTCTCTGCATGGGCATGGGCAATAGATTAGATTTTAGATAGAATGTAAGGATTTATCAGCTACAAAGCGTTTAAAGAAGTGCAAAGTGTGATAAACACATGTTTTACTTATAGTATTTGCGTATTTTTGCAAATACTCTTGGAACGAAATAAGCTTGAAATTGCTACATATTTAAAAATTGGCTTTGAAACATGACCGTTTAAAGAAGTGGCAACTCTGATGGATTATTTTGTTTAATTTAGTGGGATTTGCTGAAAGATGGCGCAACCAATACTGAATGATTGTGGCGGGAAATTTTAATTTTCCAATGTTAATACGATCCACTTTGATGAAATGGATTGCGTCGCGCATTATTACAATTTCACAAATATTCTACACCAATTGGCATCTCCAACAATTCTAATACGTTAAAACCGGCTATTATATTCGACACAATTGAGACCTTAATATGGTCTTGGAGGAGTCGCGCCATGTGCACGATTGCTTGACCTAAAAGTAAGCGAATATTAGCTAAAATTTGGGAAATTAGGAAAGATGCGTTTAAAAGCGTGGAGCTAAAATGTTATAAAAATGATTTAAGTGTAATGATTTAAATGTTGGTTTGGTAATCGTTACTTAGACACCCATTAAAAGTTTCGCAGTTTCTATAATGAAATAATAAAAGCTACTTGTGCCGATAAGATCGCATTCAATTGTGTTTTAATCCTTAAAACCCTTTGTTGGGACGACTTAGCTCAGTTGGAGGTTTTGAAAGAGGTTCATCACCAATGAAATTATTGTATTATAATCGCTTGCGTTTAAATGTAGGTATCCGCTATATGCTGTTGTTTTAAAAACATTATTTGATGATAAATCCATATTTAAAACGTAACATATGCTGTTAGTGTCGACAAAAGCGACGTTTGAAAGGTGGCTTAATAACGCTGTTGTTTAAAGTGTTTTTTATACCATTGCGATTTTGCAACATTTGTGCAACATTAATACTTCACGACAATTTTGGAGGCGACCATTTTGCGGGCAATATATATGAAGGCGCTATTTTGAATATTCTGTGAAGTGGCAATTACACAAGCTTCTGAAGTTTATATCTACTTAGCACAATATACAACTAAAGCCATATTAGTTTTATTTTTTAATGCATAAATATTGTTGTGTATATGTTTGATATATTCAAGTCGGTCCTTTAAATCGATAGTTTTAGAAATCTCTATCGGGTTTGGTGGTATTATTATAAACCAGGAATTTTCATCGTAACATTTTAAAGGCAAACTTTTGAAATCAACATTTAAGAACGTGACATTTTTGGAGACGATGTTTTTGGAAACGACCATTTTACGATAAGCTGTAGTCACGATTTGGCCATATCCAGCAAGCGTTATATTACATAATTGGCAAAATTGCAATGAAGGGGGTACTTCTGGGTTATATTAAGTTTTTAGGGCGTAAATGTTTTTGTTTATATTTTTGATATACATACTCAAATCAGCTCTTTAAATCAATAGTTTTAGATATATGTATTGGCTTTGGTGGTATTATTACAAACCCTGAATTCTCCTCGTAACTGTATGAAAGCGGCATTTTCATTTCAAACTTAAACAGCAACAATTTTGCTGCCAACATTTATAAACTCGACATTTTTGATAGCGACATTCTTTAAAACGACAAGTTAACGAAAAGCTATAGTCATCATTTGGCCACATCTGGCAAACGTTAAATTATTTAATAAACAAAGTTGCAATTTGTATATTGGGTACTTCATAGTTTTATTTGCTTTTTGGGGAGTACAAATTTGAGTTTATATTTTTTATATATTCAAGTTATAAATATGTACTGATAATTTTACAAATTTGCATTGTTGTTGGTGGTAATAATTTGTCATTTGAATTGAAATTTAGCCGTGACTATATCTGAGTGTTACTTGTTTTTTATTACGTACACAAATATTTATATTTTCGATATAAGTACGGTTTTCAAATGAGCTTTTTCAACTGCTAATTTGTACGTATTTGTACAGGTGGCATTATTATGTTATAATAATTTCAATATTAATTTTAAAAATCCTTGAGCCGGGGTCGGTAGCTCAGTGGTAAGCATTCTGACTACTGATCTAAGGGTCGCGAGTTCGATTCCCGGTCCCGGTAGGTTTTCAAAAATAAAAAAAATGCAGATGAAAGCCTCTACAGAATGCCATCATTCGGAAGTGATGTAAAGTCGTGGGTCCCATGTTACTACGATGTGTAGCATGTAAAAGATCCCTTGCTAGGGTTGGAGCTCCTTAGTCTCGGCAAAATTCTAAGTAGGACTTTGACCATATGACTAAAGCAGTCGGTGTCTAAGGTACCTGGTACTCTGCATGCCTAGACCTTGTCCATTAACAAACAAACAAACAAACAAACAAAAATCCTTGTCAACGAAATAGCTATTTAAGTAACAAGGAATATAAGGACCTATTAACATTTGAGGTAGGCAAGTACAAGCCAAGACGAAGTCGCGGATTGTTGCCTGCCGAAAATGTTAATAGACGATACATTCCGAGTTATCTTATTATATTTTTCCCGCTGCTTATCGAAATTTTCCTAGAATTTTGAAAAAATCGTTGTGTTTGTCACCTGTCACCAGGATTAGTTTTCGTGAATCGTGTTATCTGTGAGTGTCACGTGTCACATAAACACTTGCAATTTATAAACAAAACGTCTAAATCTGCATCTTGCTTTGCTAATTTTATTATTCTAGGAACTTAATAATAATATTAAGTTCCGTTGTCAAGAAAAAGCAGCAAACAAATATAATCACCGACTTACACGTTTTGTTACTAAGGCTGTATCACTGACTTACATGATCAGCAGCGGGAAAAAATGGTTTACAACAAAATTATATAATTTAGCTACATTTTTTAAATCTGTATTTATACTGGTCGCATTATTAGCAATCAGTCAATGTCTGTAAAACGCTTTGAAGTCAACTATATTATTTGAAAATATTTTTTGAGAGAATAGCGAAATTCTTTGAAACGGCAAGCTGTATTTGCTATTTTTCGGACTTATTTTATGTGTTATTGGGGTTGTATTGACATTTAGTTTATATGTTTTCCATTAACAATATTCAAACGAACTCTTACAGCGACAACTTGTATTTGGACGAAAACATTGTTACAAAACAGCATATTTTCTGGTAATATTTTGAACCAAACATTTGTTGACTCCTTCGAAAACGGCGGTTTTGAAGACAACATTTATAGATAGGCTGTTAATTTAAAGTGATATAAAATTTACTTTTAGGAATTAGGCTAGAGCTCAGACGATTCCAAAGATATTATACGTTTCTTGGAGTTTAAGGTTTTTGCGATAAACAGGTTTACAAATAAGCAGTAGACTATGTTTTTTATTTCAACGAGTTGTTACATACAAACTCGTTCCTAACGACAAAAACGATGCGCCACGTTGGGCCGCCAATTTTGTTACAGCCTAAAACGGTATTGACGACACCAAACAGGCCCTCAAGTGGGGTGTTACCACATAAAAACTACAAAATTAAGAGAGTTGCACAAATGTTTGCCCTAACCCCGTTACGAGAGGCTGTAACAAAGGTCTCCGGCTAAAACGCTCAGAGGCAAGGGTGGGTTCTTTACGACCGATTAGGGCTACGATCCGGTAAACGAAATACAGGTGTTAAATATTTAGCGCCACCACTTTTGTCGATAAACCCGCTTACGTAAAAGTGAAAACCATAGACGGAGCTTAAGGGTTGTTTGCAGTGCTCGATTTCAACCAGCGGCAGCATCAGTGAAGTTACCTTTAGTTCATTTTCCTCAAAACTGCATTCCTTACAAAGAAAACATAACACAAATACGCCGGCAAAAGTTGATATATAAAATAATAATTAACCAAGTACTTAATTAAATGAAATCTATTAATTTAAAGATATGTGAAATAATTGCACAAACATGAAATCCAATAAATAGGTTAGTAGATTTAAAATTACTTGCTAAGAACAACGTTTACTTACAATTTGTCCAGTAAAATGGTGTTCAAAAAGAGCTTAAAGTGGAAAGTTCTGGTGTAATTGTTTTGAGCGACTTACTTTATGTTTTTTAGGGTGCTGAACACGAATCTGAAGTTGTCTAACAAATTTTTTTTCGGCAAATATGAGAAATCATAAAAAAACCACTAAAAATCACAGTTTTTGTTTGTTTTTGGTTTATAACTTGCAAAGTAAGCTTTTTACGAAAAAGATGACCCTGTATTAAAATAAATACGAGAAAATTTCCTACAATTCATGTTCATATCATTTGTTTGTACAACATATGGTTTCCGCGCTAAGAGGCGTTGAAAAACTGCCGAAAATCAGTTGATTTTGGAAAATAGCAAAAAACATATTTTTTACAGCCTTTCCGTTCATAACACTAAAAGTAAGCATTTCTCTGTAAACATTATCCTATACTTTGAAATACCAGATAAAATTCTGTACAATTTATGTGTAACTAATTTTTTCGGACCTTCAATAGTTATGAGAAAAGCAATGACGAATGCATGAAGTAGTCAGTCGCCTCCTTATTGAAGGCATATACTTAAATGCACAATTATATGTCTGCGTAGATATGTAAAACGTTAACCTTAGCTTATATAGGTGCAACAAAAAGATAAACAGCGATCCATGGTTGATTACTATGAAAACTGTGCAATGTTAAACAATACATATAATAACATGGGTATATAGGTAGGTATTTTATAAAACGCTTATTATTAAATGATTATTGACATTGAAGTGAACCTCGTCAGTCAAACCAAGCCCTCTTGGTCAAAGGTTCCATGATTTCTGCAGGGATGCCTTCCAATTCTTCTACATCTAAAAAAATAAATTAAATATAATTAATGACTTAGTTTTAATTGTTTGAACATTGAATAGTTGTATTAGGATACATATTTTGAACACATAAATAAAAGTGAATGAGCAAAAACTTAAGGTGAAATGAAATGATTTATGCATAGTTACCTTCAAGTACTTCAGGAAGTTCCGGGTCATCCCCGTATTCTTCGATTTCAGTAAGAGGCATGTTATTGCAACTGGTTTCGCAGTTCACACACATATTTGAGCACTTGAGGCCTGCTTTTTTCATCCACAGTTTTTCTGACAGGCCTTCTTGCATTTGCAAGAAATAAGTTTCAAAACGGCTTGAGGTGCTAGTGGTTCTAGCGTGGTTACTGGCTCCAGACCATCTGTGGTTTTCTTCCAACCCTATTGTTCAGGATCTTCTTCATTCCCAAGCCAGCCTCGGCAGGTCGAAAGTGTTCACAGATGCTTGCTGATTCATAGATTTCCATTGTTCTACGGAAGTGAGTAAAGCTGTATATATACTGTTGAATCGCTCGGTGGAGCATTGATAAATGGCACGCAATCAGTAAAGGTTGTGTCACAAAGGAGACCACTTGTGGTTTGCTCCATGAAACCACTCCATCCTGGAATGCTGGGCACATCTTTCCACTTGCTGTAAAGCCAAATTGGGTCCGCCAAACAAGGTGTGATAGTATCGAATGAAACAAAAAACTTTTGGAAATCCTTTAAGCCAGGAGAACCTGCTTTCTCAAAAATTTTCAAGGAAACAGCGCCCATCTCGTCAACTAGTTGAGCTGGTAGTATTTTCTTCACTCGGAGGACAATTCTCTGACCTGGAGCAATGGCATTTCTTGGGATTATCAAATGTATACACCCCATTGCATGAAAGGTATTTACCCATCCAGTGTACGAGTGTTAAAATTCGTGTTGTCATGAACGGTTTGATGGAAAGCTGTGGAGTCTATTTGTAAAGATGGTCTCATGATTACTGACACTTCCAAACGAACAGCTTCAGAATAAGAGGTGCAAAGTCCCAAGGCTGACATAATATCAATTAGTTATCGTGACCCATACTTCTTATAAAAAAAGCTCATAGTCCAATTTGTAAAGCAAAGAACTAGGTCTGACAACGCTAATAACACTGTGAAATGGCTAAAACTTTTTTTTTCATTTATAACTGTCCTCACGGTTCTTCTTCAGTATCAGCATTTCAAAGAAAAGATTGAGAACCTCAGGAACAAGGCTTTCATTTTCGTGCAAGAAAGAATCTGGAGGGGGATAATCAACCACGACATACGCTACAGATCTTATCTCTTCAAGAATTATAACAGCCGCTGTTTCAACTAATCGAAGACGTTTTTCGGAGTACCACGAATCTGGCCAGTATGTTTGAAACATACGATCGTATTCTGTTTAATCTTTGATATGATTACATCCTCCCTTCCTCCCCATACCTCTCCAGTAGATGGTTTATTACTGTTTTCCATTGGGGAATGTATTCACCCTCTGTCTGAGCTATTAACTGGTCTAATAAAAACTGACATTCCTCATCACTGTTTTCCATAAAAGTAAAAATGTTCTCCCAATTTCATTAGCATAAGGGCCAACTTTGTTTTTCACATCAACCTTGGGCTTACCAATGTACAGATTTTTTAAACAGTTATCATGGTACTAACAATCAGCAGCAATCTGTTCATATCTCTATCAGCAGAAATAGGGGGAGCTGAAGGTCACAAGATAGTCCGCTAGCTCAATACGTCACATTATATTGATAAAAATACACAGTTTTCATATTAATCAACCATGAATCGCTGTTTATCTTTTTGTTGCACCTATATAACCTAAGGTTAACGTTTTACATATCTGCGCAGACGTATAATAATGCATTTAAGTATATGCCTCCAATAAGGAGGCGACTGACTTCTTTATGCATTCGTCATTGCTTTTCTCATAACTACTGAAAGTCCGAAAAAAATATTTACACATAAATTGTACAGAATTTTATCTGCTCTTTCGAAGTATAGGATAATATTTTCAGAGAAATGCTTAGTTTTAGTGCTATGAACGGAAAGGCTGTAAAAAATGTGTTTTTTGCTATTTTCCAAAATCAACTGATTTTCGGCAGTTTTTCAACGCCTCTTAGCGCGGAAACCATATGTCGTACAAAAAAATGATATGAACATAAATTGTAGGAAAATGTCTCGTCTTTATTTTAATATAGAATCATCTTTTGCGCAAAAAGCTTACTTTACAAGTTATAAGCCAAAAACTGAAAAAACTGGGATTTTTAGTGTTTTTTTTCAGATTTCTCCTATTTGCCGAAAAAAAATTTGTTGGACAACTTCAAATTCGTGTTCAGCACCCCAAAAAACATAAAGTAAGCCACTAAAACCAATTACACCAAAACTTTCCACTTCGAATTACCATTTGACTGGACTAAATAGTGACATCAGAAATCGTGAATTCAACAACAAAATTTACTACAGCGATATTCCTTGAAAGTTCATTAAAAGTGAAACATAAAATCTCCAATTAGGTGCGCATCATACTGTAGCGTAAATTACGCACGCACATCTTCTGAACAGCATTGCACAAAATGGTTTAAAATGCACTATAAACAACTACGAACAATGCCTGGTTTGCAGAATCCAGGGAAGGAAACACTGATGTCCACCGAAGTCGCCAGGAACTGGTAAAATCAGCAACTGCTTAAAAAGTGTGTTTGCGGGAAGCGGAAAAAAACTAGATCAACACGATGTCTGGTTAAGATAAAGCTGGTACCTTTGAAAATTCGGTAATTCATCCGCTGAAGCGGTAATTGGAGGTCTTGCAACCCCCCGGTAAAGATTCTTCGACCACAACTAACTTATTTGGGTCACTTCAACCCCGACAGTTAGTGCACACATCACGATGAAACACCAAGGTTTGCCACTAAACGAAGCAAAACAGTTCAACTTCTTCGAAGGGCACAAAAATCAACGAAAACCACACAGTTAAATTCAACTTCTTTATTGGGCACAAAAATCAACGAAGTACTTCACAGCGTGTCCCAACAGCCGAGGCTGCTGAGGGCGCAAATTCAATACAGTTTTTGACTCTCTTAAGACGGTAGCGGGGATCAGAATGAATTTCTCCGGGAGGAAATTCTAAAACCAACATGGAAAGGGGCACGTGCCTCTTAGCTTCTTACTCTGTTTAGCTTATGGACCGCGCGGAAAAGTTCCAGTATGATGAAATCCTAACTCAGCAGTATGCTTGACAACTTCGGGGAAGTTCTCGACCAAACCGCAGAAAATGGGTTATCAAAGCAGCAATTAAGATACAATAAGAGGACTACGTCATTTCATACCATGCAGAAAACATATCAAAATTTAGATCACGCATAAATAAACTTGAATCGATGACCCCAAAGTAAGCCAAGAAACGCTACTATTTAAAACAAACGGAATAAAGTATGGAAACACAAGTAAGCTTCTAATTTAAGCTTAAATGATCTGGGGACAATACTACTATTTGAAATACAAATGCCCAAAAAATGCAGAAAAGCCATTAATGACTTTCAAATAATTTATTTTTTGTTCTACAGCAGAACGGCGTTATGACCAGGCAACATTCCCCACAAATATTTTTTAAGGATGAAGCTGCCTCAAAAAAAAATCACTTTATTAAAATTTTTGATAGAACAACAAAGGCCTGCACAACAACTTTAAAAACAATATCGATGACATGATGACACTTCAGGGAAAACCTCGTTTACGACCTGTAACAAGCTTTATAAGGGTTTTTTACCTCAACGGGATATAACTGGATCGTAGGCTGAAACCTCTCTATAGTACAAATAATTAGACATAGAAGTGTACGAGGATAAAATTTTGTTACGTTATGAGCGCCACCTGGAGTATATTACGACCTATCTTGTTCCATCACTTCTGAAACAGCTTTACTGCGCTTTACAAATAAAAATCAAACAGTAAATTAAAGAACTCTATTAAGATAACATTTATAAATAGCTATTTAAGCAACAAGGAATGTTATCGAAATTTTTTCTAGATTTTGGAAAAACCCCGTTTGGTTTGTCAGCTGTCACCAGGATTAGTTTTCGTAAGGTACCTGTGAGTGTCACATGTCACATAAACACTTGAAATTTATAAACAAAACGTCTAAATCTGCATATTGCTTTGCTAAATTTATTATCCTAGGAACTTAATATAGATATTTATGCATTAAGGGAGATATGAATATGTTTTTTCCCTGAGGTCCCTCAAAACGCTGCAAAACATATAGTTGACGACATGAAGCTTAATAATTATAGAATCACATACAAAATTGGTGGTAATATATTAATGTTAACGTTAGATGATGCTGGACTGCATGCGGTCGAACACTGCTGCTGAACAAAATTCTGGCCCCGTGCGATAGCTCCGTAACGAGGAGAGAAGGCGTATCTGGCGACTGAATTTTAATGAAACTAAAGTGGTCGGCTACGGCTCTCCGACGCCATGCTATACTCGATATAAAGGTAGTTTCTCCTAGAACTCTTTCAGGAAGGATGGACAAAAACTGATCAAAGATTAGCTACTAGCAATTGGCGTAATTCTACACGCGATATAACGGAAGGTCTCTCCAGGGCTGTGTCAGCGACGACCGTAGCGTGATAGGATATTTGCGAAACGGTAGATAGTGGGACGATACGCGAGTTGGTATATATGCGATCCGGGAGCCGAGATGATACTCTGTTGTGTTTAAGGGTAAATTAAAGTGAAATGGAGAAGTGATTTTTTATAATTTGGACTTTGATAATAGAAAGTTGTCAGTCTACAAACTTACCTATCGGTCAACATTTTTTAACCTCAAACATCTTCGCAACTTTGCTCCCTCTTTGTACACAATGTAAGTTACATATGGATATATCAGTGCGTATACGTATATTTTACATTGCAGGGAAAAATTAACGTCAGCAGCATTTCTCCAGGAACTGATATTGAAGAGACTTAAACCCGCCGGCAATGAATTATTTATTTAAGCACACGTTTTTCTAGGAAACAGAAATCAATACGACCCCTCCTCAAATATGTATGAGTGCCAAGGGTTGTCATGTTCAAATATTAAATTCTATATAATATATTTTCTCGGGAGTTGGCCATCACTTCCTTCCAGCACAAAGAAACATTAATTTTAAAAGCGTTCCTAACTAATTGAACACAACTCTTATCGAGAACATGCTCTGTAACATTACTAAATTAAGCCATAGACTCACATACTTTCTTGTGAATTCCAGCTTAGATTGCTTGCGTATAGATTTAAGCCTTAGGAGCATGTGGAGTACAACTTACTTTGCAAGCTTAAAGCTTCGCATTTGCAAAATTAAATATTGCTTTGAAAATAGTCCAACTACTGGAAGGTTTGTTTATATCGGGATTTGCATTTTTTGCTTGAGGTTCTTAGGCTGAGTTCAGAACTCATTAAGGAGTGGAAATGGACCCTTCGTCCTTCTGATCATGCCCTGCAGGATGAGTTTTAGTAATTAATCAATATATCTCTCCTCTTATCATATGACCCTAGTGTTCTAGCTTCTCTAAGTCTTTGACAAGTTTATTATGTATTCTTTCCTGCTAAATAACTTTCAGAAATCAATTGAAAGGTAGCTCTGGGCGAGCACATGTTGTAGGTGGAAAACTCTTTACCTGCTTTCAATAGAATTAAATATTGGACCTGACTAGCGGAATGAAATAAGCGTGGTCTTAAACCCGTTTGCTACAGTTATCTTAGTAAGTACAGGAAGTATTTCTAATTTTCTGGTGGGGGCGTCAATTTGTTGTTTTCATTGATCTGTGATGTAAAGGGAAAGCTCGAATAGGAAAATCCTCTACAATTCGACACACAGAGTGGATCTACCTAGTCTTAATGTTCTTAGAATATGTGCACTTATATTCTTAAAAACGCGGACAGGTTACAGAAAACCCTTGAAGACCAGCTGTGGGCAGGCACTAAGTTATAAAAAACGCGTAACGTCACTTCGCTTACACTCTAAGAAAATAAGTTTTAATTGCCGTACAGGAAGTTCGAAAAAGCGACCAGCACACCCAAATGGGGATGAAACCAAAATTTAACAGTTAAATTGAAAATATAGAATTTCTAGCTACAGTGAAATAAACAAAAATCTCACAAGCGCTAAATAAGTAAACGTAACCATGCCAAACACAGACGTAATATGGAAGAACACTGCCCTACTAGCAGCTGGAAAGCAAACGATACCCTCTTTGAGAAGAACAACAGAAAATATAGACGGAACATATTCTAAATCTAATACATAGAAGAAGTCTAAGAACAATAGCCATTAGAAATCCTTACAACGAGAATGCTTTTTTATATAGGTTGCCACTATTGGTACCCAGCATCGGTAGCTTTTCGTATTGACTCAACTTTGCCAGTTCTTGTCGTTGAACCATATTTATCAATGTCGTAGATCATGAGATGTCGTGACTAAAGTTATTAGCAATGACAAATTGTCGCATTTTAATATGAATTATAATAAATTGTGCCCTAAGAAAGTTGATTTTAGTAACAGATAGCTAGTTGTTTCATAATATTATTTGAAATATAAACTCCTTTACAATATGTATACGAACTGGAGGTATCTACATCAAAATTGTGTACCTATATGATTTATAACATGATTATATGTATAGAGACAATAAATCAAGAGGCTGCTGTGGAATTGGAAGGTTTTTAACTTAGTAATAAATTCACTGTGTGAAATTATTTGATTCGTATTTTTTACTAACAGTAGGAAATATACAGTTTCATGCTTGTAAAACATCAAATTTGCATTAGCGTGCGCCATATGCAATAACGTTCTATTATCTGTGAGATATGCAAAACAAATATTGATATTTGATGAGTTTAGATGTGTATATGTATTTTGCTACAGTTTGAAATTACAGGTTTATTCAACTCTAGCTGTATGTATTCCAGAACAAGTACACGCATTGTTGAACTAAAAGTTAATACGGTTTCAAATGAAAACTTTTTCCCATGTGCTCTTTTAGGCAATCTTTCTATTTTGCAAGCATCAGAGTGATTTCGAAACAAATGTCGAGCTCGTAATACAAATATTAGACATTAATAAAAGTTCAAATGTTGTCCAGCGTTTTATTCATTCCTACTAACGAAATTTCGATAAAGTTTGGTTTCATTTATGAAACCAGCCGCACCACCCTTTACATGTACATGACTCTCCCCCTGACCTGTCTTTGGTTGAACACGTGTCGAATGTGATCGATGATAAGCCAAACAGCTTTAGCTTGCTGTGTGTGAGACTTATGATGTTTATGTTGAATTTTGTCAGTCGAGGTACCTATAAGCCCTGATGAATTTATTTTAGATGATCTGCACGCACACATTTTCTTTAGCGGAGTAAACTAATTTACAGTGATGGTTGGAAATAAGTTGAGTTAGTAGATGAGTGTCTACGTAGCTATACATTTTGGCCAAGAATTCGTTGCTCGATTCCACTTTAGTAGAATAATAGTTATAGCTGGTAAAGCAAGAAAATCTAATCCTTAAATATCAGTTGCATCAAGAAAACCAAGGAAGCCAATTGACGATTTAAGTACAGTCCACTTAGAATCAGTGGTACATGCCTGACTCAAGAGTCGTATTTGCGATGATTTAGATTGTGAATTGAAGGGTTTTATATCTGAAGCGAAATTCTAGTTTTACTGGAAGTATTACTCTTGCATTTCTTGTACATAGCATGTTTCTATTAACTTTGTGAATGTTCACCCCTTTACTAAGGGCGTCAAAAATTTATACCTCGGGTTAAGCTCAATTCGGAGAAATACCTTTACTCAAATATACCGATGGGGCCACAATTATATATAACAGCAATGAGATAACATGAACAAGAAGATAACACGTATTGCTTGAGTAAGAAAGATAAACATAGTAGCAAATATTCGAGTAGGCTTGACGCCTATTTTAATTATGACAGATGTCAACCAAGCATGCCTACTAAAATAATTTTTTCGTATGACCATCTCTTTCTTACTCAAGCATTCTATTTTGTTATTCATGTTATCTCATTGCTGTTATATATAATTATGGCCCCATCCGTATATTTGATTAGGAAAAACACCAGATAATTACCAAAATAAAATATAATATTGTTAGCTAGTTACAAAAGTAATCATTAATTAAAACTAACTCTGAATTGTACATTATTTAAAATTAACCTTTTCTTCTGGAACGACGTTTCTGGTTCCTCAGGTAAAACTGCAACCTAATGTACCGGTGAGTATTGCGGACCCCTTTTGTTAGTCGGCCGTCACGCACGACGATTCTTCGGGGAACGGGCTAAGTAGATCTTTTGACCCGTAGATAGATGTTCCTTCGTGCTTATCCTTCTGCTCAGCCGTTGTTTACAGTTATTCGCACTGCAGTTATACGTTGAATTTAGCGGCTTTAATAAGGGTTACCTGAGGTTGGTGTTAGTGCTTAAACACTTGCACGGGGGTTACTGGAGTCTTATGAAGACTGGGTGTCGATCTTGGAGAGAACGCGGTGTCAAATCCTGCAGATGGAGTTCGTACACTTTTAGCCGGGAAGCTTTTATTTGACAGCCGGCTAGCGATGAATTCATGGAAAGCGGGCTCGATTTTCGGACACAAGGAAGACGATTTCAAGCATCTAAAACGAACCCTCTAGGTGAGTTTCTGAAGAGTGACGGCCGTGCTCTAGCCGCAGACAGGTTTAATTATTAGTAAAATAAGGTTATGCGATGTATTTAACTTCTCGGGGCGCCGGGATTTGCTCTTAACAATTATGCGGTAGGAAATGCCTTAAGCGGTCACTCTGGTGTGATATGGAAAGTTTCAACTTCTTAAGCTGACAGTTCAACTTGTCATCTCCCTTGAAGCCTGGACTGGTAAGGGTTGGAGGCCTACTCCGTTAGACAGTTCGGCCTGTCAGACCGGATGACCCAGGTAGGAAAGGAGAGAAATAAATGAGAGGACAGGATCAGGACTGGTGGTGTCAAGGGGGAATAATCTCAAGTTTGGATATTCTCAAGTTGCTCGGACCGGACCTGCAATCTTCTTTTATACCTTTTCTGCCGCGTTATCGGTGTACTTGCCCTAGCTTCTACTGGAGAGGTGAACGACGCGGTCGTTCATACATCGCGACACGCGCACCGCGGACAGGATTTCTTATCGCCTGTTTGCGCGTCGAGTTGATGCAACGCTTGATTAGGCGATGTATCAAATTTAAATACATTTTATGTATAACCAAAGTTTAATGCAGGAGCTAGCGTTACAACTTACATTTTTTAGCTTTGTTTTTAACTTATCGTACTACTGTAATCGTCTAGTAGTACACGCTATAATTCTACTAAAACTACTTCTATTAGGAATAGGTACTATAGAGCTTTTGTTATGATAAACAGTACTTATTACAAATTTATACCTAATACTAATATTGGTATAATACCTATGTCCTTACATGATAGTGATGACTAATCATTTCGTTAAACCTAATTTAGTGTATTATTTTTATTTGTGTTTATCAAATTATGATTTGTGGCATCATATATTATTTTGTTAAATTAATTCGTACATTGTGACCTAATTTAGTGGATACTGTACTGTTGGTTGCAGCTTAAATCAATTAAATAAGTAAATTGAATAAGAAACAAGAGCAATTAGAAGGGATGTCAGAATGTTCTCTAAATGATGTCATTTTTGGCAGTGGTCTATTATGTTATGTTAGGAACTACAACAGCGAACTACCCCAGCAAATATTTCGGGAGAAAACGGTTCGCAGTGAGAAAAGGCATTCTCAAATTTAAACACTCGAAAGACGAGCAATGACTAACAGAGTTGAAATACTGAAAATCGTCAAGTTTTCTACGCAGACCCATATTGGAATAGCAGTAGGCAAAGAATAATAGATAATACGCCTAGAGCTCTTACCAAGGCTCATAAGAAATGCCTGAAATAACTAAATTAGAAGTGATATTATCGCTATTACGTAGTGGCTATTGAAAACAATCACCAATTTTAATATAGAACAACAACATTTTAGCATCGTTACTCATTGACAAATGACGCAGATGTCGAATACTCTATTATAGAAGTTGTGTGATTGTTATTATTAGTTAGTCGCTACTGAATTGTTTATTCTAACCTGAAGATGTTTGCGATGCTTTGAACTCAGAAGAAATCGTCTCGAGGTACTTTAGAATTTGGAGTCTTATTTGCTGGATGAACTTACCTTACTTTTAACTGGTTGGTGCTTATACGAACCTGTAAACGCGATTACAATTTTTCCTAGCAATAAAAAACGCGTTATACACACAATAATACAAGTAACAGGTCTCAGTGGGTAGCCTTGGACCGACCCGTGAACGTCTAATATTACTAGGAAGTCCCAACGGAGAGACGTCAAGGCGGATACATACAATTTTAAGAAAAGAAATTTTGGTAGGCTGGTCGCAATCCAGCATTTATGTTTGCAAATAGCGGTTAGACTGCCTGACGGGGAAAAGCCCAAAACTTGTGTCAAAACAAAAGCGTCGTAAATATTTTATCTAGGATGAAAAAAGATGTACATTCATGAATTATACATATAATATAGTAAATGGGTGATTGCAGTTTATTGCAGCAATTTAACGATACCACATTCTAAAGGTTTGGCGGCGTCCACCAGCTCGAAATGGCGATCTCCATGAATGAATATGTTCGAAGCCTTGGCTTGAAGAGAAACTTTGAAGTTGCGAATGACGATCTCTAACTCGAAACATGATGTTATCGCCGTATTTTCAAGAAGCAATAACGAAACTGCAAGGATTTACAACACTGCGGAAGTTTGTAATTAATCCGAGATTAACCTATACGTCACTAAAACCGCTAAATTATCATCTGGTTGCTAGTATCTCGCGGTATGGTAATTGCACCACCTTGATTTGTTTCCATTTTTTGTCCCGCGTCGTTCGAATTGGCTCCACAGCTATAATTTCGCCCCTTCGCTGACATACAAGCAGCGGATTGCACCCGAAAATTGCAAGCATAATGAAATTAATATAACAATGAATAACACAAAGGGGTACTTAATCCTACGGCAAATGTCTAATTGTATGAGGAAAGAAATGGCGTTGACTGTATGTTGATAATTGGGAAGATCAGATGCATCAGTTTATATTTTAACCCTTCCAAACCTTGTCAAATGTTTTCGCCATGTATGGGAAGCCACATTTTTTTTTATTCTCAAACCCATGTTCTTTATTTCGGAGATTCATAAAAGCCGGTGTATAGTTAAATGCCCCATAAAAACCAAATTGGTAGGAGGAATAATGTTGTCGTCTAATGAAATATGGCTAATCACTTCCTTGAATAATTTTCATACGTTTATAACTTTACAGCCGTTGAACTTCCAAGTACTTTGGAGTGCATGAGGTGTCACGTTTCCGGAAAATATGTTGCCTATGTGTAAGGGGCACTCACCACAAATCAATTTGATTTTGGTTTGGCATTGGTCTGAGCAAAATATATTCGCTTTAAGCCATTAAAAAGTATTTCATTTAACATCACGTTATTAGCAATTATAAGCTGAATTAAAACGACGAACTACTCAGAAATAAAAAGGCAACAGCGTAAGTTGTCAGAGCGCAGCTTAAAACCCCAAGCAATAACTTCTGATGAAAAGAAAGAAAACCGGGAAGCCTGATATAATAGAATCTTACAGTCGCCTTTGTACATTTTTAACATAATTAATTTTATATTAAAAGGTGGCCGTACCCCATTTCCATATCAATAATTAATTCTAAAGACGGGAAGCTTTACATTTGCAAAGTAAGTCGTAATGAAAATATTAAACTGGTTTTCCTGAACAAAATTACTGAATAACGTCATTAGGCAGCCATATTTAATTATCTGCGAGGCACAGGCTTCTACCGTTTGAATCTAAGCAATGGTTGAGGGATACCTCAGGAAATATATGATTATATCATCTAATTTCTGCAAGCTTTTGTGGAATGTTCTCAATAAGGGTAATGTTATTAGTTGGAAATGCCTTTAAAAAGAAAATGACGATACATTCTTCAACAATATTAAGTTGTAAACCATCTTTCTTATGTGTGTTGTCTGTATTCGTGCAAATGAGGTCCTCTGGCGTTCACTTGCCTGGAGTTGGAAGGTAGTCTAACAAGGTAAACTAATTTAGGGGGGGGAGGGGGGGGGTGTAAGGTTTAACAGATCATCAATAGAATTTGCATTCATGTGCTCTATAGCCAGAACTGAATGAGCTCCTTTATAAGCATTAAGCAATATCGCAGGTTGCTCAATTGAAATGTACGTGCGAGAGATCCTTTGAACTTATGTAATCAATAGTGACATGTGTCGGTCTAACTGTCCGTTGTTGGAAAGTTTCGTAGTTATATACAGGTTTCTGTATTGTTCGTGCACCCATAGACCTTGAACATGACTATATGGCGTTATCTGCACCTGCATTTAGACGCTGGCCGTGAACTATTTCCCGACGATAAGTTCTTGGGGCGCTTTGCATTATGGATTATTTCGCCCTTGCTGCCCTCAACACCAGACTTGTGCACCACTCCTTGTGCGACATATCAGAAGTTCTTAAACAAAAACCGGAACTGGGTCACATGGCGTCACTTAAGAAGCGTCGCGGGCTTTTCAAGCCCTGAAGTTGGCTTGCTTTAAAATTACATCGTCAAGTTGAATTTGCATCAGCAAACTAGAAAAGGTTGACCCATGACGAAGATAATGATGGGAGTATTTTTAAAATATGCATCAGTGTATTATGTCGATCTATTAATAGCTACCACGTGGCTCACGCCAATTTCGAGTGAATGTCTGTTCTGGGACTGCCAATCAATCACACTTCACAAATGTTTGCTCGCGGAAAAAAAGTGGCACAATAATTCCATTACCTGCTGCCAAATACACAAGGCACTTATTCTGCAACTAAGAAATAAAGTTTGCAATAATGAAATTGAGTTATTTTTCAGTTAATCTGTTAAATTTTCTATTGCATTAGCATTATTATGCGATATTCCCCTAAATTAGCCGCTGCGATAAAAGGCATTTCCTTGCTCTTATCGAAGGTGGCTTTATACTGTTGCAGAGGAAATCGTTGGACCCGAGAGGTATTGCTTTTTATGTGTATCAAAAGCTGGGTTTAGTTGTTCTCTTCTCTTCTCTTTTCTTTCGTGGTATGTACACAATAAAGCCTCGAATGTAACAGAACAAAGCCCGTCTTACCTTTTCACTGAACTGCAATCATGAACTGATTCGATCGAGAAGATTTGGAAGTTTACTCAGAGCAGTTTGTTGTATCCTTCCCTTTTGTTATAAATCTAGTCCAATGGTTTGATGCAACACTGTTTGTAATTTTATATAGCAAATTTATAATAAACCATTTGTAAATTTTTCAATTTGTTCCTTCAATAATGCAGTTATAATTCGTAAACTGATGAAGCCAATTTAATTGTGCGAAACGTTTTTTTAAATATTAAACTATTTACGACTTAATGATTTTTATTTAGTATAATATTAATCATGCAAATTTAACAAAAACTTGACTTTAATTAATCTCCTATTATAATTTTTAAAATAAATATCATAAGCAACATTATTTGTATACAGCGTACATTGATACCTACGAAAAACAAACCCAAGTTATCTAAGCAGTAGAGGGCATCAGTTACTCTGAAAGCTGTACTTTTTGAAAGTCAGCTGCTGCTAATGGCGGCCGATTGAAGTAACAGTCTATTGTCTTTTTGTAATGTTATCCTGGTAAAGGATTCATCTATTTTATATGTTAAAAGGGGGGGTTTTAAACGTATCAAAAGCTAAATCCCATTTCTAATATTTCTGATACTTAGGAAGCGAACTAGCAACAAGAGTAGATCAGATGAATATAGATAGTATCTTGCAGGAGAGGTTTTAAATTTTTCAATAGTTTTTCGAAAATTATTTTCTTCAATTTTGGACCAGAAGCTTAAGTAATAATTACTCAACATCGCCATACATAACAAATGGAAGCCGCACAGGGCTATTTATTATGACCAAACCCTATGTTAAAACACAATTTAGGAAATATTTTGCTTGAATTTTTGTTTACGTAATAATGTACACAGTTCCTATTCTAGAGGACAGAACAGGTTAAATTTTAACTTAAACAATTCTGCTTTACAACGTGCTTTCATGTAAAAGTTCATAACGGAAAAACAATATATTAGAGCAACAACACGACGCTAATACAAGTGCATACAGTGCCTTAACGTTGTAAGAAAGCATTGATCAAAATAAACTCGACAAGCACCACTACGATTGATAAAAATAGATCGCTTTGAAGACCATTTGTTATTCACTATGTGTGGATAAAATTGTAGTACACACCGCTCACTTTCAATTTTCGTTGACTTCACTCAGACGAACTGTTATTCATGTGGACAGTTTATCGACCTTCAAATCATTCTTTTCTGTGCCAATAATCTTCAGAAGCCTTTAGAAATATTTGATGTAAATTACAGTGCCTTCACCCATTGTATACTTTGCGGGATAGTTTTAAAACTATTTGATTAGATTTCCTTGTTAAAACAGTTCGTGTTGGCTATATACCTTTAGTTTAAGTAGCTTTCATTGCACCTGGTGTTTTCGCTGTATCAATCATCAAAGTTATACGAAAAGGGATACCTATTTAAATATTACACAAAATGGAATTCGGAGTGTTTAGGACTTTTTTTTAATTTAAAAGTGTTTTTACAAAGCGTGCTAAGAAGTGGATATGATACCAAAAGAAAAAGTAAAATAATATAAAGGGTATTGGCGACAATTTCATTTCGCAGTTTTTAAAGTCAAAGTTGAATTGTGAAGTTCCTGACAATTTTGTTTGGTTATATGATAGCTTAATTCAGTACAGTGCACGAAAGCTCATAACTTCCAACCAATAAAGCAGAAAATAGTCTACAAGGAACCGCCAACCCCTTTTATTGGTTGACTTTGGAACGTCTACCTTTGAAACCAACTTCAAACCTTCGAAAAAGTGGTGCCCCAATGTTATGAATCATTCCGTAGTCGCCGACGTTCCGTTCCAATTGGCGTTTCCGCCACATCCTCTTTAATACTGCAGGAATGCGAAGTGCGCCAAGACTCCAGGTTTTCCCCAAAATTCTAGCCGGCGGCGCGAATGTGCCATAATCGACAAAACAGTCGCCTTATGCGAACGCCCGCGCTGTTGGGGACCGCTGCGGCCTTATACATAAAATTGATCCACGAAAATATCGCGCGACTTGCACCCGCTTTGTTTGGGTACGCCGTCAAGTAAATACGTTCGAGAAGGACGTGCGGCCGCGTGCTCGAAAAATCCGGCGGATTACGGGAAATCCTGGCGCGGATTTGGCATTACCGCAACATCGGTCCAGCGGCGAGCAATAGAAATGACCCTTCGGCCACGCCGCAAAGATGATAATAAAGTCTCTGAAGATGGAGGATGAGGCTTTCCTGAAACCGGGCGTGCACAACGCCGACATCAACATCATCAAGAACCTGATCAACGACTTTGAGGCCTCGGAGTACGCCAGCGGGGAGGCTGTCAACAGGAGGCTCTATAGCAACTTTAAGAGCGGAAACAAGAGGAAGAAGACCCCCAAGCGGTGCAACGCCTGCTACAGCAACTACAGGTCGTTGTGTACCAGTGAACCAGTGATTAGTAGATATAAAAAGTTGGATTCGCCGTGCGGGGGGAAAAAGACTAATCGCAGCTTCGACGAGTACTCGCGGTCCGGACTCAACACGACGGGGAGCCTGCAGAACTTTATTAGGAGCGAGGATAATTTTTACTTGAACTTCGCCGAGAACACCAACGGGGTGGACAATGAAGACGCGATCTCCGCCTGCGACTTGGAGGAGTCTCGCGAGGAGGACAAACGTAATAACCTCAAGTTTGAGAGTATCACCAACATCACCAGGCGCAAGCTGTACACGAGCGAGACCAAGAGGCGGCAAACGTTTATGTCGGAAAACGTAAAAAAGGCAAGTGTTTGTAATTAATAGCCTGCCAGATGCTTTCCTCCAGAGCGGAAGCGAAAGGTCGCTCCGGGTATGTACATGCTTTATCATCGGAAACATTAGGACCTGCCTCTTCACGCCGATTTTTATTAGCTGCTTTTTGAGCTGTGCCCTTTAGGATGTGATCGAAGTATAAGTATGTAGATTTTCTGGCCCAGATTCAAGCTGGTTGCGTGTAACCTAATTTATGGGCCATTAAGACCGGTTATTTTATAAGCTGTGTTATTAATTCTTAATTATATCGATCCCACTTTCGAAGTTTTCAAGAGGACAGAGTTAGATTAAAAATTCAAAAGAATATAAAGTACTACACAATTGTCAATATTTTAATTTGAAGCTTAGTATGTACTTCGTTGTATTATAATCTTGATTTTTCTAAATATTTATTCCAATTATACATACATATATTGATCTGCCCCTTAACGTTAAAAGAATGATCTGCTTTTATTATGCTTGTATTTTAAAATTCAGATCAGTTTGATCAAGTTTTCTGATCCCTCAAGACAATATTGCTACAGTTTGAAAAGTTTTCCGAGAGCTGGGTGTACCAAAGTATATGCCATTACACTATTACGTGTAAATTATGCTCAAATTACCAGTTACGTATTTATCACGAAGTGATCTTGAGCTAGTTATTTTCAATTATTATTTACTTAGTATGGCGTGGGTTATGTAGCCACTCTTTAGTTGACATGAGTTTGGTTGCCTACACTATTGATCCATTTCGGTGTAGATTTTCAAAACCCACGGGGTTAGGGGCAATTTTCACGCTTTTTAAAGATTTCCTATTCAGAGGGAGCGATTTCCTGTAGCTATCTTGGGCAGATGAATAATACATTGCTTCTGCTGCTTTGTAGGGAATGCTGCGGAAATGCACTTTTAAAATATTTAAATATCTTGAATTCTATCGATTAGTAGTAATGAGTTGTACATGCAGCCGCTGAAGTTAATCTAGTAATGCTAAGATTGAGAAATATTTCAGAAGCAAACTTGATATCGGGTTCGTAGTCGCTTTACGATTTTGGGATATTTCAGACATCTTAGCGCCCCGCTTGATGTATTTTCGTCTTGTGGCTCTGATGCCATCACGAGAAACATCTAGGGAAAGGGTTCATAAGCAGTTAGGTGTGTCGTCCAGCTACGATGCAAAAATACCTCCTGCGAAGATCATTCTCTACGATTTCACGTCATTATACTGCAGAAAAGCCGGCAGCTTGCAGTTCTTTGTAGCAGCTTAAGCACATAACCTAGAGTCAACACGGCCTGTGAGTTCTCCATGATCGCCTGCCCTACAGGATTGGGCATCCCCAGGTATTTTATTTTCTTTACGATTCCCATTCTGGCGAAGGCATTTCTAGTACGCGGAGACGCTGAACTGGAAATATATGTCTCGTGTATATACCGAACTCTTACTGTAACGCCTTACTTACGGATTTCAGTACGATTTTAAGCAGATCATTGTGGAATCAATCGTCTACAGCTTTATGGATTGTTTGCCTCATGCACGTCGATTTAGTTTTCTATATGCTAAGACCTTTAGTATTTTTATAGTGGCTGTCAGTTTAGATGGTTTTAGTCGCATTCAGCAATTACGTTGGGCACGTTCACTAACAATGCATGTGCGCGGGTACTGAAGCTTTTGCCTGTTGCTTGTGGAAGGATAGTACACTTATCAAAGTGTAGTACAAATATTCGGACGCAGGAGGTCTTCTGCGCTGATCTCGGTTCCTAAAGTAACCGAATCTCACATGGGAATGTTAGCCCCCGTACTCCGTTTTCGCACAGTTCTTCTTAACAGTTGGGAGACGTATGCTCGTGTAGATAGTTTCGAGAAAAGTGGTACACCAATTTATTATCTATTCAATTTATTTGAATTTTATTGTGGCAATAGAATTGCAGTAAACAGTAAATTTTACAGTTGCAACGAGTAAAAGCTAAGATAAAACATAGAATAAAATCAACGTCGCGATTAATACAATTACAACAAAATACATCCTTAGGTTAAAATTAGCTATCAGAGCTATCATTGCTTGATCACAGTATTTTGTTTTCGCAAAGTGTATTTGAGTACATATTTAATTAATAAAAATTCCTCGTGGAGCAACATTTAAACCATCCTCGAAATTTTTTAACTGCTGAAAGGAGAAAACCAATTACTATATTTTGTCCGTTTTGAGTCTGTAGCTACATAGGTATCTGACAATATTTATTACTGTATTTACATCAGGTTCTACCCTAGAAACAGTAAGTCTGTAAATTTTATGCTTTAGGCGCTTGTTCAGTGGGTGCTTTTTCACTTTCATCAACCATTTGAACAAGTAGAGATGGAAGCTTAAATATTTGGACCAATTCTTAAATATTGATAGGTAGATAAGGATTGTTACAAGAGGGGAGAAGAAAGAACATAATTCACAATTCCAACTGACGGTGGAACCAGAATAAGGCCAGAATTATGAGTAACACTGGGGTTCATGTAAGAAAAACTTTTGATCTCATTTTATGTTTTATTCGTGCATTGCACTGATTAAGCTTTGCTATATTCATTTCAGACTGTCAGGAATTTGGCAAATCAACCTGTTTACTGTGAAATTAAGCTCTTACCAATAAATTGTTGTTTAAACTTTTAAACATTTTGAAAACGTTTTAAGCTATTTATTACTTCCATTTTGGCGTTAACCTCTAATTTTGTTCATTTACTAACGTTAACCCTAGTGCTTTACATCACTTTAGTTTTTGCTAAAAGCTACTTAATCGCTAGGTAAATTTATCTGCCACCGTTAACGTTGGGCTGTAGATGCAGTCATACTTTTGGATTGGATTTTTCACATTCCCCTTCCTCGAGTTATGTGATGACTCTTAGTTTTGTTAGCCCCCTAAAAGTGATATTTCGAGTAACGAGTTCTGGTAATCTACATACATACCTGTTTGGTAAACGGAGTGTCTGTTCTGACGCTTTGGCGATTGATGTCGGTAGTGATACTTAGTTTATTTATCAAGTTTGACTGTAATTGATAGTTAATTCCGGCTATTGAGATATTTGGCATATTTAGTTGCATCTGCGCGTGATATCCCGTGCAGTATTAACTCACCAGACTAGTTTGGTTCGGTTTTCGCGTACTTCTTACTTTACATCGCGAAGTTATGCGTTCTCTTGCCGCGACTCTTAGCACGGTCGCTTAGTAACTTTTATTTGTGTGTTCTAGGATTATTTCTTCGCACGGTGGTGGTCAAATCGATTATCGCCAGCCCACTTTCAATTTACCAGTTTTCTTTTATTTCCGGAAGAATTCATAAAAATAATGCTTCTGGAATCTCCAGAGACTCGCGTTTTGCCTTTCCGAGGGATGTTTGAGATTTGGTGGTTGCTGCTCTTGTTCATTTTTCTCAATTCTTAGTTGTCATCTCTGGGATATACACCATATTGGTGGATTTATATGGAGACAGCAGACTTTGGTGAGTCATTCCGTGAAAGCCCATGTTGGCAATTTGTCTTGAGGCATTTTAATTCCATTATAGATGATTTTCGATAAGTTAGCACTTTATCTGGAGATGGGAGCACTAATCCGTTATGCACATGAAGTAAGTTTCCGTGTCTGTACACTAATGATATCTTATTGTTACCGAGCTTTTAGGCTTTTCTTTTTTAATTGGATTTTAGCATTTTCGTTTTTCTAGGCTTTTATATCTTTATTTTCCAGTTTATGGATTTGGTTACGAATAATGCCCGCCTTTAACTATACTTTCGTAGTTTCTACGATTTGCTTACGTCGGTACCGCCCAATTTAGTACTTATGCGAAATTGAACCCACATGAGTTTCCTTGATCGACGTTCGATTCAACAGATATGCTACAATCTTGTTGAATATTTTTGCTGCATTTTATAATGTATGTTTGTGCCTGATTTATCATATTTTGATGTATCTATAGATGAGTAGTTGATATGCGTACTTCCTACTAACCTTGCGCTGTGTTTATTTGTGTGTTAAATTTACCTTTGAATTTGAAAATTATATAATTTTGTATGTTATACTGGGTGCGCCTCGTGTACACTCCGCGGGTTTGGTTCTGAGTTCGCCTCAATTACTGACGTATCTTGTCTTCCGATACATTTAATAATTTATTTGGGTAAGGGGAACTGTCCTTTTATGTTATTTGTCAGCATACATTAGAAATAAATATCACTTCAATTGCGCCGTTTGTATGTCTTTTTCTTTCTATAACAGGTTATAGCTTATCAAAGAATCTGCCTCTGACAAATATAATTTTGAGATATCTCTCTTCAATGTAAACTGCATTTACTATATCGCCGGTAATCTTCTTACCTAAATTCGCAAGTTGTTGAGCGATCAAATTGGTGGCGCCAGTATTTTGTTTAGATCATTTCAGTGTAAACCCACCCCTTCCTCCAGAGTAGCTCAGCTGGCTGGTTGAACGCTATTAATTACGGGACTGTTTTGGGTATTCACTGTTCGTTATCCTGCTTATATTAAAGTGTTACAATATTATTGTTAGTTTATTCTAGTGTTATTACAGCGTTCAGCGGTGATGTACTATACTTTATTTTGGGAATTCGTTAAATAGACGAAACACTTCAAAAAGGTTGGATGATCAATTGTGGTACAGTTTTTGAGGGGTTTAGGAATATTTATATATCCGTTAACATGCTTGAAGATATCATTGTCGTGGCTGTATCATTTGAATTTCGTATTATGCCGCACTAATAGCTATGCGCGCCTTTATTCTTTCATTGATTAGTAATCACAGTTTGACTCTGACAGACAGACGCTGTGCTTTTCTTACAGAAACGCTTCAGGCTTTCTGTGTAAATTAATCACACTGTCGTATAATCACCTGCCTGATGTGGAGTGTTCTATTAGTCGCATGCTGAAGAGTATAGTTGTTTTGGAAAGCATATGACAGTTACAATATCATTTATTGCAGGAAAGTAATATTCAGCAGTAATTTGAAATTTGTAGGGCAATCTATTGGTTTGGTAATTTTCAACACATACTGTAAGTGCAAGTCATAAATAAATAGAATTTTTTAGGGCTTGCATTATGAATGCCGTGAGTAATCTACAAGGCGAAATTTTAAATGAAAGAATACACCCTTTTGGTAGCCAGTACATCTGCTCAAATTAATTAATTATTTTAATAAAGGTGCTGATCGCTAATCTAAAAGCTACCACGTCTGTATCAGATTTCGGCTCAGGGCAAACAGAATTGTGGGTCAATCAGATGTAATTAATTCGGACTAATTACACCATATCTGTCTAAAGGGACGTGAGCTGAGCTGTAGCTCACTCTAATCTCCGCAACTAGGGAAGATTGCGTGGGATTTTTAGCGACTTCCTTTTCTTTTTTGATTACGTTCGTTCCAAGATGCGATTGTGACATATTTGTCAGCACGTATCATAATGTCTTTTTCTTCGTTTTATGGTAGGTCTAGGGCCAGTTTTAACGTTACAATGTGTAGTATATGAGCCCTAGTCTCGCTCATAATTTGCATTTTTCATAAAATTTGTTGAGCTTTGCGATGTGATCGTAGAATAACACCACTAGTATATTCTCATACTCACCTTCAACTTGTTGCGATAACTTTTTCGCTCGTTTATTCACCTACTGTTGTAAAAAGTAAGTAAGTGTGCTTTTCAATATCCCAGTCTCGTGCTACGAGACTTTCTATTTATAGCACTCTGTATGGTCTCTATTGTCGGAATAAAAACCGACGGGAAAGTAAGCCTAATTTGAATCGCTCTACCGGCGTGGCGTGTCCGAAGCTCTAAGACATAGGGATGACTATTTTGGCCAAGGCCGTTCTTTGACTGAATCGATCGCCACCATTATCGAATCTACTTATGGAAATTTCGCTCGAGTGCCACCCCAGCATTCTTCCACACATTTGAGGGTGGCTCTTGGGTTCAGACGCAAATAAACGCTGCTAATAAATCTCCCGATTAGCAGCAGCTCAAGGTTGGTCCTAAAGCAGCGACACAAAATTCGCGTGGAGTCATGCCATTGAATTTCATAAGGCTGCCGTGTTGGATCGGGTATTAGTAATGATTCGCCCGGTAGGTTTCCAAGAAACTGTACTAGTGCCGTCTAAATACGGGACGCTGAGTGCTGAAGGTGTCGAAGAGTGCGTTTTTTGTGGGAGCGAAGATTCGGCTTTGAAGTGCACGTGGACCGGAGACAATAAATGCCTTTGAAGACGCCGCTTGCTGCCATACCTGTAGGTCTGCCCTTTGTGTCTTGCTTAGTTTTTTGCTGACAGCTTCTTGCACGCTTAGAAACGCTCACAACCTTTGTTTACATGGATGATATAGTAACAAGGCACATCTTTGGTGGTTTGTTTACGTGAGTGACTTAATGTTTGGTCTATGAAGAGGAGTGAGAGTATAAATAACGTCTTCATCTCACTGTTAGAAATATAATATTTCAGGGCCTCTTTTAAGTAGTTCTGTCTGGTCCCGTTGCTATAGTTTTCCAGAAGTTTCAAAGCTTTATACCCATGGTAACATTTATCACAGCTGATCAAGGTGGTGTTTCCCAAGTCTTGTTTTTCGAAAGCGTTTAAAGCGTCTGTTAAAACCAAAATCGAACAACCTAAAAATAGTAACCACACTTCTGCACGCTTTTTACGGTAGATATGGTTTTCCAAACACGGGAACTTCGGAGGGAATCAATACCTGGGTATTAGCTCTGCGCATGATTTCCTTTTGCAGAATCTCAGGCTACCGATCGACGATTTCCGACCGCACTCGTCGTGATGTTATTGTTATTGCTGTTCGACAATGGGCAGACAGGAGACGGCGGGACTTGGCAGACAGTTTGGCGAAGCACGTGCTGAGGCAGAATGCGAATGAAAATACGTACAAAGGCCTATTAATTAGTAGCTATACTGGGAGTCGGCTTAATTAACAGGTCATTGTTCTCGGAGCTCGTATGTAGGAATAGTGAAAACTGCGGCGGGTGCTCAAACCAGTGCTCCTGTTTTCGTAAATAAGCACCTTTTATTTATTGTAGTCCAGAAGTTTATGTATTCTGTAAACGTAGATGATCTTTTTTGAGTTAGAGGTGGTTTCAATATCTAAAAATAAAATGCCCACATAAATAATAACACGGCTCGAGCGCTTGTATATCTATTAGTCTTTAGTGTAGTCTTACAGCGTATTTTTTAATTAACAGTAAAATTTATTTGTCACTCGCCCTTACAGTATGTGAGGTTTGAAGATCAGAATACCAGTAGATTGCACTAAAACTACTAAAAGCTATAATGAAATGTTATACGGCTTAAATGGGATTTTTACAACAATACCGGGCCGCATTTACCACAGCTTCCTTTGCGTTGGGAGACAATGGTATTAACCCCCCTGCCCGATCATCAGCAGCTAGCTCGCGGCAGAGCTTGGTTCACGTTACTCGTGAAGTCTAATTCTGTCTTTGGACAGTAAAAATTATGATGAAATTCCAAGCCGCCCGCCACCGTCAAATTCAATCCTTAGCTTGATAGATTTACTTCGTTCATGGCCGAAGCAGATTGGGTTTGGTGCAAAATACTTGTGTAGTGGAAAGAGAATGTTTCAACTGTAGATATCAGTTCTTGGCAGCTATAATATTTTGCGTTATCAGCCAGGCACTGCAACAAGCAACCCCGAATGTTTGCAGCGCTTGGAGTGAGAGATCACAATAAACGTGTTCACGGGCTCAGTACTGGACAACAAATAAAGTCTTCGCGCGTGCAAACGCGCGTTTTTGCTATTCCTTTTTAGTCACGCGGTGCTTCGTTGTACTCACAAAATGGAAAATTTTAAATAGGTAACGGCTCCTACAATCTTGCAGCGAAACACGAGTGCAACAGATTCCAAGAAACCAAACGCCGGTTACGACTGGACGAAATAACGCATGGGGGGGGGGGGGGGGGGGGGGGTTATCGACAAATTGCAACTGAAATTTTTCCAATTGCGTTATCCAGACAATCCGGCGGCAATTTATTGTAGCACGACAGGTTAATCTAATTAACTAAAAGGTAGATATATTTTGTTTATCATAAAGCACAATAGTAGAGGAATGTCCATACTAGCTGTCTTTTCGAATTGGAAAACTTTAATGCAATAATGAAACCACGATAGTTTGGCGTTCACAAATTATTTCGCGGTGTACAGAAACGTATTCAGCCCAAAATGCTCAGAAACGAACAAATAAATAAAGGGGCGAATAGATATTAATGTTAATGAAAGCCTAACTAGAATTGAATTTCTAGCATTCGTGTTTCTATCGCTGCAAAAACTTTATTTAAAGTTTTAGTTTATAATTGTACGGAACGAATGACACACACAATTTTAGCGGGAAATAAGCACGAAAGCTGGAACTACCCTAGAACAACGCCGCCTTCTCAATTGTCCTGCCGAAAGCAGCCCACTCGAGTTGGTGTGAATTACGCAAATCGTTGTGCTGGAAAGTAAATAAACGATAGAGCTGCTGATATAATTGACATAAAAGGTGTGAGCTACGAGGTAGAATCGAAAATATATTTACGGAAACTAATCAAACCAAAGGCACCTTTGCTAGATACAGTGGGACATAAGCGTGGTTTCATTCTGAAACCGTGGGTGCTTCTCTCTAAATCAATTCAGGAGAACCGCTGGCCGCTTTACACAAAAAGTACCTTCTAGGTCGTATGCGGGACTGCTGGACGGAACTAACAGGGTCTTGCATTTCAGATTGTTTACCGCCACCTGAACCAAGATGGCCGAGGCAATGCCATGGATTGTGAGAGGGGGGGGGGGGGACAATAAATCAGGCAAAAAGTCTAAAATAACATAACGTATTACCTTTGCTGTGATATAACGCAACTCAGATGTGCTACATTTATTGTAATCGTCGTTGTAGATATGTCAGACGTCGCTGGATATATGCCGTCTCTGATGATTTTATGAATAACGTTTAAACAACTTTTATCTTCGCAAAAGTGTTATGTAGACCATTATGTATCTATCCTACCCTACACAGGCATTTTTACTTTCTTATTTACAACGAATAACCCTGAGATGATTTAAAAGAACTTTTTTCACCATTTCACTGCACACAAGTTCACATCCAGTCTTTGCACGGTCAAGGAAATTTAGGTGATGATTCCTTTTTGGTCATAGTCCTTGCTGATTCTTCTTCTGGAACTGCTCCAAATGTCTCTTCTACCTACAGCATCGTGTCTTTACGACCATATACTCTTGTTATTCTTTGCTTCTGCCAAGTTCGGAAGCCGCCGCGGTGACGACGATGCTGCCAGCATTTATTTGAGTTTAGGAGATATACTCGTTTCGAATTGATCGGTCTTACTTCTGTAACTTGTAAATAAAGCTTCATTTTATTATCAAAAATCCGTAGCAAACAAACGGTCACTTTGCAGCTTCTTATACTATTTTAAATAGTAGCACGTCTCCATGGAACCTTTTTGGATCAAAATCTAAGATCAAATGTAAAATTAAAAAGTTTTCCGACGGATATGCTTTTGAAGAGAAGTTTCTCAGCAATAACAGGAAGTTTTCCAATTTCTTACCGATTGGTGTGCAATGGCCGATAACTAAAAAGAAAAGTGTCTCTATATATATTGTATAGTGTATGAGCAGGTCGTTAGGAAGCAATATAGCTGCTTTGAAGCTAATTGAAGAACTAAGGAGACACGTGCACTCATTAGAGAATTTTGCAAGAAAGGTTTAGTCTCTGCAAGGCGTCTTAGAGCTGTTCTATATTTTATGGAAACTGTAACTCACTTTGTCACATTGTTTTCTGCACATTTTAAAGTTTTAAAAAATATTTAATTTGTTTCGAAAAGGTACAGCTTATGCGAGCATAAGTGGCGAGCTAGAAAGAAAGAAGGAACCCAGCACAGTTACATCGCGTCAGTTTGATATCCAAGTGCGTAGATTTTTGATAAGAGCGGCTTTAAGACAGATGGCTGCTCGAATTGTTTTTAAGTAAAAAGTAATTCGGCTCTTATTCGAACGTTTTGAAATGTTGGTTATCAAATACAAAAATCAAAATCTTAACATGCAGGCATCCTAGAGGTCAACTTGTTTGGAAAGTTCATTTCCTGGAAGTGGGCACACTTACATTACTAGAATATTAGAGGTAGGTACGTCCAACGAAAACTTTCTAGTGACCCATAAAAATGCGGTTAGGTCAGCTTCTGACATTTGATGCGGCAAAGTTTTTCATTGATTCTGCATGCAAGTAGAAATTAAAAGGGCTGTCTATGCAAACTTCAGACGTGTATCGCTTTGTCATTTAGATGCGCAAATTTATTATGGTTAACTTCTGACACTCGTATAAGCATTTCAAGAACGATATTAGTATTGGCAGGAATTCAAAATTAAAGTAAATATGAAGTTAATATTTCATGAGTTTGATTCAATTGGCAAACTGTACGTAACATATTAGATTTTGTAAAGTCGTATTTATCAACTTCATGATTTTTCGATTATTGAAAATTGCTAATGCATTTGGAAAAGCTAAGAAAGAGTAATATCACACCTTTAGAGGATAAAAAGTTTGCTTATGTTATTTCATCTTTTCCTCAAGGTAAAAGTGCCGTAAACTGAATGATGTTATGGAATATCCTGCTGGAAAATTGATGCTGTTACGTCATCTCGCACCAGAACGCTCAGCTACAACGTCAATATCTGCGATATTTGACATATCGTCGAATAAATATTAGGAGAATATTGTGGAAATGTTACATCGTGCGATAAATTATTCATAAAAAATTAATAATTGAATAAATCGAGTGCCAATATTGACTGTGCTTATGGTTTATAGCTTCATCAAACACATAGATAATATTTACCGCAATTATAGTTTTGCGATGCAAAGCTGTTGATTAGGGATGGACGCGTGACATGAAACAGTCGGGTCACAGCGGGTCCCGTCATGAATGTGAAAATTAATACAAAAACGAACCATGAACGTGAGTGAAAATGTCCAAGGGCGTGATTCACGTATCACGTTAATTTCACGTTAAATATTTCAGTAACGAATAAAATACTGCAGAGTGCCCCGCTGCCCACCCATGTGGAAAATCTAGAGCTGGAGCGGGAGGTCACTGTACGTGTATATGGCAGCCTGCAGCGACGGTGCTCCGCATTTGTGTTGTGTCTACAGTCAAGAGTCAATCGCTTGTCTGCGTCTATAGGCGACCAAGTACAATTTATTAACTTTTAGTTCCTCGGACGTAAAAGTACTCTTAAACTTATGAAGTAAAAGTGTTTTTTTAGCAACATATACCTTTTGTACTCGTATCAGTAGGGAAACGTCAATTCCAATAACAGCTTTTGATATTAAAAGTAATGTCTTTGAAGACGGTTTCAAGAAATGTTATTGCGAGAAATCAGCATTTATTCCTTATAATAGGCTATTGTAGTAAATTTTTATTTATTTTTTTGTCTACTATTCTGATTTTAGAGTTTTTAGTTCTGTTGCTGTAAATTTGAACATTCTATTGTATCTTAATTTGAATTTTCAAATGAAAGCGGCGGGTCACGCCGTGAACGAGAGCGTGAGGGAACGTGAGTGTTTAAAGCAATCATGAATCGTGCGTGACGTGAGTGAATACTCACTCACGCGCCCATCTCTACTGCTGATAGATATCATTAAGCAGCTGCGATAGAAAGGCCAACATTTTTAAGGAAGTCAACGTGTTTCCAACTTGACTACTGAGAGCCCTAGACTGGATTTCAATAAGGCACACCCCATTGTGCAAGTTATTCCCTGTGTGAAGTTAACGTGTTAATGGCAGCGACCAACCTTCTCAGGTTGGGAAGTTTTAAATAAAAACTCAATGTCAGACTTGGCTATGCGTATGAACTTATCAACTACCGTCATTGATTATTATACTCAACTGCCACAGGACTGATATCATTCAATAAGAACCATACATTTTTTTGAATATCGGCGAATTTCAAACTGATTACCTGATAAGCAACCTAGAGATGCTTATCAAGTGATCGGCGTCCTAGAGATTATTATCGACCACGTGGATGGTGTCGTAATTAGAAGCAGAAATGCCAAGAGTCATCGTGCTGGTTGCTCTTAGAAAACTGCCCTCGGGCCGATTGGTTTATGGGGCACTACAGTTAAATAGCTGTAGTTATGTTGCACTACTTAAATGAAAACACTTCTGCTTTGCTAATAAACACTTTATTCTTGTACCATAACTAAATACAAAAACATGTATGATAATTAACCAAACCACGATCTGAACTGCACGCGCTGCGACCGGTAAACTGTCTAGCGTCATTTTTCGTGCGCGTGAACCAATAGCGCCGCTTCGCCGTAACCAAGGTTTAAACTGTCGCCAAAACGCGCGCAAACTTGAATACGTACTGCCGCTACATCACCCCCTTCCCAATGACGTAGTCATGAATCTGTGAACTGGAAACGTACGGGGAGAGTAATGGTACGACCGGATCTGGTTGTTGTGGAACGGAGGTTTTGCGGTTGGAGAGCTTCGCGTTTTTTTCGTAAAAACAGGGTTTCAAGCGATCCATTGAGATGTTGACAGGCTTTCCTTTAATTTTTATTGTGTACACCTTGCCTTTGCGGTCCAGGACTTCGTATGGACCTGTGTACGGGGGCTGTAATGATTTTCGGACGCTATCATCCCGCAAGAAGACATGTCTGCATGTCTGTAATTCGGAAGGCACGAAAACTGCTGCTTGGCCGTGGTGTGAAGTTGTAGGGCGCATTTGTCGGATGGTTTGACGAATTAGTTCCGGGAAGGATGCTGGGTCTTACATTATTAGTCGGCTGATCTATAAAAAATTCACCTGGAATCCGCAAAGGCGTACCGTATAGCAATTCAGCAGGCGAACAATTTAAATCTTCCTTGTAAGTGGTGCGAAGACTTAATAAAATTACTGGCAATACTTGTGACCATCTGTCTGTCTCGTGGCACATTATTGCTGTTTTTAGTGTACGGTGCCAACGTTCTAATATGCCGTTTGTTGTGGTCTATATGGCGTACAGCGGGCGCGCTCGGGTGCCAATTAGCTTGGTTAGAGAGCTCATAAGTGCTGACTCAAATTGTCGACCTTGGTCCGTTGTAATAGAACGTGGGGGAACCAAAACGGGAGACCCATGTGCTGAAAAATGCATCTGCTACTGTTTCAGCTGTAATATCCTGTAGCGGGGTTGCTTCGGGCCACCTCGAAAAACGGTCTATCATGGTAAGACAGTAGCGGTTTCCTTGTGAAGGCGGAAGTGGACCTATTAAGTCTAAATGCACATGCGCGAATCGTTCTTCCGGAACAGGAAATGTTTGTTGCACACTTTTTGTATGTTTCAGTATTTTCGCTTTCTGACATGGTAAGCAAGTTCGTACCCACTGGGCAATATGATTATTCATCAATGGCCATACGTATCTGCTTCTGATGAAAAGAGACGTTGATCGTATACCTGGGTGCGACAGATTGTGACACATATCGAAAATGCGTTTACGCAAGCTGTTTGGCACATATGGACGTATTCTATTCATCGATGTATCACACCAAATTTGTACGGTTTTTCCTGGCGGTGTAAACTTACTCATTTTGAGGGAAGTCGTGTTTAGGTGTTGCAATTATTCGTCTTGTTCTTGCTCTGCTGCTAGTTCCGATGCTGTAACTATCGTGGGCAAGTTAATGGCGCTTGTATTTTAGCCGCGTTCTTAGTGAATTTCCGGTAAAAAATTGATTGTTCCTAGAAATCTGCGTAATTCACGTACTGTTTCTGGTTTTTGATATTGTTGAATAGCTCGAACCCGCTCCGGAAGTGGTTTAATTCCGTCGGCTGAGATTAGGTATCCGAGGTATTCTACTTCTTCCGCGTTAAATACTCACTTTGCGACATTTATTGAGACACCGAACTCGCGTAAACGTTCGAAAACCGTTCGCAAATGTTTTTTATGTTCGTCTATATTGCTCGAGAAAATTAAGATGTCGTCTATATATACATGACAAAATGGAAGTCCTTGTAAAACTGTATGCATAAATCTTTGGAATGATTGGGCTGCGTTACAAAGTCCGAAGGTCATTACTGTAAACTCAAATAAACCGAAAGGCGTTATAACCGCGGTTTTCGGATGTCCTCCTCGGCTATGGGGATTTGGTGATATGCACGCACTAAATCAAGTTTCGAAAATATTTTCTTGGCATCCAATGAATGTGTAAAATCGTGAATATGCGGAATCGGATACTTGTCAGGAATTGTGATTGAGTTTAAACGGCGGTAATCTCCACAAGGTCGCCAACTTCTAGGTTTTTTTTTTTTTTTGAACTAAATGAAGCGGGCTTGCCCAAGGGCTGTTCGATGGCCTACATATCCTTGTTCCAGCATATACTCGAACTCGGCTTTGGCTGCTTTGAGTTTTTCAGGGGGAAGACGGCGAGCTCGTTGCGCAATAGGTGGTCCTTTTACTTATATGCAATTGTGTATATCATGACGTATTTGTGTTGGTGTCGGATTTGGCCTCGTTACTTCCGGGAATTCGGAAATAAAGGGATGCGGGGCGGTGTGCTTATTTACAGTTGATATATGCGTGTGATTGCTTGTTGGCGTTAAATGGGCATCAACAAATAAATTCGTAACAGTATCAAGTAAACGGCGATTTTTTAAATCTACTAATAAACCGTGGTGTTTGAGGAAGCCTGCTCCTATTATAGGTCGCGTAACACGCGCAACATAAAAGTGCCACTTGTATGGCCGACGTAAACCTAAATTTAAACAGTAAAGCTTAGTACCGAAAGTGTCTATGGCGGAACCATTCGCGGCGTATAAGCGAAAATCAGATGTCACTCGATGTGCGTTTTTGGGCGCAGGAATGACAGAGACGTCAGCGCCGGTGTCGATGAGGAAGCGAAGGCCTGTTGACTTGTCGGTAATAAAAAGACGATTGCTAATGATATCTTGTCCGTCGTTGACCGTCTCAACCAGCGACGGAGGACCTAGTTTTCCGGCTGGGGGACGAAGCTGCAGGGCTTTGTGCACTTGACACCTTTGCTGCCGAACCTGCGATGATAAAAACATACACCTTCTTGGGATTGGCTTGAACGGAGCGAGAGCGCGAGCGGCTTCGAAAAAGTCGGCGCGGTTCACGAGACATCTCCTCGACAAGTTTGGTTAGCGCCGCCACTTGCTGTTCAAGCGCAGAAATCGACGCCTCCGTTCTGGTTGGTCCTGCTGACGCCGCGACGCTGGATGCAGCGTGGCAATGCCCAACGGATGTAGTTGGCGTGGGTGCAGTTGGTACTGGTCGGTGGCGCCACCTGTGGTCTTGAGAGTGTAGTTATGGCAGCTATGTTGGGGGCACTCACGAGACTGACTTCTGTTATCTTGTCAGCTATGGCAGCCATTTTGTCCAAAGAAACTGTATCGCTTGCACTTAACATTAACTGTACCGCCGCGGGAAGTCTTGCAACCATAAAGTTCGTAGTAACTCATCACTTAGTTTTCAGCGGGCTAAAACTTTCATCTCGCGTAGCAATTGCGATGGGGTTCTACCACCTAATTCAATGTCCGTTAGCACTGCACGTAATTGTTTTTGTTCGGAGTCTGTAAACTATTTATGAGTTCTGTTTTCAAGTTTCATATTTGTCTGTTTGTGGGGGAGCCGTTACAATGTCCGACACTTGTTGTAGTACCGCATTGTCTAAGGAGCTAATTATCGTAAAGTACTTACTTTGGTCTGAGCGTACGTGATAAGCGTGAAACTGTGCTTCTACTTGCGCGAACCAGAGAGCAGGATTCACGTGCCAGAAAGGTGGTAGCTTTACTTGCCGGATTTCGTCAACATGTGGAACACCTCCTGGGGTTGTGGAATGCTGCGGAGCACCTCCCGTGTTTGTTGATTGATCTTGCTGCGCGTCTGCGAAATTTTCAGTATCCAAATCGGCCGGCATGGTTGAAATAGCACGTGCTCACTAAAACACTATATTCTGTTTCTATTAGGGTCACCACTGTAGTTATGTTGCACTACTTAAATGAAAACACTTCTGCTTTGCTAATAAACACTTTATTCTTGTACCATAACTAAATACAAAAACATGTATGATAATTAACCAAACCACGATCTGACTGCACGCGCTGCGACCGGTAACTGTCTAGCGTCATTTTTCGTGCGCGTGAACCAATAGCGCCGCTTCGCCGGAAACAAGGTTTAACTGTGGCCAAAACGCGCGCAAACTTGAATACGCACTGCCGCTACACAGCTTTCTTACTTGTGTGAAGATAACGTGTTTATGGCAGCGACCACTCGTTACCAGATTGCAAAGTTTTAAAGTAACAACCAAAACGTCAGACTTGACTGAGCGTATGAGATTTTTGCTTGTGTCCATCTAACGACTACTGATAGTTCTACGACTCTTTGAAAATTGCTGATTATGTTGAAGTGTTTTGATTTTGGAGTTTCTTTTGGTCGGTCATGAAAGATTGATGGTCCACACATGTAAGCAGCTACGACAAAAAAGCCAAAATGATGCAAGAAGATCAACGTGTTTGTAATGTGGTTATTGAGAGTCATGGCTTGCATTCGATTTGCTTCATATAGCCCTGCAGTGGAGCAGGTTAGTCACTTGTGTGAAGTTAAGATGTTAATGGCAATAACCAATGTTATCAGATTGCATATTTAAAATAAAAAGCAAGCCTCAAACTTTGCTGAATTTAGATTACTGAAACAAAGCGTCTTCGGCTAGCTCGTAAAACTGGTAAAATACTTTTTTTTTATTATAATAGATACATCAACAATCGAAACAGTATACAATATATATTTAATATAAAGTACATATGCATTCCATGAGCTGATTTGATGGTGGATGACGTGGAGGGATCAGCCCAGTGGCATTACTCTGGAAACCTTAGATGGTTAGCAGATCCTGTGGCCATTAAGTCGTTGTATGTATGCTAGTAACTTGACTAGGATTTCTACTGTTGTGATTATGTTATCCAACTTATTGACCTGTATGATTGTGGCCTGAGTAAGTTTTCTTCAAATTTCAGTAATTTATGATGAATAATCGTTTCACGAACAGTGATGGCTGTTCCACCATGCGCATGATTTGTCGGTAAAATGAGTTTCCGATACTAGAAGAATATATACTCGTTTATTATGCATATTTAAAAAAAAAATCTATTTCTTGTTTGTTTGACTGGAGGCCGCTAGCATTCCATAAAGCTAACAGAAGGAATGTAGCCATTGTGGACTAATTTGTTTATAGTAAGTAACATGTTGAGGATAATGCTATTTTGTTGTACTAATTGTGTGAACATACATTTGAATTCATTGAGAAATTGATTAAGTGTAATATATGAGTTGGTGGTTGTTTGTTCTGTATTGTTTCTTGTCATCTGCGCGTAAGTAATTTGATCATTGTGGAGTTTGTATTCATTAATGCTTTTTCTTGTTTGCTGTTGTGCTGCGCGATATTTGTTCTGTAATTCGTGATATATTTGACAACCTTTGTAGTTTTGCCAGATGTACACCGTCGCATAAGATGCATTTTGCGGGGGTGTCCCTTGTTTTCGTACAGGATCATGTATCATGGGGTGTCCCACATTTAACACACGCATATGAACGATTGCAATAGCTTTTTGTGTTGTTGACATCGTGTGCATTGTACTAAATCGGCACTTCTTCGTGGGGATTTTACTGCAATGACTTTATTATCAATGTATCCTAGATTGTAGATATTTTTATTATTAGCGGCAAGTTCCAGATCAATAAAAACCGTCGGAAGTCCAATTTGTTTATTATTATGTTTCTTGATATTTACTATGTGCCTAACAGCGAAACCTTCCTTTCCTACATTTTCCTTTATACCATTGACTGGGGTTGAGGATGTAAATGTTTGATAACCACTTTATAAAATTTCTCTTCTTTTAAATTGGTATGTGTGATGGATAATGTTTTTAGTTTTGCATAAATTTAATTAAATTACGATGTGTCAGTCGTTTTTTCATATTTTAACGACGTGCTCTGATAAACATTTGGTTGTAAATTGATGTTCTTCTGCAACAGTTGATAAGGTATTTAACATTTTCTCATAATTCATCACGCCATGGACCAATATGGGCGGCGGTTTAGGTACTGCCTTAGCTGTAGTTTTTTATGGTGTTTCGGCGTTATTAATAGTGTCTTGGTAATTATCGTTATTTAAATTACTAGTAGCAACATATATGTTTGATTCAGTAAAGGTAGATACTGTTGCTTGAGGCACCTGTTTATTTTACTTTTTTTGTTGGGACTTACTATCTGCCATGAATTACTCATTCCTATTTCCTATTATCTGCGTCTCCAGTATTTTCTTCGTCATCGCTGTAGCTGTGTACAGTGCTACTTTGTTTAACATTGATGTAATTAGTCACAGGTTGAGGAGTTAATTGGGTAAGAGATGGAACTGGTGGTAAATTGTATTGCATACTTGCATTATTTACCTTTTACAGGTAAAACGGCTGTTCTTGTTGACTCAGAAATATCGGCGAACTAAAGTTTACTATAGTGGGTAGTCGACAATTCCGTTTTTACCATACAGTCAGAAATACTTGGCCTTCGGGCCGCATTCTTATTTCACGTTCAATTTAACTTAATCGGGGCTAACACAACCTTACTCGTCAAAAGTCAAACGATATATTGGTAAAATATGAATTTCTGAGAAGCCGGACGCTCAAAGTCACACTGCACAGGGGGTGTTGTACAGTGTACATACAAGTATACTTTTAGCTCATTCCTAGTTCAAAACGCACAGCGTCTGATAAAACTATGAATTTTACGTTTCTCCGTGCGCTTTTACTTTCAAATGCCTTTATAAAAAATACACAAATCATAGTAGCTAAAATGCCCTTATCGAACAAGCAACACGCTGATTCGCAATTAAGTATGTACTTACTGCGGTAAGAGATGCTCTCGACGGCTCTTTCATATGCAGTCCACAGGTGCGAAGATATGCAAATCACCACATTCCTGGATTGAGATTAACTGGAATGACATCGGCGTGCTGTAGAGAACTCAAGAGACAATTGTCGCGAGATGATAAAGCATGACGCCGGAGGGTAAAAAGAAAAAATCCAAAGCTGGAAATCGGCCTCATGTGCAAACGGCGCCGTTATAACGTACGCTGGGGTTGACAGAAACAAAAATTCTGTTAATAAGCATAGCCTGCTGTGATCAAGGTATTTCAAATCCCTCAGGAGGCTTGAATTTCAGCCATTCACAGCCGCCCTAGACGAACGCTTGCAATCCAGGTACCTCTATTATCAAAAGTTGCGAACCTTTCGGAAAAACGAAAAAAAATTCGCGCGGCGCTCGACGAAAAGAGGAACGCGCGTGATATTTATATTAGAGATGCGAGCCCGCATCGAGAAGCGAATCGCAAGGAACGCACAAATGAAAATGCGGCGTTACAACTACTGGCATTGATATTTCAACCACTGCCGGAAAATTGTGATTATGTATGGTGCTTTAATTTTGGAGTCTATCTTGTTCTGCCACAAAAGATTCATTGTCCTTATATTTGAGTAGCTGCGACAGTCAGGCCAAAATAATTCCAGAAGGCGAGTGAGTTTGTAATGTAATTATTGAGAATCCAATCTTGAATCCGATTTAGTTTGTGAGGTACTAAAATTGATCAAGCTACTCACTTGTGTGAAATTTACTTGTTAATGGAAGCGATCAGTCCTATCAGATTGCAAAGTTTTAAAATAATAACTTAACATCACACTTGGCTGAGCGCATGAGCTTTTGGCTTGAGTAAACTTATTGCTTACTGACAGTCATTAATAGTTTTACTACTGTTTGAAAATTACTGATTATTACTTTTGTGGAGTAAATGTGTTAATTGCAGCGACCAGTCTTAGCACATTGGGAAGTTTTAAACTAAAAACCAAAATGTCAGACTACGGACCACGGATAGATACACTTCTGCTTGTTGCTTTAGAAAATCATAACATAATTTAACAGTAAATCATATTATTCTATGAATATGTTAACATTGTAAAACATTTTTCTTATACAACATTTCGAGCTTCGAAGTATTGTAGTTGCATACCCGGAATCTGTATGATCTTCCAAAATCCTTGCCGAATAAATTATCTTTTTTGTCACTCGTCATTTCATGGTGGTGTTGGAAGATTGCAATGTAAAATCAATTTTGAATTAAGTTTCCATTAATGTGGATTCTTCTCAATGGCGTCATTTTGTGGATGACGTTTCAGTAAGTAGTAGTTGTGGCGATTTCTTTTTGTTACTAATAAAACGTTTCGTATCGGGCTAACATATCCTTTCCGATTATACCATATTCAATTAGAAGATTTGGCTCCCGTTCATAAAAAGCATAATGTCAGTCCATATTTGGGGTTTTGTTGCCCATACTTATTACCGGTTAAAGATAAGCGCCTGAGTATTGAGCAACCACCTATTGATTCATCTTTCGGCGTTCCAAAAGCTTGGCATTATATTGGCCTGGGAATCCAACCACCTTCAGAGGTATCAATATCCAGCCTTGTGGTTTGTAGGAACAACCAACAGGAGACCTGTTTCCCTGCATTATAAGAGCTTGAGGCGGTGTAATATTCAAGATAAACTAATTGTGACTTTTTAGTGTTTCGTTTTAATGTTTGTATTCTTGAAGAACCAGATTTGCTTTATGATTTAATATACCTACATATACTATGTACCATTTGTTAAAAAAAAATAGCTAAGGGTTAGCCATGGAAAATATGATTCAATCATACATTTTCTTGCACAGTGATCATGAAAGTCGTCTTTTTTAACGAAAAATCGTATTGAAAATTCCACTTTTTTTAACGCAAAATCGTGAAAAAAACTATTTTATTGAAATGTCAATTTGACAGTTGTAAATTCCGAAGTTCTTTTCGACTAAATTTCGAGTTACAAGATGTCACTATGCAAAAAAACTACGTGTACAACACGTTTTGAAAGTCCCTTTTTTTATTCATTCGCCCTCGTTAATCAAACTGCAAATTCATCGAAAAAATTATGACTTTCAAAACTAGTTGTACCAATGGCTATTCTGTGTTCTGTTGTAAAAATCATTATAATTGTAGCGTAATTGAATTCTCAGTATAAAGTTACGACAACAATAACAGTGATGACAGTTTGTTGAATTTATTCTAAAGGTTGCTGTTGATATTACTTATAATTTCTATGACCGATCCTTATGTAATTTCTTTTTGAACACCTGGTACAATGTACTATAGTAACTTACCGATACAGGATAATAATTCTCTAGTGTTTTAAATCTACTATGTGCAATAAACAATCCGTCACTTTTGAGTTGGAGGTGTCTCTTGTACCATAACCGTAGTTTTAAATGTATTTAAATACAATGGATTTTTGTAAAGCCGTTTCATAAGTGTTTAATCACTTATTGAGATTTTATGCTTGGGATTTTGCCTCAAGTTGAATTAAGCTGAATCATACACCTCTTATTGAAAGCTTTTGCATTTGTGGGTTTTGGGAACCCAAAATCAAACCTTTTAGTAAGTAGCACAACTTTTTCATGCATTTTCCTTGCTATTTAATAATATTGTGATCTCATTATACATCACCGATTAATATTTCCGATTTCGAATTACACCTCCGTCAATTTGAATCATTTTTAAATTTATAAATATTCATAACATTTTATTATTATACGGATGGGGCTATAATTATACAGGGTGTAGAAATGCTCTACGCACCATAGGAATTTCAATGGTAATTTTTTCATATGAAAATATTTGCTTCCCTAATTATTTTAGAGCAAACTTGTATGGAACTTTTTGTAGAGAAAAAAATTCTGTATCTATTTATGCCAGCATTTGTCATTTTACATTTCGGAAAACCGAAAATTTAAAGCAATAAAATACCATTTTTAGACAATTATTTTAGTAGGCATGTTTAGTTGACAAATGTCATAATTAAATTAAGCGTCAAGCCTTCTCGAATATTTGTTACTATGTTTATCTCTTTCTTACTCAAGCAATACGAGTTATTTTCTTGTTCATGTTATCTCATTGCTGTTATATATAATTGTGGCCCCATCGGTATATGACCTTTACTTTTCTAGAATTTGAGACTCAGCTAAAATTTAATTATTGGTTTTAAACGCCCTTTTCCTTTTTTGGCCATTGCTTGAACTGCACTATGTTTTTGATACTTTTGTATTTTACCTGTGCTACTGAACATTAAAGAAGATATTATACTGCTCCTTACTTATCCTTTAGTTTCTATTTCTACATTTTTGTCTTCCTCTTTCTTTCACAGGAATTGGCCAGTAGCGCCTTTTTGACGTGTACTTGTTTTGAAAAAGCGATTATTACACGCTAAAACGACCTTTACGACAGGTCGTTACAGGAATAACTCGATTTTACGATATAAATTTAACATTCAACATACTAAACTGTTTGGTTATGATGAAAACGACATAGATCGGAAAAATACACATATCCGTTGCCCCAATTATGCTACGAGGAGCTGTAACAAAAGTTTCGTGCTGCACTCATCAGGGAGATGGGGTGGTTCATTAAGAAATTAATCAAGGCAATGGCCTATTAAACGAAATAACGAAAAGCACAACTAATTAAAGATGTAATATATTAACGTGGAAATATGTACACATTTGACATTAACTTAAATGAAAGGAGCAGAGGTTAGTATTATTAATTGCGCAACGATTAAGCTAATTACAGACAGCGAAACTTCACGGAAAATAATCAAAACTGACTTAATGACAACAACTACGTTACGTAAAAATGGCAACACTTCGTCATATAAATGACCACTTCACTGCACATTGTGCTATTTAAAATTACTACCTTTGAGGGGTTCAAAATGCGGTAACGAAGCCTTAACGACCAGGGGTTACCGTCTGTCAAGGGTTTGGACGTTATTAATATCCTCCAAAACGGGGAACAACAAAGTACTTAAACGACTGACAAGTTTTATGACACACGACACTCCGTTAAAGAAAACCAGTACGATTGGGAATTTCATTTATTATACGCCCAGGGCAATTATAGAGCTTCCAACTTCTCGATACGAATTTTCGGCTACAATTACTGCACAAACGTCTCTCGTAAAACTAGAATATTGATAAACGAGTACCAATTTCGACAAGAGAAGCAGAAACTGTAACAGGCGACGAACACAATGCAATACAATGGAGAACTTCCGGTCAAAATACAGAGGAAAACTACAACAAACTATTTCACAAGTTCAATCACAACGAGTTTAAGCAGCCGTCAGGGCCGCAATTGCACACCCAATATCACTGGTTGACCCTTTGAAGGCAGCAACAAGACTGCAGACATGCCGGTTTAAGAAAAAGGGGTGAGGCTCTTTCGCATGCTTGCCTTGTCCCACTCATGCAATCGAGTCGCTCTAACACAACATTACAACAGCTCCTTCGAGCCAAAAGACGCACGATCAGAACTGCACTATATTAAACCGAGCGGGATGCGTCGATATTTGAATTCAAAAAGAGAGCGTTTAATTGCTAATATTTGAATTAAAAAATGCGGGAAAACGCTGATTTTGAAATGTAGATTCCAGAAAACGCTAAATTCAAAAGCTATCCTTTTACCGTACGGGTTAGTAGCTACTTGGCGCCCATACTTTTTTGGTAATTTAAGATCTCTACTTTAACCAACGACCAGTTCCAGCTGAGAAATCGGCTGCGTTTGCTAATTTCTCTTAGTTTGCTGTCAGAGTAACATGGCGTAACAAGTGGAAAATTGAAACTGTTGTAAAAATCGCTCTCATATTTATGCAAAGCATCGCTATTCAGTAGCCTGATTTTTTAACTACTTTTGATTTACACAAATTGCTTTGTTCATAAAAACAGGATTATTACTAGCATAACTATAGCAATTTAAACTAGGAGTTATCCTACTTACACGGAGTGTTTTTGATGTAATACTGCCACCAGAATATGATTCAAGAGGAACAGTCTCACAATTTGTCTTATTTGAAGTTGGGTTGAGAGGGCCTTTGAAGAGTTTGAGTTAATAGAACCGGAAATTTCGAGAAGTTGAAAGGCGGCATACGTTATTGACGAAGCAATTTCCTACGGTTTGCTACATAATTCCTCGACTGGCATCACGGATACCAAGCCGAAGGCCTTGTGGAACATCTGACCGTTAAATATATTTTTAAAATAAGCAGCTGTGTCAATATTGCTTGCATAATAGTTTTAGCATGTAGAGAAAATACGAAACTCCAGCATTATTGTAAACCTTAACATTGATATAAATGCCTACACATTTCTCTTCAAATTGAGGAATATGTAATATTCCAGCTTCCGGTATTAAGGGGAAAGTACTAAGCAAACAGTTCATTCAAGAATTTCCTAATGTAACTGCGTCGGAGTTTCCACTGATTTTGTTATAATTCTCTTACAATTAAATGTAGTACGGCGTATTCTACTTATTTATATGTATATACATTTCCATTAAGAGCAATTGGGGAAAATTTCAATTCCGTTCCGTGAAAGGTTTTTGAGGTGACGTTAATTCAGGTTAATGTTTAATTCTTAGTGCAGACTCTCATCCTGTTCGAAGCTTCGAGCGCCCATCTAATTTGTATAACAAAGTAAACATGTAATGAAGTCCATTATTTGCTGCCGTTAATTAGTTGCTACCGTCCGATGCATCCCGAACTTTAGCAACGGTTTCTGAGAGTTTGCCTTAGTACCAGGTGTACAAACTATTGGATTATTCTTGAACGTTTAACGATATATACCGTATACAGTCTAAAGTAGCTGCATTTCAGCATGCGCCTAATAAACCATTATATACCTGGCAGCTGATTATAGAACGGCATGACTAATTTAATTGAAGTATGTAACTTTACTCCACGTGTAGTACTCGACTACTGCCGGATGATTTAGCATAGGTTGAATATATCACATTGGATAAGAATCAATACTGCTAAATATGTGAAATCGGGTTACCATTTCAGAGTATTGTTCGTAAAGTGCGCTTGGGTAACCTTTCCTTAGGACAATAAAACTATCTAGAGCTGTATTGCCAATGGCAATGTTTATCTGTTTGCTCCGTTGTATTACTCCAATAAAAATTAATGAATTAAGACCTCATTCATTTAGCTGGGCCGCCGATATCGATCAGCAGATCTGAACCGGCACTGTATAGCCAAAGGAAGTGGTAAATTATTGGCATTTGCAACGTTTAATTGCACGATCGCATTATCGCCGTAGTCCATGCTCAAGCAACTGGTTGCAGACACTTGTCCTGCATTTCCATCCCATTTCGTTGAACTCATCCGGCATTTCCATCTCGCACGAAGCTCGCGCTGCAAACTCCGAGCCCCAGCCAACGGATTCTGGGAGTCTGCGTTAGTCTCAAAATCGACGCCTCCGCGCCATGTTCAGGACGCCGCCGCCGCAGTTCCAAGCCAAGCCGCGCTGAAAGCTGAAACCGACGGTTTTTCGTATGTGATGCTCAGGTATCCGTCAGATCCGACTTTAAAGCTGCTCCGGGTGCTTATTAACGAGACGTGGCGTTAAGTTGCTATTGGTGCTTGCCAATGAGCCGTGGCGTTAACGAGTTAGGTTCGGTGCGCCCAGCGTAAGTGTCCTGATTTGCTCGAGCCTTAGAGTTTAGATAGTCCCCCGTAGATAGTGGGCTGTGGAGATCATTCTATGGCGAGTTCCTGCTTGTATCTAATTAGACCCTTCCTGTGTAGAGTATTGAAGATCTTGCGCGTCGCCCTAATTGCGATTGGAAACTCATCAGTGGAGTGCTAGCAGGCTCGTACTTGTTGCTGTTGCTGCTATGAATAATAAATAAGGGCAACGAATGGCTACTATAGGCATCCACCATGAGTTCGCGCATTTGCACAAAGAGATTGTTTATACTAGTGCCTAATGAACTAATTGTTTCAATGGAACTGTTATTTCTCAAATCTGTAAAACCAAAATTCCGTATTCCGACAATTATAATATCGTGTGTTCCAATAAAACTCATTCCCAGCATGTCATGATCAAATTGAAGTTTGCAGTAACTTGAGATATACCCTTTGATGCAAAATGAACTATTAAAGTCAGAGAGAACTAAATTACATCTTGACCTTTAACTATTTTCTTAAAATATACAAAACACTTCACAAAACCAATTTTTATTGACCTTTATGATTATTACACTCGTTGTTTGTTGTGTAACATGCCATCTTATTTCCTTTTTGGTTGATGCAAGTAAACTTAATGCAGTGTAAACTTTGTCACACAGTAACAGATGTTTTCATAAACAAAATGCAATCTAACTTTTACCAACAGAATTAAGTTATGACATCACTAGATTTCTTTCCAATGCCTACTCTAATGAGTTTTTTTTTAACACACGATAGTATCCTTGGTATTGCAAATTAAAATATTTCAAAATAAATCTACTATTTCTTCAAAAACACCCATTAACCGTGTACTCTTAGTCTACGTAAATACTTAATTTAAAAGACATTTGATAGTAGAATACACCTTTTTAAGCTTTTAAATTTGGATGAAAGAGCTAAATCCAATAGAACAACCAAACCAGCATTTCAAATTTCCTACAATAAAATTTTTCGTGAATAATTTGTTCCAGAATATTTATATGCTTTAGCTTTCAAGCCAGCAGGCTTAAAGAAGACTTAGTCTAAGACATTTTGGTAGTATAGTTTCCTAAATTTGCAAATTGTAATTAATTGTGGTCAATAAAGCACAAGGCGAACATTTCAAAATTCCAAAACAAAACGATCATGAAAACTCTCGCCACCTTTCAAACCTGTAATCTTTAAAATTGCGATATATTAAAAGCTAAAGACTTTATTAAAAGGCATTTGAGTGGCACAGTGTTCATTAAGTGTTTAAATTTGTTTTAAGGAGCTAAATCCAATAAAGGAACGAAGTCAGAATTTTAAATATCCTAAAATAAAATTGCTGGTGTAGTAGTTGTACGAGAATATCTATATGCATCATATCTAGACGATTAATTGGATTCAACAGAAGCACAGGGCCAACATTTCAAAATTCCAAAAGAACGACCATAAAACACTCGCCACCATTCAAACTTGTAACCTTCAAAATGTCGACATTAATGAATTTAGCTTAAGAAATATTTGAGTAGTTCAGAGTTCGTTTAGCTTGACATTTGGATGAACGAACTAAATTCAATAGAAGAACGAAGCCAACTTTTTAAATTTCTAAATAGCATTGTTAGTGAATTGTCTTTCTAAATTTTGATGGAAAGAATTCGATAGAAGCACAGGATCAAACTTTCAAAATTAAAAAAAAAACGAGCATAAAAAGGCGTTTCAAATTTGTAAGCTGCAAAATGTCGACACTAAAGAATTCCTTTTAAGAGACATTTTAGTAGTGCAGTGTTAGGTTCTAAATTTGAATTAACTACCCAATTGCTCTAGAAAATAAGCACTTCAAATTTTCTAGTATAAATTTCTAGTGAATTAATTGAGGATAATTATATTTATCACTTGTAAACACTTTGTACTTAAAAAGATTTTCTAAAGAACTTCTTTAAGACAATTTGATAGTATAGGAAATTCAATATAATCACAGGATCAACATTTCAAAGTTCCAAAAACAGGAGAATATGTACCATCGTCATCTATCAAACTTGTAAGCTTCAGAATGTGAATAGTAAAGAATTTATTTTAGAGACATTTTGATAGTACATAGTTTTTTGAACTTATAGGGTTAGACAAACGATCAAAGATCGTTGCCGGCAATTCAAAATGTGTTTTTAATTAATTAAGTGGCTGCGAGTATTTATACTTGTCACATTTTAGCCCTGTAGTCTTAAGAAAGTCTTTTTAAAGAGCTTTCTTTAAAATGCATTTTGGCAGTATCGAGCTTTTTAAATTTGTCTAAATGAAATCTAATGGAATTTTGGTAGTATAGTTTCATAAATTTGTAAACTTAGGTTAACGAAATTCCATAGAAGTACAGGACCAACATTTCAAAATTCCAGAAACTACGGCCATAAAAACGCTCATTCTCTTTCAACCATGTAAGCTTCAAAATATCGCGACTAAATAATTTATTTGAAGAGTTACTTGAGTAGTACAGTGTTTCATAAGTTGCTAAATTTAAATGAACGAGCTAAATCCAATAGAAAAACGAAACTGGTATGTATTCTTCTTTTTAAATAAAATTATTAGTGAATTAATTGTTCGGGAATATCTATATGGGTTGGCTTTTAACCCAGCAAGCTTAAGGAAGTCTTGCTAAGGAACTTATTTAAGACATATTGGCAGTATATTTTCTTAAATTTCTAACTTTGGATTAATTAAATTTAATAGAAGCACAGGACCAACACTTCAAAATTCCAAAATAAAACGAGCATGAAAACTCTCGCCACCTTTCAAACATGTAAGCTTCAAAATCTCGATACTAAAGAATTTATTTTAAAGGACATTTGACTAACACAGATTTTTTAAAGATTCAAAATTTGGATTGACGAACTAAATTCAATAGAAGACTGTTTCCGACATTTCAAGTTTCCTAAAATTAAATTGTTAGTGAATTAATTATCTACAAATATTTACATTAATCGCCTTTCAACCCAGGCTTATAGAAGTCTTGTTAAATAACCTATTTTAAAAAACGTTGGTAGTATAGTTTAATAAATCTGTAAATTTCTATGAATGAAATTCAATAGAAGCACAAGCACAACATTCAAAAATTCCAAAAATAAGAATATTTACGCTTGACACGTTTCAAACTTGTAAGCTTCAAAATGTCGACACTAAAGAATTTATTTTCAAAGGCATTTGACTAACACAGACTTTTTAAAGGTTCTAAATTTGGATTGACGATTTAAATCCAATAGAAAAACGTATCCAACATTTCAAGTTTCGTAAAATTAAATTGTTACTGAATTAATTGTCTGCGAATATTTATATTCGCAGCTTTTCAATGTAGACTTATAGAAGTCTTGTTAAATAACCTATTTTAAAAAACGTTGATAGTAGAGTTTAATAGGTCTGTACATACAGATACAATATTCGAAAATTCCAAAAACAAGAATACTTACGCTTGACATGTTTCAAACTTGTAAGCTTCAGAATTTAAATATTATTGTCTGAGAATATCTATATATTCGTCTATTTTTAACCATATGAGCTTAAAAAACCTCTTGAATTGACTTATTTAAAGACACTTCGATGGTATAGTTTCTTAAATTTGTAAATCTTAATGAATAAGATTCAATAGATATGCAGGACTAAAATTTAAAAATTGCAAAGGCACAAGAATATTTACACCTTTAAGAATACTAAACTTCAGTATCTCGACACAAAATTATTAAGAGGCATTTAAGAAACACAAAGTTTTTAATCTTCTAAATTTGGATTGACGAGCTAAATCCAATAGAATAACGTATCCATCATTTGGAATTTCCTAAAATTAAATTGTTAGTGAATTAATTATCTGCGATCATTTACATTCGTCACCTTTTCGATCCAGCAAGCTCAAGGAAGTCTTCTTAAAGAACTTATTTTAAGAATATTTGATAGTATAGTTCCCTAAATTTTCACATTTGGATTAATTCGGTTTAATAGGCGCACAGGGCAACATTTAAAAATTTTAAAGAATACGAATACGAAAAGCTCACCGCCTTTCAAACGGGTAGGCTTTATAATTTCGACATTAAAGAACAGTAAAGTACAGAGTTTCTTAAGCTTTTAGATTTGAAGAAATGAGCTAAATTCAATAGTAGAACGAAAACAACATTTCAAATTTTCCAAAGTAAAATTGTTACCGAGTAAATTTTCTGAGAATATTAATTTTTCTCACGTTTCAACCCTGCAGGATTAAGGAAGTCTTATTGAAGAACTTATTTTAAAACATTTTTAGAGCGTAGATTATTTAATTTGTAAATTTTGGAGAAAATAATTTAAAAAAATCACGGAACCAAAATTCAGTGTAGTTCACAGTTTCTTGAGCTTCTAAATTTGGATGAACCAAATTTAATAGTGGAACGAAATCAGTATTTTAAATTTCCTAAAATTAAATTGTTGGTGAATTAATTATCGGAAAATATCTATATGCGTCAGCTCGCAACCCTACAGGCTTCAGCAAGTCTTCTTGAAGAACTTAAATATTTTAAAATATTCTGTTAGTATAGTTTCTTACATTTGTTATTTTGGTTTAATTAAATTCAGTAGAACCACAGGACCAACATCTCAAAATTCCAAAAAAGAGAACATAGAAAAGTTAGCTAACTTTCTAATTTAAAACCTTCAAAATGTGAACAATAGAGAATTCATTTTAAGAGAAGATTGAGTAATACAGTGTTTCTGAAGCTTCTAAATTTCGATGAACTAGCTAAATTCAAGAACGAAACTAACATTTTAAATTTTCTAAACTAAAATTGTTAGTGAACGAATTGTCTGGGAATATTTATATATGTCACTTTTCAACCGTGCATGCTTAAGAATGTTGGATGAGAAAACCTATTTTAAGACATTTTTACTTTCCCATACCCATAGGTATAGGGAAGTCTTGGAATCATGAAAATTTTGGAAATCGAGATTTTCACAGAAATATCCGTTTTGGGCCTCTAGGAACCCAAAAAAATGGTTTTTAAAAATGTCTGTCTGTGTGTGGGTGTGTGGGTGGGTGACGCTCCTACAGCCGAAAGTATTGCTCCGATTTTGATGCGCTTTGGAATGCAGGGGTGTATCGAAAATTCATCGACAAAATAAGCTTTTCAAAAAAATCCGAAACCGGAAGCGGAAGTTACGCATGTTTTTTGGTATCACTGTTTTCGTGATTAAAATTTTGAAAATTTTATCGCGGATAACGATAGAGGGTCATAAGACAAATCTGTTAGTTTTTTGCCGAACTCGCTAGGTTTAAAGTGAAGGGCGCTATGATTTTTTGAAGATTTTGAGTTTAACGCCCTATTACTCAAAAACCGATGAATCGATTCAATTGATTTTTTTTTCTGAATAGTATATGAAGGCTAACATGAGTTGATATAAAAAGTGTTTTGAAAAATATTAAGGGGCCTAAATTACAAATTTTCAAAATTTTGGAAATTTTCTAAAAATCATTTCTCAAAAACTGCCAACAGGAATTTATTTAAACTTCATACACTGATAGACCCCGAAAAGGGCTATGGATCTGTTTTTAAAGAATCTCATGAATTATCTGTGGCGCCCTCTACGAAGCTTTGAAGTTTGAAAATTTAAACCCCTTTAATTAATAAACAAAACAAGATAGGTAGCTGGGGTTTTCACTGAATTGCTCAGTGCATAATGTAGCATATAAATATGCAAAAAAATATTACACTCGTGGATATATGTAAGCGCACCGGCCCCCTCTCCCTCTATTTTTGAAAAATAATTTTTTTATTCTAACGGTTGTTATATTTTTGCGTCAAAGAATCTTTTCCGCGAAAATAAAAAAATCGATTTTGTATGCCCTAGAAAATATAATTTCCAGGTACTTAGAAAATTTCACCTCGGTGCTACAGCCGTTTTGAGGAAAATAATACATAAACTAGCACAGTGGCGGCTTGTCCACTTGGCGCCATCTACAGAAGCTCGGTGGTCACGTTTTGAACTACACATTCTTTTATATTTACCCGCAATTTACGTGAAAGTGTAAACGCTTATCACGCTGAAGAAGTGAGTCATCGAGTTGAAATTTTGATATGTTGTAAAGACTGTTGAATAAAGACGATATGAACAGTTTCTAGTATGGGAAAGTCCAGGGAGGTAGTCACGTCCACTTTTATTTTAGTATATTTTCTTAAATTTCTAAATCTATGTAAATGAAATTCGATGGAAGCAGAGTGCCAACTTTTCAAAATATCAAAATTAGGAAAATATTTAAGCTCTTCATCTTTTAATCTTGTAAGATTCAAAATGTCGACATTAAAAAAATTATGTCAAGAGACATTTGAGTGCAGTGTTCTTCTAAATTTGTAGGAACGAACTAAATTCAACCAAAAAATTAAGCCCTCAATTCCTAGAAATTGATAATGAATTAATTATTTGAGAATATTGTATTCATCACCTTTTAACTTCGTGTGCTTAAAAAAGACTTTTTCAAGAACTTATTTTGATATTTTGGTAGTATGGGTTCATAATTTTGAAGATTTGGCTGAATACAATTTCATATGACCACGACATTTCGAAGTTCAAAAAAGAAGAAAATAATGATGCTCGTTAGCTATCAAATTTGTGAGCTTAAGACCATCGACATTAAAGAATTTATTTTAAGGTATTTGGGTGGTACATCCCCTAAGCTTCTAAATTTTAGTTGACGTGCTAAATCCATTGAAGAACGAAGCCACAGTAAGTTTTCTAAAATAAAATTGTTAGAGAATTAATTGTTTGAGAATATTTATGTTCGTCCCCTTTCAACCCTGCAGGCTTAAGGAACTCTTCTAAAAGAATTGCCTTTAAAACATTTTGGTAATACAGGTTTTTAAATTTATATGAATAAAATTAAATAGCAGCATAAGACCAATATTTTAAAATTCTAAAAAAACGTTAATTCCCTGTACCTAACTTTCAAACTTGTAAGCTTAGGGACGTCGATTTTAATTAATTAATGTTAAAGTAATTTCGATAAAATAAAGTCCCATTAGAAAATTGGAAATTTGGGCAATCACTTAACGCAAGATAAGTTACAAGATGTAGGCCAGTGAGGAGAAATTTCGTATTCATATTTTTTCTTTGTGCATCTTTTATGGTTTGGAAGATTCTAGAATATTACTTAAAATTTAATTTAGGAAAATTAGCTAATAAACTGAACAAAAAAGGGCTTCTTACGACGAAGTGCTTTGATAATCAATTTGGCTTTTCTTAGACTCGCATGATCATTTTTTTATTAATTCTCGTAGCAAGCCAGTTGTATACGATTCTAACTGTAATATACAGTAGCTTTACTTAGTACGAATCTGCTGTTAACAATCTTACTTATGAACTGAACAGTTTTAACGAAACTTGATTTCAGCCATTTTCAGGAGATTGGCTTAGACGCTTAGAGAATGTGGACGAGGGGAAAATAGGTGTGACAAGCAAATTTCTTTTATAGAACTGTCTTCTGAACAAGTTGCCTTCCAAAAGTGGCCATGAGCAAGCGAATGGATTTCTCGAGACTCATATAGGGCACTCGATAAGTGTGAGCGGTTACATAAAACCAGCACTTATTTGCCAAACGCTGCCTGTAAACAGGAATAAATGATGAATGGGAGACGAGGTATTTTATTGATCTCCGAACGCAGTGGATCCCCAAACTGCTACATTAACTTAACGGTTGTTTGCACTAGTAAAAGAACTGTTTACCTTTCAAATTAATTTTTTATTTTTAGAGCGACTCCGCTTGATTTGTTTTTGTTGTGGCAGTGCTTCTTTTAGTTTGCATCAAGTGTAGCTCTGGATTCGTGAAGCCTTTCTGTACAATTCAATTTATCTGCTTTAAAGGTGTGAGGTTTTAATGATATTGAATCTCTCCATCTTGTTGCTTTAAGCTTTACATCATATTTTTCTTTTTTCTTTAAGATTATCTGCTTCATATGTGTTAGCCAGATTCATAGAAAATTTACTTTTTTTATCTCTGTTGGAGCATATTTTCGCGGCTCTAAGAAATCCTAGACGCTAGACATAGAAATGACACCGCACGTCATGTGTAATCAAATACTACTAAGGAACTAAGGGCTATAGTTGCCACTGTGTAAACAGAAATTCGCAGGAATTTCAATTAGAACTCAAATGTCGATCATCATTTTCAACAGTACTCATAACAACTCCACGTGCTATTACTCTTTCATATTTGAAAGTGAATATTTTAAATTGAGGCAGCAAGGTTTACTTGTTGCTGCAATTTGCGGTAACGTAAAAGTATAGATTTTCCATTAGTGCTTCGCGCCTAAAGCAACTAGGCCAGGGAGGTCTACCGAAATGTACGATGCATCACTGACCAACAATGCCGGCTGTTGGGTAAGGCTTAACGATTTTTAAACGTATTTCGCTTACAGACCATTACTATAATGAACGTAGTTTTTCAAATTGTTAAATCGGTTCAAGTTCTATTGAACTAATGGAGGTGCGCGGACGTTCATTTAAAGAGGGCATAGTTTTAGTCAGCCATCCCATAATTCAAACGTCTCTTGCGCTGGGAAATAATCAAGTAAGGAAAAATATCGAGTTAGCTAAACTGCACGCATAATTTATACTACCAAATATAACCAGAAATTCCTATTAAATTTCCAATTAGCCAAAGTTGATTGATGTCAAGTAGCTTCTAAATTTATGAATACATTATGAATTCGAATCTCGACATTTCGAGCTTATTGTGGTCTTGCACGACATGCAAATTCAACTATAGTTGATTCTGCAAGCGGATGTGAAATAGTAGTACTGTCAGTTAAGTATTTAGGAAAGGAATCACTTGAAGGTGACCAATTTCCCGCCACAATCTCTCAGCCATTGCGTGTATCGCACAGCTACTGCTTTCATATAAACAAAGCACAAGCAATATTTGAGGTTCTGTACATGTGAAGAACTGTGACAAACTAGTTGAAAGACTGAAAATAAGAGAAAGAGACACGTAAGTGAATGTTTCTTTTAACAGCGGTAGATTCCATAAAATTGAAATTAAAGCCGTTTGAAAGATTTAGATGCATACAATGTAGCAGATGTTAGATGAAAGATGCCACAGAAAATCAACACAAAAATTTAAAAATTAAGTTATAGTCACATATGCATAGAAATGGAGCCTATTGTTAGGTTAATTTAAATCGTTAACGCCGCTTGCGGCAATTAGTTGACCCTCCACATTTTGGGCCAATACGACCATATACCCCCAGTCAATTATTTATAGGCGTAGGCACGTTTACAGTGGTAAGTTGCGTTATCGGAGTTTCACCCACACACATTCTAAATTGATGACGAATTTGTTTACGATACCTAGCGCTGTCCAGATGATCTCATTTGCGGATACCTTCTTATGGTTACGCCCCCGCCTCGAGGAGACACTGCAGCTCTTGGCGGGTCGCTTTTAACGAGGATTACGCCTGAAGCCACGTTACGAATTAATTCGTTCAGGTGCAGGGTAAAATTGTGAGGTTCCTTTTTACCGAGCAGATTTTCGCATTTACGACTCAGTCGGATTATAAGGGACGACCCTCAACAGTAGTGCGTTTTATGAAGAATTTTACGTCGTCAAGTGCCGCTGTATATAGAGAAAATCTTTCAGTACGCCGCGCCGGGGTGGATTTTAGCAACATTTCCTTGTTAAACTCGCCCTGTAACGCCAACCCCTGCGACCAGCGAATAGACGCACTTTACCTGCCCAAGCATATTAACCAATGTTGTATATACGTGCTGTACTGTTCATGGTTATATGCTTGATTAATACCGTCCGGGAATTCAGTTTGGCACTGTCCGCTAATTTTCTTAGGAACGGGACGTGTATATCGCCAGCTTTCCGTATAACAGACCTATCTTGGCTGTTAATTGGTACACCACTCCATCTACCCTTACATAGGAAGAACACACACACATGGCACAATAAAGCGAAAGGAGTATCTTAACAGTAATCTATTTATTACTTTTGAGCAACTTCACATATCTATACCATAAAATCGTTGGCCTCTTTGTGTGTACGTTTGTTTGCTATCTCCTCCCAAGGTACTGGACCGATTAAATTGTATGGTAACTTAAAATTTGGCTAATTTTTAGACTTAGATCATAGGCCGGTTTTTATTTTCAAAAAAAGTACGAAAAAGTAAAGTTTTAATTAAATTGTGTAATTAGCGAACCCTTAATGTTCATATACCATTATAGCAGCGTCTTATTCAACGAAGCATCGTGAGTCAGTGGTAGAATGCTCGCCTGCCACGCGGGCGACTCGGGTTCGATTCCCGACCGATGCATCCTTTTTTAATTTATATTAACGAATCTCTCTTAAATTGGCGAACCGAAGCGTAACTCGAGCCATTCACTAGTATAATAATATTACTAAAGTTGATTTTGAAGCCGAATATTTACGAGCAGTATAGCCTATACATACAACATTGGTTAAAATACCTGGGCAGGTAAACGTTGTCTGTTCGCTAGTTGCAGGGGTTGGTATTACAGGACGACGTCAAAACACGCCGCCATAGGGATTCAACGTAAGGGAGTGGGCGTCCTGTAGATGATGCCTATAAAAATCGTAATTTAAGCGGCCAGGATCAAAAATAATTGCGGCAGAAAGTCGGCGCCGGGGAGTGAGAACAAGGAAATGTTGCTAAAATCCGCCTGGGGCGTAATGGAAGATTTTCTCGATACACATCGGCACTTGGCCACGATAGAAAAACTTCGAAAAGAATAGTAACCCTTGAGGACCCTCACTAGTAATCCGACTGAGCCGAGGATAAAAAAAATCAATAAAAAGAGGCCCACTACATAGTAACATCTGGCATAATTTTTCCCCGCATAGCAACGAACCGATTCGTAAAGTGACTTCGTAGAAAAAACGACCCGTTAAAAGCTGTTGTTTTCCCTTGTAACGGGGGCGTAACAACAAGAAGAATCCACGAGAAAATATGCGGAAATGAAATCATCTCGCAGCGCTAGGTATATGAATTTAACAGCAATTTAGAATACAGTGTTGGCAAAGCCCAGATAACGTAACTTTCCACTACAGACGAGCCGATGCGTGTGAATGATTGGGTGGGCGTACAAATCCGTGGAGGCCCAAAATGTGGAGGACTAACTAATTGCCGCAATCTCCGTAGGGAAATAAATTAAGTTAACTCACAGGCAATTTTCTATGTGTACATTAAATTATAAAAATACGTTTCATATGGTGTAACTGCTCGTGGTATACGTAACATATTGATTATTGTGATTACAACTGCCATTAAATTTGATTCTATATCAAATTTTCATTGAGCCAGCTCGAGCAAAATAAGTAACTGTTACACGAATAGATAAGAGAAACTTTTTCCTGTTGTTTTTTAAGAGGCGGTAGAGTTTCAAAGCCAATTTTGAAAGCTAATTTTAACTGTAGCTACAGACTAGTAAAGCCATTTTTTGACATTTTAACTATTGTCATTATATTCGACAGTCTTGATATTTTTCAGATTTCTTAGTTTATAACTCGTTAGCACGTTGTAATGCTAGTTAGATAAAATTTCATAGGTTTCATTTCTGTTTTTATTTGAAAAGGCTTTGCTTGAGCTAACTTGTAGTTGTCCATTCTAGTCGGTTGTTTGAATTTTTAGAAATAGTGCCAAACGACTAGATTATAATTGTTATTCTTCAATTCTATAAAATGTCCCGTTGTGAACTCAGTGGTATGTATCTCAATCTCCTGGCCACATATTCTTACAAAAACTGTTGGAAACCGTTTTATTTTTGGTAAAACAATCAACTAAGTGCTTTAAGATGCGTAATCTAGCTCAAAATAATGTCAAATTCGAAGTATTTGCGCTGTACTAGCGGTATTGATTTTCATTCTGTGTACAACTTGCATCTTAGAATGATGGAAATACAAAAGATAGAGCTCGAAGAGATGGGAATTTCGAGTTTTATACGATTGGGGGCATAGCAATAGAAATTCTAGTTGCGACGAAAATTCCAGCTGAAATTAAGGGGCTTCTGCTGTTAGCTGCCTCTTACCAGTATTGAATCGCAAAGCAGTTAATTATTTCCAATAAAGGGTGAATAGCGGCGTAAGAGCATTTTAAACTGGATGGGTCCATAGTTACATCCAAATGTGAGTAAAGTAAGACAGGCATGAAAAGGAGAGATCACACTATTTATTGGATTTTTAAATATTTAATCTACACGACTGCGACGCGTCGTTGTGAAAACCGATCGCCTGGAAACCTTATGTGCGAAAGCATTAACATTGTAAGGAACTACTCCAAGCAACTTCTTCCCGGGAACAGACATGACCAACCTTGGCCGGTCCGGGAGAATTCGCTGCCACGAGTGTGAGAGAAGGTCACCCAGCTACGGATATGTGAAATATCCACACTAATTCGATGATAATACGTAGAATAAATAATGTGCTATCTTTTTTTCATTTCTAAGTTTACTTACATTGAAACAAGAAGGGCCATAAATGAAATAACCCTTTAAATTAATAGAGGTAACGATTAGTAAAATGTATAATGCAGACAATTATTCTTAAAAAGTCACAATCCCTTAAATGGCGTTTAAATACTGCAAATGCTATTAGCTTCACCCAATAGAAGCGAAAATAAATTATTACAGTAATGATGACGCAATTCCCCTATCAAAAAGCTGACGTGTGGTGAAAGTCCCACAAGAGCGATAGGTGGGAATTAGTGGCGGTTTACAATGCATGCTAACACACCAGGTATTGATCGGTCATAAAAACGCGTGTGTGGTATGAATGCCCTTAAGCAAATACTCAAACGGGTGCCCCGCATCTAAATATTGAACAACTGGATTTTAATGCTTTTTGTCAAACACAGGATAGACTTTGTCCTGTGGTGTCAATCCCTCTAACATAAAAGCGGAAGTGCAATTCAGCTATAATTTTCTATTTGTGAACCTCACAACCGTTTTGTGGTGATGGCCAACTCCTTTTATAAGTGTTTGAGTTACGTACCTATCTGATTAACTAGAGCGTTGAGTGGAAATTCGATGCAATTCAAGTATTGTTCTGAAAAGCGCTCGGACGCGTATCAGCTTTCTGTTTTATTTTTATTAATAGCCAAGCGACCCCTGTCAGGCAGCAACCAAGTACACCAACAAGAGGAAGTGGAAAAGTAATAGGCTCATTGCTGAGTGTTTAATGTATTCGTACTTTTAATTAAAACGCTTTAAACGCGACAGTCATTATTCGCAAGTGAAAAAATAATTGCTCGTTGAAATAAATTATTCAGGCACCATTATACACAATTGTATTATTTGCGAAATTTAGTCTAAATTTGCATTATTTACTATGTTGCTTTGCCCGAGCTGTTTAATTGCATAATGAAGGACCAATATTCATCAAGTAAGCGGTGATTCCAACTTGGTAGTTGAAAATTGTCAGAAAATATTCAAATTACTTTTAGATATTCGTAAGTGATTTTAAGGAAAGCTGCCGAGGTTTGATTTTAAATTTCTTAATTGCGCTCAGCACGCGTTGTTGTGCATGAATATTAAAGGTTTCGCAATTAGAATAGTTGAAATATAAATTATTAGAACAGCTATACTCAGGGTTGCTAGAATTTAATGATATCGCGTCAGGGTGGTGTCACAGTTGCTCATTGTAAATGCCTGTGTTACGTACGAATTTGCTAACACTGTGCTACAAATTGACTCACACTTTTTAAAATACTTACCAAAAGCTCAACAAAATGTGCAAGATTGCTGCTAAATTTAGTGCAACATTGCTAAGCAGCGTTTTAGTTTTGTTCAAAATTTATTGCAAATTTGCTGATTTTTTCCAGACTTCCTTTTAAAAAGTCATTTAAAACTCGCCGAAGTTAGCTGAAAACTTGCTTAAATTTTGCTATATACGTATTTGCTGAAGCTTTATTGCAGAGGCGTAGAAATTTAGGTGCCAACTCGTTACTGTGACTTTCTTAAAACATAGTCCGAACTTGCGTTAACTTGCCGTAAACTCGGTAAAAAGTTAGCAACTTACTAGACATTTATTGGAAAGTTGGTACACGTTTTTTGAAGGTTCATTGGAAGCTTGTTAAAAAATAGCTCCAAACCTGGGTCAACATTGGTGTAAACTCGTTAAAAAGTTACTACAGACTTGCTAAAAATTTGTTAGAAATTGCTGCAGGTTTATTGAAGCTAAAAAATAGCTCCGAACTTGTGTAAAGCGTCCTGTATGACAGTTAAAAAATTAGTTACAGAAACACAAACCAGATAAAAAGCTGCTGCAGGTTTGCCAGAGATTTATTGAATGTTGTTAAAAATTTACTCTAACCTTGAGTAAAATCTGCTGTATATTCGACAAAAAATTAGCTTTTGCAGACTTATTAGAAAGTTGTTGAAAGGTTGCTGCTAGTTTGATAATCAATTTCCTGAAATCTTGCTAAAAAATAGCTCTAAACTTGAGTAAAATTTGTTGTAAATTGGTTAAAATTTAGCTTAAGATAAACTGAAAACGTGCTAAAAAGTAGCTTAACTAACGTAAAATTTGCTATAAATTCGTTAAAAATTACCTAACTTGAAATTTTCTAAAAATTTGTTTAGAAATTGCTTTACGTTTACTGAATATATTTTAAAGCCTTCCTAAAAAATTACTCCGAAATTGAATAATATTTGCTTTAAATTCGTTAGGGAGTTAGCTATTGGACCTGACTATAATTTATTGAAAAGCTGCTGCACTTTTTATTAAAGATTTACTGAAAGCTTCTTAAAGAAAAGCTTCGAACGTGAGTAAAATCTGCAGTAAATTAGCTAAAAATTTAGCTACTGGAAGCTTACTAGAAAGTTTTTGGAAAGTTTTAGCAAGTTTGCTGAAAATTTACTGAAAGCTCGCTAAGGCTCCGAAGTAACGAGTAAAATTTTCTGTAGACCCGCTAAAAATCTACTGAAAGCTTACCCCAAATTTGTTTAAAAGTTATTACGAGCAAGTTTGATGAAGATTCGCCGAAAGATTGCCAGAAAATGTATCCGAACTTACCTACAATTTTCTGTAAGCTCGTTAAAAAATTTGCCACTGGAAGCTTCCTAAAACTTTTTCAAAGTGTTGATCCAAGTTTGATGAAGATTCACCGAAAACTTGCTAAAAATAGTTCCCAACTTGCGTAAAATTTGTTATAAAGTCGTTAAAAAATTACTGACTGAAAACTTACTAGACATTTATTGAAATGTTGCTGCCGGTTTGTTTAAGATTTAGCGAAAGCTTAATAAAACAATAGCTTACAACTTGCGTCAAATTTCTTTTATAATCGTTAAGAAAGAAATTTGTTGTAAGATTGTTGCAGCTTTGAAAAGAATTTACTGAAAGCTTGTTACAGAATAGCTCCGAATTTGAGTAACATTTAGCTGCTAGAAAATTACCAGAAATTTCTTGGAAAGTTATTACAAGTTTTCTGAAGACAAACTAAACTCAGAACTTCAGCAAAATCTGCTGTAACCTGGTTAAAAAATTTCACTAGAAATTTGTTAAAAAGTTGTTAGAAGTTTGATAACGATTAACCGAAAACTTGCTAAAAATAGTTCTGAACTTGCGTAAAATGTGTTATAGACTTTTTAAAAAATACTTTTTATAAATTTTTGGAAGAGTTGCTGCAGGTTTGCTAAAGATTTACTAAAAGCTTGCTAAAGTTTTGCATAGAATGCGCTATAAACTCGTTAAAAATTAGGTGCTGAAAGCTTACCAGTAAAATATTGAAAAGTTGATCCAAGTTTGATAAAGATTAACCGGAAACCTACTAAAAAAGCTTGCATAAAATTAGCTGTAAACTCGTTAAAGAATCATCTACTGGAAACTTACTAGAAATTTGTTGAAGGGTTGCTGCAGCCATGCTGCAGATTTACTGCAGCTCTTTTTCAACTCGTCTCAAGTTTGCAAAATATTTCCTAAAAATTTGCAGCAAATTGAGTAGGGCCGAGATGTTCCAAACCCTAGCAGTAATGATAACCTTTTGAACATGTTTAGAAATAATTGAAAATTATTGCGGGTACACAACGTTTAAAACTAAACCAATTCCGTAATACGCTCTTTAAGTTTGTTATTTTTGCTGCCGTGAAAACAATATTGCTTAAACCATTAAAAACAAGATAAACATTTCTCTTGGCTACGACTGCGTTTCGCAATCCTATGAAGCCGTCACCGGTGATGTTATTTATCAACAAATCTCAGTCTAGACGACGCTGTAGAGCACAATGGATTTAAATTTAGTTTCTGGTCGATCGCCAGGCCCTGTTTTCCTGAGTAACTTTCATTTAATAAACATTTTCCAGTTTTCCTCGGGTCCGCGTGGGCACTATCTACGTGGGATAATTTAAACAATGGAATAATTGACTTTTAATGGTGATGTAGATAATATTGAAAACTTAGCTGGAATATCCCAGTGGAAGAATGTCCGCTATGAAAATAAAATATTATGACAGCTGTTTGAAAATAAAACAGGGCACACGTTGTTATCGAAGGAAATTCTTGCTTGAAAAATAACAAGTATAAATCTTTCAAGAAAAAAAGGTATTCGGCACGGGAAGTTAAAGTCTGGTGGGCAGCGAGGTGAGGTTTAAATGAAAGTAATAAATATATATTACCAATGAGTACTTTCTACACCACTATAGACAAATTGATTTTGCCGTTCTATGCAAGCTGTTTAAATAAATTATTATAAAGTTTGGCAAATAATGTTTTAGCAGTAATACAGCGATGACAGGCAGTTGTAAGGCATGTAATGGCACTTATTTTAGAACCGTGGACAAGTCTTAGCTTGCTTTCATTTGAACATTATAACTTATAGGCACATAGCTTTTTCCTCCCTACATTTGGGCATATTGCATTTACTAAAATATTAAAACTATTAGTGCGTTTGGACGTTGTGCTACGTGGCAATTTGTTACCCTAAAACAGCGCGCACGCGGTGGTTGCCAGAATTTGAACAACTCTGTACTTTAATAGTTGGTCGTGAATAAAAGAATCTGCAAAAATCAACCACCTTAAGTGGTGATTGTTGAATGCCAGTCGTGTAATGACCTGGACCTGTCACTCGTAGATATTTACGGCGACCAGTTTGCTAATACGCTACTTGACGATGTAGACGCTTTCTTTGTTGATGTACTGGACCTAGCAGTCGCCAAACAACAAGGCCGGTAGGATGTTGGAACTCTCTATGAGATTAATTTGGGGTAGCGTTGATTATTCATAAGTACCAAAAGCAACTAAAACATACGCAGGGGCGCCGAAGCTAAGATCAGGGACGGATTACGAGAATAGAAAGCTATAAAAGGTTTTTCATGGATTTGAATTGCTTTTTTTTATTCGGACTATAGCATATGTGTATGAGTTCGTTACACAAAAACCAGATTTTCGAGAAAATACGGTTTGTCGCTTGTTTTGGGCGATGAATCCTGAATACCAGCGCGTGTACTCACAGTTTACATTAAATTTGCCCAACAAAGATTTCAAGATAGTAGAATTCAACAATATTCCTGAGAATTGTTTTCTAAAACACGCCAAGAATGACTTCATCAATGTAGAGAAAAAGGTAAATGAACAGGAGCATTACTTTTCTGGTATTAAAACGACTGTGCAATTGCCGATTGCTGAATTCTCAAAAAAATATTCTATATAGTATTGACGGTTTGAAAGCATGCGCTCGACAAAAAATAGCGAAGGATACTGATACAGATATGTAAAACAAGATCAAGAGATCATTATCCAACAGCCTCGCAATGACAACTCTAAAAGGTGTTACACGTAAAAGCTCATTTACAATGTTTAACAGAATAAAGGATGCACGCAGCTTGTTAAAGTGGAAGACGGTAGAGACGTAAAACATTATTATTATTATTACTTGCTAAACTCCACTGAGTTGTTTATTTCATCCTAAGGATGTATGCGTTACTTCTAACCCAAAACAAGACGTTCATAAACTTTGGGAGAATTTAAACTACTATTTGCTGAAAGAACTTACCTTAACTTTACCTGCGTCATGCCTATACCACTTGTAAACGCGAAAATACACATATAAACAGTATAAATTGAAAGATTATATAAATTTGCACTTGTATGAATTATACACACCCAGTAAATGAGTCACTACAGCATAACGTAGTGATTTAATGATACCAAATTTTGAAGGTATGGCTGTGTCGACTAGTTGGAAACAGCAATATCCAAGGATGAATATGTTCAGAACCTTGGTTATAGGAGGTTATGAATGACGATCGAAAGGATCCGGCAACAGATCTGATTCGTTCCGCAAGCTCGAAGCGTTAGGTAAGGTGTAGGAGGTCCGTTAGAATTGGAAAAAAACCAATAGCCGTAAATTCTCCAGACGATACGTGGTGTTATGAGAATAGTTCGATACGGGATGAACTGATATGGTAGGAAATCGATAAATTAGCTTTGTTTCTTTCTTTCTTGAAAGGAAAAATAACTATCTCAACTGACGCAAATATACGTCAGCCGACCGTAACAACGCTCGCTGCATGAGCAGCCTCCGTGCTTGGGGACTAGTCATGAGTACCGAACTGAAGAAGTATATTTCAACTCGTTAAACAACGTGACTGCTGAACGGAACAAAATACTCACCCTTACTTCTTTCTTGCGCTCGATATGTAATTTGACGTTTAAAAAATTATAACGAGAGGTTGTAACATAGTGGCATATACGTGTACATTCAGGACTTTATGGCGTAGGTGTTTATATGCTTTCCACAATGCAAAGAAGTGTGAGCGTGGCCTCGTACGCACTCGTCTTTGAAAGTTCAAGGAGTTTTTCTGTGATTAAAGTCATGATTTCAGCTTATAACAAACGGGAAAGGAAAACAGTTTTTAAAAATTTGCTTTTTGCTCACCTTCAGCTACTTAGAAGATGTACAAAATTCTGACACTTAAAATTATATAAAGAAAGCAATGGTACTGTCTTCCATATACTAAATGAAAACGTCCTGGTTTTAATTTGAAGAAGAAAAGAGATTAAACCTTAGCAGATATTTACTAAATGAATTGTTCTGGGAAGTAATAGAAAATAAGTGAAGCGTTTTCACATAAGACTGTAGTCAACGTATTTACATAATCTGCTGACACCTGTTACATAGCATGTACAGACCACTTTGATGAGAATTGCAATGTTCCATATGATTTTTCTGAAGGAACATGTCCGCATTGCTAACAATGGTTTTTCTTCCGTGTATTCAACCTGAGAGCTTTGTTTCGGGGTGAAACGTAATTTATTTGTCCCATTTCAACAGTAATATCGTTTATGGAAATTTATCTAAAGCAATTAAATCCGGATTCGATTTTATCTTTAGCCAGTTCACCCAAATAATAGGAATGCATATGAGATACCAGTCATGGTCTTAAGCCCTAACCGTGGTAAGGTCCGCTGTGGAATTCCGTACAATTACGAGCGGCAGTTAATCGAAAATTAGGAATTATTTATAGGTTTACATATTACTGCGCATCGATTTGCTCCGACGAGTACAGCCAGTCGGCCTACACGCCTAAAGCAAGTTGCATGCGGAGTAAAAACGTGGAATTTTCTCGAAGTGCAGAACCATGTGAGGTAGCGGATCGCTGAATAACGTATGGTTTTGAGTGACGTGCATGTGGTGTCTTACGGGTGTTCTCTAAGACCTAAAGGTTTTTGCTAGCGTTTTGTTATTAGTAGTTCGACTCGTATTTTCTCTAATTACCTACGGAAGAAAAGACGACTAATATGAAGTCTTGTACAAAACTTCGCTCAAAAACTTAGGTTAGAATTTTAAAATGGACGTTGATTAGTTTTTGTCTCAACAGATAACATTTAATCAAATTGTTTATCGCCAAAGCAATGTGAAATGAAAGGAAAACTGGAATATCTATCATTTGAAAACAATGGTAACAGAAAAATGATAGCAAACAGTGATCGAATTCCATTGAAGATAAAACCCTAGCGGTTGTCTCTTACCTAAAAATTATTGGTGTTATTAAAAAAAACTATTAACATGATTAAAAACATTATTAATCTTCTGGGAACGAATTTAAATATCCTTCAATCGACTCTAAATCCTCTTAGATATTTGCTAATAAAGCTTTTAATCTCATTAAAGCACACTTAAATTTTATTTAAATCTAATAAAGCTTTGTGTATACTCTAAAATTATATTACATTTCGCTAACATTTTCATTGAAACGACTTTCAGCTTATTAAACCAATTTGAATGTAGTTTGTACAACTAAATTTCATTGAAATAATTTTTAACAATTTTAAATTTTAAAGACTATGTTTTGTTAAAACAAAGTTTGTTAAATCTTATTAAAATGGTTTCTTCTCGAAATACTTTTTTTATGAAATTTCTAACTCAGAAAAGTGAGTGTTAGTCTAATATAAATATTTTAATTGGGAGTTATCCATTTTTAGTTCATTAAAACTATCTTAATATATATGCAAACGGCTCTTGATCTCGTCAAATCGACATTCATCTCGTTTAAGCGGCTTAGAATATCACTAAATCGTCGATAAATCACGTTTAACTGCACGATTTTCAAAGCACTTGAAACGACTTCTCCCCAAAACGTCTTTTATCTCATTAAAACGAATGGTAATCTAGTTTAAACAATTTTCCAACTCGGTAAAAAGAGTCTGCATTATGTTTAAATGGCATTTACTTCCATTCGAATGATTTAAAAAAATAATTTAATTTCCGTAATGCGATTAAATTAATTATAATTGTGTATCAAATTACTTTGAGCGATGTCAAATCTCTTTCAATTTACTTTAAATACCATGAAATATTTGTTACAACGTTTAGCTTCGTCGTTGAAGTAAATTTCTATTCTATTTAAGTGTTGTTAAATCTCGTTTGATTGCCGTAAAACTCGGCTCATCGCCTCGTTTTTGGCAATCAAACTCGTGTCGTTAAGATGCTCATAATCAAACTTGTATCGTTTATATCTATAAACGATTTTCAATCCAGTCTGTTCAATTAATAAACTTAGTTTGAAAGATCTTTAGCTGGCTAAAACGACTTTTGATTTCAATAAAATTGTTTTATTTGTTAAAATGTTTTCATTCTGAAATTAATATCTCATTAAAATAAATATTACTCTAATTTACATTATTGAATAGCATGGTATCTGCTTTTAGCTCGTTTAGATTATATGTAATCGGGTTTAGAACTCGTTGAACAATTTAGAATATTATTAAATCCACGCTACATGTCGTTTAACTACACATTATTTAATACATTTAATATGCTTCTCGATAAAACGCCTTTGATTTTATTAAAATTAATTTATTGCAATCTAGTTTAGAATTTTCGTTTTTGAAATTTTAAACTGGTTAAAAGTTTATTAATATTATTAAAACTATTACTTCATTTTTTAGAAGGATTCGTTAAATGTTTGTTGAAATAGCTTCCAATTTCGTTAAAGGAAATTATATTCCAGTTTAAACAATTTTCATTTAATTCGTTATAAAAATTAGGTAGTGTTTATCTTTTAATTTTCTTTAAGTGAGTATAACTTTCATTTATGCGTTTATTTACAGGTCAAGGCCATATCTCGTTACATAGATCTACAATTTCGCTAATAGCGGTTAATATTGTTGGCGCTATCATTAACGTCGTTTGAACGTTTTTAAATTTCTTTAAATCAGTTTTAAATCCTGTTAAACATTCGATAAAGTAGCTTCTAATCTTGTTAAAACAAATTTATTAATTCTTGTATACCCTTTAATATTACATTATGTTTCCTTAACTTCTTTAAAATATCAAATTACTTTATTTTAATGTATTTCAGTCCAATTTAAATGGATAAACTAAGTTTAAACGACTTATATTTAATTTAAGCGCTTATTTAATTTGAACAACGTTTGTTGATGTGTTTGAACGATTTTTAAAAGGTACGCCAAATCTCGCTATTTATTATTTAATTGTAATTATGAAAACTTTGAATAAAGCTACTTCTGTTCTAATTTAAGACATTAAATTGAGTTTAAATATTAAATTCTGCTTAAGCTACTCTTTCCTAGTTAAAAGACGTTTAATTTAGATCATGCATTTCAATTTTCTATAAAGGATTTTTTTACACGATTTGTTTTTTTAAATGACGTTTTTCTTGCTTAACCAATTACACATAACTTAAATGACTTTTGTCTTGTTAAATCGACTCTAAACCGCGTTAGATATTTTAATTTTCCCAGGCCAGCTGTTAATGTGGTTAGAGTTAAATTTGCTTCAGTCCAGTAGTCGTTAAAAAGTTAAAATACAAATTATAAATACCTGGCAACTTTACTTTTTCATTTACGATTTAAGTAAATAATTCTAGTTTTTCACACATCAGTGTCAATCAATTGACGCCTCGTTACGATGAATTATCCGTTAAAATAAAATTGTTGTAGACAGCAAATGTGATTTCCCCAACAATCTCGCACAGATATTAATAACTGCGCTAGAACTTGAATAATTTGATCATTACGTCATTTACATTTTTCAATAATCCCCTTTATGTTTGTTTCCAGTACCTGTACAATTACTTCCGGACAATCGATTTCTGTTGAGTTGGGAAATATGCATTTTGATTGCTATCACCGCCTTTCCTCATTTAATGCCTTTTTTATCTGCCGTTTTGTAATTTATACTTTATTAACGTCTCTTCTTGTGACATTTATATTAATATTTGTCAACTTACAGTGTTCTGCCTGCCATACACTCAAATATTTGCACAAGAATGGCTCCCACTCGTTGTAATCTTAGATTTCCCTGAAGCAAAGCTGATAGAATATTTAGTTCTAATTAAAGGCAAATAGTTGGGGTCGCCGACCACATTTAACTTCCTATAATTATTGTCATGTAACAACTCCAGGGTCGCATTAATAATAACAGATCTTTTGCGCCTTAGGTCGTTGTTAATCAAATTAGCCTAGCATTACAGGCTCGAGTGGTAGGGGCGAGAGCTGTATATTCAGTATATTTGCTACAAGAAAAAGACATTACAGAGCTTCCTCGTCCTCCCACCTGCTAGCGCGTTTTTGAATGACGAAAGGATTTCAAGTCCTCGTTAATGTTAATATCGCCAGGAAATAACGTGTTTCTCAAACTTGTTATTTACTGCTACTTCTTTCCTATTTAACATTTTTCGGCTTATATCGCCTTTATTCGTGCGTTTTGGCCGATTGAGTTGTTGAATATGATAATTTCAATATTTTGAGCAGACACTGGAATGTTTTAAGTTACATGTAGCATTAGATTAAACATTCATCCCCTTCGGCGATTATTACATACGTTCTTTGGTTTATTTTACTTTACAACTACTCAAATCAATATTATGGATACGTATTTCCCTGTACTCCATCAACATAACAAAATCATGGAATCGTCTACTTACTCATATATCTTCTCATTTGATAACTTCCTTACTTTCTTCATTTAAAGACACATAAACCATCTTTAAAACAGAGAATATCGTTGAAGCTGATTCGTATTTCATGTAAACGAACTGAAATTGCTTTTAAACGACTAAGTAACATCAATGTTTGCTTAAATTAACTTAAAACTCCTTTTAGTGACTTTAGATCTTGTTAAAACCAGTTTAAATTTCGCTTAAGAGACGTTAAATTTTATTTAAACACATTTACATCTCGTTTAAACGAAATTAAATCTTGTTGACAGCGACAGTTGCCTATTAAGGATGGACATACAAATAGAAAGAGAGGCAACGAAAGAAAAATGAAGAAAATTAATATAGGAAAGCATTATAAATTATCCACTAAAAGACGGAGAAGACACGAAGAAAGAGTATCAAGAAACAATGCAGATGTAGTTAAATACAGAACCAAGATGAAGAGATGTAGAAGAAAAATGGAGTAACTTAAAGCAAAGTATACGAGAAGCAGCAGTAGAAATTGCGGAGTAATAAAATTAGTTAGTAAGGATATCAAGAAAACAGCTTGAGGGACAGAGGAAATAAAATAAAAAGAAAAATAGTTGGAAGATATACCTACAGACTAAGACCAGGAAAACTACGAAAAGTACAAAAACAAAATGAATGAGGTAAAAGATGGGCATAACAAGAAGAATGAGTGAAATTCGGAAATAGAATAAAAGACAACTTCAATGAAATCAAAAGTTATTTTACAGCACACTAAACCATTAAGGTAAAAACGGACTAGCACATTAAAACACATTAAAGATAAACAAGGAGAATTACTTACAAAAGAACAAGACACAATAAAAAGATGGATGCAACATTTCAAGGATGTGTTAAGAGGCAACGGAGAACAAGAAAATTAAAGCAACAGCAAAAACGAACAAAGCACCACAGCGATGAGCGACGATATGGACAGCGAGTATATAACTAACACTGAATTAGAGAAGGCAATGCAAAAGATAAAATTAGAAAAGGCAGCAAGAATAGATGGGATATCACCGGAAATTGTAAAATATATAGAGAAGTCACGAATGGAAAGGATACTAAGCTTGATGAACAACATGGTAAAAGCAAAGAAAGCCCCAAGCAGATGGTTGAAATAGTGCCACTGTATAAAAAAAGTGATACTGAAGAATGTGTCAAGTACAGGGAATCACTTTACTAAGCATACTGGGCAAGATATGGCGAGAATATGGGAAACAAGATTAACATAAAAACTAGAAAACTCATTAGAAGCCAGTCAATGCGGCTTTAGAAACGGTAGAGGAGTACATGATAAGTTATCCATACTGCGGAAAATCAGCGAAATTGCAATAAGAAAGGGAAGAAACTCCATCTTTGTTTTATGGATCTTAGCAAGGCATTCGACCGAGTTAGAAGAAAATATATATATGGATGTCACATATACAGGTGCAAACGCAACGGGGATAGAAATGGTAAAAAAATGTATCATAAAACAACAAATGTAGTGAGAACCAGAAACGAGAATCAGAGGAGTTTGAAACAACAAGAGGTTTAAAACAAGGTTCTGTACTAAGTCCGTTATTATTTACACTAATTATTATCGACGAAGTAGTTCAGGAGAGTAAGAAGGAGACAAGGAAATATAACGCAAGAAGGAGAAGAATGGAAAAGGTGCAAATATTCGAATTACTATATGCAGACGACATTGTGATTTTAACAGGAACAGCGAAAGAACTACAGGAAAACATAAACATATACAATAGAAAAACTCAATAAGTAAACATGAAAATTAACACAGAAAAGACAAAGACCATGGTTATAGCTGTAGAAAGCAGAAATGCAAGTAGTGAAAAAAATAATGTACCTGGCTCTAGTTTACGGAAGTGAATCGTGAGTGGTTACCGATAAACAGCAAAGTAGACGAGCACAGAAATGAGGTTCTGGAGAAAAATAGAAGGACAAACAACAGAAAACAGGATTAGGAACACAACGTACAGAGAGCAGTTAGATGTAAAGGCAGTGGAAGAAGTGATGCAAGAACGAGAATTGGAATTTCTAGGACACGTCTATAGAAATGGATGAATATCGACTGGTGAAACAGACTTTTAAAGCAAGGCCAGGACGAAAGAACAGAGTGGGAAGACCGAAGAGGACATGAACAGAACAGATGAGACAGTGCAACAGAGAGGGTTAGAATGGAACACAACGAGACAGACAGCCCAAGGCAGATAAGAATGGAAAGAGTGCTGCAAAAAAATTTCGTTTAGGGTTTGCCCAATGTGCTACTTGTTTCTACTTAACGCGATCTTTAATTGCTCTAAGCTGATTTACATCTCGTTAAACAGAATTAACGTTGTCAAATACAACTTTACTCTCTTTTAGATGATTTATAAAATAACTTAACTGAGCTGAAATCTCATTTATACGGCTCTCTAAAACGAACCCCGTTCAACGCTTTTTCGCGAAAACTACTTCTTACGTGTTATAACAATTGTTAAACACCTTTAAACAAGTATATTTTATTTTGCCATTTTTTATCTCGGCAAAGCTACTTTAAGGTTTGTTTAAACAATTTTTAATCTTGTTGAAACCGCATTCATAGATTTAAATCTCACTAAAAATACTACTGGTTCTAACTTATTTAACCTGAAAGACATGCATTCAAAAGCTTTATTTCATAAATATGAATTATAGCCTACTTTCAGCAGTTCTGCAATATGTTACCTATTTTTATCTCGTTAAAACTGTAACCAAATTACTTATATCTAAGCGTATTTCGACCTCGTTAAACAGCTTTAATTTTGTAAAATCGACGTGTAATTTCGTTTAAATGATTAGAACGTGGTTGAACCGAACTTAAATCTCCTTTGAGCGTTTTATTGTCTTGTCTTGTTTAAATAGTGGAATCCAGTTTAAGTGACTTCTCAAGAAACTAACTTTAACCCATTAAAACGAGGTGTAACCGATTTTTAAAAATCTTGCTTTCAATATACTTCAACTCATTTAAATTACCATAGCCGTGCAAACATTTTTAATCTAAGAGGCACAGCTTTTAAAGTTTTGTTTCATTAAAACCAATTTTCATCTACTTTCAGCGGTTGCGCAACGTATTACCTGTTTTCAGTTCGTTAAAATGATTCTAGATTATCTGTAAACTGATTTAGACCTCGTTAAGCAACATTAATGTTATCAAACCGTTTAAATGACTTAGAATATTAATTAAGGGAGCTTGTCTATACGACATAATCGCTCTAAAACGCTAAAACCCCATTCAAATGATTGAATTCAGCTCAAACGCCTTCTCGCGAAACCGAATTTTAATTAGTTTAAACGATTTTTAAGCCCTTTTAAAGAAGTAAGTGTGATTTAAATCGTTAAATTCGTTAAATCTCATTGAAATGACTACTCGTTTTAACTCATTTAACGTAAAAGCCATGTCTTTAAAGGTTTTATTTGATGAAAAGTAATTTTAATCTACTTTTAGCAGTTACGCAATGTGTTACCTATTTTTAACTCGCTAAAATGATCCCATAATATGTATAGCCAAATTTAGACCATGTTAAACAGCTTTAATTTTGTAACATCGAAGTGTTATTTCTTGTAAATGATTTAGATAATTGTTTAACCCAGCTTAAATCTCGTTTTATCTTTTTTATCTGGTTAGGAGGAACCTTGTTGAAATTCTTTCATGCAGTTTAAGTGATTTTTCAAGAAAACTAACTTTGGACAATTAAAACAAGGTGTAACTGATTTTTAAAAAATCTTGTTTTTAATATATTTAAATCTCATTTAAATGACTACCCGTTCAAACGTTTTTAATCTAAGAGAAATGTCTTCAAAGGTTGTGTTTATTTAAAATAGGGCTAGTGAATTGTAAGTACAATAATACACAAATTTAGACGTAACATTTAAACCGAAAGCTAAGTATGCAAGCACTTTAAATGAGACGGTAATTTAGTGATACGAAACACAAAATTTACACAGCATGCAAAAGTTGCGCAAATGCATTTTCATACAGCGGAACTGCTGAATTCGTTGCGATACCTCAAGCCATGGAAAATGGCAGTGCCCAGCAGTCCGGCATATGTGGAACCGTTAAGAAAGAGAAAGAGAGAGATCTGAGATAGCCTAGGTGTTGAGAAGATACCTGGGGAGACAGGAAAGATCCGTTTATCAATCACTCTTCGAGGCCGACGATAGAGACGATACGGTAGAAAACAAAACCTCAAAGAAAGTATATGCATAACCTACTTAATAAATTGGAACTAAATGCACTTGTGGTACGGACGATAATTGTCTGCTTGTAAAATACCATAATGCACGGGATCACTTCAACTTGTGGCAATCTTCAATTCCGACACGATAAAACACCTCCGACTAAATTTCAATAAATCACTAAGCTACTTCCGTGGCAGTTTCGGGAGTCGGGAGTGGTGCTGCATGCCCCGTAGAAAGGTGAACTTCGACTGAAGATCAGAAAACGAAAATTGCTCTCGCTCGGGCTGTAAACGGGAAGCTAAAGTCCCTTTGTCAAGTTAGCGGTTTGTCCGGCTCTGCTTGTCTTGCATAAACAAGTGAAAAGGACCGACCTGGCCCAAGAAATTGCGAATAAGTGAATTACGAGAAATACGATTTTGCATGATTATAATCTAGTTAAAACACTAGAAAAGCATATTCATAATAGCGGACAATTTAAAATGATTTAAGCGTTTGTCAGTTTAATAAAACTTTGCGCGAAGCCAGAGGGAGCGCACTGCAAATTCAGTATTCAGCTTTGGATTCACTTATTTTGGCCGTTACCACAGTTTGGAAAGCGTTGGATTAATGTTACGAGTAACTAATGACTTTGTACATCTCTGCATTTATAAACGAATAGCGTTAATATTTACTTCTGGGCTGGCTGCTTGGCTGAGCAAAATATTAACAAATATATCCTTTTAGAGCCCCCAGCTTGTTATTTATCGGTGTTCCGGGGGCTTTATTGCGTTGCTCAACTGTGGAGCACATTGTGTGGAAAAATTCTATTTAAAGAATATTCTCATTCTCTTAGCGCGGAATTGTTTTTATTTTCCACTTTCCATTATTTGTTGATTACATCTATTATGCGAGGTGTACAAAGCAGTCCATAATGCCCTAAGGCGTAAACAGTGGACGTAATAATTACTCCCGCTTATTAGGAGAGGGCATCATAAACGAGTATAATTGTTACGTCAGCTGTTTACGCCCTAGGCAGTTATGAACTGAATTTCAAGTTTTTTAATTTATTTACGTATTCAAAGTTAAATAGCTATTGTTCAGAATTGTACATTTTCCATACTTTTTCAAGTTTTATATAGACTTTACCACAACTCCTGTCGACATGAATGCATAAATAGAAAACACTAATACAACGTAAGTCTCTATGGAAACAAGTATTACGGTCGGTTTATTTCGTGAAAATTCGCCAATTTTAGAAGCTGTTGTACCAACATAAGATAGACAGAGACGAGCTTCTTGTGCTAAAACAAAAGAAATTAAATTAGGTCTGTTTAGTTGTGCTTTTACTGTCACTATAAGTTTTAATTACCTCACAAAGCGGAGGTTTTATGGCTCAATCAAGTAATGGATGAAACGAGTTTCTTGTAAATTACTTTAATTGTTAGGCAGCCCTGCAACGTACCATTAATAATTATTATTGCCGTTGCGGACATTGCTAACGAATAATTTTTACCGTGATGTTGCCTACGAACGAGATTTAACTTTTTAAAAGAGTTAGAGGGGCAGTTTAACAAGCATCTTTGCCACCACCAGAATCGGTAACTGTAATTAGTGGCTATCAATCACTACCAATTTAGTACAAGTTTTGAACGTATCGGGGTATTACTTCCTATCTCTATTCAACTATTATCAGCTACACATTAAAATCATCTTCTTCTGACATTTTTAACGATGTTACTGTTATTATCTACTTCTAAGTACGTAAAGTGCGCCGGATTTACTCGTCGCTTTACATAGTTTAGTAGTTTTGGACGCACAAGTAACCCCCAACTAATTAATTCAGGAGCTTCTAAGTTTTTTAATTACTTGCAGTTCGCAAGTTCTCTCACCTAGGAGATCGTATAACACAAAAAGTGATAAAAGTTATTTCAGATTGAATGATTCTTGTTTGCATAGTAATTTAAATGCAGAAAAATGAGCTCAACCGATTTTTAGAGTACCTGTAGTAACTGGTATGGCAAGCTCGAATATGTGAGTTTTACTTCATTGCGACACAAACTCAGTGTTATTGCCAAATGTATATCTTGTGCCGCTGTTAGGGTTCTTGTTACAACCTTGTTAGAAAAGTTTAGGGTTGTTGGAAATACACCACGTTTTTGTTTAAAAGTTTAGTTAAGGAATAGATGGCCGTAGCTCACCGGCGATACTTTCTAGTTATTACGACACGGATTCTGTTTTATCTTTAAACATTCCCTTCGGGTTGCGAGTTGAGGGAGCAACAGAACCACTTTAACTTTAAACTTTATGTGCAAATGTATAAAACGATTTCTTAGGCACGAGTAGGGTTGAGTTTGAGAGCAAAGCTACTCACTAATGCTACTTTCACTTTATGAAGACACGGATTTCCTTGTATTTTTAAATTTTTGGTGATATCCTCTTAAATGCACTTCTCCAATAAATTAACGCACCAAAAAAAAAGTGACCAAAAGTTTAAAGTTAAATATTGTCAAAACCACTTATTCGATTTGGACGTTTTTTTTAATAACACTACGTCTTTTTCAGAAAGTTAGTGTATTACTTTATTCGCATAGAAACTTATTTTTTATAAATACCGGGTGTAACAATTATAACGTGTTTTCTCCATAAAATTTATAACACCCTGTGGGGTTCAACAGCTACAATATTAAGTTATAATTCAAAGCAAGCTCTAGCCTTATCTTTTTATAACATCTTGTTTTTTGATTCACTCTTTTATCTTATCTACTGCAAGAGAAACACAATTTTATAGCATAACATGTTTTTATTGACTTTAATTTACATTAAATGCACTAAAGTAGCAGGCTATGGAAAAACAGAAAGAAACAGTAATTGTCATCACGTAAATACAGCTGTCAAAAAGCAGTAGTTGATAGAAGTGTGTTTTCGGTGCTAGTCCTTAACGTTTTTTTTGCAAAATCTTTAATTTTCTCAGTATGCAACGTGAAACACGAAATCTTATTCGCGAAGAATGTGTTCAAGCATTAGTTCGGTTTGAGGAAGGTTAGAAGTTATTCTATACTCGCTACTGAGACATTCGTTTACCTTTTTTCTTTACATTTTGTTTTTTTTTGTTGCTAAAATAAGGTTTCCATAAACACATGTTATGCTATAAAATTGTGTTTCTTTTGCAGTAGCTAAGATAAAAGAGTGAATCAAAAAAACAGAATGTTATAAAATGATAAGGCTAGAGTCTGCCTTGAATTATAACTTGATATTCTAGCTGTTCAACCCCACAGGGAGTTATACATTTTATGGAAAAAACACGTTATAATTGTTACACCCGGTATTATCAAAAAAATAAGTTTCTATGCGAAGAGAGTAGTACACTAACTTTTTGAAAGGGACAACGTGTCATTCAAAAAAAATTGTCCAAATCGGATAAGCGGTTTCGACAATAATTAAGTTTAAACTTTTGGCTACTTTTTTTGGTGCGTTAATTTATTGGAGAAGTATTGCTTTTCAAGAACATCGTTATTTCCGAGTTACGAGGCAAAGGCAATGTTATTTTCAAAATAATTTCTGGTAAAGGGGCAAGCTCAACAATGCGAGTTTCGTTTTATTACGACACGGACTCCGTCTCCTCCCCAAATACATGTCGTGCGACGCTGTTAGGGTTTCTGTTACTGCTGTGGCCTTCTTAGGAATGTCATACGTGCTCTAAATGCATCACGTTGTAGCCTATAAAGTTACGATCTGAGGGATATGTAGAGCCATCTAAGTGTCTCTTGCAATAATGATTTAGGTCTTAGAGAAGAGACGCGCATAAATGTACCTATATAAACTCGCAGTAAACGACATGTTCGTCAAAATCACATCAAAGTGTCTCCACTTGTTAAAGTATGCGAGATCCAAAGTGCAACAGAAGAAGCGCCCAGTGTCGCGGTAAAGGTACTCCAAACTGCAAGCAGAAGCAGTAGTGTCCAACTTGTTCGACTAGAAGTAAACTTGCAACATGGCCGACCGGCTTCTGAAACCCATCGACATCCCGCTCATAATAACATCTACCAACTCCAGCCCGGAGTCGGCGCGGAAGAAGTCCGACAGTGTCCACCTACTGTCCAGCAAGTCCCCGGAGCAACCGGAGGACGCGGATTCCCTGAAGAAGAGCCTCGATGCTCGAAAGTTCAGCGACGCCCAATATCGGCTCAATGCCGAGCGGAAGTCGCTGGGGGGTTCCCTGAAGTATGAAATCGGGAGAAACAGGTCGGCTTCCAACCTGATCAGTGTCCCGGCGAAGTGGTCCAGCGTCCGCATCAAGGGCACCAGCTTCAACGACTCGCGAAAGAGCGTGGTCAAAATCGAGCCGTGCAACGGCATCGGCAGCGCCGGCCTCGGGCCCGACTACAAGAACCTCAAGAACTCGCACCACAATAACATGAAAAACATTGGAGATGTAAGTTAGATGGTGTTGCGATCGTGACGCTGCCTTGCGGCTGATCGATGGTGTTCTGCATGAGTGTTGTTATGTGTGTAGCCATGTGGTTGATCCTTTCATTTTTACATCTGTGGATATATTTTGCAGAAACATTTCTCACCGAGGCGTGTTAGAACATGCGATACTTACTGAATTATAAATTATATAGGGTGGGCAACAATACTTGGAGCCCCTTACTGATTGAGACTGCAACCCAATGTACACATATCATGGCACGGCAGTTTAAACATCTGTATGTGTACATTGGGTTGCAACCTTAAAAAATAAGGGGTTCTAGCCCTCATGACCCACCCAGTATACATTCGAGTATTTTTAAAAGGCAGGAGTAAGGCTTTTAATGCCGCCATAAATATTTGCAAATTGATATTTTCATTTCATTTCAAAACAACAAATATAGAAATTGAATAGTGACATCATCCTAATTTTTCAATATTTTATACATGCCCTCCGAACTGTATCAACGATACATGGTTAATACTTACAATTTTGAAATTAACCTGGAAAATACACATTTATAACTGTGAATTATACATTCAGTTTAGTTCTTCATGAATATTTTCCATTATAATTACACCATTTATGAGATTTGGAGACTTGCCAAGTTATCATGTACCATTATTTGTGAGTTTTACTGCATTAACAACACTTTAAGTGTTCTAAGTATCGTTAAAAAAGTAAATTTGTCCGTCGCCTATTATTATTGTTTTTATCATATTACTTAATAGAGTTGATTTCCTACTCATTTACAAATGAAATGCAAAATTAAGTAAAATTATTTTGGAATATTTTTTATAAGCTTTAAGCTGTCATAGTTTTTGTCGTATCTGTAGGTCTTTAACTATTTTCGTTGTATAAGATTATATTATCAAGCGTAAAAAGCAGATCAACTTTCTTTTAAAATTTTTCTTGTATTATTCTAAGAGTGACTTTTCTATTTATTACTGTATTTACACCCCTCCAATTGTTATACACTGTGTTGTTTTTATTTAAAATGTTATCAAAACGTTAAACACTTATGAAAAAGCGCTGGACGCAATATGTGTTGTAACGAGATTTAAAAAAAAAAACACAATGTATACCTACGGGGATTCAGTATAGACGACAGTAAATTAACTCAAAAATGCACAAGTGTTCAAAGAAAATTTATGGAGGACTAAATTGTATTTAGCCTGTAAATATCATTAGTAGATATCTTAGACCGTTCTCAGCATACTACGTGGTTCTGAACTCGGCTAAGGCGATAAAATATCAGCACTGCAGCTGGTTGTACTACAGTCGCGGCCACAAAAACTGGGACAGTTTTTTTGACCTAATTTTCAAAATGCGAAAAGAAGTGCTGACACTGACAATTCTAATTAATAAATGTCTTCAAAATTCATTGTTCAGATCTTAATAACGACTTTTGATGACATTTATTAATGAAAATTGCCAATGTCAACACTTCTTTTCGCATTTTGAAAATTAGGTCAAAAAGACTGTCCCGGTTTTTATGGCCGCGACTGTATGTCCAATTTAATTGAGTTGGAAGCCTAGTAGCTAGATGTCGCTCAGTCGTCAAAACTGTCGCTGATTGAAGAGGTTATAAACTCTGATTTCTGTAATGGATAAATTAATTGTGGTTGACGGAACTTCACTTTGAGACAATTGAAATTCAACAGATAATTTATTTACTCTTACATTTATTTGCAATAATAAAACAAAGTGAAAAAACGACTCGCTTAGAAGAGATTTACAAAGCCTTAAATAAATAGAACTAAAAGAAACAGCAAATTTATTTACATGAAATTAGGAATATGAACTTCTTACGTAGGTAGATGGCATTTAGATTTAACGTACCATTTCGAAAAACCTACCAATTGTATTTGTCGACTGTGCGAATATAAACGCTTAATGGTCAACTTGTAAAAGTAAATGGAGCATGCAATTAATCAAGGGTAATTTACTTGACTCATTTAATATATGGTCATTAATCTATGCATACACTAGTGTGTATACGTAAACAGTGATTTATTTCTAATAAGCTTCCATTGGGGTCTCGTCTACTTAATGATGATAAACTTTAAAGTGGCTATGCCCAATTAGGCTGAAACATGATTACTAAATTGCATAATTACTGTTCTAATCAACCTCATTTAAGTAATAAGTTAGCATATCATTTTGTTTACCTTTTAATGCAATTGGTTTGTCCGATTTCGGATTTAAAAAATTGTTAATTATATTTATTTTCGGTATTATAAAACTTTTTATTTCCCAAATAAAATTTACTTTGAGAATACATTAATTTATTCCGTAGATTTGCGTATCATAAACGCAAACTAGATTTATTAGTCTAATAAATCCGTACAAGTTAATTTTAATTCGTTGTTCAAGTAAACAAAAGCGCATCAAAGCGTTAATGCTTATGAAATTTTATTCATTAGTAAACAACTTTTGATGCGCTTTTGTTTATTTGCCTATTAGTTTATTGGGAAAGAAAATTTACTCCACAAACAGTTATCTAATGATTTATTGATCGTTTATAATACTGGCCATTTTAAAGAACAAAAATATCAAACAAATCAATGCTCACTCCTACGATGTTATAATAATTAAGTAGCTTTAGAATTTGGAAAAATGTTTGCGCAAGATTCGTTACGACTTGGTTTCAGCTCGTTAGTCTGGAATAAATAGCGACACAATTTAATTTGAAATTTTAACAATTATTGTGAATAAACTGATCAAAAGAGTAATTGGAAGTTGCACTTTAAATGTTTAGTTACTTGCAATTGTGATGACTTTGTTATGATTGGCGCAAGAATGGTTGGTTGGTACTTAATCCTACTAAAACATTAATAAAATTTTCATAAATTTATTTGTTAAAACTCGGTTCAGAAGTCTGAAGCAACTCATAAGGTCATTAGCAAGAATGTGCTGAAATCACAATTCAGAATTTTAATCGGCACATTCTCGGTCACCTGTCTCGCATTTTACAACTTTAACCGATTGTATTAGCAGGACGCATGAACCAAATGCAAAATTTTATTGGTAAGCTTGTATTATTATATCGCTATTTATTACTAGGTTAACGGATTTATTGTTCATTTGTTTGCGTCTACGTTATAAAAAATTATGTATATAAAGAAATAGATGTCAGTCAATAAAGTATTATTAATCTTGACGATTTTGCTCACTCAACACCAAAAGGTATGCTTTCCAAGCCATAAACTTCAGCTCTGAAGCTGCAGACCGGCATAACCCTCAACTATTTAAAAGGCAATGGCTTTTCAAGCCAAAATATTTGATCTATAGGGCTGTCAACTGGCGATTTGCTATAACTAACAATAACTGCGAAAATTCACTTCAACGCAAGATTAGTACAGTTGATATGATTAATTGGTCGGACTAACCGACCATCAAAATAAATGGAATTACAAGTTAAGAATTTGGTTACTCGCAATTGTTATTATTGTGTTGTATTAGGCGAAAGGATAGCCAATACAGCATTTAAGTGTTCAGTTCGCATAATCGTACCGACTCGGCGAACCTCATTTAAGACAGTATATGTTTGTATAAGTGTTAATATTTCAATTATTTTGGTGTAACAACAGGTGATATAGCTTAGAATGGCATCGTAGGACTATAATTCAGGTTATGGAAAAGAATTGTACAGGACCGAAACACACGCATCCTAAAACTGGGTCGAAGTTGAGCATAAGTCCCAGAAACAGAATCAATTTTAATTTGGCATCGTTAACTCTGCTCGAAAGACTAGATGTTACGTAAAATATTTTGTAACCATATGTAATACTACCACGAATGGACCTAGGAGGAACCCACTAATTGTGATTTTGAGGAACACCACGCATTATGTGCGCCTAACGCACCTAAGTTCAATTAGGGGAAATGTGACTTCGAAGCTCACTTGGTGCGCTAAATGTCAAAGCGCCAAGGTGGATGAACGTGGGATTGCGAGAGCAAGCAACTAATTAATTTCGAACTTGCCGAGCACTCGCTCAAGTGCATCACTGGAACTGCGGAATGATTGTACTGAAATAGAGTTATGTTGTAGAAAAAGGAAACGTTATAAAGTGGTCGGCCAAAGATGGAAACATTATAGGTGAAGCTTTACTCCAGAAATAGTCCATTTTGCAACCACTGTATGTACACAAAGCTCTTGCGAATTCTAGACCACAAATATACAAACAGTTTTCTCGGAATTTACTTGTGAATAGGTAAATAAGGTTTCATAAGGTTTGAACTTGTAAAGGGGCCTTAAGAGTGCTGCATGTTGATAACTCCTAACGTATTAGGAATTGGTGAAAGTACTTCTTATTCCTTTTGATAAAAGACGATCTCATATATAAAAATCTGGTGTGATACATGCACACAAGTACCTTTTACAGTGATCTTATAATTACCCAAAAATTTGATTTTTAATTTTTAAGCATTTGTCAAAAATTTTCAAGAATTACAAATTCTACAGAAACCGTACAAAATAGAGTGTTAGCTGAACAGAAAAATTTTCTCTAAAATTTTAAGCTGAATTCAAAAATGTAACAATATACCGAGTGTCCTATTACATCTACTGGTGCTTATTTGGTCAGGCTTAGAACCACATAACGGTACTGGTACCAGCCTGTTATATCTACTATGTAAATATTATTGAGTTTTAATAGACTATTTTAGAATGGTGGTTTAATGAACTTCAGTTTTTGGGTCCCATTTTATAATATCGCTGAAACTTTATCTATTTGGCCGAGTTTAGAACCACTGTAGCTGTTCTTGTACTAGCCTATTATATTCGCTACGTAGATATATTGGGTTTTAAGAGACTCTGTTTGAAATGCGCGTTTCATAAATTTTAGTTTTAAGGTCATTCATAGTAGATCGAAATGTATTGCCCTCATTTTATAATATCGCTGAAACTTGATCTACTTATGCGAGTTCAGAATCACCGTAGCTGTGCTCGTAATGACCTACTATATCTACTGTCTAAATAATATCGGGTTTAACAGACTTTTTTGGGATGCTCTTCTAATGGATTTGAGTTTTTGGACAATCCATGGTAGAAACACTTGCATCGCCCTTATTTTATAATATCTACCTAGCCAAGTTCAGAACCACCGTAGGCATGTTTGTACCGACGTATTATATCTGCTATGTAGACAGAATCGGGTTTTAAGAGACGCGTTTAATAGGTTTGAATTTTCGGATTACAGATAGTACCGGCACTTGTATTTCCGCCATTTCATAATATCGTTGAAACTTTATGTATGTAGCTGAATTCACAACTACAGTAGCTGTGCTCGTACCGACCTCTTATAACTACTGTCTAAATAATATCGGGTTTTAACAAAATTTTTTTGGAATCCGCTTCTAACTCCACAGTACAGGTGCTTGTATCGCCACCATTTTATAAAATCGATTAAAGTTTATCTATTTATCGAAGTTTAGAACCATCGCAGCTGTGCTCTTAGCGGTCTATTATATCTGCTATGTAGATAAAATCTGGTTCGAAGAGATTCTGGAATACGCAATTAATGAATCTTAGTTGTTAGATAATTGATAGTACGTGCACTTGCATTTCCTCCATTTTATAATAGCGATGTAACTTTATCTATCTAGCCGAGTTCAGAAACACAGTAGCTGTGCTCCTACCGGCCTTTTTTTGTGCCTGCTGTGAAGAATATAGGATTTTGAGAACTTTTTTAGAATGAGCGTTTAATGAATAGTAGTTTTTGTCCCTATTTTCTACTATGGTTACATTTTCTCTATTGAGCCTGTTTTAGAACCACCGTAAGTGTGATTAAACGGACCTGTTATATCACTATGTAAATGGATACCAAACTTTCGACTTGGATACCTTATGTTTAATGAAACAGTGGAGACGACATGCAGTTATTTACAAAAGTTTTAAATTACCAATAAATGCTGATCCCCCCAACGAGTCTGTTTAGAGCAAATGTGCTCAGAGACGAAAACTCATAAACTCAAAAGCAGGGGGCAATTGCAATATATCTTACATAAGAGGGTCACGTAACAAAATAAGGCAAGTGCTAAATCTCAACAGTAGACAATATTCAACTTTAAGAGTTTCTAAAAATGGACAGTCAGTAGCATTGTAGGTATAAAATAGCGACTACTGGAGTACTTACGTATAATTTTTAAAGTACTCCCAGTGCACCCAATAGACAAGCTAAAATAATGGTACCAGCCTAGATATCACAGATCCGCCTTATAGGCAGAATCACAGGTTCGTACATACAATTAACTATAAAATATAAATTTACAAACAAACTTACGTCTAATCAACGAACATTGTGTATAACAAGGTTAAAGGTCGCAAGCAGATTATAAAAGATTGAATATCATATAACTTACACTACGGCGAAACCTGAGGAGCTAGTTCACGGAGGCGTGCTTAAAATGCAAAAGCGAAGGGTTAACGTCTAAAATTAAACACATAAAAGCAAAGGAAACGTTTAAGGTATTCTGACGGAATCCTATTAAATCTGCTAGCAATTCACATAGCTCAAAAATATTCCACCGTCAAAATTCAAAGTACTAGAGCCTGAAGGACACCACTCGAGCAGAAGTCAGCATTGCACAGAAAAAGTTACAAATACAATTAAATAATAGTCTTGCAACTTGCAAAGGTGAAACCTTCCCCCGCAGCTCCGTCGAAGGATAATCATTTATCTCAGGAAATAAACAGCTCTACGCACAAAAAGCTGTACGAGATGGATACTGGGCAAAGGCTACGTTGATGTGATGTAGTAGCTAACAAATAAATAGCTCTCAAACGGTCACACGGAACGCAATTGATCGGAAACTAACCTTATGCTTTTGACCCGATACTAACGGCTACAAACCAATAGCGCAAATTAGAGCGAATCTACCTAAACCGTGGCCTGAACAGAAGATACAAAAACTCACCTCATGTCTGCCAAAGAAATTCCGTATTCCAGCTCACACAAGAGGTCACAACATCGCCAAAATGGTGGCAAATATAACATCTTCAGTTCAAACATGCGGCGATAAGCTAAACCAACCAGGGCTCTGTGAAGCTACGACCCGCAACGATTTGTACTGTATTACAGCATAAACTAAAAGGCAAAAAGCCTCGAAAACCACATCAAACATCAAAGTCGCGTTCAAAAACCAAAATGCTCCAGGCGAGTATTCAAGGCGACGCGCGAAATGTGTCTATTAACGCTAAAGGGGATTTTACATCGTAACAAAATAGTATCGGGTTTTGACCGACTTTTTTATTAAGGGTTTAATGGATTTGAATTTTTAGGTCATTTATAGTACAAGTATCTGCCAACGCCCCATTTTATAATATCGTTGGCATTGTGTATATTTATCCGGGCTCAAAACCACCGTAACTGTGCTCGGACCGGCGAATTATATCTGCTATCTAAATAACAGACTTTTACGATAAGCGTTTTATGAATTTGAGTTTTTGGGTCCTCCATAATAGAGGCACTTCATTTCATAATATTGTTGTTATTTTGTTTATTTAGTATAGTTCAGAACCACCGTAACTGTGTTCGTACCCGGCATATTATGTCTATGATGTGAATAATATACGGTTTTACTAGTTTTTCCTAGAATCGGCGGTTCATGGATTTGAGTTTTTTGGCCATCCAGAGTCGAACCACTTGCATCGATCGTATTTTATAATATTCTTGACATTTTGTCTATTTAGTCGGTTTTAGAACCACCGTAACTGTGCCCAGGCGGGCCTGTTAGATCTACCATGCAAATAATATCGGATTTTGACGGGCTTTTATAGCATGAGGGTTCAATAGGTTCAAGTTTTTGGATCATCTATAATTTAGGCATTGCCTCATTTTAAAAATCGTTGAATTTTTTTCAATTTTGCCGGATTAAGAACGGCTGTTAAAAAATCTTTTTGGAATTCGTTTTAATGGATGTCTTGTGGTGAACATTTTTATACGAAAAAAAGTTTTTATAAGAAGTTAAGAATTGAAGTTCAATTTATGATTTCTTTTTCCCATTTTCTTTAGCTATAGAATATATTAGTATATTGAACAAGAATGGACAACTACGAGTGGCAGTAAAGAAAGCCGCACTCTGAAGTGTTGCTTCATGTAACTGTTAAGGGAAAACGATACTATACTCAAAGATGGAACATTGTAATAACACTACAAGTGTAGAACGTTACTTAAACATTTTGTAGAGGAAACATTAAGCCAATGTATTGTTAATTCGACATCAATTTCTTTAAATATAACTCGCCTTAGCGACTAATCTGCATGTTTCATTTGGGAGAGGGGGGGGATTACATAATTGTTAACAAACGTTGTCACTTGCTTGTGAACAAACAAACCTACTAGATCTATACTTCAATTGCTATAGGCCAAAAAAATACATTTTAATGGCTGCGCAATGAATATTCAAGCTTGAATTTTGCTTTAAATTCAAAATTTTAGATAAACAATCCAAATGTAGCTGAATTTGTAGTTTTAAAGTAGAGTAGCTATTGGCTAAAGTATCCTTAACAATTGGCAATTCAACATTCCTATCGCAGAATCATGACGTAGCTGTTGGGCTAAGCCGCCTTTCGCAATTTCCGATGAGTGCAGAACTCGCCGACAGCACCACATATTTTGTGAGAGCGGATGTAAATTGCCGGTTCGCTCCACAGGCGCTTTAGACTAACTACTTGTTCTATCTTCACATTTCTCTTGAATAGATTATGTGCTTTCTACAGTAAGCTTTTTCTGTCAAATGCTCGCACTGACTCTACTGGACATTTTTAGCTGCAGTTTCTGAGAAATCCCGTAAGTACTACGCGTAATCATGCTATTTATGCGAATTTGTATAAGCTTGTCTTCACTTACTTGTAACTCATATTTAGACTCTTGCACCTTCATATTTATCACTAGCTTAGAACTTACGATTAAAGTTTTGATGTTGATTGTCGTTTGTATGGGCTCTGTATATAAAGTAGTTGTTTCTTCGTTGAGTATTTAGTTAATGTTCTAGTTGGACGATCCTGCCTGCAATCCATTATAAGATTTCAAAAGCTAAGCTGAAGTACCTACATGGTAGTTTGTTTGGTATAGATATTAATGTTTAAAATTTTTGAGTAGCTGCCTGCGTTGTTCAGTACTTTGAAAAGTTTTGGTATCTGTGTTTTAGTAGTCAATATGTTAGATGTTAATACAACGATCAGTTTCATGTATTGCGTTTACGTCAAAATTGCTAGTATCAGAAATAGGGAACACGTATTTTTCAGGAACCTATACGCGACCCAATTAACAGCTGAGCTGTGGCCGTTATAAGCAGAACTAATACAGGCAACCCAATTAGCAGCATTTACTCTGAAAAAGCAATGGTTGCACTGAAGAATATCGTTGTTTGCCTAGAAAGTCACACAACGGCTCAATTAGCAGCTATCCATTTAACCTGTTGCCTTTCATATTTCTACTGCATTTAATATTGAAATATTATTACATGGCATGACTAGACCGATCGTGCTTATTAAATAGTTTTAGCAAGAAGTGGCACACGGAAATCTCCCGGTAGTGGAAGATTGCGCCTTCAATTTGCAACTCGATTTAATTGCTTTTGCAAATTGCGGCTCCTGCATGAGGAACTTCGAAATCGGATCGAGCTAAAATTTGGAATAAAAGTGGAGAACGTTAGTTTGAAGCACAGCAAAATATGAAGATAAATTAACAGTAACTCATAACTACAAATGAGACGAGACTTGGTAGACGTAAGCATAAATAAATGTTCAATAACGAAAAAGATGTGCCAATGAAAGCGATTGAAAACTTTCTCATCTGGATGTTATTTGATGCAGCAACAAGTTGAAGCCTCCGCACGTAACCTGCAGCAGTTTTTCAAAGCTTATAGAACTATTACTTTGATTAAATTTGTTTACTTGCTCGCAGCCAAGCACTTACTACTGATAGCAATAAAGATAAATGTTTGCTTATACGCAGAATTAGGTTTCATCCCCTCGAAGTTCACATGATAACAAGCAGTACGTTGTCTCACACTGATTATTTCATTTTGAGATTTTATCTGAAGTTGCTCAACTTGACAGGCGTTTCTTGAGTTGCATTTTCATTAAGGTCATGCCTTCATTTGGAAGATGTAAAAGAATAATGCAGTTCGATTGTCGCACGACGACAGTTTTGCAATATCATGAATATCCGCCTATGTAATGTGTGCTATTTACACATGCACTCAAATTTGTAGATTTACAAACGTTTCTTGTCTCTGGTGATTACCCTTGTAATTTACTGTTATTCTTACGCTTGTTCTAAATACTTTCGCTGAATATATCTTCAAATATTTTTTCAATTTCAAGTATATTGCTATTGGTCTTTCAAATCTTCTAGCTTCAGTTATTTCACCTTGAACAATTAAGCGAAGCAGGTAGTTACGATCATACTAAACATTATTGTTGTTTCTACGTATGTTTCAAATAGTTCCACAAAAGATCTATGAAACCATTTTCCCAAAATTTATAGCACGATGTTTTGCGCCTTTCAGACATTGAACAATTAATTGAAGCAAGTGGTTGGCGATAACGCTGACAACTATTGTTCCCATGGATGTTCTAAATATTTTTACTGGAGGTTGATTCAACTACTTTCTCTGATTTTAAAAACACGATGTTTCATGCGTTTTAGATCTTCTAGCCTTGTCTAGTTTGCCCTGAACAATAAAATTAAGCAGGTGCTTGGCGATACTCTGGCATTTATTGTTGTCGTTACTGCTGTTTCGAATAGTTCCACTAAAGATTTTTTGAACCATTTTCTCAAAATTTTAAAACATATGATTTACGTCCTTCCCATCTTCTAGCGTTACTTAGTTCACCTTGAATAATACAATGAAGTAGGTGCATGATGATACCCCGACACTTATTGTTGTTCCTACGTCTGTTTCAAACAGCTTCGCTGAACATTGGTTCAACCATTTCCTCAAAATTTTAAAACATGCTGCTTTATGCCTTTCAAATCTGCTAACCTTACTTAGTTCTCTTTCAAGAATAAAATGACGCAGATGCTTGGCAATACAATGACATTTGCTGTTGTTTCTATGGTTGTTTCAATAGCTCTGCAATTTCCTCAAAATGTTAAAGCATAATGCTTTACGTTTTCAGATCCTTTAGCCTTACTTACTCGGCCTTAAATAATAACAATTATTATTATTCCTACCGCTGGCGCTGTTCCAACTGGCTCAGCTGAAAGTTTGTTGAACGATTTCCTCAGAATTTTACAGCATGATGCTTAACGTGTTTCAAATCTTCTAACCTTACGCAGTTTGCCGTAAACAATCGAAAGAAGCAGTTGCTTGGCGATACAATTCCATTAGCCCCGCCATTTCCCCAAAATTTTAAAGCATGCTGCTTTACGTCTTTCAAATCTTCTAGCCCTACTTAGTTCTCTTTCAACCGCTGGCGCTGTTCCAAATGGCTCAGCTGAAGGTTTGTTAAACGATTTCCTCAGAATTTTACAGCATGATACTTAACGTGTTCCAAATCTTCTAACCTTACGCAGTTTGCCGTAAATAATCAAAAGAAGCAGTTGCTTGGCGATACAATTCCATTAGCCCCGTCATTTCCTCAAAATTTTAAAGCATGCTGCTTTACGTCTTTTAAATCTTCTAGCCTTACTTAGTTCTCTTTCAACCTCTGGCGCTGTTCCAAATGGTTCAGCTGAAGGTTGTTGAACGATTTCTTCAAAATTTTACAGCATAATGCTTAACGCGTTTCAAATCTTCTAACCTTACGCAGTTTGCCGTAAATAATCAAAAGAAGCAGTTGCTTGGCGATACAATTCCATTAGCCCCGTCATTTCCTCAAAATGTTAAAGCATGCTGCTTTACGTCTTTCAAATCTTCTAGCCTTACTTAGTTCTCTTTCAACCGCTGGCGCTGTTCCAAATGGCTCAGCTGAAGGTTTGTTAAACGATTTCCTCAGAATTTTACAGCATGATACTTAACGTGTTCCAAATCTTCTAACCTTACGCAGTTTGCCGTAAACAATCAAAAGAAGCAGTTGCTTGGCGATACAATTCCATTAGCCCCGTCATTTCCTCAAAATTTTAAAGCATGCTGCTTTACGTCTTTTAAATCTTCTAGCCTTACTTAGTTCTCTTTCAACCTCTGGCGCTGTTCCAAATGGTTCAGCTGAAGGTTGTTGAACGATTTCTTCAAAATTTTACAGCATAATGCTTAACGCGTTTCAAATCTTCTAACCTTACGCAGTTTGCCGTAAATAATCAAAAGAAGCAGTTGCTTGGCGATACAATTCCATTAGCCCCGTCATTTCCTCAAAATGTTAAAGCATGCTGCTTTACGTCTTTCAAATCTTCTAGCCTTACTTAGTTCTCTTTCAACCGCTGGCGCTGTTCCAAATGGCTCAGCTGAAGGTTTGTTAAACGATTTCCTCAGAATTTTACAGCATGATACTTAACGTGTTCCAAATCTTCTAACCTTACGCAGTTTGCCATAAACAATCAAAAGAAGCAGTTGCTTGGCGATACAATTCCATTAGCCCCGTCATTTCCTCAAAATTTTAAAGCATGCTGCTTTACGTCTTTCAAATCTTCTAGCCTTACTTAGTTCTCTTTCAACCGCTGGCGCTGTTCCAAATGGCTCAGCTGAAGGTTTGTTAAACGATTTCCTCAGAATTTTACAGCATGATACTTAACGTGTTCCAAATCTTCTAACCTTACGCAGTTTGCCGTAAACAATCAAAAGAAGCAGTTGCTTGGCGATACAATTCCATTAGCCCCGTCATTTCCTCAAAATTTTAAAGCATGCTGCTTTACGTCTTTTAAATCTTCTAGCCTTACTTAGTTCTCTTTCAACCGCTGGCGCTGTTCCAAATGGCTCAGCTGAAGGTTTGTTAAACGATTTCCTCAGAATTTTACAGCATGATACTTAACGTGTTCCAAATCTTCTAACCTTACGCAGTTTGCCGTAAACAATCAAAAGAAGCAGTTGCTTGGCGATACAATTCCATTAGCCCCGCCATTTCCTCAAAATTTTAAAGCATGCTGCTTTACGTCTTTCAAATCTTCTAGCCTTACTTAGTTCTCTTTCAACCGCTGGCGCGGTTCCAAGTGGCTCAGCTGAAGGTTTGTTAAACGATTTCCTCAGAATTTTACAGCATGATACTTAACGTGTTCCAAATCTTCTAACCTTACGCAGTTTGCCATAAACAATCAAAAGAAGCAGTTGCTTGGCGATACAATTCCATTAGCCCCGTCATTTCCTCAAAATTTTAAAGCATGCTGCTTTACGTCTTTCAAATCTTCTAGCCTTACTTAGTTCTCTTTCAACCGCTGGCGCTGTTCCAAATGGCTCAGCTGAAGGTTTGTTAAACGATTTCCTCAGAATTTTACAGCATGATACTTAACGTGTTCCAAATCTTCTAACCTTACGCAGTTTGCCGTAAACAATCAAAAGAAGCAGTTGCTTGGCGATACAATTCCATTAGCCCCGCCATTTCCTCAAAATTTTAAAGCATGCTGCTTTACGTCTTTCAAATCTTCTAGCCTTACTTAGTTCTCTTTCAACCGCTGGAGCTGTTCCAAATGGCTCAGCTGAAGATTGTTGAACGATTTCTTCAAAATTTTACAGCATAATGCTTAACGCGTTTCAAATCTTCTAACCTTACGCAGTTTGCCGTAAATAATCAAAAGAAGCAGTGGCTTGGCGATACAATTCCATTAGCCCCGTCATTTCCTCAAAATGTTAAAGCATGCTGCTTTACGTCTTTCAAATCTTCTAGCCTTACTTAGTTCTCTTTCAACCGCTGGCGCGGTTCCAAATGGCTCAGCTGAAGGTTTGTTAAACGATTTCCTCAGAATTTTACAGCATGATACTTAACGTGTTCCAAATCTTCTAACCTTACGCAGTTTGCCATAAACAATCAAAAGAAGCAGTTGCTTGGCGATACAATTCCATTAGCCCCGTCATTTCCTCAAAATTTTAAAGCATGCTGCTTTACGTTTTTCAAATCTTCTAGCCTTACTTAGTTCTCTTTCAACCGCTGGCGCTGTTCCAAATGGCTCAGCTGAAGGTTTGTTAAACGATTTCCTCAGAATTTTACAGCATGATACTTAACGTGTTCCAAATCTTCTAACCTTACGCAGTTTGCCGTAAACAATCAAAAGAAGCAGTTGCTTGGCGATACAATTCCATTAGCCCCGCCATTTCCTCAAAATTTTAAAGCATGCTGCTTTACGTCTTTCAAATCTTCTAGCCTTACTTAGTTCTCTTTCAACCGCTGGAGCTGTTCCAAATGGCTCAGCTGAAGGTTGTTGAACGATTTCTTCAAAATTTTACAGCATAATGCTTAACGCGTTTCAAATCTTCTAACCTTACGCAGTTTGCCGTAAATAATCAAAAGAAGCAGTTGCTTGGCGAAACAATTCCATTAGCCCCGTCATTTCCTCAAAATTTTAAAGCATGCTGCTTTACGTCTTTCAAATCTTCTAGCCTTACTTAGTTCTCTTTCAACCGCTGGCGCTGTTCCAAATGGCGCAGCTGAAGGTTGTTGAACGATTTCTTCAAAATTTTACAGCATAATGCTTAACGCGTTTCAAATCTTCTAACCTTACGCAGTTTGCCGTAAATAATCAAAAGAAGCAGTTGTTTGGCGATACAATTCCATTAGCCCCGTCATTTCCTCAAAATTTTAAAGCATGCTGCTTTACGTCTTTCAAATCTTCTAGCCTTACTTAGTTCTCTTTCAACCGCTGGCGCTGTTCCAAATGGCGCAGCTGAAGGTTCTTGAACGATTTCTTCAAAATTTTACAGCATAATGCTTAACGCGTTTCAAATCTTCTAACCTTACGCAGTTTGCCGTAAATAATCAAAAGAAGCAGTTGCTTGGCGATACAATTCCATTAGCCCCGTCATTTCCTCAAAATTTTAAAGCATGCTGCTTTACGTCTTTTAAATCTTCTAGCCTTACTTAGTTCTCTTTCAACCTCTGGCGCTGTTCCAAATGGTTCAGCTGAAGGTTGTTGAACGATTTCTTCACAATTTTACAGCATAATGCTTAACGCGTTTCAAATCTTCTAACCTTACGCAGTTTGCCGTAAACAATCAAAAGAAGCAGTTGCTTGGCGATACAATTCCATTAGCCCCGCCATTTCCCCAAAATTTTAAAGCATGCTGCTTTACGTCTTTCAAATCTTCTAGCCTTACTTAGTTCTCTTACAACCGCTGGCGCTGTTCAAAATGGCTCAGCTGAAGGTTTGTTAAACGATTTCCTCAGAATTTTACAGCATGATACTTAACGTGTTCCAAATCTTCTAACCTTACGCAGTTTGCCGTAAATAATCAAAAGAAGCAGTTGCTTGGCGATACAATTCCATTAGCCCCGTCATTTCCTCAAAATTTTAAAGCATGCTGCTTTACGTCTTTCAAATCTTCTAGCTTTACTTAGTTCTCTTACAACCGCTGGCGCTGTTCAAAGTGGCTCAGCTGAAGGTTTGTTAAACGATTTCCTCAGAATTTTACAGCATGATACTTAACGTGTTCCAAATCTTCTAACCTTACGCAGTTTGCAGTAAACAATCGAAAGAAGCAGTTGCTTGGCGATACAATTCCATTCGCCCCGCCATTTCCCCAAAATTTTAAAGCATGCTGCTTTACGTCTTTCAAATCTTCTAGCCTTACTTAGTTCTCTTACAACCGCTGGCGCTGTTCCAAATGGCTCAGCTGAAGGTTTGTTAAACGATTTCCTCAGAATTTTACAGCATGATACTTAACGTGTTCCAAATCTTCTAACCTTACGCAGTTTGCCGTAAACAATCAAAAGAAGCAGTTGCTTGGCGATACAATTCCATTAGCCCCGCCATTTCCTCAAAATTTTAAAGCATGCTGCTTTACGTCTTTCAAATCTTCTAGCCTTACTTAGTTCTCTTACAACAGCTGGCGCTATTCAAAATGGCTCAGCTGAAGGTTGTTGAACGATTTCTTCAAAATTTTACAGCATATTGCTTAACGCGTTTCAAATCTTCTAACCTTACGCAGTTTGCCGTAAACAATCAAAAGAAGCAGTTGCTTGGCGATACAATTCCATTAGCCCCGTCATTTCCTCAAAATTTTAAAGCATGCTGCTTTACGTCTTTGAAATCTTCTAGCCTTACTTAGTTCTCTTACAACAGCTGGCGCTGTTCAAAATGGCTCAGCTGAAGGTTGTTGAACGATTTCTTCAAAATTTTACAGTATAATGCTTAACGCGTTTCAAATCTTCTAACCTTACGCAGTTTGCCGTAAACAATCAAAAGAAGCAGTTGCTTGGCGTTACAATTCCATTAGCCCCGCCATTTCCTCAAAATTTTAAAGCATGCTGCTTTACGTCTTTCAAATCTTCTAGCCCTACTTAGTTCTCTTTCAACCGCTGGCGCTGTTCAAAATGGCTCAGCTGAAGGTTGTTGAACGATTTCTTCAAAATTTTACAGCATAATGCTTAACGCGTTTCAAATCTTCTAACCTTACGCAGTTTGCCGTAAACAATCAAAAGAAGCAGTTGCTTGGCGATACAATTCCATTAGCCCCGTCATTTCCTCAAAATTTTAAAGCATGCTGCTTTACGTCTTTCAAATCTTCTAGCCTTACTTAGTTCTCTTACAACAGCTGGCGCTGTTCAAAATGGCTCAGCTGAAGGTTGTTGAACGATTTCTTCAAAATTTTACAGTATAATGCTTAACGCGTTTCAAATCTTCTAACCTTACGCAGTTTGCCGTAAACAATCAAAAGAAGCAGTTGCTTGGCGATACAATTCCATTAGCCCCGCCATTTCCTCAAAATTTTAAAGCATGCTGCTTTACGTCTTTCAAATCTTCTAGCCCTACTTAGTTCTCTTTCAACCGCTGGCGCTGTTCAAAATGGCTCAGCTGAAGGTTGTTGAACGATTTCTTCAAAATTTTACAGCATAATGCTTAACGCGTTTCAAATCTTCTAACCTTACGCAGTTTGCCGTAAACAATCAAAAGAAGCAGTTGCTTGGCGATACAATTCCATTAGCCCCGCCATTTCCTCAAAATTTTAAAGCATGCTGCTTTACGTCTTTCAAATCTTCTAGCCTTACTTAGTTCTCTTACAACAGCTGGCGCTGTTCAAAATGGCTCAGCTGAAGGTTGTTGAACGATTTCTTCAAAATTTTACAGCATAATGCTTAACGCGTTTCAAATCTTCTAACCTTACGCAGTTTGCCGTAAACAATCAAAAGAAGCAGTTGCTTGGCGATACAATTCCATTAGCCCCGCCATTTCCTCAAAATTTTAAAGCATGCTGCTTTACGTCTTTCAAATCTTCTAGCCTTACTTAGTTCTCTTACAACAGCTGGCGCTGTTCAAAATGGCTCAGCTGAAGGTTGTTGAACGATTTCTTCAAAATTTTACAGCATAATGCTTAACGCGTTTCAAATCTTCTAACCTTACGCAGTTTGCCGTAAACAATCAAAAGAAGCAGTTGCTTGGCGATACAATTCCATTAGCCCCGTCATTTCCTCAAAATTTTAAAGCATGCTGCTTTACGTCTTTGAAATCTTCTAGCCTTACTTAGTTCTCTTACAACAGCTGGCGCTGTTCAAAATGGCTCAGCTGAAGGTTGTTGAACGATTTCTTCAAAATTTTACAGCATAATGCTTAACGCGTTTCAAATCTTCTAACCTTACGCAGTTTGCCGTAAACAATCAAAAGAAGCAGTTGCTTGGCGATACAATTCCATTAGCCCCGTCATTTCCTCAAAATTTTAAAGCATGCTGCTTTACGTCTTTGAAATCTTCTAGCCTTACTTAGTTCTCTTACAACAGCTGGCGCTGTTCAAAATGGCTCAGCTGAAGGTTGTTGAACGATTTCTTCAAAATTTTACAGCATAATGCTTAACGCGTTTCAAATCTTCTAACCTTACGCAGTTTGCCGTAAACAATCAAAAGAAGCAGTTGCTTGGCGATACAATTCCATTAGCCCCGCCATTTCCTCAAAATTTTAAAGCATGCTGCTTTACGTCTTTCAAATCTTCTAGCCTTACTTAGTTCTCTTACAACAGCTGGCGCTGTTCAAAATGGCTCAGCTGAAGGTTGTTGAACGATTTCTTCAAAATTTTACAGCATAATGCTTAACGCGTTTCAAATCTTCTAACCTTACGCAGTTTGCCGTAAACAATCAAAAGAAGCAGTTGCTTGGCGATACAATTCCATTAGCCCCGTCATTTCCTCAAAATTTTAAAGCATGCTGCTTTACGTCTTTGAAATCTTCTAGCCTTACTTAGTTCTCTTACAACAGCTGGCGCTGTTCAAAATGGCTCAGCTGAAGGTTGTTGAACGATTTCTTCAAAATTTTACAGTATAATGCTTAACGCGTTTCAAATCTTCTAACCTTACGCAGTTTGCCGTAAACAATCAAAAGAAGCAGTTGCTTGGCGATACAATTCCATTAGCCCCGCCATTTCCTCAAAATTTTAAAGCATGCTGCTTTACGTCTTTCAAATCTTCTAGCCCTACTTAGTTCTCTTTCAACCGCTGGCGCTGTTCAAAATGGCTCAGCTGAAGGTTGTTGAACGATTTCTTCAAAATTTTACAGCATAATGCTTAACGCGTTTCAAATCTTCTAACCTTACGCAGTTTGCCGTAAACAATCAAAAGAAGCAGTTGCTTGGCGATACAATTCCATTAGCCCCGCCATTTCCTCAAAATTTTAAAGCATGCTGCTTTACGTCTTTCAAATCTTCTAGCCTTACTTAGTTCTCTTACAACAGCTGGCGCTGTTCAAAATGGCTCAGCTGAAGGTTGTTGAACGATTTCTTCAAAATTTTACAGCATAATGCTTAACGCGTTTCAAATCTTCTAACCTTACGCAGTTTGCCGTAAACAATCAAAAGAAGCAGTTGCTTGGCGATACAATTCCATTAGCCCCGTCATTTCCTCAAAATTTTAAAGCATGCTGCTTTACGTCTTTGAAATCTTCTAGCCTTACTTAGTTCTCTTACAACAGCTGGCGCTGTTCAAAATGGCTCAGCTGAAGGTTGTTGAACGATTTCTTCAAAATTTTACAGTATAATGCTTAACGCGTTTCAAATCTTCTAACCTTACGCAGTTTGCCGTAAACAATCAAAAGAAGCAGTTGCTTGGCGATACAATTCCATTAGCCCCGCCATTTCCTCAAAATTTTAAAGCATGCTGCTTTACGTCTTTCAAATCTTCTAGCCCTACTTAGTTCTCTTTCAACCGCTGGCGCTGTTCAAAATGGCTCAGCTGAAGGTTGTTGAACGATTTCTTCAAAATTTTACAGCATAATGCTTAACGCGTTTCAAATCTTCTAACCTTACGCAGTTTGCCGTAAACAATCAAAAGAAGCAGTTGCTTGGCGATACAATTCCATTAGCCCCGTCATTTCCTCAAAATTTTAAAGCATGCTGCTTTACGTCTTTCAAATCTTCTAGCCTTACTTAGTTCTCTTACAACAGCTGGCGCTGTTCAAAATGGCTCAGCTGAAGGTTGTTGAACGATTTCTTCAAAATTTTACAGTATAATGCTTAACGCGTTTCAAATCTTCTAACCTTACGCAGTTTGCCGTAAATAATCAAAAGAAGTAGTTGCTTGGCGATACAATTCCATTAGCCCCGCTATTTCCTCAAAATTTTAAAGCAATCTGCTTTACGTCTTTCAAATGTTCTAGCCCTACTTAGTTCTCTTTCAACCGCTGGCGCTGTTCAAAATGGCTCAGCTGAAGGTTGTTGAACGATTTCTTCAAAATTTTACAACATAATGCTTAACGCGTTTCAAATCTTCTAACCCTCCGCAGTTTGCTTTAATCAAATGAAGTAGTTTCTTGACGATACAATGGCATTTACTGTTGTTTCTATGGCTGTTCCAGTAGCTCCGCTAAAGATCTTCCAGGTCTTCTAGCCTTACTTAAATGAAACAGATGCATCATGAAGATGCCCTTACGTTTACTGATGATCTGGTGGTTGTTCCAAATGACTCCGTTGTGGAATTGTTTTCTAAAATGTTTAAAGCACGATGCTTTACATTTTTTTAGATTTTGTAGTTCCAGATAGTTGGTTTTGAACAATTTTTTAAAAACATAATATAAAAACTGCTCGCTGTATATCATGAATTCTATCGTTATCCAAGGATAACGTATTTATTACACAAAAAAGTTAAAACACGAGTACAATTTTTTCGGGTAGCTTTGGGAATACAGATAAAGTTTATCGATACTCACCTTAACTTCAGCAGGTGTCCGCTGAGGTAGAGGATTACATCTTATTAATTTCCTTCGTCAGCGATATAGTTGAAGCTTGGATCAAGAAAATTCCTCTTATATTTTAATCCCAAAACAGAAACCAGGTTCATTATAAGAATATGAGAAGCTCCGACATATTCTTCGGTGTAGCTGAAAACAGAAACAGGCTTAAGCGATAAGGCGCCTTCAATTGCTTTGTTCTCGCTTCTGTACTTTATTTCGTAATCACAGCTCAGCGTGGATTTCTAAGGATGTTTGCAGTTTACATTTAATACACCTGGAATGGACCTGTCAAAAACTCGATAATTAAAAGTAGCTTGACGGCAGAGACCGTTCCTGATTGGAAATTAATTCCAGAGGGCGGTTTTGTGCAATAAAATAACACTGGCATTGGCTATCTCTCCAACTTCTTGTACAGCAAGCCAGTTCGAACGAACAAAGAACTATCGCTGGAGATCAATTTCGACAAGGAAATAAATGGCAACGTCTATTATTGCATTCTGCCCAGCGTCGAACTTTTTTCAAAGGTTAAGCGACTTTAAATCTTTGAAATGAATTGAAAGCTTCGCAATATGTGAGCACAAAGGGTGGCTGAAACAGCTCAGCTTTCATTTGTGTTCCAATAAGTAATATTGGCAGTGATGAGACTACAATCCCTTTACATTCAGAAAGATGCGTATCTTCACTTACTGACTTGTCTTCTGTGCATGTGATTTTCTTTTTCGTCTGTTTTCCCTTTTACCAGGGAATAAAAAAAATAAAATATCTTGAAATGTAAGCTCTACGTGTAACATATGGTTAGTTATCTTAAACAGGGTATCTCCACTCCCACATCCCTACCAGCAACAAAACAAATTTTCCTACACATCAAATTAACATATTTCTTACATGTGAGAGATCTATGTATAGTGAAGCATTTCAGTTAGGGTATGTAGAACCATTGCTAATTAGGATGTAGCAGTGTGCAGTGTTCGACTATAATATAGTTTGATCAAAAATAATTTTTATTCTACTGTGGCTATGGAGTACTTCCTAATTTATAAATACAACTATGTCACTAAAAATCAAGTGTCAAGTTTGACATTTAAGCATAAACGTAGTTGCATTCTTAAATTCGGAACTATACCATAGCTATCCTAGATAAATATAATTTTTAATCATACTTTAGTTGTGTCCATCATTGTCAGCTTTGTGTGCTTCTTGGGACGCTTTATTGCAGTGCATTTTTAGTTCGCCCAGACGGAATAACATTTTCGTGATGGAGGAAATCTGCGCATCTATTTTCCTGTCTCTCAACAGACACGTGGATCAATTTTATATTTTTGATGCAAAACGTGCATGTGAGTAAGTTTAGGCGTCATGCAAATAAGCTATAGAAATATAGCTTGACGTACCTAAATTTGAAATTTAACGACGCTGCCTTAACACCTGAGTGCTTTCTGAAGAGTTTGCTCAATAATATCTCATTTACCTTAACGTTTTAAATTCTCACTCTAGGAATTGCATAAGGCTGACGTAAGTTCGCAACTCGTCATTCCCTTTTTTCATAAATTTGATTTATTTGTGCAGTGACAATAGGGATAAACTAGGAAATATAATGCTATAGGAATTAATTTCTTAATAACCTATTTTAGTTCTCCACGTAACCTCATAACTAACTGCACAAACTTACTTCTTATGTAAAGCACTACAAATTGAGAAAGCTACCATCAGCAAGGGCCATTTTAATACACAGCTGGGTTTCAGTTCTTGCAGATCAATTCGGACTTACATCAAATATCAGTTTTTACTTGGTTCAACCTCCACGATTATATTGAGCCTATTGTGTATTTGCTAAAAATCATCGCATCAAAATCACGCTCCCCACGACCTGTCGTTGATCTTGCGAGCCAGGCGTTCCGTTCATTATTATCCTTATTCCAGGTCTTATCCTTGGGGGCCGATGTTCTTCCAGAGTACAAGCTGCAAAACCCGAAGCTGCACACCTGGACGATCCTTCACTACTCGCCGTTCAAAGCCGCTTGGGATTGGCTGATCCTCGTCCTGGTCATGTATACCGCCATCTTCACTCCATACGTCGCTGCCTTCTTGCTTAGCGAGTCCGATTACAACAACAAGAAGTCCAAGAAGTACGGTGATGACCCCATCGTGCTGATCGACTTAATAGGTGAGCAAATTAATAAAGCCTTTAACTCTATCTTCTTAAATAATGCATTTGAAACAATTGATGCGGAGCTCTAAGATTAGAATGTATACTTCCTACTCAGTACTTTAAGAAGTGAGGTTGTATGACTATATTTGCCTAATATACAACAGGCACTGCAAAAATACAAATAAAACGGATTTTGGTCAGTTTTACAATACCTATTATTAATTTTAAATGATCAGGTGTTTAACCGATTATTGGTTATTTACCATTAAATAATCATGAAATAACTGTTATGATATATTTGTGTAATTAAAATGACAAGAAGTCATTCTAAAAGATGAGGAAACATTGTATTAATACTGGCAATACAGGATACTGCTGTTATAACTAAAAGTGTTATATTAGCCTGGTAAAACGAGTTCCGCCTACTTTCTGAAAAATAAATAACCATAACCGGTTACTCGCATTACAAGTGAAAAGCTAATTTCTTCTTGTAGCTGATCTGAAAATTACGAGTACACATGGACGGCTACAGTGAGAAATGGGCTGGGTCTTCTGCTAAAAATGCAAGCGTTTGCCCATAAAATTCGAATCCGTAAAAACATACGAAATTATGTTACGAGTATTGATTGCTAGTTGCCACCGAATCGGTTACACTAGCCTGAGGTGGTTTCGGGGGAAGTCCCGACATGGAGAAACTTTCTGTCGAGGAGACGAGCGAATATGGTGCTGCGCTAGACTCCAGGCTTGGATCTTACCTTATTTTTGTATTTCTGAAATGCTTAACTTTAATATACGCCCGCTGCAATGTGCCTTATACATAATATTACCATACATTCAGCGGGCCCAGATAAAGGCCGAGATCGTAACAACCAATGAGTTCAATTTCCTAAAACAGTTTTATACCTGGTCACAGTGATATCACGCGAAATGCTGCGGAATGTGCTGTGGGCAGCACATTCGGTAAGGAAAAACAATATACTTAGAACACGGCATTGAAGAAGTTACTGCGCTAGCGCAGGAATACGCTCAAAAATTATTTTAGCTGGAGCTAGAATTTGAGAGCAAAATAAATATTGGGCGAGCTATATGTCGTCGATAACGGGGCTGCCTTGGAATGCGGGATTGATACTAGATGGTTGCGGTGCAGAGAGTTGACAATTTCTTAAATGCGAATGAAAGGTCTACATGAAATCCCCACAACAATTTGAGGCAAAACTGTAATCAAAAATTCCCTAAAAGGGCGACCCTACGTTTTTTTGAAGCCAATTAGATTCCATAACTTGTCGTAAGCGGTACGGTAAAGCTGGAAGAAACTGCTATATTTAGAAACAATTCACACAGCACACGCAAACATTGATTAGTAGCCCCTGACCAACTTTAAACTAACTATCCCATTCCCTACCGGCAGCGTGAGACGAGCAACCTTCCGCTTTGAGGCCGAGTACCAAACTGAAGAAATTTCCCCCTGTACGGCTCGACGGTTTGAAAGGTTGTTACGGTATCAAAACGACTTAACGACACCCACCCAAGGTGAGCATCGCACGACTGGATCAGTCCTGGAAAACTGGCACACTTGCCCTGAGATTCGTTAAAACAGACTAAAGGCGTCGGCTGAAGCGCTCAGGGAGTCGGTGTGGTTCAAACGGTACGTCGTTGGGCAAGCGCGCTAAGACATATACTGGGTACGTCAAAATTATAAGGGCGCCACTAAGCCTGTAGTAAAGGTGTGACCGAATAACCGGGCATGGACGGTCAACGGTGGCAAAGTATTCATATACTCCGTCGATAAGGGTACTCGCGAACTGTAAGCTCGGACAACAATTTCGTGACTGAAAATACTGGGATTGCAATATTGGGACCTTTTGACCGCGGCTGCGCAACGACCAAATCTACCTGCACGCTCCGATCTCTCAAGTCCGTTGTACACCAATCTTTACACTGAAGGGCGCTATCTGAAACAGAGCATGCACAAGGCGAACAAGAATAATACGTCCCTTAATTAGATATGCGTCTATTGGTCGATTTCTACATTCGGGAGCAAATCGTGCCTCCAAACTTATGTTACTTCTTAACTATGCATCAGCTGATGGACGCGCTAATGCTAATGACAACACAATATGTGACTGGCCGCAGTGGGTTCGTCACTTGACATAATAAAGAACAGTTAGAAATATGCGCCCCCAAAAAAAAAGGGAGCGTTAGTTCACGATAACAAAGTATGCGCCGGCCTGCAAGGCGACGGGAGCAGTGTAGCTGTTGCAAAACACGGCGCCGCACATATGTGCGACGAATTAGTTGAAGACCTAACTCACTAGGCAAAGGGGGGTAGCGTAACTGCAGTATTTGGCCAAAAAAAAAGGGCTAACATAGCCTCGCAAAGGTATGCGAATTTGGAATATATGCCAGCTAATGCTACGTCGCTCAGGCAGTCGCTGAATTAGCTTAACACCCGATAAGCAAGGCACAAAGCCTCGCACACTATTTACTGAACTGAAAGCTAGCAAGACCGCATCACAAAACGTATGCGAAGAGTCCCTTAGCTATTTAGGCGGTTCAACACAAAGCTCGCGCACATGCAATTACAGGGAGGCTCGCAAAGTAACGTCGTAAGGCATCGCGTGCCTCGGATCACCACACAGAGCCGTAATAAGCAAGCAAAGAGGACCTCAATCCGCCCACGCAAAATGAGCACAAACACAACCTCGCTCGCATGAGCAACAGCTAATAGGTATAAAAGGTTTCGTTTACAAGTACCTTATTCCGCAGACGGTCCCTGAGAATGGCGTGCAATCGGTTGGTAGTAGGCGGCAGTCCGTGGCGTTGAATCAGCCGCGATACGGCATTTGGGGCAAACGTACTAGGATCCGCCAAATATGGCGGCCATGGAAAGCACTCCTACGAGCATAACGACGGCGGCAAAAAGAGGTCCAATACGTCCTGCTGGATAGATCCTCGAGCATCGAGTTAAAGGGGAAGACCCCTTACTTACAGAAGCAGAATCGGTCTCGCAAAGCCCATCGCACCCACGCCTTGAAGTGATGACTGCCACTCGCACAACACACAACCTCTCTTGTCGGCAGTTTTGCCGGAACTCGCATCTGCAAGTAGCCGGGTGACGCTATGCTTTTCCCCCGCAGAGCAACAACCAATAACGATGCGGCGTCTTCGCCGGTTCAAGCCAGTTCCTCGCGCCTTAGATGGGCACGCGTTATACAAAGGGTAAACTGAAAATGGTTGCAGCGAGACCGCTAAGCCCATACACAGGGTGTTCGGATTTAAATGGGAAAGAACAGAGCTGGTATTTGTGAATATTTTCTAAATGAAATTGAAAGTGCTGACCTCCGATTTGAAATACAGACAGACTGTGCTGAAGGTTTAGCTACGCTACTTGATTGCCTAAGGCTGCAAAATGGCTTAACAAGATATGAAAAGTGCGTGATTCCTGACGATCCTAACAACCGCTATGGTGTTACGTTATTATCTTTACATAATATGCAATAACAAGAAGTCATCAATAACATAACAATGCAGTGTATCTCTTCTGTTTATGTTTATTTGAGAGTTTTGTTAAAATTATTATGACCTGTAAAATAGATGATGACCGGTTTAAATAAAGCCGATTGTCGATCAACAATATCTGTTAAACTGTTATGTTTAAGATTCTGTTGGTTGTTTAAGATTAGGTAACTAACAGTGACTTAGCCCGTTCACCTTTATGTCGATCTAGAATCAGATATATATGCCCGAAAGTTAAAAGCGGGATAAAATAGACCTCTCTGATTAATGATTACAAGTTTCAATTAATCATTGCCTATTTACAATTAGGTAGCTGTAAGGCTTTTATTTCATTACTTTAGTACAATCTGGCAATCTGTAATAGCAAGAAATTGCTGTATGAAGTTGTAGCACCATGTAATTATCCTGGCCCTAACCATAAGGCAATTGCAGTTTTTTACCAATTATATTTAAAGCTTTAGTTGGAAATCTTGACTAAAAATAGTACAGTAACAGTAACTAAGCAGTTTGATGGGCAGCCAAACCGTAGTTGCAGAATTAAAACAAATTCCATAATTTAGCGTAACGTTAGCCGTGTAGATAATAAAGCAAAAATGTAAGTGGTTTGAAAGAGATAAATCTTTCAACATTCTATTTCTCAAAGGAATACCTACATCTATTGAAAGCCGATGATGTACATAATCTATAACCCCGTATATCGTTTACCCAGTGTAGGGGTGCCGGGCGCACCGAGCCGCAGAGGGTATGTGCACTTTTAAATTCGGCGAAGGTATTTGAGATAGTGGAGCCTGCTCTCCAGATGTTCACCCAACCAAGTACTGACCAAGCAGACTGGAGCTTAACTTTTACCACTCAGCCGTACGGCCGGCTCAAATAATTTCATATCTTACAAACATTTTAAATTGCATAACATTCTAAAAAGCTTGAGGTGTGAAAATGGTACTAAGGCTCGAACATTCTTAAAATTTCATCTTTGTTAAGCAAGCATGACAACCTTACATCCTTACATGCTATAAGATTTTAAGAAGCGATTTTGAATCTCTTCTTTTTAATTTATAGAAATTTTAAAGTGCGCAAATTAATTTTTTCTTTTAAAACTAGATATTTTTACGTTGTAGTTAGAATGGCTAGTGTCAGACCGTAAATCTTCTGAAATACATTCGAATTTCCACACCTCGAAATTCTGTGTATAGGATTTTTCGATATCTCGAATATTTAAAGAATTTTTTGCGAAAATGCCGTTTATACGGGAGTGGAAAGCTTAAATTGCCGAAATAATTAACCAAACTATACTTCCGTTACTTGCCGATAGCAATGTAATTAAGAATATATTTAATGACATCAAATCTTGAAACCTGCAACCGTAAAGCTGAAGAAATTTGTGTCTTTTGGGTGTACCTGAGACTGCTTGCGAAAATACAAAAATGGTGATAATTTCTACATTGAAGACGAAAACCCGATCACATAGATAGATGCCATCTTATGTACTGATAACGTGATAAGAAAGCGCGATCAATTATTACAAAGTTTACTTAGCTACAGGTACAAGGACTTCTTATTTAAAAATGAGCGTGACTTAATAACTCCAAGATTAATTAAGGAAGATCTAGCAGAGAAGCGCCTAATATTATACAATGCAGTCTGTAATACATGTGGTCGTAAATGCGTATAGACGACAGATGGAACCATAAAAGTAAAAGTAAATGCCAATGATTCAATATATTTTCTGCATAGTCTTGCAGATATGGACAGGCCAGCAAGTTAATGATATCGTATTGTACCTTTTCTTGTGGTGTTACGGTTCGATTTTGAGATAACAGTAGTACACTCTGCGAACCTCGCGATTCTATTAGTTCACGGTATTTTTGCAATTCTACCGGTAAACAATTAAATTTTATTCACGGCGCGCATCGCTGGTGTTACTTTGGCTTGTGAGTTTTATACTGCGAGGGAAAGCATGGGGGTAGCAGGTAGGTATTCTCTACGATCCCGGTGGAGGTCAGACGTATTTTAAGAATAGCGATTCTGGTCACGCGAGCTCCAGGTTCCCCCCATTCCTACTCACTCATAATAATTAATAATATTCTTCTTATATCCCAAACCTATGGAGGAAGATAATGCGAAATCACCTCGATTATTTTTTCCTAAGAGAACCACATGACTACATTCAACTCAAAGTGTTCCGGAAATAAAATTAGTTCCCCGATCGGATATCCGGGAGGGGGGGGCGGATTTGAATGAAGGCACTCACGAAAAATTATATGAAATTTACAAAAAATATGAGCGACTACAATTAAAAGCTAGAAAAATTAAAATATGAAGGTCTAGTGGGTCCTTTGGGATTAGGAATACGAAACAAAAGAGGGGACCGCCTCCTACAATTCTGCCAAGAAGAAAATATGAAAATTACCAACACTTGGTTCTGACTTACACCTCGTCAACTATACACGTGAAAGTCCCGGCAGATAGTCCCAGCAATATAGTTCGTAATTAGATAGATTATGTTCTCATTAATATACGTGTCAGGTCTTCAATCGCTAGAGCATGTACCTATCCTGGAGCAGATGTCTTATCCGATCACATATTGCTGCTAACATGTCTCAGAACGAAAATTGTAAGGTTCAGAAAAACAATTCCGCAATAGAAAATAGCCTACGAACAACTTAAAGCTGAATATCTAAGGAGTGAAGTCAGTAAGGAAATTAACAGTAAAATAGAGACTACAATAGCTCCTATTATAGATAAAGGAGAAAATTTAACCTGCATATGGAACGAGATAGAAAAATATCATGACAAATACGGCTAGAGCAAAAATAGGGTACAAAACAAGGAATTGAAAACGGACATGGATGACAAACGAAATTTTTATGTTAATGGACGAATGGCGAAAATACAAACGCCAAACAGATTGCAATATTTATAAAAATATTAACACGACTCGCTACACTCCTCGCTCTTGAGGGCGTGGCCAGGGTTAAGATGGTGGCTTAATGGGCACACTTTCCCGTCTAGCTCAGCGGATGAGTGGATCGACCAATGGGTGAAGAGGCTGACGAATACGAGTGCCTAGTGGCTAAAATAATTATCGACAAAGGCTGCTTATTGGTTTATTTGTATGAGTTAAAACTACGGGCACATTATATATTACTACACTAAAATACAATAACACAATGAACAATGACACAAGCAAACCATAATCTACAACACACACATACAACAAACATTCATACACAAACTAAAGAATTAAACTAAATAAGTGATTGTCTTGGCACTAGGCTACAGTTCGGAGGGGGGGGGGGGGGGTACACTCGTTAAAGATGAAGCACGAGGAGATTGTCCACGGACCCGCACACACTCCCGATTCACTGGCGGGGGGGGGGGGGTGTTTCTCGGGCTATGGATCGTGTTCCTTCACTGGGGGCGGCGGTGGCGCTGTTGGCGGCGACGTCCCGGAATGCGGCGGGGGTCTCGCACCAGGGGCAGCGGCGAACGGAGGCGCAGGTGCGCGTTCCTCCTTGGGTCTCGTCCCTCGATGGAACGGGCGGTGGCGTCTCGGGGGCGGCGATGGGGCAGCTGCACTTCGCGCAGCGGAAAGTCCTGATCGGCCTCCGACCTAGTCTCCTCCCATAGGCTCTCGAATTCGGCCTTCTCCTCAGGGCTAAGGAAGAAGGCGACTCCCAGGAGCTGGGGGCGGCAGGTGAGGTGGACCTGTGCCACGCGAAGCGGCGGGCGAGCTTCGGGGGTTGCGGCCTCGTAGGCGGCTCGTCCGGTAGGAGTGTCTCCGGGCTGCGGCGTACGCGGACTGCTGGGAGGCGGCGTCTCGACGGGGGCGGCGGCTTCGTCACCTGGGGAACGGCGGCACAGTTGCGCTTCCTGAAGGAGGGTATCCCGTGGAGAAAGCGGGAGCGACGGCCCGAAGAGACGTTCCAGTAGTTCCTGATGGCTGTAATAAAACGAGTAAGTGTGGGGTTTGGAGGCTAGCTCGTACCTGGAAGGGCGGTGCTGCCATCGGCGGCGGCTTGACTAACGTAACGTCCGGGGTGGTTGCCCGGGGCTTACTTGTGCGACATCCTGGCTGGACGCGTTTTGCGGCTGGCGGAAAGCGGTACAGCGTAGGCGGCGAGGAGCGCTACGGTCGAGGGCGGCAGGTCCTGGGGCACAGCGAGGCGTAGGGCTAGTCTGAAGGCGGGCAGCGACGTTGGCTGGGGCCACGGCTCGGCTCGACCTGGGGCTAGGCGTTCCTCCGGGTGGACGGCGATGCTGGCAGTCTTTTGCGGCTGCAACTCGGACACCCTTTGGTGGCTGTGATCAGAGATCGAACAGTCGCCTGGAGTCACGGAGTTGACTTCTGCGATCAGTGATTGAGCAGAAGATCTTTGTTGGTTTGTTACTTCCTAGTGACCGGATGGTCTAAGCTAGGGAGATAGTTGATCTGAGAACAGAGTTCGATCGGATGATTCTTCTGGCGACTGCGGCTCTTTTTAAAGGGATTTTTACTCCCACCGCTTTCTCTCGGATGTCCGTTTGTTTGGGGTGGGATGAACTGCTTCGCTTCCGGGGCTGTTTGTTAAAAAAATTTTTATTTTGCGTTTTGCGCTTTTATTGTGGTCCGGATTTTTTTTATGTAGCTCACTGGATTCCTAATGCGAAGGCGATTTTTTTTGATACCCAACTCGACTACCTTACTTTTATTTCGCCGGTGCTTTTAATCCGGTCGCGATATATGCGTTTAATTAATTTTCGTGTTTTGTTGATGCGCTTTATCCGGGCTGCAGATAAGTTCGGGGCTCGCGTTTGAGATGCATCTTAATCCTATTACCTGGCTTTAACGACCACTCGGGCGACGAACTCCTTTGTTACGCCGTCTTTGTAGGAAGTTTCCGACACGCGGCCGGCTTCGTGGAAGGTCTTCACATAATTTGTTTAATAATTTGTCGTTCCTATCGGACTCCTTATGAATAATCTTGGTCGACGAGGGCCTGGTTTCCTGATTTGTTTTCTTTGTGAAGAGGAGAGTTTTTAGCTGCTCTTGCTGGGCTAACCCGAACGACGGGCGGTCTGTTTATTTCTCGGGATTTAGATTTTAGTATTTCAAAGCTCGTGAAATTCCAGCTTCGTGTATTTCTTGTTAAAATCACCGCTCCTGGTGTTGGATCGTTAGCAGCAGATAATACTTAAAAGCCGATTATCCTTTTGTCTTAATTAACCGCGTTATCAAGCGTTTTGGGATATTCATTATTTTTGCCGATTTGCTGTTTCCTAGGAATTTTGGGCCAGAACGCACATGCGGTTCTTGGCCCAGGGTCGATTTAGGTCTATTACAGGCTGGCCTCGACGAGCTATTTATGACTTTATTTTTAAAACTTTTGTTTTAATTAAATTAAGCGTCGTTGGGACGCACTTTCTACGCTAACATTTCTATGATGGTGGCTTATTCCCGCCTTCGGAGAGATTAGCGTAGGCGAATCGTATCAATATTCAAAAGCGAATAATAACGAAGATCAGAATAGCAAAGAATGAATGGCTGTAACGCGAATGTGAGGAGATTGAAAAATTACAAACCTTGCATGATGACTTCAATCTCCACAAAAGGTTAAAAGAAACTGTTGGAATATACCAAAAGAAAAACGTCTACATAATAAATGAAATTGCTCGCGACGCGCAAGAAAAGAAACCAATCTGGAAAAACTACATTAGAAATCTCTTTTCAAATGAAAGAACGACGATTGAAAAGACAGTAGATAACCAGTCAGAGCCCCCAATCACAAAAGAGGAAATCGAAAGAGCCATGCATATGTCAAAAAACAACAAAGCGGCCTGCCCAGATGAAATCCCATCAGAACTCATTTAACTCCTAGATGAAAAAAGCATTGCAGTTATTAATAAGATTTTCAATAAAATCCATGAAACTGGTATTACCCTGCTCAATGGCTCTCGTCAACTTTTATCCCCTTGTCGAAGAGTCGCTCCTTAAAACTATTTTCTAAAAATCATCCACTAAAGGATATTTCGAAAATGGTGAGCGAAACATCGGTGACTCAGAATTTTGGGTTTAGGCAAGGTCTGGGTACAAGAAAAGCCAGTCGTCACGCAGGTATTAGTTCAAAACTGTTACGAACAGAAGAAGAATATAGGCCTTATGCTTCATAGATTCCGAAAAAGCTTTTGACAGAGTTCAACGCCATAAACTCAAAGAACATTCTAAGACAAATGGATATGGATGAAAAAGACATACGTTGCATGAAAATTTATATTGGAACCAGACTTCCAAATAAAGGTCGATGGTGAAGTCACTAACACAGTCGAAATTTATAGAGAAGTCCGACAAGGATGCATCCTCTCCCCTCTCTTATTTATGCTATGTTTTATCGGACTTTTTCCACTGTCTAGGGTGTATATCACACGACGTTTCAGGAGTTTTGATCTACTCTCGTCTTCAGGTGTTCCTAGTTAGTCCTGAGAAGGACTGATATTGTACGTCTTTATACGGACCGCTGATCTGTAACCTATTGTTAAGGTGACAGGCTAGTAATCACAGCGATCAGCGGTCTGGGTTCAAATCCCGGGTAGGCACGAGTGTACGTATAAAGACGTACAATATCAGTCCTTCTCAGGACTAACTAGGAACACCTAAAGATGGGAGTAGATCAAAACTCCCGAAATGTCCTGTGATATACACCCTGGACAGTGGAAAAAGTCCGATAAAACATATCATAATAGACCACTGCCAAAAATGACATTTAGAGAACAAATCTCTTATTTAACTTGTATTCTAAGGGCATTTTCCAAGAAGCACTTGAAAATGTTAAAAAGGGCATAAAGGTCAACGACGTATGGATAAACAACATCCACTATGCTGACGATACAGTAATAGTTGCTGATAATATCGATGATCTTCAACACCTTCTTGACATAGTGGGAGAGCATAGGATGGGACTTAACATTAATATTAAGAAACCAAAACTCATGATTGATACTCGAGAACCAGAAACGTTCAGAAATGCCAGGATAACATTCAGTTATTTGCTTTTAGAACGAGTAAACAAGTTTAAATACGTCGGTATATGGCTTTGCGAGGACATCAGACTTAGAGATCAAATTCAAGAATGTCCTCACGAATACAGATTTTGACCTTAAAGTACGATTTATTAAATGTTTGCTCAACAATACTATATGGTATGGAAGGCTAGACAATGAAAGTAACTGCGATGGATAGAATAGACACCTTTGAGATATGGATTTATCCTAAAGCGCTTACAATACCGTGGACCGCGAGAGTTACGAATGAAGAGGTCCGCAGAAGAATTAGCAGAGACTGTGAACTCATAGTAAGAATTAAACAAAGAAAGACTGTATATTTGGGGCATATTATGCGCAACTCGAAATACCAACTATTGCATCATATCATTGAAGAGAAGATCGAAGGCAAAAGGAGAATAGGTAGAAAAAAGTTGTCATGGCTACGCAATGTAAAACAATGAACCGGATTGGGTAACGTGGAAAGCTTGATACACTTCAAGAGAGCGGCAAAAAATGGAAAATGTGGTTGCAAGCATCCACTAATGGATAGGTTTGCGAAAGAAAGACAAGAAGAGATAAAGCAACTTGTGCTTCGCAGGGTAATTGAAAATGGAGAACAATTAGCATACTGTGCCGAGAGTAGTTATATTACACGTATAGCAGACGATGTCATTTAGATTATTCTAGAATTTATGTGTACCAGACAGCTTCTGCAACTTTAATCTTGGATTTGATTACGAGTTTCATTTTAAGCAAAATCACATGAAAGGTACGTTTCTCAAAGAAATATCACGAGATAGAGCACAAATCGGAATGTGGATGCTCCATTTCAAGTAGACGTGGAACAGTCTTCGAGGGAATGCTGCACAAAAATCTGTTCGCTCATCCACTTTGCAAGACTATAGCATAAGATATTCACCGAATGTGATATAACATCGTATTTGGAAATTTATTATTGGCTACAATGTGTATACATACATGAACTTAGAATTATCCAGGGTCACATTTCTTCAACAAATCAACACAGTTATCCAAGCAACGAATTGTCTATGTTTACTTGAA